>JARFIY010000002.1:9375000-10000000 GCA_036346155.1 Sinelater perroti | reverse complement strand
ATTTACTTCACTCACCTCGCGCTGTCGATAGTGGTCAGAATTGAGTCTACTCTCATCGGCTGCCAAATCACATCGCGGCTGTACAAATTTTTTTCATTACATTAACACTGGCGTGTTACTTTAAAGAAAGGGAACGTAAGCTCTATAAAGATAACATATTATAATTGGTACATAAGTAATGTAAGAATAAGAAGCAGTGTAATAATAAGATATAAATTTGATAAAGATATGAACACTGATAAAACAGTACATAATTTGTATATCAAATAATGAAGCAATGATGTAAATAAAATATAAAACTCATTATATGATTAATTACGTTTAATAAACATTAATATTTTTCCAGTAAATACGCTTTTATCAAAAATAAACGGATTGCGTAGAAAGCGCGGCTTTTATGCTTTCGATTTATGCATACGCCCCAACATCTCTTACAAAAGTTAGTAAAATTATGTTCCCGGCACGTTCTTACAGTCAATAGCTTTATGTAATTTAATTACTTACTTATGTATTTCCCCAATTCGTTACGGGGCCATTTGTTACATCCTAACACAGTCCGGCCTATTGTAATTAAGACAAGTTGAGGCACTATCCTGGATTAATGGCGTGATTGGGATGTATTTGAATTGATCGTCCCTGCTGGGGGGGCCTGGGATTAAATCGCATTTGTTATTTGAGGGGAGTTCAAGGATTGATTGGAGAAGCGTCGCTTGACCATCCGATTCTAGAGTCAATCTTCACTTCCTGAAGGGATCATCCGATAAGCGTACAGCGTTTTCATTTATGTTGAGATTAGTAAAGGTAAGAATTTTCAAAAATGGTATCTCAAAAATATAAAAGGATGCAATAAAGAACAATATATAAATGAAGCCAAAGAAAATAGCCAAACTTCTAACCAAACAATACGTCGAAAACTATTTCATAACATTCTGCCTAAAATAAAGTACATTTTAAATGAAAAAAGAAAACAACATAATAAAAAAATAATAGAAAGTCAACATTCTTATCAAAACAAAGAAAAAACTTGTTAAAATGTTAAAATATTTCAAAACATGACGAATAACATTTACGTAATGATAAAATATAAAAAGTGTAAAGGAAAACTAAAGTACTTCAATGACGGTTAAAGGAAAAATAAATACAATAAAAGTGACAGTAATAGAAAATATTAAGATATAAAAAAAACATCGACAAAAAATATAAAAACAGTGAATAAGAATAAAATAAAGTATTATAAAAAGGAAAGAGAAACAGAGAGAGAATAAAATAAAGTATTATAAAAAGGAAAGAGAAACACCTGACAAGAATTTTGAAGACTGAAAATGCTTAAAATAATAATAGGATAAAACAAAACAATTGTATGAAATAGAAAAAGGCAAAGATAATAGCAAAACATAAAAGATGTAAGATATAGTACAGTAGAAAGAACCATATAGTGGAAAATAGAGAACACACTTTAAGAAATTATTAGAAAGAAGCAAAGCAAGACAGGGGACGCAATCCAAAAATGGTGAAATAAACGAAAAGAACAAAACAGATTAGAAAAACAAAAATAGAAAAAAAGTATCAAGATGACAAAACAACTGTAGATATGCTGAAGACAGGCTTAGACATCATCACAAAGGAAATGAAACCAATAATCTATTTATGAAAGAAAAATTTCTCTTTTAAACACCTTTACATAATCATATGCAAGAATTTTAACTATAACAAGCTACTTGGAGTATGCATATACCCCAGATTATTATTCGCCCTTCTTGGTAGTGTCTACTCGTATCATATTAGTACAAATGTAGCTTTTTGAACAATTTTAATTTACGAATTATTGTATGTTTGGGATACAGTTGTAACCCAGCCCAGCAAAATAAGTTTGCACTTGTTACCACCACATTTGTTATCATATATAAGACAATATGTATGTTTTATGTTCTTGATATCATTATCATTACATATATTCAAGACGCCTGTTTGCTTTTTTACATCCATAAATACAGTAAGGAGTCATTCCTATCTAACATAGAAGTACCAGATATATAAAGGATGACCCAAACTGAAAACCAGATATAAATTTTATATGAAACGATTTTTGAATTGATTTTATGATTGGACTTTTATTGTGTATTAAAGTACACAATCTTGGATTCAACGTGGAATTCAACGTTTGACAAATCTTGGTTCTTTTCAATTACAATATCGCATGTGTTCTGATCAATCTCATCGATAACATGAGGAATTTCGTTCTTGAGATACTCAACTGTTAATGAATTGCCGATGTAAACCTTGGATTTCAGGTAACCCCACAAAAAAGTCGCACTGTATGTCAACATTTTTCTTAAAAATACGCAACCAGGAAATTGTTGGTGCACTAAATCAACTGTTGCTCGAGATGCAGGTGGCGCCGTCCAGCTAGAACTACTTTTGTTCTAGATCCATGTTGCTTACTTAGTACCAAAAGAACTGGATTATCATATAGAGGTAACTATCACCATTTAAGGATTATATTCGAAGAAGTATGCGACTAGCGTCACCAGCCAGACTTTTGCATCATTTGCATATTCTCGCATGAAGGCTCAGTTCTTAGTAAGTATTCGCCGAAGGGAGTTTTTGAAAATATACAATTGTTGTGTACGATACAGGCCTTTTCGGATTTGTGATGACACTTTTACCAACGCGCCCTTGCCCCACGTTGATACTCATGATGTCTTTCCATTATCATTACGGATCCAGTTTCATCAAACTTTGGGATAAATTTTCGGACAGTTCATTAATTTAATGTGCAATTTTTTAACTAAAAATATCACGGCATTTTCATACCATACTACTAAGTTTTCACTAAATTTGCAATAATAACTGGCTACTTTTGCATATAATGATGCGACCTGCGTGAGGGCGAGGCCTGCAGACAGACACGTTAAGACTCTCATATGTTAGCCCTCACTGCTCTGTCGACGCGCACCGTCCATATGTTTAGTTCGAAATGAACGTAGATACTAAATTGTTTTTAGTGATCGAATAGGCCACCTAATAGGCATTTGAGCCCGTCCGCACTGAAGCCAAACGCCTCAATCGCGTAGCCACATTGGTGCTATTTTTTGAATAGTTATGCATCTTCTTTCTTCTTCTTAGCCCGTTTCGGTCCATAACTGGACGAAGGCCTCCTTCATTGACTTCTTGACTTCTTCATTGGTCCTATTTTGAGCTTCCTGTATCAATTTCAATCCGGCCACTTTTTTTATATCGTTGTACCATCTATTGGGTGGTCTTCCTCTGTTTCTTCTATATTCCCACGGCCGCCACTGAAGCATTGTTTTTGTCCATCTAGTTTCTTGTGTTCTGGCAAGGTGTCCGGCCCAACTCCATTTCAGATTTGCTATTGCTTCAATAGCATTTGTCACTTTTGTTTTCTCCCTAATCCATACATTAGTTTTTCTGTCACGTAGTGATAATGCCTAGCATTTTTCGTTCCATTGCTCTTTGAGTGGTTGTTAATTTGTGCAAGTGGGTTTTGTTAGGTCCAGTTTTCGCTTCCGTAGGTCATTACAGGTAAGATGCATTTATCAAAACTTTCGTCTTAAGATGTTGGGCAATATTTTGAGTTCAAAATAAAACTAAGTTTACCATAGGCTATCCATGCTAATCGAGATCTTCTTTTGATTTCTGTTATTTGTCCTAAGTATATGTATTCACTAACATTTTCAATCGTTACATTTCCAACTTTTAATGTTTCGTCTATGTCCTGATGTTCTGGCATCATTGTTTTTGTTTTGTTTAAATTCATTTTCAGACCGATCTTTTCTGCTTGTTGTTTTAAGTCTTGTACCATATACTGTAGGTCGTTTTGGTTCGTAGCAATGATAACGATATCATCTGCATACAGTAGGTGGTTTATTTTTCTGCCAATTATGTTTACCCCATAGTTTAATTTTTCGAAACATATCTTCTAACACTAGCGTGAACAGTTTAGGAGACAGACAATCGCCTTGCCGAACCCCGCGTTTTAACTCAACCGGTTTTGTTTCATCGTGTAATTTGTAGGTAGCAGTAGTTTTATTGCTGATGTTGTTCTAGAGATTTATGTATTCTTGGTCAAATCCACCGTTTTTAAGTGCTTCTGTAATTGCCCATGTTTCTACCGAGTCGAAGGCCTTTTCAAAGTCTATGAAAGCCAGGTAAAGAGGTATGTTATATTCATTGTTTTTTTCAATTAATAGTTTCATTGTAAATAGGTGATCTCTGGTTCCATAGCCTTTTCTAAACCCGGCTTGAGTTTCTGATTGGTATGCGTCCAGTTTGATGGTTAATCGATTTATTATTTTTGTCATTAGCTTGTATAATACTGATAACAAACTTATCGGTCTGTAATTCTCTAATCGCGCGTGATCTCCTTTTTTGTGTAGAAGAATGACAATGGAATCGTTCCAATCTTGCGGTATAGCTGCTTGGATCAGACATTTGTTTAGCATATTTACTATTTTTCGTTTTAATTTTTGTCCACCCCATTTGATCAGTTCTATTACGACGCCGTCTTTCCCAGGTGATTTATTTGCTTTCATTTGCTTTAGTGCGTTCTCTAGTTCGTATTCTTCTATATCGGGCAATTCTTCAGAACCAACATTTTGGATTTTGGCAGTTTCTTTAGGGGTTTCTTAGGTTCTTTATAGAATTCCTGTACTATTTTTAGTATTTCATCTTTATCTCTTATTATGTCCCCATTTCTGTTTCGTAATGCACATATTTGTTTTTTCCCGAATGTTGGTCGTAGTACCTTCATTGCTCCATTTTGCCGAATTATTTTATTTATTTTCTCTTCTTGTCTTTTGATTCTGCTTTCTTTGATTTTTCGTCTAATAGTCTTACATAAGTTGCCGTATTCTGTTGTATTTCTTTTATTTTCACTAACTAGTTGTCTTCTTTCTCTTAAAAGTTGTTGTATTTCGTTTTGAGTTGGGGATTTTCCATTTACTTTCTTTGTTATTTTTGTTATTTTGGTCCCATGGGAGATAGCATCTAAGATTTCCTTGTGCAATGTTTCAATTTTATTATCATTATTTCGTTGTTCGAGATCGTTTAGTTTATTTTCGACTGCTTGTTGATATTCCTCCTTCTTGTTTTCTATGTCCTGTATTTTAGTATCGGTGTCATTCTTTTAAATCTTTTAGGCGTTCCATCTTTGTGTTAATTATTACTTTCGCTCTTACGAGTCGATGGTCGCTTCCTACATCGAAACGATTTAAGGTAGATACGTCATGAATGATGTTTTATTGTTACTTAGGATGAAATCAATTTCATTTTTACTTTGCCATTCGGACTTATCCAGGTCCATCGTCTATTTGGTTTTCTTGAAGAATGTATTCATTGCATATAATTTATTTTCATTTAAAAATTCAATTAATTTGCCCCCTCTTTCGTTTCGATGTCCTAATCCATGTTTTCCCCAATATTCCTCTTCTGTTTTCTCTACACCTAATTTTGCATTAAAATCTCCCATGAGTATACTGTATTGTTTTCCTTTGACAAGTTCGTTTAAGGCGATTCTAATGTGGTCGTAAAACTCTTCTATTTCTTCTTCTTCATGAGATGTTGTAGGAGCATATATTTGAATTATTTTTAATACACTTGTTTTGTTCAGTTGGAATATTAGTTATGCATACTTATATAAAATTAAGGTCCAAAAATCTATATTTCAATGTAAGCCACCTTTACATCACTATTTGCTTCGTCATTTTATTTAGTTTTGTTTTTCTAAATGGTGAAAAACTTAATCGATTCTTGGCTATCCTCACCTTCAGCGAGCAGTGAAACGGCGCGGGCACTACGTGTACGCTCCGTTATCAGTGCAACACAGCTAACCACAAAGCTATCTAATAGCCTGCATTCCTTATTCCTTATTCCTTAGGGCCCAGCGAACGCATCCTCAAGTGCCGCCAGGAGCGCGCCCGCACGGAAGGTGAACTCTACGGCGACCAAGGCTTCAACAGCACCTGCGAGCCCGCCCTCTCCGGCCAGCAACCGGGGCCTTTCCCCAGCGAGAGCATGTTCAGGCCGCTCATCCTGGAGGGCTTCAGGACACGGAAGCCATACTGGCAGCTAGTTCCGATTTGAGGAAAGACGTTAAGAGCAAGGGTTCTGATATCTTATCAAGTGACCCGCGATATCGCGAGTGCACATTTATTTACATTACTTTACATTTTCAATTTTACAATTTTAAATAATAATAATTTAAGGATTTAAATACGGATTCAACCAAAACCTAAACGTTTTTGGGGCCGTATGAAGCCCTTTCAAATGGAATCCCCAATTGCTACACAATGGACTAATCAAGACCAGAGGTACAGCTTTCAGAGCCAACAAATACCAGGTAACTATCCAATACAGTCACAACAACCATTTTATCCCCAAGCCTCTCTACGAAACAATTACATCCAATCCACTATAATACCCCCACAAATAGAATCAAATAACTGGACTGCAGTCCATAAAAAAGGAATAGAAATGAAACACAGGAACCTGAAATTAAATCCAAACAAATAAAGGGAAACGACTACTGGCTCAACCCAACTAACCGCTTTTCAGTCCTAGCGGAAGAAAATTTAGAACCTCAACAACAAGACGACAGCACTGAAAAGACTCCTACTCCTAAATCTACCCCAATTTTTATAAATGGGGTTAAGGATATCACACCTTTAGTACTTGTAGTGGAAACCATCGCAAGCAGAATTATGACATTAAAGCCCTCGCAAATGATCAGGTTAAAGTGCAACCAAAAACAACCGACCACTACAGAGTAATTATAAAAGAATTGAATAAAAAAAAACGGAATTTCATACATACCAGCCAAAGGACGATAGGAACTTCAAAGCAGTACTAAAAAACTTGCATTATTCCACTAATATGGATAAAATTCAGGCTGAAATTGAAAATTTAGGTCACAAAATAGCTAATATATGGAATATCAAGCAATATAAAACAAAAACACCTCTACCTATGTTTTTTGTTGAACTCAAATCTGCTTCCAACAATAAAGACATTTATAAGGTGGATCTCCAACAATGCAAGATCAGATTCGAACCGTCCAAACATAAACGGGAAATAGTGCAATATACCAGATGTCAAAGTTATGGCCATACAAAAAACTTTTGCTACTTAAGACCACGATGTGTTAAATGTACTGGAGACCACTCTACCGAAAGTTGTACACGAAAACCCAAAACAAAATCTGCAGATGTTCGTTGTGTTCTGTGTGATGGAAACCACCCGGCAAACTATAAGGGTTGCACAGTCTACAAAGATTTACAGAAAAAACAGTTTCCGCCTCTTCGGCCTAAACTGTACACCCCTCCCATATAAATCAAAAGTTACCAACAAACACAGCCGGGACTATTATACTCAACAATAACCAAAGCTGAAACCCAGCAATCTCATACTACTAATAACGATATATACAATCAACCTTACCAACAACCTAACGATTTAGCCGAACTAAAAAATATGATGAACAAATAGGTACCATGCTAAACCTTATCACTGCAGTGCTCTCCAAACTCAAATAATGGCTCAGTTATTAATAATAGCATTGTGGAATGCAAATGGGCTCTGGCAACATTCAGAGGAGTTAAAAGTATTTATACACAACCACAACCTTGATATTATTTTTATCTCTGAAACGCATTTCACCCAGAAAACCCATTTTAAAATGCCAAATTATTCCATTTATTGCACCAACCATCCAGATCTCAACGCGAGAGGCGGTTCAGCAATTATAATAAAAAATTCGATCAAGCATCATCAAATAAACAACTACCGCAAAGATTACTTACAGGCCACCAACGTAGTAATTGAAGATTCCACTGGTCCCCTAACCGTCTCGGCTGTTTACTTCCCTCCAAAACATATAGTAAAACAAGAATACTACGAAAACTTCTTTGGGACACTAGGACACCGGTTCATCGCAGGTGGTCACTATAATTCAAAACACACCGTTTGGGGCTCCAGGTTAATTACACCGAAAGGACAAGAATTACTCAAAACATTAGAGAAAACCGCCCGAAACACTTATCTACTGGTGAACCCACATATTGGCCATCGGATGGACGCAAAATACCAGACTTAGTGGATTTCGCTATTACCAAGGGCATTCCTCAAGGCATAGCTAAATCATGCTCTGACTTATCTTCGGACCACTCCCCAGTCTTGATATCACTATTCACAAAAGCGATAAGTTCAAGTAAACAACCAAGCTTATGCACCGATTACACAAACTGGGACGTCTTCAGACACTCTATAAACGATAACTTACCGTTAGACATCAGTTTTAAAACCGAAGAAGTTGAAACAGCCGTCAAATTATTTAACGATGCAGTACAACAGGCAGGTTGGTACGCAACTCTCGAACCACCTAATGTCAATAAAATCTACGATTGCCCCATAACAATAAGACAAAAAATTCTGGAGAAAAGAAGATTCAGAAAACAATGGCAGAGACTAAGAACTCCAGAAAGCAAACGCCTATTTAATGCGGTAGCTCAAGAAATAAAAGAAATACTTCAAAAGAACAAAAATGAATGCATTCAAACATTCCTGAGTAACCTAACACCTACCGAAAGCACTGACTACTCACTATGGAAAGTGACCAAAAAGGCTAAGCAAGTAACACAAACTTCACCACCAATCAGAACACTTCAGGGAACTTGAGCCAAGAACAACGAAGAAAAAGCAAATGCATTCGCAGAACACCTGTCTGATGTGTTCCAGCCACATCCATCGGAAAACGCACCAGAGGAAGAGGAAGAATTAATCCACTTACTAGAAACTCCATATCAGCTCGAGCCACCACTACCAAGAATTAAAATTGGGGAGGTTCAAGAAGTCATTAGAAATCTGCAGTCCAAAAAAGCTCCGGGTTATGATCTGATAACTGGGAGAATCCTCAAACAGCTGCCCTACCATGGTGTCAAATATCTTACGCAATTATTCAATGCAATATTGCGCATAGGATACTTCCCAAATCAATGGAAATTAGCACAGATTGTCCTAATTCCCAAACCAGGAAAGCCTCTCAACGAGATACAGTCATACTGTCCAATAAGTTTACTACCGGTAGCAGCCAAAGTACTAGAAAAAATAATACAACGAAGACTCTCGCAAATACTTGACAATAACGATGCAATCCCCAACCATCAGTTTGGCTTCAAACAAATGCATTCTACAACAGAGCAAGTACATCGTGTTGTCAACAAAATCAATGACGCGTTTGAAAATAAACAATATTGCTCGGCAGCCTTTTTGGATATAACACAGGCTTTTGACAAAGTGTAGCATATTGGACTGTTATACAAACTGCGATCAATCTTTCCATTAAATTATTTCCTTCTTCTAAAATCCTATCTCCACAATAGACATTTCCTCGTCAAAGTTGGCACTGTTCTCACGAAACTCTATCCGATAAATGCTGGGGTACCACAAGGCCGCATACTTGGGCCATTCCTCTATGTAATATATACAGCTGATCTTCCGATTACAACACAAGTTTTAATAGCGACTTTTGCCGATGATACGGCAGTCCTAGCCATTGACGGCGATCCAGCTGTTGCCTCACAAAAACTACAAGCTTCTCTGAATTCAATCCAATCATGGTTACAGAAATTGAAAATTAAAGCAAATGATACAAAATCCGTACATGTAACTTTTACTACGAGACGAGAAACGTGTCCCCCGTTAATCTATACAACAAACAATTACCGCAACAAGACGACGTAAAGTACCTTGGTTTGTACTTGGATAGAAGACTCACCTGGAGGAAGCACATTCTTACAAAGCGAAAACAACTAGGTTTAATTCTCACCAAAATGTACTGGCTAATAGGGCGACATTCAAAACTTAACATCGAAAATAAGCTCCTCATCTACAAAACTATTATTAAACCAATCTAATCGTACGGCATTCAGCTTTGGAGAACTGCTTCAACATCAAACATAGAAATTCTAGAACGTTTCCAATCTAAAGTGCTCGGCATGATGGTTGACGCACCGTGGTATGTGACAAACGCAACAATTACGCACGATCTGCAGATCCTAACGGTCAAGGAAGAAATTCGCAATTATAGCACAAAATACAAATTTCGACTCAGTGTGCACCCAAACGATTTGGTAACAAATCTTATGAATCAGCCATTAAACCACAGAAGGCTTAGAAGGTTTACGCCCAATGATTTACCAAATAGATTTTAATTGCATTTAAGTAAGTTAGTTTTAGTTTAGATGTAAGTTTAGCTTCTAAGTTATTTTCCCATCAGTCACACTAGGTCTAACAACCTTTTATACATGGAAGAGTGCTACTGAGCACTCTTTTGCATGTCATAGCTGTAATTGTCAATTAATTTGCTAAATGTATTCTTACAGTTGCAAATAAAATGGGACTTTATAAAAAAAAACCTTCAGCAGTGTTTTTTTTAAATTCTAGTTAATGTTTGTTACCTATATTATTAATTTTTTTTTGAACCCACTTTAAAGTAAACCTAACCTTTTATGCATAGCTTTGTGCTTGTGTTCAAGAGAACCAACATCTCCAAAATAGTTGAGTATTTTTTCAGTCTTGTTTCTGTTATTTTGGAACAACTTAGTAGTGCTATTTTATGTAAAAAATTTTATCTTAAGTTATTTCTTTATTTTTAGCTAACTCTTGTTTTTATCACCACGTAGATCCGCAAATGGCAAAGACCATAGATTTTGTAATTTAGTTAATAAATAAAACATGCCCAATTGTCAAAATTTTGCATCATTTGGCCATTGCAAAACTGGAAGTGGGGTAGTGGTAACATATATACAAGGACTGACATTAAATATTACAATTCTTCAATATTACTATGGTCTCCTTTAAGGCTCTTTCCGTTGAGAAGCTGTGCATCGATGCCAGCACCCAGTCCAGGTTTCAAACCAATTTTGGAACTCCTTCTGGAATGTTCGTCATAGTTACTGGTGCATTGCCTTTGATATTATCCATGTTTCATCACCAGTGATAATGTAGCTCAAAACATCGTTGTATATATTCGAAAGAGCTTGGTAATTTCAAGTTTTTTTAATAGGAAGATATTTAATTGAATTCTTTTATAGATATTTATTTGGTCTGCTACCATGCTTCTAGTGGTCAGTCGATGATTTTGATGCACAATTCGTTAAATCTTTGCAATGTTTTCGTCGGTTTTGCTGATCATCCTGGCCTGTCATTATTTACACTTTACCGTTTTCTTTATGGTTCTAATTTTATTGCTACGTTTCACATAAAACTTAAAGTTTTTACTATTTGTTGGCATTGTCTTATACTTTATTCTGACGAGTGAGAATGAGAGCGCACATTGAAACGTAAATTTAACAGCCTCGCTTAATAAAAGGTCATCGACCATGCAATCGTCTTTTTATTTAAATTCAGTTTAAATAGCGCCAGAATAATATCTACCACTGCTCGAGTTGATTGCATCAAATACCTCTTCAAATAGCTGGCATTTCTGTTTGTTATCTTTAGCTAATTCTTATTGCGCCCATTAGCTCACTACTCAGACAAGCAGCGGTGCACTTACAGCTTCCTCTGCCAAATGGCATCGTATTAATTAAGAAATGAAAATTTATGCCCATCTATCGCAAACGTCGGAGCGTCAGCGTTCAACTTCGCCCTAATTTGGTTTGAGCGTAATTGGGCACTTAATTCAAACGAGTAATTTAATCGTAATACATTTCCAAATAAATTGGCTCGCATGATAGGACAACGAGGCTTGTTAGTCCTGTAATGATATAAACGACCACCGCCGCAACTCGGCAGATTATGAACGACGATTGCCGCATTATGCATAGGACTGGTGACGTCCCTGGCTACCTCATTGTTGCCTGCTCGTCAATTAATTTCGCGTGACAGACGCAGAAGCGGTCGCTTTTTCGCGCGCTAAAATAATAAATCCCGCGTATTGCTGTATCGACATCTGCGCCGTAATTAGATCTGCGCTCATTTTTAAAGCGCATAACCAGTCGCGCGACCGCTTGTGTGGTCAGGTGGTGGTGCATTTTTTGGCATGCATGCCTTCTTAGGCGATTATTAACTTTGGGAGATGAAGCTTCTGCGTTTAATTAGCTGCTCGCGGCTAGCGGCTTTGCCGCGTTTATCCGGTAATTACAGTCTGATGGTTCACAATGCAGATATGTAAATGGCGCGCGCGCAGCGCATCTCAAAAATCCTTGGTGTGAATATAAATTTTGTTGAATCGTTCGATGCAATTCAAATTAGCTTATTTGTCCTCAACATATTATCTTTTATGTCAAGAACTCCTGCATGTTATTTTCTCATTTAAATTTGTTAATGTTGTTTATTACACCTTATGACATCTCTAATTTGAATCTTTGTAATTTATTTCTGTTTATAAGTTCTTCTTTAGTATTTAGGAACTCTTTTTGTTACCTATTAAACTTGATCGTTCTTATAATTTTATTGTCAACTATTTTTTTCCAATTGCGTGCTGTGTTCGCTCAAAAGTTATGTCCTATACAGATGTTATTAACAGACTTAAGAGGTCTAAACGAGGTAACAACAAACCAATGTTCTAGATATGGACGTCAATGAGATCATGAGTTATGTCAAAAAGGTCTGATCGAAGGTTTTTCATGATCCTTGAATGACGGTAGTACGATTAGGCCCATCGAAAGGAGTGAAGGAAGAGGAGTAAAATTTCCTGAGCCTGTGGTTTTTATGTGCTCGGACAAGCTCTAATAAATTTCTCATTGTTTCAAAATATAATTTTTAATTTTTCAGAATAAGAGATTTTACACAAATTCAAAAAGCTGCTTGGTGTTGATACATACATAGTTGACTTCTTTGTCTTATATTGAAATGGAAGCAAAAACCATCTAAAACGACACTAGAGTCGAAAAATGTACTCGTTTGTATAATAGCATAAAATGGTAACAATTGAAATTGGTTTATATAAGATTTTTTATTAACTTTCTACACTGAAGCTTATAGTAGAAAGTTAATGAGATTATCATCCTGTCTGTCTGTCTGTGTGTTTGGAGACAATATAACTTCAGTTCTATTCAACGGATTCACTTCAAGTTTGGCACGCACACATCTTAGATCAGTACCTTTCATGGGATTGATTTTCAGCCAAATCGGTTAACGGCAACCGGAAGTGATCGTTATGATTTCGCACCGCTATAGAAAGTTTCTTTTACGGTATTACACCGTTCTTGTTTATACTATTTTTTCATTTAAAGTAACATTCTAATAATGTTTTTAATTCGCTGTATTGTTAATTAAAGGTTAAGAATAATTTCATATATGTAATTTATGTTATGTCAGACAATTATACTGAACAATTTCTTGATTTTATTATTATAAACGGATACAAGCAAATGAAGCGATTGCTACCTGAATTTCTCTTCCTTTCCCATTTTCTCTTTTCCCTATTCCTTTTCTCACCACCTCTCTATTCCTCTTCTCTCCCTACTCTTATCTATTCCTCTCTCTTCCTCCCTCCTCTCTATTTCTGTTTTTCTCTCCTCTCTCTTTTTGCGAAGTCATCAGGAACTTTCCCGTTTCATATATCTAGAATATTAACTTGTAAAATGTTTGGTGATTTTTTTTATTGAATTCCTAATCATTTTCGTTGAAATCCGATTTATTGCTTTGCTCATTTTCAATTCGCGATTTTTTATGTGTTCTGACTAAATCAACAATTTCCTTTTCTACCTTCACCTATCTGGTCTTTTCGTTTGGTGTCTTCACTGTATAATATTTCAATGTAGTGTTTCCACCTTACTACGTTTCTTTACGTCCATGTCTCCTCCTTTATTTCCTTACACAAAATTTCTGTTGTGTTGTATGCCTAATTATACTACTATTTTGCTTGTTTGAAAAAGTTACTTGCTTCTTCACATTTCCTCTATACATCTTTCTTTTGTTTTAGTATATTCCCTATTGATTTTCTTTCTAAGTTCTTGCACATTATTTGTTTTCAGGTATTCATATCGTCTTCTTTCTTTAATCATCTGCATAATATCCATCTGATATAGTTTTTGTCTTCTTTAAATTGTAATGTCTCATCTGTTACTTTAACTATCTTATGATGTTCTATATCTTATCTTTTGTTCTTCCAGATCTGTAATAGTTATATTGTCAAATAATTCTTTCGTAACTTTATTTGCCATTATACTTTTCCTTTTTTAAGTTCTTAAATCGCATGCCTTCGCTCCTAAATTGTGACCAATCTCCACGTCGGCGTCTGGATATGCTTTGCTATTTTTTGTTTGAGTCTTGAATCTTTGTTTCATAAGTATAGAATATCTAGTATTTTTTGACATATTAAACTTTTTCCATATATACTATCTACATGGTGTTTTTGTGATTACTAAATTGTACTTCGCACAAAACTCTATTAGACGGCTACCCCTCTCATTTATTCTCCTTAATCTGTATCGGTCCGCAATTTTATATTCCACTTTTCCGCCAATAACCACATTTCAATCCACTGTTAATATTAGGTTCTTTTCTCCTTTGACGTACTTATTACTTCTTCTAGTTCTACGTGTACTTTCTTCACTTCATTGTCATCACTCTTAGTAGTTGGCAGGCTATTTTACCAGTAAACCAGTAAACTTTCATTTTTTGTCAAATTAATTTTTTAATAACTTCTAATCATGTTTGTCGATTTAGAGCAGCTGTGTTTATTATCCTGTATTCCTCACTCTACATGTTATCTTCTTGTGGCCATCTTATTTTAATCATTCCAAACAGATGTATGTTATTGTGTTGTTTGTCTTGTTTGATATTTTCTGATTTTTCGCTTTCCTATAACGTTCCAATCAGCTTTGATTTAAACGCATCTTTGTACTAGTTATCCCCATCCGAAAATCCGATTGGAGGACATTTTTACCACCAGAATCTTTAACTACTAACTACCTCATACCATTAGTGTTAATAATCTTGAGAGGTTATCGAGGTAGTTTCTTGTTGTTTTATGGTCAACTTGAATCTGACCTATACTAGTCTAAATTTCTTTTTTCAGTATTTATTATGTATGCTATGGTTACATCGTCAAGTAATACAAAAAGTAAATCGCTGATTGTCGTGACTAAGGGTATGGCAACAAAGCCAATACGAAGAAGCTTTATAAGGGTGTCCGGAGCTTCTTTTAAAAAGAAATCTTTGGCAATATATTTACGAATAAAAAAAAATTGAAATATATAGAATGATATTAGGATGACAATACTACAAATTGGGCTACCTATTGATAAATCACGTAAAATAAACATTTCATGTCTTATTTCCGCACTCCTCAATTATTATCCGTCGATTTATTATATATATCAAATTAAAGAACTGAGTATCGAAACAGTTTTCAAATGTTTGCATTGCTCTAAAAGTATTTTGAAACACCACTAACTGCGACTGAAATTAAAAAGTTTTTTATTGTACCAGCAAACGTTAAAAATGTATTAAAATAATAATATAAGCCTAAATCAACCAAACAGTATCAAAGCAATACGAGTCAAAAAGTTAAATTTGGTTAACATAATGCAAATGTTAGCTGGCACAAGAAGCTAAAAAATCTATTATATGTGGAACTATTTGTAATGCAGCGAACCTGGCAATTTATTATAGGAAGATTAATTAGTAGTTATATGAAGAGTGCGGAGTTTTGAGTTTTTTAATAGTCATTTAAATATTCGCAACCGATATTTAAATAATTAAAGTTTTCTAAATAATGCTTGCTAGTAAATCATAAAATTATCGTAATGGAAGCTTCTTTAGAAAACAGTTAAGTATTTAAACATTTAAATTACATATTTTCGGATTTTTATCCATCAAGTATTCGAATATGAACTCTAGGGTCATTATTATATTATTATAACTACTTTTATATTATTTTATAGTAGATTTGAGACTTTTTAGTTTTACAACTCGAAGTCATTTACATATTTATTCAGATATATTACAATTTGAGTAATTGGTATTGGTATTTAAATATTCTAAAATGGTAATCAAGTGATTGAAATTTAAATATTTTCCCTTTTTATAAACACCATATGCAATTGCATTAATTCCACTTATTTTGTATGTGTACAGGTCGTCGCAAAAATAAATGATTAATAAAAATATACTGTTCTTATTTAAACTTTTGTATTAACTACACTTTAGTTATTTTATGGACTTTCTTAAAGATTACCTGACGCTTCTTTATTTTAAGATCTGGAGTTTAATGAAGCAATTATTTTATTCTATTTATTTATTTAATCTGAAGTCCATTGTACCGTTAGGTGTTCGACTTGAAGCAATTATTTAATGAACACAATATCAGTGATTTGGCAGCTTGTTTTATTGATGTTCATATTGTGGTGTATTGCTTTAGGATGCGGTTATGTAAGAGTTTCTGTGGTAGCGGTAATATTCAGTATTTTTATGTGGAAAGAAAATCTCCTGCAAAACATTGAATTTCCCATAGTAACAGTTTGGGATCTGTGAGATTGTTAGTTCCCTATTAGGCGCCTCTCCAAGTGGCAAATTGGGGAATGTTTTTCATGTATAGATGTGCTTGAAAATCAAATATCCAGAGCGGATCAAAACTAGTGCAGAGTGTACAGACTCAGGTTTACCCACCTCGAAACACCAATGGAGAACATATACACACAATAGAAATTATATTAAGTAGATTCAATGGCAAATATGTTTATTTTATTTCGATGTCCTATATCGTAATTCGATAACTTTGGTGACCTTAACTCTTTGGTTAGGATCATAAGCAAAGAGTAGCTAATATTTAAAGAGAGGACACTCCGTGTCGGCACCTTTGATCTTTCAGCTGCAGTTTCTATGACCTTGAAACAGTTGTCCCTTTAAATTGGCGTAGCCAAATGTGCGGCAAATATGAATGTGAGAAGCAAGTACCATGACTGAGGAAATGCTAACGGAATTTGTCAAACTAAAACAAAATGTTGAAACGTATATATTTATTATTTGTTTACAACCCTTAACAAATGCATAAAAATTGAAAACCAAGCAACGTCCGGTCCAATTACGCCATAACCTCAACACTACACGTGTTCCCAACAGAGATTATTTTCAAGGGCCTTGGAGTTTAACGCGAGCTTTTCTACCAATCAGAGGTCTCGAGTGGATACTTTGCAAATGATCTTATCCGAAAAGATGCGACGCAAATCGACGGGCATTTAAATCGGCGTAAATCTTTCATCTTTGTTTGACTTGTGCTTTTTTGTTCGAGTGTCTTCTCTTTATAAATTGACAACTCTTCGCCATAAGACTTAAATTCAAGAAAATAAAACATAGTGAAGTTATAAGGTATGACTTGAAATAACTGACTAGCAACAAAATAAGGTATGGAGCACGGAAACACATGAAGAATAAAATTAGTGTCAAAAGGAAATGAATTGGTATTAAAAACAGTTTAAGAAGGTTTAATCTTCGATAGATATCTGCGTCGAAAATCTGTAGGGAAGAAGACATGGCGGAGAAAAAGAGACCAAAAAACAAATTCACAAATAAATAAAAAATCGATCTGAAAGTATAAAAACAAGATGTTGAAAGATGAGTATGATAATGAGGATGTAAAAGATAAAAAAAATTATTTAGGTAAAAAATAAAAACAAAATATGATGAATTTCAGTTCACTTAGCAAAACAGCGAAGAAGATACATAAAAAACTTTTGTTCAACAATGTATACATTAGAGTCAGTTTAGGGGTAGTTAAAACGTTTTCAAAGATGGCGAACTTTCAGGATAGTATTCAACTATATAGCACCTCAAACAAAAACACATTATCGCTAAATATTGATGGAAGAGCTTGTACACTAGCAAAGGAATATTTAGGTAATACGCACGTGCTTTTGTGCTGGGAAGTCCGAAAGTAACTTTCCACGTTTCTGGTGTAATTTGATTACTTCCACGCCATATAGCGAATGTTTGCTTTACTCAACATCAATGGCACTTCAGCGGCTCTCAAGACAATGCTTTTCTCTTCCACCGTAAAATCTATCTGTGGTTTCCAAGCAACCACACCTGCGTGCGACCGAAAGCAAAGCAAACAGCGCAAACGAAACCTTCATGATTAGTGTGCCGGTTTACACGCTCATCCGACGCACACCTCCACGTCTGGCGGGACATCATCCGCCTGACACACTGGGCCAATATTTGCTCGGCGAGCCCCAAAAGAGGATCTTGCTTAGCGGGAGACTTCTAATGCAAAAAACAAACAGCTTGTCATGTCGTTGACGTGTCGCGTATTTGCTTTTTCGGACTGTACGCCCACGCGGGGCCGCGGGATTACTCGGATGCCTGAATCAGAGGAGCCGGCGGAATGCGGAAGTGCCGCTATGGGTTTTTATATGTATAAAATATAAGAAAGCCGGTAATAGCTGTTTGTTTGAGCGGATGCATTATTAGCATTAAATAGCCTCTATTGGAATTAATGACGACGACTTTACACGGCAGTTTAGATAGTAATGGGAGATAAATGTTTCTCTGTTTATTGCGACGGGTCTTTAGCAGTCGACACAAATATTACCGAGAGCAAATTGTCGATTAATCAACAATAGTTTTGCAGGTATTGATTTTGTACGAAAACACATGAAATTTTATTTGTAAAAATTGATGTAAAGAATACATTGGGCGGGTTTTTAAGATTTTTATTAATACCTAATTTGTCATTTACTTTGATTTCGTCTCTCAATTTTTTCAAAACTAGTATTACCTACATTGCTCTGTGTAAATACATTCCTGGCGTTTAAAACTATTTTCCTTTTTTTCTTATTTTTTATGCTCTTATAAAGCATTAGATGCACGTGATTTATTTACTTCTCTTGATTCGTATCTACAGATCAATTTCTCCAGTCTGTTCATACTTAGTTTACCCATTTGTTCTATCGTTTTTTGTACCTTCTGTTTCCTATTTCGTTTCTTTCTATCTGTATCTTCCTTGGTCTCCTTCGCTTTTTCTAAATTATTTTTTATTATTGCTTCTTGTTCTATTTTATTTCTAATTCCCTTGTTTCTTGTGAAGTCCTGTTATGTTTTTCCACACAGTTCTTTTAATTATTTCATTTCTATAACATTTATCCTACTTTGTGTATTTTAGACACAAAATATTGGCGTGATTTATATATATTTGAATTTCTATTCATTTTTATATAAAAACAATGTAAAAATTAAGACAGTAAAGCAGCTGAATAATGTTAGTAATGTTCAAGAATCTAGGCAAAAAGCGACTAGCAATGCTAACCAAATTATTTAATAAAGCATGGCAAGAATAGAAGATACCCACATAGTGCGATATAAGATTATTATTACCAATATACAAAAAAGGAAGGTACTAACTATAGAAGAATTACATTTCTATCAACAGTAGCCAAGATATACAAAAGCGTTCTAGAAAGGAATTAATGAAGAAAATAGAACATTAGCTAGAGGACGCACAGTGTAGCTTCAGAAAGGGTAAAGCTAAACAACTAATAGAACAATTTACATAAGCTACAATATTTGTAACATTTATTGACCTTGGAAATGCATTTCATAACGCTAAAAGAAAATTAGTGTGGATCAGTCTAAAATGGAGAAAAATAAATGGAAACTAGACCAATTCATAAAGAGTCTATATGAAAACACAAAAACCTACATGAGAACTGGAAATGTAGCCTGAAGAATTCACAACAGCGAAGGGACTAACACAAGGAGCAGTTCTTAACTCAGCCTTATTGAATTTGCTAATGGAAGACGCCTTAACAGAAATTAAATAAAAGAAAAGAAAGTTAAAGTTAAAATACTAAAGGTGGGCTACAAAAACATGAAATTAATAGAAGTATCATAAAGTTTATTCGCCGATGACTTGCTGATATACGCAAAGAACAAAAAAGAACTACAACACAACTTGGAAATATAGAAGAAGCACTGCTCGCAAGAAAATAACAGTGAATGCCTACCATGAATTAAAAAAAGATTCACTAGGAAAAATAAATCTTTACGTAAACGAAAAGCGCAGTATTCAAAACCATTTTCAAACCAAAACTGATATACGAAAGTGAAAGTTGGGTTCTTATAAAGCAGATAAAAAACAAACCTCAAATGATTGAAAATAAAGTTTCTTACAGGATATAAAAGGAGTTAGGAGAGGAGATAAAATTAGAAAGGTCGAGATAAATAGGAATTAGAAGTAGTATCGATCTCAAATATAATCAAACGTCAACAGTTAAAATCGTTTGGACATATGGTGCGGATGGAAGAAGGACAATCAAGATCATAGCACGAAAGAGGAACAAGCAGACCAAAGAAAACACATAACAAAAAAGTAGGGACAAGTTAAGACAGAAAGCACTGACCTAAAATGGAAGGAAAATATTGGTAAAGAATAAAAAAGAAAATTCATGGTAAAGTGTAAATACGATTTTAGCTAATACGTTTAACCTTGATTTAGTAGCCTTATATAGTTATATTATAATAATTCCATATTATGTGGTATTTGATACATCTAAGGGTATATTAATGTTGTTGATTATATTATATTCATTTTTCTCTACTTTTTCCAATATTGTTTTATTTACTACATGGTGCACATTCGTAACCTTTCTGGTTCTGTTTAATATAACACTCCCTATTTATTTTTACATTATTTCGTAATGTACATCACTTTACATATTCGTATTTTATTACCATTTCTAAATTTTGTTTTTGCAATTAGTGCTCCATTAGTTTAAGTTTATTATTTTTATTTCTTCAATTCTACAACTCTGTTACGTAGCTTTTGTATTTTTGAAGGTGAATCTGCTATCAACACGATATCATCCGCTTACAATGAACTTTGTACTTTGTTAGGTATTAAATTTCAGTACCATATTACCGTTCATAGCTACGGCGTTTTTAATTAACTTATTCATCAATTATATTAATAACAAATAGCTTTAACTATAACCCTTCCTTTATTTCAAATTGTGGCGTATTTAAAGACTCTGGGGTACTGTCAAAGATACTTCACAAAAATCAAACATCCTTACAATGGATGAGTGCCAGATTCTTCACAAGATCAAGTTGGTAAGTTTATAATTGGCTAATGAAATGAAAGTGAAAGCATCCGACTAAATCCGATCGATATCGATGGCGAGCAGGTGGAAGCTAATAATGCTTGCAAACGGAAGTGATGTCAAAACAATCTTTCAAAGAACTAAACTTTATTTCCTTCTTTCCTTCGCTAGTCCCTGGTACCCTTCCACAAAACTAAACTTTCTCTTTGTAATGTAAATGTGAAGAGTAGCTTCCATGGTAGCCAAACGTGAAAAATTAGTAGATCAATAAATTACAAGTATTTGTTAATGGGCGACTCTAGTAAATCACGAACATTTGGTGGATAGACAAAACTTCAAATAGAGACCTATAGAAAAAGATCAATCAGCTGAAATAAAAATCTAAATAGTGGATAGTGGATGTGGTTAAATTACACATTGAAGAATAATGACAGAGCTATTAAAAATATGGAATTTGAGCAGAATCTACAGAGTATGGAAAGGATATGCAAACCCCAAACATACTTGGAGCATTACATTTCAGAAGGGGACGAAGAATACAATCAGGACGTGAAAAAAGTTAAAAAATCACTGATCATTCTCTAACAGGAGCTAAAAAGATTAATAGTAATACGATATATTGATTTTTAATTATTATTTATACAAAACTATTACACGTTTATGACGGTAATTGTTGTTCATTATAGCGATTAATGCAAATTATAAATAAATACATCAGTAAATGTTCTACTAACCATAAAAACTATAGTCATTAGTAATTATAATTAGTGGAAATAACCTGTGCGGCTCCAAAATTACAGTCAGTCAATCTTGTAGAATTTTAAAGCCTCTGGTTCTTACTTCTATGCAAATTTCTCCCTTCTCAGGTTAATAGCACTTAATAGAAAATTCCTATTCCAAAAAAGGATTATAATTTCGAAAGTTTCTAGCGAGAACGTTCTTGCATATTACAATTTTTTATTGAAGATCTAATGATCATTATTTTTGCGAATTCCTTGATGATAGAGAATTAGGTTTCTTACAATCCATAAAGTGGCAAAATTGACCTTAAGACTGATTGGATTTTCCTTGGAATATCTAGATGGAAATTTTTTGTAACGTTATCCTGAACCGATGGTGCGCAGGTCACTAATGCCTCGACGATGGTCTTCCAAATCGTTTGATACATATACTACAATACTATTTTTTAATGTAGATAACCTATACCTCTAGTAAATGCTTTTGCTAAAAATGAGTTTGACTTTTTTTTAAAGCAATTCCTTGTCTGAAAGTGATGACCGACTAAGTTCTCTCGTCTCTCGTCATCTTAGCAAAGAATACTGTAAAGTGTCGTATTTATTTGATAGTTAATGTCATCGGTGGTGGAATGAATGCATAAATTAACTGACAGTCTTGTAAAAACCCGCTTTTATGTTACTTAGTGGGATAATCATATTTTCACCCAATGTGGCCAAAATCTTTTATAGGCTTCTTTCATTATCAAGAATCATATTACGGTTTCCAATTTTATTCCCTTTACATTGTCAATCAAAGCATTTGCGATTAAGGAATTTTTAAATAATGAATCAGTCTCAAAATGGTTTGTAACCGTAGAATATTTATGTATAAGGACATTTTATGGCCGCCACCTGTTCAGTTGTTGTCGCCCTCTATGAATATGCGAAACAAGTTATTCATCAAACCACCTATATGCTACCGAGAAAGTCTCATAAATAATATCATTTCTGCGTATAATAGGGCATGAATAAATGCATAATGTGCAAATTCTGTTCTATTGTGTCGTGGTAGTATATCCAATTATGTGGAAATCGAAAAATTGGGTATCCGGGCGTTGTTGCTTTGATGCCATTGAAATAGTTGAAGGAGAAAATTCGTGCGTGCAGCAAATTTTCGAAGTGTCGCAAATTTTAGAATTGTCGGATACTCTTAACAACTCTAACTATACCATCAATCAATAATTTAAAACTTTGGAGGAGGTTTGTAACAACTTATTTATTTTACTTATAGAAAATGAAATTACTTAATAATATTTATGTACGCTAATTCAAGGAATAACTAACGTACAATTACATTATATAACTGTATTTATATTATAATACAATTTATGTCATACTAGCACTGTTCGTTTCGCTTTCAGTACTTGAGTTCCCCTGGCTGCTTCGCTACTTGAATTTTAAGCAACTTAGAGTCGGTTCTGCAGAAACCATCTGGAAATTTCTGTATTATTCGAGTCCTCACACGTGCACAAATACTCCAGGTGGAAGCGTTGCATTATGTTCGCCGCTCGACCGTGACACCTTTACGGTCGCAAACATCTAACCCGACGGTACGCCTATGGAGCGTGTATGGAAATCCATTACAATTCTTTTATTTGTATTATAAAATGGTTCCTCGGTCGAATCATAAATGTCGAAGTATATTCTAAACAACTTGAACGAATGTATGTTGCATTACGCAATAAATACCTAGCTTTAGTTGATCGTCAGAAAATCCTCCTTCATTAGGATAACACGCGCCCGCATAATGCGAAAAAGATGGAGAAACTGCATGAAACTGACGGCATCGAATTGTTTCGAAATATTAGACTTACTTCTGTAAAGGAAGTTGATCTTGCACTTCTAAATTTCTTTAATTCAAAAACAGAATCTAAGAATTAACCGATGAATGGCCTTATAAGCACTCTTTTGACAGTTTTAATACTCCAGAATTCCACAATCAGGGAGTCATGGAATTGCACCGAAAACAGATTTAGTAAATCACACATCCAGGTATATGGTTGAGGACAAAAGGAAACACAAACATTTCATGTTACTACATCAAATTCAGAAAATCGGAATAAAATTGTTATTGATTTTTTCTATATTGTAAATTATCTTTTATTTTTTGTGTGTAGTCAAATGTAGTTGACATTATTTATCTTTTTAATCAAAAGAAGATTTTGTCCTCCTGGCAATCAATATTTATTTGAAAGATATACTTACTGTTCTAAAAATAACTTGAAGATATTTTTATACATGCTAAAGCCGTAAGGAGTACTCACCTGAAACAAAAAAAAGATATGAGAAAAAATCAGCAAAAACTCAACCTGTCAATATAAATGTTCAAAGTATCACTCTAAACCAATTGATTTTTATGTTACAACGCAGTCGGAAAATCAAATGCCGTTTTAAATCATACAAAAACAATCAAATCACGATGGTCTTAAAATGCATTCGTTAGAAAAATATGATGGGTATTTCTGAATTACCGTCTGCTTATTATTATGCAAATGCTAAAAGGATATTTTATTAAAATCCATAGACAATATGAGCCTCTACATTACGGTGATTTATTTGAAGAGAGTTTATGTTCGAATGACGCCTATAACGAAGTGATTATCCATCACTCTCTAAGAAAATAATAATGGATTTTTGAAGATTCAAACCTTAGATGCACTGTCATGACTAATTGTTTCAGTGACCTAGATCCAGCCTCCCAGAAGTCTAGCTTGACTTATTGTATTTTTTCATATTTATTAGGGTTAAGTAATGAAGTCCACCATTAATTTTTTTCTTTGGTTAACCTTTTTTAAGTATTGCCATTAGGCAATAGCTATTAAAATTTTCCCAATATTTATAGAATTATGTTAATCAATTAATCAACCAATGGATACTTTTTAACATAGGCGTCTAGATTGGTTACTTGTGATTGTGTGGCGTTGGGAGGGTTGGTTGGTTCGTTGGGCGAATAGGTATGGTGGATTGATGTATGTATTGGTGGGTTACGTGGATTCATTTAAGTTAGACAATGATGCAAAGAAAAAAAAAGATCGTAGACAAATATGTAGAAACTTATAAATGCATAAATTACAACACATATTACAGATACGGATTGTGATCTTCAAATATGCTTTTCCATAAAAAAGTTTTGTTGATAGTTATCTTTTATTATTAATAATCTGTATTTCACTTTGGAAGCTATATAACAAAATAGCGCTTTGGTAGTAATTATTGTTTCTACTCTTCAAGAACTAATCTTTAATCAGTTTCCGTTATTCTACGCACGCTCTTTTAGCATTGTATTTGATCATTTTTCTGCTACTCAATGGAAAGGTACTCCAATTCTCAATGTACTTCTCCATATTCTAGAAAGTTCTGAAAACACGAAGAAAGAAATTGCGCTACTTCGTGAGAATAGTGCATATAACAAACACACTAATTGATAATGGATAGTGCCAGTAAAAGAAACTAACAAACTGAGTTACTTAATAACAAATGTTCTCAGTCATTTGGCCGTGCAGTTTGAGTATGTTAAGAAGCGGGAGTGGAAACGAGGGGCACATCAACAAAACTGACATCAAAAGAAGGACCCATTATAGAAAAGTGTGGAAATCACTGTCCCAAAGTACCTACTTTTCTTTCAAATAGATTTATAGCCCCATTTTTTGACATTTTTCTTTGTATGGAATATATAAAAGTTGGGGGTGTTTTCAAAAGAAGTAGCAATAAATTAAGTTATAAATTAAAGAAAATATGTACACAAAATGGCATATGATGTATTTTCTGAACGTAGAATATTTTTAGTCGAGGGTTGCAGTTTTATGTAGTCCATCAAACTGCCCCCATCAATTACACCAGCATAATGTAGATAAAATCAGTTGTTTATAGTATTTTTTAACAAAACAAACTTTTCGCATAGTCAATATTGTTTTTTGTACATCAAATAGTTGTAAACCATTTTAAGACTTTCGAAACTGAAATTAATTCGGATAACTTAGGTTCTTGGATACAGAGACATTTGGCTGTTTAGATCATACCTTATTAAATATATTATCATTAAAAATGATGGATTAAATTGTACATTTAAAAGAAGTATAAGAAGTTTTGTAGTATATTTTGTTACTTTGACCACCCCAGTTTTATTCGTTATTTTGTTCTATTGTATTCGATTGTTCAAATTCAATTAATTTTTTTTTTTTAGTAAAATAGGCAGATAATTTTGCTATTTTAGTTCACTAAATGTAATTTAAAAGTTAGCTGTTCATAAACTATCACATAAAAATATGTTAGCCTCATAAGGTTAATACAATCCCAAATTAAAATTTTCTCTGCAGTAATGGTGTAACCTAACGTACAAAATAATCTAGGGTTTAATTGAACATAGATTTACTAATTATAACTAATTGCCGTTGATTCAACCCACCCATAGAGGGCAAGTAAGGACAGAGCTTATTTTTGAGCTAAGGTACAAACAGTTATCCAATAGATATTTTGAGGGAATACCAAATAGGAACAATACCTTTGATATAATGGCACCAGAATAAAAAAGATCTAGTTTCCGTTTAATAATGACTAAGAGAGATGTGCATTGAAGTGCAAGTATAGTTACTATTATTTTTACCGTTCTTCTTTTAAAGTTATTTTAATCTTTGATTTTTGCCGATGCAAGGTATGTTATATAAAACTTTTCTACAGATAAAAGACATTTAAAAAGAATTTTCTCATAATTCATTTGAAAACTTCCATTTGTAGATAGGAGATTATCATAGTCTTGCTATATGTAATTGAAACTACGAGATTTGGAAGAAAAACAATGAGACTGGCACCACCGTGTGCGAATTGTCGCCATTGCTACCTTCCTTTTCACACGGTGGTCAGCATATCTTTTGCCTTAGACTCGGCATAGGTTTAAATGTATTACAGTTGCTACGCGATTGTTGAGAGCATCTAAAGTGTAGTTGTGTTGATACAGTGTGTTACGAAAATAAATTGGTAAAAGTTTAAACAACGTTGTGCTATAATTTTTTTACATAAGCTTGATGAATGGATAATAATTTTTAAAGGTAAAGTGCCAAGAAAATGGACAGACAAAATAAAAGAATTAACTAAAACAAAGTTAGAAGAAAATACTAAGAACACACAAGATAAGAGAGAAATAGAAAAATGTAATCAAGAACCATAAAAACACAAATCACGATCTTCGGATAGGAAGTGTACGATGAGAGAGAGAGGGAGAGGGAGAGAGGGAAAGAGAGAGAATGGGGAGAAAGAGAAGGGGGAGAGGGGGAGAAATAGATAATGGGCTTATGAAGAACAATTACTATCCAGGGCACAAGACTGAGAAGTGGAAGACGAACTTCGTGTCATACGACTTTCAACCTCAAAAACGGGCGACAACAATGTGTAAAGAGCGAGTACTATTGTGATGTCGAACCGTTGGTTGACCTTGAAAATAAACAGTACTGAATTAAATTTGAATCAGATTTTAGACAGGATTTTGGCACGAGAAAGTGCGCGCTAACGAAAAAACGCGTTTTTTCGTGCGATCTCCATCCTTATAAATTCATTTTATTGTCTGTTAAAAAAACATTTGATAAGTCGCGATTTTGGTAGTCTGGATCAGAGTAGCATAACTGACGTTGTAAAGTATTCCAGCAGAAACCTTCGAGGGCTGCTACAATAGAAAAAACGACTTCATGTCTGTGCACCTGATCAAGAAGATTACCTCATTATTTCTCTCTCAAATATCACAAAAAGCAAAAATTTGCACTAATAATCTCAATGGATGTTTGTACTAGCTATAATGTTTTTGTTATTACAGTCAACCCTAACGCGGTTAATTCGTGCCGCGTTATATGATTATTAAGTATCAAGTATTCATATATGTACAAATACGTTCTGTGTTATATATATGAAACCTGCATTCTTAGAGCATCATGTTATGATAAATACGGTTAAGAAATAAAAGCAGAAGCAAAAGGTAATAAATAAATTGTTTTTAAATTATTTCTATTTAAGAGTTCATATAAGAAAATTATAAAAGAAAGCGAAGAATAAAGTGAGAAACTTTTCCAACAAAAACAAGACATTCAAGTTTAAAATAAAACGCTCTATTAGCATTTACTATCACCGTCAAATAATGCCATAATTATTTTTATTTAAATGGGAAGAATATCCTTTTCAGTTCACATATCTTCATCTTCGTTTTCAAATGTAGATTTATTATACAATTCTACCAAAACATCTCTACAGAAGAGCTAGACAAGTTTGTAGTTCTCTTTTAAACTTTGCACTGCGTACTGTTGAAGACTCTTTTTTAACAAAATAAAGCTCTAATTCTGCAGTCAAATCTAGTCCTTTTTTTATTTTATCATTTAAATTAGAGTTTTCATCCAATTCAACTAATACCATCAATTCCTCTTCGTATAAAACCTCTGAGAGCCGTAGGGATCTAGTGGATAGGTCACTAGACTACGAAACCTAACAATGCGGGTTCGAATCCCGCTCTCGCCAATTCGATCTCACTGGCATTTTTACGACCCAGAATAAATGAGTACCTGGAGGTCAAACTCTGGGGTGGTAATAATAGGCGGACGGTACGTAGCGGTAGCCACGTTACTACTCTTGTGTACCGTATGCTCTAGATAGTAGCAAACCTATCCTGTTACGACCCCAAAGAGCCTATTACAGGGAACTATTATTATTATAATAAAACCTCTTCCCGGAGTGATTCTTTTATATCTTGCTTTATATCTTTAAATCCTTCGTCGCTTATATGAGAAGCAGTGCTTACTATTTCTAAAAGTGGGAGTGAGATATCATTTTTTCGTTGGACCATTTCAGGTAAAAGGGCTTTCCAACTTGTTGGAATTAATTTCCCACAAGATAAAGGCACAACTTTTATTCAATCTAAAATAGAAACTTCTTTCCGTTCTTCAATAAGGATTTTAGATTTATCATTTTCTAATCCATCGAAAACCGTTTTGAAAAATTTGTAGCACGTTTTGAAAGTTTGGACGACACCTTGGTCCATTGGTTATAGTCATGACGCGCAATTTGGAAAGAAGAAAATTAAATTTTACATTTGAATGATTTAGTTTTTTGGTATGGCCACTAATTATAGCAATGGGCAATAATACTTTGAAAAGACAATTTTTTGACATCGTATAGCATATAGCAAGGACAAAATAATTAAAAACCAATCCTCAAATATATTTTGTGTCATCTCAGCTTTTTTATTAGATCGCCAGCACTCATTAACTAGAACTTATCAATGTTTCAAGAACTAAAAGAACGATTTTTTAACATTGGTTCAGATTCTCTGATAGATTGCTACACATATAAAGAGTGATATGTTGTTCACAGGCCTTAAGCCCTAGTGCACGCTTCTCATTTTGTAAAATGTAAGTTCGAAATGGTAGCTTCTTCCAGTATCTTATCAGCGTTAAAAATCTAATCTGTTGTATATCTTCCTTCATTGATAATTCCAGGTAGTTCTAACTTAAACTTATGATGAACAGCCTCTCCTTCAGCTGAAGCCTGCTCTCCTTGAAATTCAATATTGTGCATTGAGCATCTCTTTTTGGTTTTTCTAACTACCCTTTGCTTGCACTAAATGATTAATTCTGTTGCTCTGCTGAATAATACCCAGTCTTTTTTAAACGTTCGGAGATTTTAAGTGCTTTCTGTTTCATAAGATTTCTTGTTAGCTATACAGTCATCCAACCAAATCATAAGAACTTGTTCCATTTTAACCACATTGATATTGTGTGTATCCTATACCAAATGACAATAGGGATCATGATTATATATATATATATATATATATATATATATATATAATTTTCAACAAAAAAAATATAGCAATGCTGCGTGTTTTTCGCATTATAGGAGAATTTCCTGATAACTGAAATTAATATTTGTGTATGAAAAAATCAGGGGATTTCTTCATTAATTTTAAATCTGTAAAAAATAAGGGTTTACTTTAGAACAGCTATAGTTGGTAAACAGATAATATAATCTATTGGAATTAAATTTAAATCTATTGATGAACATCTTTCGAGGTATATAAGGCAAGATGTTTCAAGTAACTAATGTAGTAGTTTTCTATTTTTCATTATAAGTTCACCATAAATATATGTTTCCTGTTAGTAAGGACGGCAGCATTCAAAAGTTAACTGCCGGTGAATTAAAATAATTAATTTCCGTGAGTTTGATCTTACTTCGATTTTTACTATTTATGAATATCGCTCGGCTAGCTTGTAAGCAACCGCCTATGAAAAAGCTTCTAATGGTGTTTGATATACTAAATGATGGATCGAAGAAGTGCTAAATTGAGCACCGATTCTACTTCGCAAAAACCCAACATACAATTGTAGAATTTCAACTTTTTAGAAGTTCCAAGCTGTGAATGGCCGCTAGAAATTAATTAATTTGGAGGAAAATTACCGTTTGATTGTCCGCATCAACAACTCTAACGACGATTTCAGGATTTAACGTCCAATTAGAGCGGTATTTCGTGCGGATGGCCGGAAACCGAAATGAATGGAAATAGATTCCCGTCTCGCGGCGGATCGAACACCGTTACCTTCGACATCTGAATTAGCGCAGCGCGTGAGACTCCGCGGCGACGTCGCCTCAGTTGCAGCCGTCTGCATTCCGTGCTTTATTTTAATGGCCTGGCGCATCTGGGCGCATTCGCGTTTCGTGCAGATATTAATCAAGTTTAAGGTCACGGCTAGGTGCGTGTCGAATTCGAACTGCATATTAATAATATGGACATTCGCGTGCCGTTCGCGGGGTCCACCTACGAGCGCTATATGCACCGTTAGCGCCGCTTTGGACGCCGCACAATACCGCGATTTAAGACGTGGACGAAATGAATTGGCAATTAAGATGGGAGAAAGGAACTGCGGCTTTTTTGGCGGATTCCGGCGGGGTCAACGGTCACAAAACATTTCCACTCGCGTGGTTGATGTATTGCGGTTGGGTCCCCTATCCAGAATCGAGCAAGGGATCTTTTATTTGATTTCTAGTTGCAAATAAGGCGGTTCTAACACCTAATAATTTTGGGTGCCTTGGTTCTTAATGAACCACAATTAGTCACCTAGTAGATGGTGCGTGGACGATAACACATACTACAAGACTTTCACTACATATACACCACCGCTCATGGAAATATGGACACCTTGTTAAAATTCAGTTATACAGTGAATAACTAGGCTTTTCGTAATAAATTTTGTCTTGCTTAACCCTTTACCATCTCCTAAGACAATATTGTTTTGAATGAAAATAATTAATCACTTGTAGATTTATTATAAGCATTTGTTGAACCGAAAACTAGAAAAAAAATCATAATGCTTATACGTTCTGCGACTGTTACTCAATACTTCGAAATTTTCTTTCTGTTCCTATTCCTTGTTTTAGATGTTTGCTTACATTAAGAAAAAACTATGCATCGTCCGGAGCACCGACTTCTCAGCTCGCTAGTTTATAATTAGAGCTTGTGAAGTTTACTTGGGTTTTTTTCACTTCTCATTTTGAATTTTTGCATTCAATGGCCCGTGGTAAACCTCTCTCCATAGAAACACGTTCAGCCATTCTCCCTTTACATCGCGAAAACGTTAAGGGTTTGTGCTTCGACGGTGAATCCTACATTGCAACGTTACAGAGAAACAGGAAGTCTTGGGAGTCGCTATCACAAGCAACATTCGATGCAGAGAATCAGTTCATCAAACTGATGAGTAAACGAAAAAGAAGATTAACTGCCCCAGATATTGCCGAGGGGTTTAACCGGAGATACAATAAAACAATACGTAGGCAGTCTAAAACGTTTTGAGCCTCAACATGAAGATGGTTCTATTCGTTAAAACCATCTGCTTCTACAGTCGTCCATGCTTTGAAAGATACCTGTAAAAATGTCAGCAATTTTGGACGCTTAGTTGTTATTTGATAGTCGTTTGTATCAGTCAATGTCAGTGCTTTTTAAAATGAAAAAAATCGAATACGCCTACGCCAATTAAAGCCCCATCATTTAGCACGGAGAAAAAACGGGCAACTGAATTTAAACGTGGTCGTACCAGCTTAATTGATGATGAGCGTTCGGGATGGCCAGCAACTATCACCTCTACCGATAACATCAAAAAGTTCACCAAACTATCCAATCAAGGTTAGAGAGATAGCAGAGGATGTGGGCATATCGAAAGAACGCGTTTGTCATATATTAACTGAAGAATTGGGAATGAGAAAGCTACCCGTGTTTGCTCACTTTGAACCGAAAAATTAATTCGAATGAACATTTCCAAGAAAGAGTCAAAACAGTGAATTGCGAAAGGCGAAGTTGCTCTAAAAAAAGCGAAGATTGTTTCATCGGCCGGGAAAGTGGTCACTGTTTTTTGGAATAGTCGGGAAATTCTGTTCATCGACTACTTAGAAAAAGAGAAAACAATAACGGGGTCGTATTACGCATCGTTATTGGACCAGTTGAAGGCAGCAATTGTTGAAAACCGCCCCATTTGGAACAGAAGAAAGTTCTCTTCCATCACACTTCGGCGGTCGCTATGGCAGTTTCAACTGATTGACCACCCAGCATATTCACCAAATCTGGCCCCCAGCGACTATTTCTTGTTTCCTAAGCTCAAAGTTTGGCTCGGAAGACAAAGATTTTTATCAAATGAGAAGGTCATCGCAACTATATGGCGCCTATTTTGTACAGCAAGATGCTAACTACTATTTGGGTGGATTAAAGAGGTCGTTGGAAAAAGTGTAGCGACTTAGAAAAGAGACTATGTTGAACAATAAAATTAAATTTAACAAAAAAATACTTGTTTCTATATTAGGCTCAAAACTTTTTAGACTGACCACATATTCCTCAGCACACTAAAGCGGTGTCTTCAGTAGAGACAAGAAATTCGTAGACTTCAACTTGGGAGATTTCAGTGAAAAACACGGGGAGCGAAACATGAAAGAGATAAAAAGGTGTTATTAGGGCAGATGGAATGCTGTGATGTCAGCTAACTATTGCTGGTCTATGAAGAGGGGCAATCTGGAGTCGCAACACATCAGACAATCACGAAGGTCACACTTCCACGGCAAAATGAAATGAGTATTCTGGACTTGCCATGTGTGGAAATTAATTTTATATGTTGTCAAACACAGTAAACGGTTTTCTGGATTCATTTCATTTTAATGTAATTATAGTTACTTTACTGTTGTTAATTTCCTAAACTTCGCTATAATTGATATTATTGGTTAAGTAAATACTTCAACTGATATTCTGTAAAATTCTACGTGATACAGAAAATCTGATTTTAGATTCATAAACAGGAGGGATAACTACATTAAAATTGCCCATCAGAACTAGAAGCCTCGAGAAAAAGTTAAACTTTGTAACTCTGTGTTATCATCAATTAACGGATAAAAGCATAATAAAGTAATATCATCTATAAGCTTCCTAAAATGACTAAGATTAATGAAAATAAATTATTAAACAAACCACCAAATAAGATCCTCGCACGCTTCAAATGAATGGGAAAAATTATTGTTTACGATTTCGGTTTGTTTGACTCAAAAAATGTAATCGTAAAATAAAATATGAGGAGTTAATACGGATTAAAATTGGCCTGAATTGTTTGGAAACATATTCTATCCCGGCAGTTCCGTCAATCGTCATAACTCCCATTAGTTGATGCCAGCGAGAAAGTGCAAACTCGACCAAAAGTGATCGTATGATGCGGAATGACGACAAAAATTCATCTTGTGCGTGACACCATGAATGCAGACCGTTACGTTCAGATTCTTGAGGATTACGTGTGGCCCATAGTATCAGACTGGGATAACATTAGCGACGTTATTTTCATGCAGAATAGAATTTCGATCTTACTGTGTATGCGTGGTTAGACCAACCTTACGAATGACCATCAAGAAGCCTAGATCTCACTTCATGCGATTTTTACTTGTGAGATTACGCAAAGCAGGAGGTATACAGGATGAAACTTCGCATACTGGAAGCCTACGTTTAAATTTAAGGATTTACTTTCATTTTCCTATGTAATAATGTACATATATATATATATATACACTTTGTTTAAATAAATTTTAATTCAAAATATGGAGTGTAACACCAATTTTTAACCCCTGCGTAGAAAGATTATCTTGTAATTTATTATAATAAAAGTTCCATTTACTAGAGCGTCGCTTATTACATTACATGTGATACGCGTTCTACAAAATTTGAAAAATATTTATAGAGGCACCCAAAGCTCTTTTAGTTATGTATGTAAAGTTATGGATAACGCGTGACACAGAATAACGGAAATTTTTGAAATGCGTAGTGGCAGCCATAAGCAGGTGGCAGCACTGCGAGACAATGACCTTGAGCAAGTAGACACTTTGCCATTTTAGTAACCATGCATCAGTGGAACGGGCAACGCGTGCGTTAGCCATAAAAATGTTTTATAAAAACAGTGACAGTTTGGAAGCTGTGCAGAGGGAGTTCCGACGTTTTTACAAATTAGGACGTCATGGTGCCGTCCCATTAAAACACGCGATAAAAATTTGGATTAATAACTTTGAAGAGACTGGATCTATCCTAAAGAAGAAACCAACAGGACGACCAAGAAGTGCTCGTACTCCACAGAACATTGATGTTGTACGCGAGTCTGTCTTACGGAGCCCACGGCGTTCAATTCGTAAGCAAGTATGCAAGCAGCTGCGGTTGAAATGTCCCGGGAGAGTGTTCGCAGAATTCTTCATTTAGATTTAAAATTTCATCCATACAAGCTGCAGATAGTGCAACAACTGAAGAAAAACGATTACCAGTTGTGATTAGAATTCTGTCAACAAATGATAACAAATATGAACAATGACGATTAATTTCTAAGGAAGTTGTGGATGTTAGATGAGGCCCATTTTCATCTCACAGGTTACGTGAATAAGCAGAACTACCGTTCCTGGAAAGACACAAATCCTAATGAAGTTCATGAGTGCTAGTAATGTGACAGTATGGTGTGCTGTTTCATTACATATAATAAAATCATCGGATCTTATTTTTTTGAAAATGAACAGGGGATTACAGTAACTGCTAATGCGGATCGTTACGTGGAGATGTTACAATCTTTCGTTACTCCTGAATTGAGAAAACACGTCCAAGAAACCTGGTTTCAACAGGAAGGAGCAAGCTGTGCGAGAATTGTTCGGTAATCGTGTGATCTCAAGATTCGGTTCCCTGGCCCCCTAGATCACCAGATTTATCCGTTTGTGATTTTTTTCTTGTGGGGCTATCTCAAGAGTAACGTGTACACGACTCGACCAAGAACTCTGGATGAGTTAAAACAAAGAATTCAGGATGAAATTCACAGTATCCCAGCTGAGTTGTTGCAGCGGTCAATGAGAAATCTCAACAGCAAATTTCAAGAATGCATTCGTACAGGACGACATCTAAAGGACGTAATTTTTAAAAAATGATAAATTCCATTAATGTAGTAATGTGAATTACTATGAATAAAATGTTTTTCTTCCGTCACTCTTGGTTTTATTGAATTGTTAAAAAATTCCCGTTATTCTGTGTCACCCTGTACATATAGTTTTCCAAATCCAGCTGAACCACAGCGTCAATAGTTTTATACAAAATTTAACATCAATTAGAACGCAGCACTATCAACAGCCTTATTAAAAGTTGAGAATGTTTTAAATAACTGTGAAAACAGAAAAAAACATTAAATTTTAGGTAAACGTCTTGTTTTTAATAAAACGCGCACAAATCGCTCGAAAGCGACGCGAGTCGACCATTTTCGCTTTCAAATAAATACCAAAGCTATAAAATATGTCTGGAGCGCATTACGAGCCTGTTGAAAGCTTTAAGTTCCGCCCTAAATGTAATTCAAGCTGCAAACGACGCAATAACCGTTTTAGATTAACAATAAAATTTAATTTTTATGTTTTTATTTTTTACGGTGGTCGTTTGAATTACAGGAAACCCCCAACCTTAATGAGTAATTTTAATCTTCGCTAAAACTCATCGCGATACTGTAGAAATGTAATTAAAATGTTATTAATTCAGATGTTTCAGTTTTAATTATTAATGGTAAGTGTCATACTAAATGTTAGGATAATAGCACGGTATGCGTATTATAAATGAATAATGTATGTGAGGTAATCTGTGTGACAAATGCATAAAGGACATAACTTTTCGGTTAAAAAAAGTAAAATACATTTTTGATTTCATTTGATACCGAACAAACTATTAACACTCATACTTTTCCATTGTATGTGATATATCTGACACTTTAATTATTGCCATCATTATGCAAGCTTATATTCTAAAATTTGACAGCCTGGAAAGGGAAATGATAATGAAAGATATATTCATGCTAGGAATACCAGTAAAGATGAAAAGACTAATTAAAATGACACTGGACAAATTACAAGCGATGGTAATAACACAAGAAGGACTAACAAAACCAGTAAAACAAACAAAAGGCGTAAGACAGGGAGATGGACTTTCTACAGCCTTGTTCAACGTAGCATTAGAAGGTGCAATAAGAAATTGCAAAATAACAGGATCTATAATAGAAAAATCAATACAAGTAATTGCATATGCGGATGACATGGCAGTAGTTATAAGAGACAAAAGAAGCCTGGAAGAAATTACAAAGAAAATAGAGGACGAAGCACGAAAACGAGGGCTAGAAATAAATCAAAAGAAAACCAAATATATGAAAATAAGTAAAGATCAAACACCAGAAAATAAACTAGAAATAACAATGGAAAAACATAAATTCGAACAAGTCCAAACATTTAAATATCTTGGAACAGTAATAAGTAATAGAAACGAGAGAAGAATCGAAATAGAACAAAGAATAAAACCAGGATATAATGCATACCACAGATTTAAAGAAATTATGAGAAGTAAACAGATAAGCAAGAAAACAAAAATGAGAGTTTACAAGGTTGCAATAAGATCAGCAATATTATATGCAAGCGAAACCATGTGTATTACAAATAAAGACGCAGAAAAAATTAAAATACTCGAAAGAAAAATAATTAGAAGAATATATGGACCAAAGAAGACAAACGAAGAATTATATATAAGATTAACAAACCAAGAAATAGAGATCTACTAAAAGGAGAAAATATAGTAAAAGAAATAAAAGCCAGAAGAATACGTTGGTATGGACACATAAATAGAAAAGATGAAAACTCTATTACGCAGAAGATATATATTCTAAAAATACGTTTGATGTCTTTTGCAGTAAAAACTCTATAAAAAATGCTTGACATTTATATTAGGGATGGTATAATAATCACAAGACTTCTACATCAAAAATAGTATGCATATAAAGTAGAAGTATACACAAAAACAACTTAACATCACAGTGAAGAATGATGTAGAAAACAAAGACGTACTTTTAACTGCCTTTTTGGATATTGAGAGAACATATGGTAATACATCCTTATATCATTAAACGTTCAGGAATAATGGATTCAACAAAACAAGTTGCAGGTGAATCGACTATGTGCTATAAGAAAATAAAGTATATGTATTCCTGATGGATGAAACAACCACAGATTGGGTTACAAAAGAATGTCTCCTCTACTATGAAATCTTGTAATGCATAAGCTGTTAAAGACACTCGAAAGGAACTGATATAAACCAGTGGTATATGCAGAAGACTTAGTCATACTATATTAGAGAAGATTTAACAATATAGTTAGGAAGCTTATATAAAGGGCCTTAAACCTGGTTTTACGTTGGAGAAACACAAAGTACTACACATAAGTTTCTCAAAATCTAACATAGTAGCATTCAAAAGAAGAAAAAACAAACATAGATGGACTGAGATCTCTTAGCCTCCAAGATGTAGAAATAAAATGATCAAGTGGTAGGGTTATTTTAACTCAAAAGTCAAATGAAATCAACACATTCAAAAAAATTAAAAAAAAATGCGGAGACAATATTAGTGTTAGCCAAACGAGCTCACGGGTCTAAAACCAAAAGTGATGTATTAAATATACACTATGGTGGTCAAACCTATGATGATAATATATGCAGCTTTGATGCGGTGGACAAATATGACGTAAATAATCGCTATAACCGTACTGAGTTAGATACAAAGGTTTGCTTGTCTGGGAATAACGGGTACCACAAAAACCATAATAACATCGGTAACAGATAAACTGCTAGACCTTCCCCCTCTTCATTTTTAAATCATGAGAGAGGCAGAAGTGGTTCTTAATAAACTTCGCAATGCACCCATCCGCAAATATTGTAAAGAAGTGGGGCATCTCAAAATTTCACATACGGATGTAAAGGCATATTGGATATGACAACAGACTATATGACGTCAAAATTCGCATTGAAAATAAATTTCGAGTTTAATATTGTGGAACTAAATGAATGCATCAGGTTGGTGCAAAAATAAATGCGTTCTTTTAGTTTATCTTTGAGAAAAACCTTTATTTATCTAAGTTTATGTAATATACCATTTTAAAGAGCGAAGTTCGCTCTACGTGTTTATGGGATTCATTTCGTTATAACTGTTTATTTTTGTTGTATTTTTAGGCTGTCTGAATAATGTTTGAAAGAAAGAAAATTCGGGCAATTTTATCCTACGAGTTCAAATTGAGGCGTAAAACAGCAGAAATTTCTCGCAATATTAACCAAGCATTTGACTAGAGGGGCATTAGTGCACGTACAGCTCAACATTCTATCTAAAAGTTTCGTCAAGGGGACGAGAACCTTGAAGACGAGGAAGGGTTGTGGACGTCCTTCTGCGCTTGAGAATGATGATTTGAGGGTCATTATTAAAGCGGAAGATTATAGAACTTAACATTGACGTGCGATGAGAAATGAATCCTATACAACAGCCAACGGCGTCCAGCGCAGTGGCTGGACGGAGATGAAGCACCAAAGTACTTCCCTAAACCGAAGTAGAAGTCCTTCACTATAACTTCTTAAACCCTGGCGATACCATCATATCAAAGAATTATTCTCAGGAAATCGACAGAGTACACTAAAAACTGCAAAATTTATGTCCAGCATTGGTCAATCGAAAGGAATAAAATCTCCACGATAACGCCAGACCACATGTCTCAGAAATGACTGCACAAAAATTAAACGAACTGGGATACGAAGCTCTACATCACCAACTTACTTACTAGACCTTTCTCCCACTGATTACCACTTTTTCAAGCACCTAGATAACTTCTTGTAGAAGTTTTCCTGAAGAAGGTCTTCAACAAGCAAGTAGAAGCCCAAAATACCTTCGAAGAATTATCGGTTCTAGAACTCCAGAATTTTATGTTACTAAAATTAATAACTTGTTTCTTGTTGGCAATCTAATAGTTCTTATTTTGATTAAATAAATTAATTAGGATACAGGAATTAGCAACAGAGCCAGAAAAATTATCTGGGATATAAACGAATCATAGACCAATTCTGAAACTGGAACATATACTGTGAAAAGAGAAACTCGTAATTAAGTTTTCCCTAGAAAAATTCGCATCCGTTTTTCAAGCGGAGATATTTGCTATATTGCAGTATGTAAGACAAAATAATGTGAGGGCTTAGGCAATTAACATATTCACGAACAGACAAGGAAGAGGTGAAGGAATCCCGCGAAGAATTCAATGCTCTGGCATTGTGGGTACCAGGGCACTATGAAATTGTAGGCAACGAAAAAGATGATGAGCTAACACAAAGGATCATCACTTTCATTTATAGGTCCCAAATCGGCTTTGGGGTACTTTTAAGCACAATACGAAGCCGCGTGAGACAATAAAAATACTAAGAAATGTACTGGAACAAAGATATGGAAAAATCTTCATAAAATGACCTTGTAAACGAACTAAAAAAAATTAGTACAAAGCAGAAATTAGCTACGAACTATTATAGGTATACTCGCAGCACGTGGTTTTCTTGAAGGATAGCTCAACAAAATAGGGCCGTACAATGGAGATCTACATTGCAGATAATGTGGCAAAGAAACAGAGACACATTCTTCATATCAACTACCCAAGAGACTATATAGATTGGTGCAAGGAATTAGGATACTGGAAAATGTGTTGCAACGAAAATGATAGAAGCACAATAAATCAACTACAGTGCTACAGGAGGCATAAATGAAACGGCATCGAAAAAAAAGTAAAGATAACAAAAATTGAACCTGTTGTATATATGATAGGTGCTTCCCGTGTTACCGTAAAAAACAGTTTACCCTTATCGTTGCTGTTTACGTAATGTATTTTAATAAGTAGAACAATAAAGGAACACCAAATATTAGAGAAAGCTTTGATAAGGAGTGGCTTTTTAAAATAATATAATCTTAATTTAAGGATAGCAAATTTTTTTGCTTTAATATAAGAAATTGAAATTTTGGAAACTTCCATTTATCAAGACATAATCTTATGAAGAGGATTTCGTTTAATTCGGGCACTTGAGGCTTTGACTGCCTGAACGTAATCTTTCAGTTCATGCTCGATTCTTGACACCTCCAGTTCTATTAAACAATTTTACAGCCCCATACACAAACATACCGGATAATGCCGAAATGTAAGGTTTTAAAGATTACATTTTTTTTCAGTTCCACACTTATGTAATGCTAGTACAGCAATATGCCCATTCTACTGGTAAATAACCAAACTTGACAAGAAACACGACGTAACTTACAACTTTAGAACTTGACAATTGCAACCGTATGATAGTAACGAATATCTTGATGCTGTGTAAAAGCAATGGTAGGTTTGATTTTGTAACAGTATTTATAGTACTAGCCAATGAAACAAGTTATTTCGAACAGATTCTGCACTGTAAACTGACAAAAATATTGGAAGAAAATCACGTCACTTAAAAAAATCAATCCATAAAACGACTTTAATGGATGTATGAAATTGAACAGTGGGAATTCTGTTATAAAATTAACGTAAATATTATCTACTTTCCAATCAAAAACAATCCGAATTATAACGGATATCTCTTGCTAGGCCCGAAATCAAAATCTTCACGCCAACTTCAGGATTATTTTTCCAACTGAAGAAATTGCAGAAAGAGCTGCAAAACACAAAGACAGATTACCAACTTATATTAGTCAGTGTAGTTTCTGCCAGAAAGTCTACAAGACCAACATCTGAAACGCAAATGCCGCGAGATTTAATCTGAAATCCAACTCACATGCCTTCAACTTCTAAGCTAAGAAGCAGCTGTAGCAGATTCATTAGAATCTTTTGTATAATGGCTACTTTGAGATACAATTAACTGAATCTAGTATGTAATTTTGATTACCAATAAAGTTAAACAAAGAAAAAAGTTTTGGGAGTAGTTGATAGTCTGGGGAAGATGACATGTAAATGGCTGATGAGTTATTGCTGTAGAAGAACATTTTATTCTTGACCATCCCGGAAAGTTTTTATGCACTTCTATTTTCACCTTACGCAATTACCGTTTTCAAGATAATTAATCAGTAAAATTGAGTTGGCTTCTTGAAATACCGAAGCTAACACCTATCCCGCTGAATTAATGGATTTTGCTTTCTTCCGAACCAATTTGCTGCCTCCATTCAACTGCCTTGATTGTATTTTAATTCTGGGTGTAATGGTGAATCCATTTATATTTACAAATTGCATTTTGAAACTAGTTGGATTACTCTTAAATACTTCCAACCAGTCAACTGAAGTTTGTGATCGTATGCCTTTTTGTTCTGGATTCAATTGTGGCACCTATATTGGAGAAAGTTTTTAGATGCATTTTATTATATTCGTTATAAGTTTCCTACCAATTTCATTTTATTCGACAATCTACCAAAACAATCTCGCGGACTTCATAAACAGTCGCTGGTGTAGTTTCCGTTTTTGGAAGTTTAGACATGGTTCAAGACTTCTAAAACTTAAAAACTCGCAGTTTAAACAAAGACGATGAATCCCCAAGGACGGCAATACATTTAAATATAATTTCGTTATGCTTCTCTCTTACAAATGAAAAAAAAAGATTACTGCCAGATTCTTGTTTTTCCCACCAAGTTATTTGATTTGAATGTTTCCCAAAAATAATCTGTTTTGCGAATCATTTTGATATCGTAGCCTATTCAAAAGAAAAATGTTCCTAATTCAACCACATAAAATGATTGGAGTAATATGAAAGTATGATTAATTCATAGTAACCTCAGAATTATTTATTATGTATAAGATCAGTTATTTACTAAGCTTTTAGATTAATTGTATTTACATGTATTTCCAATGAAAGACTAATAAATAATATTTTCTTTTTTACGTTAGTTTAATTAGAACAAATATTGAAATTTAATTAATTAGTAATGTATGTTCTTATAAATAAGATTTATTATCCAAACATTAATGAAACTATAGTTACTTTATAGCGGCACAACCATAAAAATCAGAACTCAACAGTGGTGAAGATAAATACCGACACTATTGTAAATGAAAGTTTTCGAAAATATATTTTGTTCCACTGAAAGAAAATAGCATCCATATATTGTCAATAAATATCCAACATCAATGAAATATGAAATTAAAGTGTAACTAAAATGCAATACTAATATTAAATATATGAAGTAAGCGCCAAAAGTTTCTAACCTAGCCATGTTTCAGTAACAATAGAAATAAAATAGCGGCAATGTCAGATGATGAAGGCATGACATTGTACTGTAATCCCTCAGCAAAAAGGCAAACAATGGAATAGCGCAGATTGGACTAAAAACGGCCAACCAAAGTAAAGCTGGCTCAATCGACGAAAATGATCATAGCAATAGTCTTTGGGATACAAAGAGAATTTGGTTAATTGAATTTAAGGAAAGAAGAGCGTTACGCCAGCCTAGTGCATAAATTGCGCGACATTATCAAGGAAAAAAAGAGTGTCGTGCGCCTCCTGCATACTAATGCCTTTGTTTGTAAGGTCGCAAATGCCCAGATTTTGTTAAGGACTGTGGCCTTGAAGAGCTTCTCCACCCACTCTACGGTCAAGACCTAATTCCCAGTGATTAGAATATATTTTCAAATTTAAATAAACTTCTGATGTAGAACATTTAACAACGACAAATAGTTGCGGGAAGTTATTTTGGAGTATTTTACAGACAAAACATTATTTTCCAGGGCACTGAAATGCTATAATGAAAAGTTATAATACATAAATGTACACCAAGACTACGTAAAAGTAACCATATCGTTTTATTCCTATCCTGCTAAAATATAGTCGGGCTGAAAAGTTTTGGAATCTACCTCGTACTTAGGACTTCAATATTTTCTGGAGAGTGTCGTACTCTCCACAACCAAAAGCTCCTTAATAGATTTTTTACGTCAGTCTTACTACTAAAAACTATGCTGTTTTAAGGGGAACATCTGTTTTTTAACCCAAAAAACTGATCTTCAGATTTTATTTATTCAGGAAGCTGAAACCTCTAGGATCATAAGGCTTTTTTTTATTTTTTCTATATCTCAATTTACCGCAAAGGTGTACGTGTATATATACATATATATTTCCACGCTCTCGAAGACATTTTTCCGCCCTGCAAGTTGTGACTTGTTTCTTCAGAAGAAACGTCGCGTTTTTTTTGGATCAAAAAATTAATTTCAGGTTTTTATATTTTCGAAAAGCTAACGACTTCAGAATAGCAATGTTTTTATTAATTTCCGCGGTGCAAGTTTCTCGCCAGTTACGTCGTGACCTTTGAACGGGTGTTGAATTTGATATCATCCAAGATCCAAATAAAACAAAGTGTGGTAGAAATAAAAAAAGAAAATTTAATGTGTTGATAAAAAATCTCAGCAATCCTCAAAAGATGCCAGAATCAAAAGAAAAAGAAGCTTGATGAGCAAAAAAAACTTTTTCAAGAGGCCCAAGGATTACTTCACGGCGCACGAATCGCAGACTGATAATTGGTAAGCATTTTGTCTATTATAATTGTAAATAGTTGAATGCGAAATAGAAAAAAACTCTAAATGCGTTTTTCTCAAAATGAGGGTTTTTCGCGCGGTGGACACGATTTCTCGGAAACCATTAATCCGATCGACCTAAAATTTTTTTGTGTGTTTATTGAAACAATAGCTTGTCTGTATTCTACAACCCTTTCTCCAAATTGAACCTAAATATTTTATTTTACTTTAGAAGAGGGTAAAAGGACGTTTTCCCGAGAAATTTTTTTGCAGATTGGTATTTTTCTACTGACCTTGACAACTTGGTTGTAGAATACAGACAGAATATATATGTTTACTTTAAGATGCCGTTTGATTTTTTTGTTTCAGCAATACTGGTGCAAAGATATCCTGTCCACCGCACAACTCACGGTTTTTCAGGAGACGACTTCGGCGCCCTCTGACGGAGTTGAAATGAATAATATAATTAAAAAAGATATATTGTTTTTGATGCCCCTCAATATATCTTTTCAAATGCACCAATCTCATATCTCTAAATAAAATAGATTTCTATAAAAAAAATTATAAAAATTGGCCAATTTTTACCCAAATAAACCAGATAAGAAAAATATCTGACAAAATGTCTTCTGCTCTAGTGCCTTTTCGGGAGCCGGATATCTGACAAAACTAAAAGGATCAAAATTATAAAGAATCGAATATATATTTAGGTGCAGCAATGGTCGTCTCCTAATATTTATGAAAAGTAACTGATATGCTGATGCCATTACATCCGTCAGTAAAACTAACAAAGATGGTACAACGAGTCTAGAAATGCTTGCCTTATACCAAGCAATAAACAGATCAGATTGCGAATAATGTCCCAAATATGTGAAAAATAAGACTGCAAATCGCGAAGATTAGGATATGAACCTGGTGCAGATTTATTACAATGACAATCATAACGCATAAATTTTATCAGAAAAATGAACAAATAACAGTTTTTTTTCAGTTCCTCATTTAGTTGATAGGTCAGCTAATAAATAAAAATTGAAATTCGTCACAGCTATGCGTGCACTTAGAAATAGAAAAAAAAGCTTCAACAAAAAGAAAAAGTTTCGGAAAAATTTCTTTACATCTTTCCGGAAAAGATTCTTCTAGTAGGCACTATATGAAGTGTTTTCAAAACAAAAAGCGAAGTCGTACAATAACTATATACGTGCATTTCTAAAATCTGTTTTACCTTGTACCATGCTAATTAGTGACTGTTAAAGTTAAACTCCACTATATTTTTTAGATTCAAAATGATTGTTAACACAACCTATTCTCTTAATTTATCCTTCTTCGATAATGACTTCATGGTTAATCATACCATAATTACGACGTACCCTATACACCATTAGTGCAATAAACCTTGGCGCAAATTAGCATATTAACACATCAGGAAGTTTGCAGACATCTTGCCATGCCCGCTCCAATTTGCCACCCATTAGCAGTAATCACCGCTATCAATTTACTTAATCGAAACCTGATGGAAGCTGCCTTTCCCAGCTCCTCAATACTAGCTATAATCTTTCAGCCGAAAGCCGCGGCTGCTCCCATATCGACGAGTCGGCGCTTCCAATTACAGCCAGTAATTCGCGCGAAAGGAGAGCCGGTGACTCCTAAATTGCCACTTTTAATTACATAATGGGTGCGGTACCGCTGACTGGAAACGATCTTGTTCGGTGCGTCGGCTTAGCCGGAACTAATTAATACGTCGCAGGGTCGGCGCTAAAAATCGGGAGGCGTCGCATGGCCTGCTTCATCGGGCAGCACGAGGTGCGTAGGGACTTGCGGTTGCTGCGTGATAAAGTTAATTATATTAATTTATTCGGTGTAAATGTCGCCTTCCTCATTTTGGCAAATAAATCAACTTGAGAACTTAATTAAATTTCCAAGCGATTTATCCGTAATTTGATTTTCAGGTTGCTTACAAGAGGAATAAAGAACTTATCAATTGGTCTCTCTTTATTAGCAATTATTTAATTTCTTATCTGCGACTAGCAAGCAAAAAATTTACACGCGACAACAAAATGACTTTTTATTTTTTCACTATTTGTATACAATTGTAATGTTCAAAAAATACTTCCAGGACGTCACGTTATGGAAAAAAAACTCAAAGAATGAATAAAAAATTGTATGCATAATTATTAATTTATTACACTTAAATTGTTCTCTGTAAGTTCCTTTTGTACTTGGTTGAGAAGCTTTTTGATATTAATATCCAACAGTAATCGGTAGGCATTTTGCTATTTTATTTCTTTTGGTAACGTTTGGTAATAGCAGCAATGTCTTGGAGGAAACCTTCTCCATGTTTCATACTAACATCACCAAGATTCCGAGAAAAAGAGCCAAAGTATGAATCTAAAAAATTGTATCTCAGGCTCATGTTACAACCCAATGCTTGATAATTCTCAAGAAGTTCACCGATAGTGTCTTTGATTTTTAGCTTTTTCATTTTATAAAAAGTTTTGTGTTATTGCTTTGAGTGCGTTCTAAGTCTTCAAATGCCGCATCTTTCATTAGAAGATTAATATGGGGTTTTACAAAGATACCTCCTTGAGTTTTGCATAGCTGAAGCTGAAATTTTTTTTAATATATAGAAATCCACGTACTTCTTTGTTTATTGCCTTAATGGAATTTTTTATAAAGCTCAATTTTATATGCAACGGCTGTAAAAAACATTTTCTCAAATTCAATAAGAGTTGATTAAAATATGTTTTTTACTAAGGAATATCTTGCTTTCTTGTTGGTCATAGTTTAACAACATAATGTAAACTTTTGTGCGGCATTCAAGTCACAAATAAAACAACAATTCGTCGTATATTCAAGTTGGAAGTCAACTACAATTGTCACAATTTTTAAATCGGCACTGATATAACCATATATACTCTGTAAATAATTTTGGCAAGAAGGTGTACATTGTTTTCGTAGGATTCCTTCATATTGAAAGGAACTGAAGGCTAAACATTTCCTATGTGTAAAAAAACAACTTTTAGGCTCAGTTTCAAAAAATCCATGAAGAAACGCCATTCTACATTGTATTATATAACTTCTTGCAAGCATCAAAGTCGTCAATGTCATTTCAAAAAAAAAAAAACCTTCAGTTGAAAAATATTGTGGTAACTTTTTTTGACGATTGCGAGACGTTGATATGATCGGCAATAAGGTATTTGGGTGTAACCTCTAACCTTTCTTCACTAGCAAGCCCTGACTGACATTTGAAGATTAGTGCCGTATAGGCGCTTCCTAAATGGTGGAAGGTTATTGGTAACCCAGGCGTTCAGTGGTTGCCGAACATATCAAGGATGGCCTTCACGTCTTCCTTGCAGGACATCAGCCCTGCAACGATCTCAACAAAGCTGCTGGAATTTTGTGTTGCTTTTGACGATTGCGACATACTGAAATATGTGTATCTCGAACTAACCACTTTTATCTCTGCGATCTTGATCCTAGTATCTGCTCGAATTTTTGATAACATAAATCTCATACCAGACCATTTCATTCTAATTGAGTTATTAGATGAGACAAGATCGGAAACAGATGGAAACGTTCGTGTTGCTTCGTTAATGAACAATGAAAATTCAAACTGGTAACCAATAAGATTGCAGCTTGTACCCGCGTACACACGAGATTGGTTTATTCGTCTGTAGTGGTCTTAACAAACAGTGTTAGTTTAGAGTTCACTGTATTCACTACTAACAATAACTCACCACGGGCGCGTCATTTCCACTTAGATTTGGGGGGACAAGGTCAACAAAGCAATATGCTAAAGAACAAAGGATTCGACGCGAGTGATTAATATTAATAGTTTCTAATCTTTGGTAGTGCGCTTTTTCGCTGTAATATTTTATTTAATTTAAATAATTCTTTGCTCTCTTATATACTCCCATAATCGTATATTTATGAATTTCTATGTGATTGGTTTAAAAAGAAAAATAGGTGTGCCTTAGGATTACGAGTAAGAAACGTATTAAGACTTGTTCAAGTCTATTCAAGTACGATTTCTTTTTGGATATAACTTTCATGTAATAAAATAAAAAAATAGACGAATATAGTAAAAATAATTACATAGTTTTGCCCACTCTTTTTTTATTGAATGATAGTGAAAATATTTTTAAAATTAGCATAAAAAGTGCATCCGTTACACGTAACAGAATGTAGGAAAAACTCTTTGTTGACCAGTGTTATCTTTGTTGTGTGGGGTTAGATGAAGATCTCGTATAACTATTGTTCATCTGATCAAACACGTTGACATTATTTACATTTCAGCGAAATCCTGAATTACAAAAGAAATTTTTTGTAAATTAAAGCAGCCTCCGTTAAAAAGTACATAAAAATAAATTTGTTATTGTCCGACCTTTACACAACCTATCGGTGAGCGTGAGCACCGTCATAGTAATACAAATTGGAGACTCAACAGACGTCGCAATTCCCGCAGCCGTCTTGGACGCAAGCGTGTAAACAAGTCCACCATTTATTTTGATTCGGAGTGTAAGTGTCGTTGCAAACAAGCAACAAACGCGTAATCCAATGCAATGGCTCGCCGCTGGCGCCATCCTGCCCAAAAATTCGCACGCCGACGCACTTCTCGTTTTATTTACGATGGCATTATGAGGCGAGTAAACACTCGAGAATCTGCCAAATTCAAGCCGGTTTCATCCGGCTGTTTTGGCCCGCGCCGTTTCCGCGTGGTCGTTTGGCTCGGCTTATTAAAAAGCAACGTGCGAACTACAAGTACGGTAATGTCGCCTGAAGCCTGTTAGTGGAAGATGATGGGCATTTAGCGGACTAAACGCCGAGTGTATTAAGCTCCCAGGACACCGCCGAAGCTGGTTTCAAGATGAGTCGACTCAAGTTGATGCTAAGTGTCCAGATCTATTAGCTGCTGGCGCCTGTTATTTAAATTAGTAGTTGGACTAGACAAGTTTTGCCGAACAAAGCGACTTTTTGCACGCTGGATAAATGGGCCGGTACATAAAAAGGATCAGCAGGATGGATAGCAACGGAAGTAGGGTGTCCGTGGAGAAATCAATTGAATATGGCATCAAGTAACATTTTGTTCATTTAGCAACAAAAGAAACCTACCTCTCCTATTTTGAAATTATAATATAGTAATGATTGCAAGTTAAACATTTATTATGCAAAATCCATATATTTTCTAATTTTTGTAATGTAATTTAGCCTTCTATGTCGATAAAGTTACGCACATTCAAAGGACCTTAAGAATCTAGTGTTACCTATATTGAAAGATCATGTGTCCTCTTCATTTTTGACTTAATTGTACTTATTTCTGCTAAATTTTGATAAAATATCAACTCGTTACATTCACGTAGTGGTCGTCAACATCCAAAGAGTGGATAGGCAGTCGAAGAAGAAGGAAACATTCACGTAATTAGGTTACATCCAAGTATGCCTCCAAGCTGGAGGTTAGTAATAAAATCCTAAATGATGACCAAAAGCTCGACTGCGACTCGTAAAGTGAACCGCCCCGAGTGATGCAATGTTAAACTAATGTAGGTGAGGATTGCGCCAGTAGAGCTATGAAGATTTGAATCCATTAGCAGCTAACCTAAACGTGTGTAAACCTTCCTTCCTCACATTCGTAGGGTCTAGATGAAAGACGACAAAGATATACAAATCAATAAAATTCTAAAGAGAACTCACAAACAAGGGGCTCTACGCATAAAGGGATGGTATTTCCACTCTTTGTTAGAAGATTTTATCGGTGCTATGGAAATGATACAGTGCCAGAGAGCGAGTTTATTTGTGAGATCTCAAACTGTGAAACCAGACGCAGGGACTGATAAGCCAGATATTTCTAAAATGGAGCTGTAGCTCAACTGACTCAGTTCAGGAAAAGATCTAGAAAGCCAAGATTTTGAAGACTGATATATGGACTAGACAAATACCTTATTGAAAGATCAAGAAAGAGAGATAAGAAAGAGGCACTGGGGCTTTGGGTGGGAGGAGAATGTCCCTAGGAAAGAATTATTTTACCTCTCTTGTGAGATTTTGTCATAAGACAATTCTTAATAAGGAAGGACTCTCCATTTAGGCTACGCAGATGACTGAATTATTTTTATAGAAGGATAACTCATTAAAACCGCTAGAAAACCTGAAAGTGGTAGCTAAATAGACTAAAGAAGAACCCCTTGCGCCCAGCCTAAAAAAGATAGGCATAGTATCATTTACGAGCAAAGGAAGAATATAGAAGATTTGGGATCTTCCTACCATAGGGAAAAAGGAATACATTTATCAGGAGAGGGACAACATTTAGTCTTCTAACATGAGGTACGTTAAAGGACTTCCGTGAAAAAAAGGAAATATAATGGTGACATAAATTGCAACTATACAGTAAGAAACTAGAAAAAATGATACGTTGACTCAAAAACGACAACGCATATTCGGACAATTGAATATTGAACCGCAGAACTTTGTTTTATAACCACTGAGAAACGTGAGCCTTTTAATATAGGAAATAAAGATCACGGCTTGGGTGTGAGTAATTACCAAGATAACCACAATAAACCTTCAACTCTAAGAGGCTTCTAGAAATAGTCAAACAAAACCTGAAGAGAAAAAAGTCGATTAGATTCGATTGTACGCAAGATAAACCGATGCCGAGTTGAAATACCATCCAATAGATAATTGAGTATAAAGTGATGGAAAGGGTAATCCAAAAAAGAGAAATAGTGAGCTATTCAAGAACATAATAGAACTGGAATAAAAGTAGAGAATCGGGAAATAAATCGATTCAATAAAGAGAGATTACAATTTTCGAAGAGTCCAAACGTTGTAAAATATTCTAAAACGAAATGGTTTTCCAATAAGTACGTTAGAACATCGAACCATATCCGAGATATATGAATTTGTATTCATCATAGACTTAGTTGCCCAATGCGGGGAAAATATTTAGTTATTAACAAAATTCGATTAATGTTTCATGCCCTGTATAGATAATATAACCAAGCAACAGAAATCATTAGTGTAGAGCAAAGATTTAAAACTTATGGCTCAATCGTTAATCATCACATTCCAATATTTTGATGTAGTAATGCAATTAGCGAAGAGAATTTTGTTTCTGTAAGAAAAAATGTTATCGAGGATTTGTAAAGGCTCATGTTTCTTATAATACTCAGCTAACCGAAGAACTAAGGCTTGCTAATAATTGTACAAAAGATAAGTTTGTCGATTAGGCTCTATAACAGCTTAAACTAATTTTAATTATGACAAAAACACTTGTAACAACCCTGTTAATAAACAAAATTACTAAATTGCCTACATTGTCCATAGTTGAATGGCTCTTGTACCCCCAATTGTTGGGAGAACCCTTATTTTATTCAACCTGAAGTTAGGGGTATGATGCTTTATATATGATGATTTCATATTGTTTTAGCGTAAGTTAAGTCAGGTGTGATTTCAACAAGATGGTGCCGTATGCCATATATATTCTATCGAAGCTATCGTTTTATCGAAATCAAAGTTCAAAGATAAAATTATTTCCAGAAATGCAACTTCTCTAACGTATAAAATACTATTATAGTCACACTTATTATGTAATCTAATCCGTCTGCAGCTGTTCCTTTCTGTCAAAAAAATGACGACATTTATAAGCAGATATACAACCACCATTAAAAGAATTTATGAAGAATAGAAGTATATTATTTCAGTAGTTACCCAATATCACATCAAATTTGTAAATTACATACATTAAATACGAATAAACATTTAAAAAGATAAGGTTTATGACTTTCATATTATAAAATGTCTTGCACCTCTAGCTATTCTGCCCAAGCAAGTGATATGCCATCCGACTAGTTAATCTAGAAAAGCATAAAATGTCACATAATTAGCGTAAACTGTTTCTAATGCCTATTTATTATTATTATATACCTAAGCGACAAATCCCAGATTTTAATTGAGGACATGGAAGTGCGTGGTTTGGTCCCTTTTAGGAGCCTAATCGGAGACGCCATCAAACTATGCACATTATTCCTCAAAGCCGCCGACGCTGCCGCTGCTTCTACGTTTATCTAATCTAAATCCCACATCAACAAAACTCCTTTCTTGGGTGCGGATATTGTCATATTAATGACAGATATTTAAATTCAATTCGGAATATTAAACGGATACCACACCTACGGCATCGAAATGGAGAATGGTTAATGTGACGCGAATGTGCTTGCAGCTCGATTTTTCAATGTTTATGTAACTTTGGGTTGGAAAATTGTTCGTTGATGAAGAGTCATATCTAAAATAACCAACTATTTTTGGTCCATAATAACGTACTCGAAAAAATTATAACGCAAAAGAACTTACTTTTCGGCTTTACTGAAAATAATACTAAAGTAAGTTTAATTTACAACATAATTTTGACACATATATAGCAAAATAAATGAATTTAGCCATTTTAATTACTAAGAACATTCAACGTAAAAATCTTTTAGGTGGAAGAAAAAACAAGTTTCCAACAGATCATTCACTACAGGCTCAGAACCATAGAATCAAGACACACGTGGAAGAAAAACGCAAACTTGAAATATGTACTTCAAGAAGTAGCGGAGATAAACAACAATGGGGAATCAAAATAGAAAGCATGATTTGACGAGGAAGATGAAAAGAAAATAAAAATAAGGAAATGGGCTATAGAATGAAATAGCCAAAGAAAAACTAAATTGAGCTAAGTAAGAAGCAAAGAAGATTTATAGGCAAACAAAATAAAGAATTATTAAAAACAAACCTAAAGAATAATCAAACAAAAGAAATTTTCCAAGACTTTAGAATTAAGTAGCAACATCAGATAAAAATATTTATAAAAAGAAGAAAGTAAATTAATCGGAGACACTAAGAAAAAACTAGAACGTTGGAGAGACCACTTTATTGTTAAATCGAAAAGGTGTGTGGGGAGGGGTTAGAGAGAAAGAAAGAACACAACCCCAGAGAGAAGAAAACCATCTGGGTTAGTGAGTCAAGAGAAGGTAAGAAACATTATAAAATAAAGTAGAAGAAGAAAATGCTGGAATTGCAGCAAGACTTAAAAAAGGAGGGAAAATCTTAATATATATATATATATATATATATATATATATATATATATATATATATATATATATATATAATATATAATATATAATAAGAGTCTGATTGTATTTTCTCAAGTAAATGCAGAGCAGAGCACACCATGACCTATTGTGGTCATGTAAGAGGGTCCTGATTAAGAAAATTTTGGAAATCCGTGAACTAAGGCATCGATGATGTAGATGTGTTGCCATAACATATTAATTTTTATAGGAAATTGTGTCTATTACCTGTTCTATAGTCTAAATTAAATTTAGAATTACTGGAATACAGAACACCAATTTATACAAGGAGAGTACTAAAAGCGAGTACTCGGTTTTAGTGACTCGTACAAGTTACTAGCGTCGTGTAAAGCCGCCTTTAGGGTTTTTCAGCGAGGTAAAGTACGTCTTTCATTTTGTTGAAAGCAGTTAGTTCTGGCCATTTTTATGCAACTACTTGTTCAAGGAACAGCCTAAGTAGGTTATATTTGGTACCCTTTCTAATATACATTTCCTTCTGTTTGAATTATTCCATCTACATTCATTTTTTGATCACGTTCATTGTTTTTGTCTTGCTGGTGTTGATCGTCATTCTGTACTTATATTCCTACACAATTCTGTCAACGAGCAACTGTAGATCTTCCTGACTGACCAAGCGCACTGTGCCTTCTGAATATCTTAGATTGTTAATTTATGCTCATTTCCACTACTCTTTAATCGATATTTGGCAGATCTTTGAAAAGTTCTTTTGAGAATATATTGAGTAGATTAGGTGAATATTGATTATCGATATCTTATTACTTGTGTTCAGAATAGATTAGCAGTGATTTTTCATTTTATCATTTATTTTAGAGTTTGGGGTATCTCTAAAAGCCTTCTGTGGTAAACCTTGTCAAAACCTTTCTGTAAATGTTTGCATGCGAACAGCGCTTTTCTGTTTTCAAGACTTTTTATGAAAACCAAGCAGGTTATTGGATATTTTATTGCCCAGTTTACCATATATCCTTTTTATGTATTACTCTCAAGGATACTTTTATAGTGTGATTTGTGAGTTTCATTGTATATATTCTTCGAATTTTCTTGTGACAAAAGGACGGCCTTATATACACATTTATTTGGATATCAAAAAAGACAAACGCAAGAAAGTTCGAAGACTACACCGACCTTCATAAATCACACACTATATGATTGAAACGATCCATTAAATCTAAATGTTCCTCCGATATTAATTTTAGGACCACAACTTTGTCATCTTTAATATTCTGAATTGCTTTCAATTTCTTTTAGTTATTTATTTGTTCTTATTATGTTATGTTATCGTATCTGTCTTCATTTTGAAAAAGTTCATCTATGTACTTTCTTACCAGTATATTTTGTCCTCGATGTCTATCTATGCCTTACCACTTTTGTCTATTACGATTTTCAGATTTTGTTACCTGTAAATTGCTACTGCTTTTTAATTTTTTATAAAATTAAAACTGTCATAAAAATTAAAGTTCAAGAGAAACTAACTAGACCAAAATGTATTAAAGGATTAAGGAGGGGGGGTTGGAAATATAAAAGAAAAAGAACTTAAAAAAGATATCAAAAGTGGAAGATATTTGGGAAAAATTGTAGTAGGTGATAGTACTTGGCGACCACCAAACACTCGCTGTAAAAATATTTTTCATTGTTGTAAAGAATTCACTTTTTAATGCCTGTGATAATGCAATCAAAAAGGAATCATTTTTATTGTTCAAAAGAAGAGCAGAGCAGACATCATGTCGTGAAATTGTTTGATATTCGGTTAACCTATGGGGTTCCCAGCGATAATGTTTTTAAATTAGGGGGAAAATCTCGATCGGCTATTTAATAGTCAACATTGAGTTCTTTTGTCACTTCTCTAATTGTTTTTCGTAGACTCGCTTCAATAGTGATGGTTGCATTATTACTGTCTACAGCTGAAGGACGTTTTCGGTCGTCCTCATCTTCAAGGCTTTGATTTCGATTACGAAATTTTTGGAACCAGTGTTGAGATGTAGGTTCACTAATTGGCTTCATTAAAAACAAACTTTATATTTCGCCCAGATTATGTTGCTCTATGTCCTAATATAACTTTGGCAAATTTGCTTTTTTCCATGATTAATTAAAGCGATTATGTCAAAGAATACTACAAAATAAAAAAGATATAAGCTAAAATCAGTAGTGCCACTTTCACTGCCTATAATGTAATGCCATTGTTTATAATGGTATATCGCATTACTTATAACAAAAGATAACAACTATAGAAATGGGCGCCAAACTCAAAATAAAAAAAACGCAATTATTTTTTCACTAACTTAACATTAAACAACTTTATTATGATTTTATACAAGGCTTTCATGAAAACTTGAGTGATATTTAATGGATATTAAAAACCACCACAATACTGGAAAGCAATTTGTTCAACTATTGAAATTGATTTATTCATCTTATCCTTTTCCTTGTAGCTCCAACACAAGATGATTCAAAATGTTGGACTCAATTTCATAGGACTATATTGTAAGTGAATGAATGATTCGCATAACATTTCAAAGGCTCTTACGAGCACTTCGCACATACGACAAAGTAAAGCGTGTTGAATTTTCTAATGGCATGCTCGAAAACATGAAAGATGACACTTTTCTGTCGCTTTAATTTTTATTGTCGAAGCAACTTTCCACCTAAGTGGGAAAGTAAACAGACACAATGCTCGGGTATGGAGGCTACAAAATACCCATGCGACACTGAAAGATGAGAGGGACTCTCGGAAAGTTAATGTATTCTATATCGTATCGAGAATAAAGGTTTATGGACATTCATTTTTTCATGATAACATAATTATTGAAGTAACCTATTTAACAATGTTGTGAAACTTGCCCTTCCCTCAAATTCATGAAGACCCAGAAAACTTTATTTTCCAATAGGATGGAACTCTACTTCATTGGTACCGGAGTATTCAACGTTTTCTGAATAAATTTCTACCTCAACGATGGATAAGTAGCACAGAAAATACTTCGCATTTATGTTCTCGCCCCCGAGATCTCTTGATCTCACACCTTGCGACTTTTTCTTGTGAGGGTTCGTAACAACACCAGTTTATGCATGACCTATACCAACCAAAAGAAATAACCTCTAAATACTTTTTGGTCATCCGTTCCATGCAAATCTCCAATAATTGGAGTCTTCCTCTTTTCTTCACATTCTTTTTGTTTATTAATTTACATATTTTGACTAATTTTGTATCTTGTAAATATCTCGTACCAGCCATTTTGAGTCTTTGATATTACATCATTATTTAAATTTTCTGATACTCATCTGATGATACGTTACACATACTTTTATTTATTTACATATTACTTAAGCATTCTTTGATCTATTTCTGTATATGTATCTAACCCTGTCCTGATTACTAAATAATATTTCTTTGCTATAATTTGTAATTGGATTATATATTACAAATTCCCGGTTTATCTGATATTATAAACATAGCTTTACCCTGCGTACAGCATGTTTGTTGCCAAATCCTCTGCTATTAACGTCCCAACCAATTTATTTAACGACGGATGCCTGCGCATAAATTACCCGAAATGGAGAAAATAAAAGTCCATATATTGGGACGCGCTTCCTGTCCTAACACCGTTACTTCCACGGGTCAGATGGCCGCCAATAAATTGGCCCCCGAGCGATCGGACCAGCGACCTCTCTTCTCGGATACGGAAACGCGCGCACTGGAAGCAACTTGTTCCTCCCGAATTAGCAAGAACAACTCAGCACGGGTCGATCGTGGGCGGCGCACGTGCGGGATCAGCGGGATGCAATTACGCGGCTCGTGCTCATTAACATGCAACGAGGTAAGAGCGGCCGTTTCTGGAGCTGCGGGACCCGTTTGTGCAATTTGGGACCCATATGAGTTATCGGCGGATGCAAATTGGTCGCCGCGGTGGCGCTGAAAGCAGTTCTTCGTGCTGAGAGGAGCATGAGAGGCATGTTGGCAGATTTAGAAAAAAATTGGTGATGGCAATAAACACGGCGTTTTATACGTTAGGATTAATGTTGGCGGAAAATATATGGGCGAACATTAATAAATTCGGAAAATGTATATATTTCCAGAAACAAATAACCAAATGTCCGCCTTAAATTTTCGCATTTTAATTTAGCCCAAATTGTATAACGTTCGATGACTGGTCTTTAAGCAGGTCGTCGAGGTAAATCCGGATTTTTTTAGGTTGTACTGCGGGAAAGTCGAAAGGTCGTCTTATGCACATGAACAATTTTCTATAACGTAACACAAGTTAGCTTCACATATCAACAACCTACGATTGTCGACCGAAAATATAACTGCAGAATGGTTATAGTCGGATTCCTTCGCGCTAAAAATCTTCGACAGAAATTATTGCGTTGTTTGGCTACAGACCCCCCCCTCTGTTTATGATGTTTCCAAAAAAATATTGATAGTCTGACCACCAGAAGGTAACTGCTGACAACGTAACACGCAGCAAGTCATCTGATTGCAAGAGAAAGAGAAGATCGATCAGGATTCTGGGGGAGCATGACTGACCTGATAAAAGAAATAGGCGTGGCAAGGTCGACGGCCAGTCTGGCGGTGTACCAGCACCTGAACTACAAGTCTTTCATCCTAAGGAACCGCCAACTCTTAACTGAGAAAAACAGGATGAAAAGAAAGTTAAAAGCCCAAACATTGCTCAGCGATAGCAAGCATGACAGAACTGGTTTCCTGGTTCTTTTCGGACAAAAAGAAGTTCATCCAGGACAGGAAGGTAAATCGTTAAAATGACCGTTGCATCAGACAAGATGCCTCTGAAGTGCCTACCATCATGCATACAAAGTTTCCAGCCTCTGCTCTGAAGGTTGTGAGCAGCGAAGAGGATGTCTTGGCGATCCAAGAGGTGACCGCCTGGTAAAAGATACTATGACAAAATTTTGTCTATAATTAAAATCTCATAATAGGTTGACTGAAAATTTTGAGAAGACAGGAAGTATACAAGATTACAATTTGTCAAGAACGGGCAGATCAGCCACTGTAACCACTGCTAAGATCGTAAAACAAGCTTGGGAGTTTTATTAACAAGACCCACAACTTCGGTCTCTAAAGACCCAGACAAGTCGGTGTGAGTGTGGGCTCCATGCATACCATCCTCAAAAAATTGAATGTGATTTCCGTATAAGATTCAATTGCAAACGCCTCTGACTGAGATCAATATTGGTAAAAGATTCACTTTTGCAAAAATAATCATGGAGATGGTTCGGGCCAAAAAGTTGGGCAGAAAGCAGGACTATTTCACGGATCAGGCCTATTTTCAACTAGATGGCTATGTCAACAAACAGAATTACCGACACTGGGGTACCGAAAACTCATATTTGATCGAAGTTCATCGATTGTACCCAGAAAAAGTTAGTTAGGAACTGTCGATCCACTGTTTTTATCTCGAGAATTTCATTCCAATTATGAGAGACAAAAGACAAGTCAACCAATACTGTTTTTCTGCAAAATGGAGCCGACGCCCATCGAATTCAGGGCATTTTTGACATCCTCACAAAAGTTTTTTAAGATAGAAGATGGCATCGAGTCTCTAAATTCCACCAATGTAATCTGATGTGATTTCTTATGGGGTTATCTTAGGGATAGAGTTCATCGGAACAAACCCCAGCCCATCGATGAGCTCAAGAATCGCATCACAGAAGAGGTTCTGGCCATTTGTGGACATCAGAAAAGCCGCAATTGAGAGTTTTGGGAAAAAAGTTGAAATGACCATCTCTAGAGAAGGCAGTCATTTTGAAAACATAATGCCCTGAATAATAATAAAAAAATAATTGAAATTTTATCTTGCGTAGTTTTTTTTATAACAATATTTGTTTATCATTTGCGTCACATAATCAAACCGACAGAAAACAGAACTGAACAATTTTTTACAGGTTTCAATACTGTTTAATGTATGCACTTTATCATTTTTCTTATTGAAATGTTACTGGAAAGTGCAATTTTTTTCATCTTAAAACAATAGCATTTCCTGCATTTGAAAGCGTGCGCTTTTTCTTGATGGTGCAAACAGGGTTACGCCAAATCAGCGCACTTTCTGGATTAATGCACCCGAATTGTCTTATTATCAATAATCAACATCGAAGCTTTCACTGAAACTCTTAATGGTACATTGAAAAAATATCTGCTTAGTGGTCTATGATAAGTGACCTCGTACACTTTTGTTATTGATACTTTCTCTTGAATAGTGAATTATTAATTAAAAAAACACTATTTTGTAGAACAAAGTCTGTACTAAAAGCACACTATTTTCTTCATTTCTAAACTTGGAAAGTATTTACTAATTATACAGTTCAAAGCATATTTACACATTTAAAAATAAAAACAACCCAATAAATACGCTTGGGCGATAAGTAACAAGCCATCAATTCCCAATCAAATCAGAATAAACGCGCGAAAAGTTATGGTGACAAACTTATAAAATGATTATATCAAAGTGAATGTTAATTATCCGTTCGAAGATCAAGAATTATACCAAGTATTACTTACAATCAGTCACCCTACATACACTAAAAACATTAAGAATTAATGGTGAGCTCTAAGACAACTTTATTTTTTAAATTACAATCTACGGAACCAAGAATTATAAATTTATAAAATAACCCGTTTGTTTTGCCCAAATCCCACATAATACGTTTTTTTTGCATGGAATATTTCAAATGAATTGAAAGATGAATCGTTTTGACCTTGAATTAATAAGATAACATTAACCACGATAATAAAAAATCTCGACTTATTCAATGCATCTGGAACGTTGAAAAGAAAGTGAAATGTAGTATAAACGAGCACAAAACTTAAGCAACCACCACCAGATTTGTAATAAGTCACTATCTGTCAATGCAAGTGACGTTAATGGTCGGAAAATAACAGCACTGTTTAATCTAATTTCAAAACTCCATGTCACTTTTAATGTCGACAAATCTCAAATATTATGCTTCAAGGAGAAAAATATTACGAAATACAACTAAATATAAATAGGATAAAAATGTTTAATTGCTGCTAAATCTCATAAATTTGAAAAGCTGAACATTAGAAAAACCGTAATGCTTCAAAAATGTAAAATAAAACTTGTTTTTCACATTTATGAGGAAGTTTGTTTAAACCTTTGGCTCAAGGAAAGATATTCAAGGTGGAAATAGAAACACCTATCACACTTCTAAATGCTATACATTTTACGCATGAAGAATATAGTCTCCTACTATCACTAATTGCTTCAAAAAGTTGGATTTAAAATGGTATATATAATGGTATATATAAAAAAACTACAAAAATGTAACTAACATTGCAACTTTTCCTACAGTTACAATCCGATTTCAAAGGTCAAAATCATTTGAACCGGTTTGTTGCCAAACTTCGCTTAAAGGTTTTAGTTTTTCGATTTCGGTCGCAGTTTTCCTGTTATAGGTCAAAACATAAATTATCATGAAGTAATTAGACAATTTTGCGCCAACTGTCAATTCTTGTCGTTGGTAGGCGCATGCGGCACAACTTTGATTTACGTGGCCAATATAAATTTAATTTTTTTAAGTCCTGTTAAGTACGTTTTTTGTTTATGTATTACAATACTTCAGTGCCCGAAAATAATTCTCTTTTTTGCCGCAACTGATGATGACGAGATTTAGATTGCTGTGGGCGAGCATATGCGAGACATTCAATTGGGAATTTTCATATCTAGAAATAATTGGATTATGATCTCAAAAAATATATCTGAGTTTGATATTATCTACACACAACTGTTTGAATGTATTTACTTATTAAAAATTAACCACAAATAACAACAAATACGACTGCAACCTAACCTATAACGAGTTGCGTATTTAGAAAATATACAAAATAAAATTAATATCCCCAAGCGTGTAAAGCGTAATTTAGAAATTAAACACTTTGATAAGACCTATCAGTGTGACTCTCTTCAGAATATTTTCATTTAAACCGCTTCCGAAGGAAAATGTATGTCACTCAAGAAATTAATTTGTCCTACTTATATTAAAGGCACATCATCATTAATGACCGCCATAAAAATTCTGATGAGCTCATATCATTGACAGCTGAAATGAAAGCCTTGAAGGAAGAGGATCCTAACTTTAGCAAAGCTACAAATAGTGGAAATGATAGCCAATATGAATGACCAACAAATTCGTTCAAAGAATGATATGATGTTTAACATTGTGAAAGCAACTCGTATTACTACCCCAGTAAGATACAATTGTTTCATTGGTAAGTTGCATAATAATAGACTGCCTGATGCAAAAATTGTGAGATTAAGAGTTCTAAAACGAGATAAAAATAGACGCTTGTGTTCTAGTAATAAATAGCGATATTGTCATATAGCTCCATGTTTGGTTCAACGTTCTTAAACATTCCAGCAGCCGATCTGTTTAAGTCACTTAACTTGGCAGTATTGTGACATTTTGCACAATGTTGAAAATCAAGTACAGAGCCGTGATTCAATTTCTACTTCATATTCTACTGTAATGGAATGGGTAAAACAATTTCGTTTGTACAGAAAAAAACATTGGAGAAAAAGTCGCTCTCGTTTAAAATAAGACACTGCAAGATGTGTTTAATAATAAAAGAATCATTACCAAGGTTAGGACTTTTCAATATAGTTACGCGTCGCAATCTTCAGAAAGAGCAAATGGAATGGCGCAGACCGGAAGAAAAACGGAAAAAAGAAAGCAACTATGGCTCAATCAATGAAAAAGACTATGGCAACGATCTTTTGAGATTTTAAGGAAAGGAACACACAATAATAAATGGAAAGTATTAAGCTAACTTACTGTATACATTTTGCGACGTTATCAAAGGAAAGAAGAGTGGCATGTTAAGTCCGTCCTTTGCATAATAGCGCCCCTCTCCGTGCGGCCGCAAATGTGCAGGATATTGCTAAGACTGTGGTTTCAGGAAATTTCTCCACCCACCCTACAGTTCAAATCTATCTTCCAGTAATTACTATTGGTGCGGCCGGAATAAGTGGACTGTATAGATAATTTTGAATTTTGAATAGAGAACTTGAAACAAATCTAAAGTTAAAACACTAACCTGTGGAAACGGCGCTTTCCCGCATATATCGGTTCCCTGCTGTTGGTCCTGGGGCTTCCAGAAAAATAGGATATAAGGATATGGATAAAAAAATAGGATAAGTTACCCCAATCTTCACAGCAGATGAAGACCGAAGGGCAGCGTCTTTCCTGATGAAAAAGGTTCCCTCGTCGAGCCAGATGAAAGAAATGGACCGAGTAAAGCCGCCGGCGAACTCTCGGTTAAAAAAAATGTTCCCGACTTACGGAAAATTTGCCTGCGAGAACACAGCCAGAAATGCCGCGAACGAAATGCGAAATCCAAGTTTAAATGAATAAAAGCAAAAGCGTAAAGTCGCGTAAACTAAACGAAGTCGAAATGCCAAGTGCAAGTGCACGACACGCGGCCCAGACCGCCGGCCATATCGCAACGCGTGCTTAGACAATTGGACCGATAAAACAAATATCAAATATATATAAGAGAGAATCAAAAAATATAGGCGGCCCTAATTTAAAGTTTCAAAAAATAAATATAATTTTGAGATTGGCGCGAACAACTATGTATTTTAGACATTGAAGGAAGACCTTCGAGGTAGAAAATTTAATTTTCGATGAAGAGTGACAGGAGGCTGTTTTGGATCATTTTGCAGACAAAACTATAGAGTATTTTTCCAACCGTACTGAAATGCTAATTTCAAGATGTAATATACGAACACTACATTGAAAAATAATCCTATTGTTTAATTTCCATTATCCCCGGAATATAGTCAGACCGGAAACTTTCAGAGCGTATTTCGTAGTTTGTAACACTAGGCGTGACGCGCATATGTATATTTGAAAGTCAATTAAATTTGAATAACAAAGTCGCTTGTGCCAACGCTTGCAAACTCTGATATTCATCAATAGAAATTCTAAAGTTTAAGAATATGCGTTCTTTCAAAATAAAAAATGTCCTCAATAATATTTCATGTACTAGTAAAGGTCACCCATCAAACATTCTTGTTTATACGAGCTTTCACAAAATGAATTATACCCTTAATGCTTTGATCCTCGGGCCACTAAGGGTTCTGAGCTTCCGGGTTGATTTGCTTTTTTAAATTGTATCTTTTAAGAAAATTGCTTTTCCTGCATAAAGTGAAATGAATGATTCCCAACTATTAGTGAATGTAAAGGAGAAAAAACAATCAATTTTGATTTCACTATGTGATATTAGTTCGTACTTTAAGAACATTATAGCAATTATCATAAATGTTCTTCTAATAAATTGTATATTGTAACAATTACATTGTAAATTATATTATACGATAAGAACAATTAGAGTTGTATTGTATACTTCTCTTTATGTAAAATTTTGTAGATTTATTTAATATTATAAGACAAACAAATGATAAAATTTACAAAATATTTTTCCATAAACATTTACATTTGTCCAATAATGTACGACCCCACCTCGAGCTTTTGTGATAATCTTCATTCTTATTGGCATCGAAGAAAATAATGAACAATTGGTTTCTTGATGGACTACATTTCATTCATTGTTACGTTCCCATTATTCAGCTAGATTTTTTGGATACTGTCTTGCCATTTGTGCAATGATATTTCAGACATTTTCGATTAGTGAAAGGTTCAGCTATCACAACTGATAGTTCTCTACCCCCTCCCCCCCTTTAATCCCCATAGTTGGCGTTATATGCTTTGTACGAATGCAGTTTTCTTAACCGCTTCTCCGGGCCCACGGCGTATTAAACAAAATCTGGATTCATTCAGAAGACGATTCTATGTCAATAGTATGACCACAGAAATCTTTCTGTTGCCCATTGTAATTTTTGTTGTCGGTGCATAGAAGTGGGTGGTAGTCGCAAGAAAGGACGTCGTGCTGGTAGTCCTTGTGAATAAAGGAGGTAGACAATCGATATTGTGTGGTAGGGTACTTAAGTCTCTAATAATAAGCCTCTGAAAATAACGATCCTACCAGTTGGTTGTCCTCTGTAGTGCTCCAGACCCCCGTTTTCGTGATTGAACACCTTCTTTGACCCACTAATTCTATATCCCAACCGACCTGTATCTCGTATATCTAAGCCAACAATATATCTATCCTCTTTCAAATTCGCTAATATGTTGATAACGTGTCTTTTGTCGACGACGAGCCATTGTTACACCGTTTACGTTACACCTATTACATCTCAATGATAGAGCCTATTTTACACGTGATATCACTACTTTCCCCAGACGTCATATCTAAGAAAAAATATAACCAAATTTTGGGCAAACATAAACATATTGCCCATAAGCTTTAATCGTTTTCTGATTATAATATGTTTGATTTAATACAAGTTTCAATTTGTTGTTAATTGTGCTGCCATTTCAGTACACAGTAGTGCATGTACTGTTTAGAAATTACGTTAGTTAATAAAAAAAAATTGCTACAATGTAAGTCAAAACAACACTAAATTAGAATATTTCATACAATCTATATAATTCTTCTATTTATCTGTCTCTTGGCTAATACATAGTCCTGGTTAATAGGAAAGTTTTATTAATTCATAGAGTGAGTAAGCTATAGTCTGGAGCGTCAGTGTGTGGGAAGGAGACGCGAAATTTTGAGTTAAATAAACGAAAAAGTGAGCCCCATCAGAGAAACTTTAAATAAGTTATAACTTTTAAACTTTAAAATCGTACATTCATAGTTTATCGGCGTATGATTAAGTTAAAAAAAATTATATTATAACAGTACAAAGAAATGATTCAGGAACATTCCAGAATAATTGTCCACGCCATTTCCAGTGGCATCCTTGAATTCAAATTCTAGAACTTTCTGATTCGTTTTAGAGCCGCGTGATTGATTATAAGGCAAAGACGATGGGTATTCGCGGCAGCCGACTACGAAAAGTCATACCACTAGTGCAAATAAATTACTGTTCTTATGTTAACCGTTGATCGTTGCGTTAATAATATTATAATTTATAATTGTTGTGCAGTAGTGCAGCCCTTGTGAATGAAGTCTTTCGTGATAGAAACATATTATGCTGCAATTAATTATCTAAAACTCAACTTAGTACGAAGAAGAGCAAGTTACATAAATATTTCGGATTTCTATGGAAAATTACTGAAATGATAAATGAGAAAATATACATATTGACAAAGAAGATAACAATGCCAAACTAAAAACACAAATAGAACCACAAAGACTCTTATGATTATTGAAGTCATGGAAGAGTCTTTTTGCAATACTGCCATCGTTTTAAGAATTTTTTTAGCATATCAGTTACTAATTGCACTGGAGAACAAACGATCCTTTAGCTCTCAAGGAAGTGAAAAACTATTTGACATCAATGTTAAGACAAGAAAAGTGACATATTTTGCACTTTCATTTGTTGAGAGTAAATTTTTACTGAGTTTTTCTTTTGATGACATAGTCCAGAGGTTTGCTAATTCTAAGGCCTAAAATGAAATGTTTTTAAACAAAATCTTTTAGATGAAATGGGCATTTGATTTTATTTTTCTTCATTGATGTGTGAATGAATGTACATTGCACTGAAATGTATGTACGTAACGAAAATTGAAAAATCATATAAATGTTTTATCTAGACAATCAACTTCTTTATAATTTTTTAATAACATCCCAAACACTCAGAAATCTTAATTAGGCCTTGATTAACAGACGGTTTACGGAGGCCCCTTAAAGAGTGTTTTAATGGGGTTTTACTGTACATACATCAATTAATACTTATTTCTGATTTAAATGAAATTAATCGTTATCAGTAATTTAAAAATAAATTAAATAGTCAATGGACGTTATTCGATATTGGTTTCATTCCCCGGCATTTCCTTGCTACCAGCATGGGTACAGCTTCAGATTAAACTAATCGGGCCAGTTAATTAATTCAGTTCGTTTTCGAAAACATTTATCCGGGCCCTTACTGGAATTGCGCGCCACCGTCCGAAACCATAAATAACCGCCGATAAATCTGCTTTTCCAGCGAAGGCTGCCATAAAGCATCTCGCGGCCCCGAGCAACACCCCGACTTCACGCCTCTGAAGCCGAGCGATGTGACTGATCTAATCCCGAATCAAGGGTTCAAGGTGAATAATAAATGCTTCACGGAATTCCATTCTTCGCGATGGCACAATGGCGCCCGGGCCGGTGGTCGTTTTTTCGCTGCGAGGTGTCAGGCGGTGGGATTTATCGAAAGTACCGGCGAGCGCAAGAAAGGTGGAATAATCAGCGGCGGACGGGCGTCTTGCAGCTTGAAATGATTGTCCGTCCGGGGCTCTCTGCTAGGGGGCAGCAGCTAATGGTCGGCCATTCGGTCGGATGAAGCCGAGTTATCTTTGTATCATCGTGTAACAACGTAACATCAAAATAGGCATTTACACGGAGAGCTGCTTTTTTTATCTTAATAAAGAGTGAATTCGGTACGGTTGAAGTTAAACCCGTTCTATTCGATATCTCGACTCGTCTTTTTCAGGCCATGCACAAAAACGCTATTAAGTTCACAAAAAAACCGTCAACTCAGAAGCTACATTGTTGTTTTTTTGCCCGCCAGTATTATGCTTTCAGACCAATAGAATGACTAAAGCAATTTATACAAAAGCAAAAGTCCACCGAAAAACGAACGAGAAAGAGAAATTTAGCAAACAAAGCAACTTCAGAAAATATGCGCTCGTTCGTTAGGTATTTATTTCTTCGAACTAGTTTTCTCTGTAATCTTAAATGACCTGTTAAAATTGTATTCCCATACTAGTAAATACAGATATAAATGCGGGATATCCACCATGTGTGCCAAGAATTCTAGAAAGGTTATATCAAATTCTCATTAAATTTTAAAAACAAGCTATACATGAAACTCACATAAACAAACCCGTAAAACTAGTAGATAATCAGTAGGAAAATATGAGACGGCTCTGAAAACCATCTGAGCAGATGTACGACGAAAAACTGCTAACATTTTACAACTTTTAAAGTTATCTATATAAGTATCAATTAACAAAACTATTTTTATTGAATAGAGGATAATGCAATTAGAAAGAAATCGTTACATAATCCCACAACAACTATTCACTGCATTATCTCTTATTGAAAGTTACTGTCTCCCTGACTCTATAAGGTGCAAGAGACGTATGTTGTGTATTTTTTTTAAACTGAATTCTACAAACCAAACTAACAGCTACTCAAACTAAGCAGGAAAAAATTAAAAGAACAAAATAAGGGATGTCACTGAATATAATAAAATTAACAAAAATAAAACCAATTTTTTCGTAACTACCAATACAAAATTAGAAAATAATCCATAGTGCAGCAACAACTCATGATACCGTATAAATGTTTAAAGTTCTGCCGAGATCTGTACCATCTGTATTGAAAAAAAAAATAGAAACCCCTGAAGTTAAAACAAAACTCTTAAAGAAGCACCGATTGCATCAATTTGATGGCCAATAAGAGTACAAAAAGGTAACTACCAAAGTTAAACCTTAATTAGAAGTCTCGTAGAATAAGATGAAAATGCTTGATGTGACCGTCAAGTCTACCTAGAGAGAGTAGTGGAGGCGTTAAAAACTTCTGATCACTAACACTTACGCAAAAAATAACATCGTTTATACCGCCATTGACAAATTTAAGGACTTCGATGACCATTACTAACGTTAGTGCATGTGGAATGAGAAAATTGTCTCAGGGCGCAATATTTTAAGGACAATAACAGGTAGAAACAATAATAATAGTTTTGGTTAACTAGAAAATTTCGTAGCTTTTTGGCTAAAAATACTAATATAGAAACGAAAAAAGAAATAAATAAATCAAACTTAGAACAACATGATTCAGAAGAGAGAGAAAATAGAAGTTACTAAAAGAACTTATTAATTAATGGAAGAATATGAAAAATAAATCAAAACTACAGAAATAAGACAAAAAAGGCAATACAGCAGCATTGACAGAAAAATCATAAATACTAAAAAAAGCTAATGTGAAAAGACTTAATTAACTACCTAAAAAAATGATGATAAGAATCAATCAAACAAATGTACGATTGGACATAAATAAATGAAAGACGATAAAAAAACATAAGTGAAATAACAAAAGCTATTTCATTCCAAAGTTGTAGACTATAGAATGAGGATAAAAAATATGAAACAAAAATCGATTATAATACAAAGAAATCAGAAATACACGGAAAGGAAACATGAATCATGTAAGGGCATGGAATATAAGGAAAAATGTCGGAAATAATTAATATATCCACAGATGAAATAAAAAAACAAATTATATTATTTAGTATTTAGTGTAAAAAAAATAAGGAAATAATGGTCTAGCTTTTATAGCAACAGAGAGACGAAAAAAATTTATTAATGAAATATATCAATATTCCTATCATTTTCTATCAATCAATGAAGATGCCAAAATAAATAGATTATGAAGCGGTAGAAAACATACTTGAACATTTCCTTTAAAATATACATTTTTTCCATATACATTTAATCCAAAAACTGATTATTGGGATCAAAGGTCAAGTATAAAAAAAGCAAAAAAATTGAATACAAACAGTGGCTGTCAAACTCACTACATTCTAAAAAAAGGCACCAGATACAATAAAGAGAAAATTTTTAGTATTAGTAGAAACAAAACAATACACTATGTTAGACTAAGCCGAGCAAAAATAAATAAAGAAATAAATAATAAGTTATATAAAAATACCAAATACAAAAAATAAATAATAAAATATACACAAAACGATGTTACAAGAAACAGAAAATCATATAATTGACATTTTAAGGCAGAATCTTGTCCTAAACTGTTTGGTACAACCTTTGTTAGGATAGTTCCAGAATTGATTTTTAAATTCTTTACCTGTGATATTCAAACACAAAACATGGGGCCGGCGAAGAGATTGGTCTGTAAGCAATCCCAGAGCGAACTTAAAAAGACCTTTCGATTTCGGGAAAATTCGAAATCGAATATCTGGAAAATTATTCGACATCGAATTTTTCGACTTCATTTTCGAAATCAGCGTGAAATATCCTATAAGAATCCATTTTCAAATTTTAAAAAATCTCAAATTTTGTGACGGACCGACAGACCGCACGACAGACAGACATATAGAATTCAGTAACGAACTTTTTAAGTTCGTTGAAAATGGGTGCTATTTAATCACTTGACGTGTGTTCTGAATAAGCATGGCTTTGGAAGTGTTTCCATGTAAACTCACTAGGGGGCAGGACTATGCTTAGCAACCCACTCTTCAGCTTGTTGTCCCATTTAGTTGGAAGTTACACCAGCGATGTGATAGACGCGGATTCCGAGCACAATAGGTATGATACAGCAAGCTTATGTTGTCGAAGTGTTATCGAGAAGCCGCGTTTATGAATGGCACAAGAGGTTTCCAGAGGGGAGAGAATCAGTGTAAGACAAACCCAGAATCGGCCGTCTGTTACCAGCAAACATAGCTACAAATGTGAAACTTATAAGGTATTTACTGAAAGAAAACCGCCATGTGATTGTGCGAAATTGATTAGGGGTATATCTTATCGTAAACTTAATTCAAAAATATTCCACCACACACTGACAAAGGGATAGAAAGAAACTAGACTCTGTCTACCATATCCTCCATATTTATTCGACTTGTCGTTATGTAATTTTCTTGTTTCCCTGTATGAGAACCAAAACAAATTGCGGTTTATCAAGTACTTGTAACATTGTAATTTAAAGGATGCACTTTCGTGTGATGTTTAAAAAAAGCTATGTGGAAATACGATTCTATCGATAAGATGTTTATTTAATGCATACACTACTTCTCGAAACGAATGGGTATACCAATTTTTCTGGTTTGTCAAACAAAATACAATTCGAAGCATATATAAGCTCTTATTAGGTTTCTGAATTGAGGAAAATCAAATTTTTTTGCTAATGGTTATTTAAAAAAAAAGATTTCTAAAGGCAAAATGTAATATCCCAGAATAACACTTTTCGCTTTTTCAAGTAAGTTTTATTGTAACCTTTCTCATTATTGGTAAACATTTCAAGTCTATCTTGTCGTTCCTTCTTGTTCAAAGTTTAAAACGTATCCAATAAATCCTTCTCTTTGCATATACCAGCATTCCAAGCTTCTAGTCGATGACGAATAATTTTATTTATCGTAATAACTATTTGGGTGTAAGAAGTATATAAGGGCGATACAAGGTCTATACTATTTAACTGTCAACCTAGCCTTTCCGCAATACACTCCATTTTCACGACTACATGCACACAAATAATATAGAAAAAAATGTTTCAAGAGACGAAGTCTAGCTTTACCCCATGTAACGAGGTAATGCTGAACATTACACGGAATGCAACAGGAAACCACCGTATCGTAGAATTTTTCCAAAGAAGTCGACATACTATGATCAAATATTTCGGAGTTAAAATTGTCCCCAAATCGGATCTCTGGGTAGGCATAATTAATGATGATAGATTACCACTAAAGCTAAGAAGAGTAGGGATATAAAATAAAAATATATAAAACCTGCTAAAATATAAGAAATTAGAGAAAATAAAATATGAAATAGCAAAAAATAAACTAGATATATTTGAATTGAGTGAAATAAGGTGACCACAAGGAGACCTATAGGTCGGAGAATATAAGATAATTAATACAGCAGCAGCAACAAAAGGAACTGAAAGAGTCGGAAGGGCCATTAGAAAAGAGATAGGCAAGAAAGTCAAATGATATGTTGTAAATAACGGAAAAATGATAACAGCAAAAAAGCAACTAAACCAAAAGATACAATAATTGAAGTTCATCGATTGCCAAATATACGGTGTCGAAATAACAGAGAATATATAGAGATTGGAAAAATAATACAATATGTAAAAGAAGAAGAAAACCGAATAATAACAGGAGAATGGAATGTGATATTAGAAAAAATCCTACAGACAAGTAGTCAATTCTGTGCAAAGCATATTTCATCGTCAACACATTTTTTAAACATCACTTACGCAGAAGATACACGTGGAAAATGCCAATGGATAATGGAAAGCATTAAATAAAAAACATCCTAGTAAAATACAGATTCAAAAATCAAATAAAAACTGCAGAAGTTATCTACGGGTCGACGCAGGTAGTGACCATAATGTGGTCATGATGACATGCGAATAAAAATTTAAAAAATCAGAGGATGCGTACGAGGCCCTGGCAACTCAAAAACTAAAAGTAAAAAAATCTAAAAAAAAAAGATTGTAGAAAAATAAATACAACGTAACAACGAAGAACAATCATAGAAAAACATAAAGGAAAGTATTATAACATAAGCAGATGCAGTACTCGGCACACAAAAGAAAGCCTTGGATAAGAAATATTATCATAGAGTAGATAAAAGAAAGAAAAAATAACAATACTATAGAGAACTAAGAAATAGGATAGAGAATCGACAAAAATTAAAGTACATAGAAGAAATATGCGGATAAGTAAATGAAATACTTAGAGCAAGCAAATTAGACACGGCATACAAAATAGTGAAAACTTTTTTCAAAGAAAGCAGGAAAAAATGTCAACGGAATTATGGACGAACGATAAAGTAGACCTGAAGAGAAAAGAGAGGAAGATAAGATGGAAGATACAATAATGTATACAGAAAAAAGGGATACAAAATCTAAAAACAAATTAAGCCACAGCGATAAACTATATAACCCCTGAAATCCAAATTACAAAGTAGACAAATATGAAAACTAGCGGACAATCAGCCTAGTATCACACGCTTTAAATATATTAACAAAAATCATATACGGAAGAATAGAACGGATAATAGGATGACTTACAAAACATCGGTTTTGGTTCAGAAAAAACTCTAGTACAAAAGGAGCAAAAAGGAAAAATAAACCTATCGAATTAGTAGACATGGAAACAGTGAATACGTGGAAAATCAGATAACACGAATTAACAAATTTACTAAAGGACAGAGAAAGAAGAGAAACTTTCGAGATGTGATGTTATAGATGCATGTTGAGGATGGGCTAGATAGTTAAGATTATAGCGCAAAAATAAAAGAAAGAGCACAGAAATGGAAAAACTATAAATAGCATAAAAAAAGAAACGCAGTAATGGCGTATATCCTAAGAAGGGACGTTATACCTTGAAGACTATTGTAGAAGGAGCAGTCGATGGGAAAAGACCAAGGTTACAAATACAAGATATGCAATGCATAAGTTGCATTTAAATAAAAAGGCTCGCTGAAAATAGAAGATGGACGCAGATAGTGTGGAGTCAAATCAATCAGGAAGAGTGATAGCTGCAGGAGGGAATAACTATATACTTGATATATTTTTGGGAATAGCGATACACCTTCTGGTTTCACTCTAATTACTAATTTATTTTTTTTTAGTAAAAGTTACCAATATATATATATACTATATATATATATATATATATATACAAATATACATACTTCATTAACATCATTATAGTTTTTTAACGCCGAGTTATATTTCTTCAAAACTTTTTATGCTTCTTTTTTTTCCTTTATTAGTTAATCGAATTGTACTCAGTTTTTACATTTTGACGAATTTTCAGGACCAAGTTTTCCTTTCTTGTGTGTTCGTCTGTCAGTAAACAAGATATCTCGAGAACCGTAGAGCTAGACACTTGATTTGTATGCTGTTATTGTCAATACCATGAAATTACAAATCCATTATTGGTCCAGGTTGCAAAAGCCATTTCGATTGCCGAATCTAAAGGTTTGAAGATAACAAAATTTATAAGATAAAAATGATTTGTATAGCTAAACATGATTTAAAATAAAGTTGGTAAAATAGGAACTCGACAATAAATTGAAGCTCAGAATTTTAATATGCGGTGTTCATAATGTTTGAAATTTATATTACCGGATGGATCGACTAGACGAACAAAATTATAATGCAAATGTCGAGGTCAAAATAAGTTACAGCCATTAAAATTAATTAAACGGACCAATACACGCGCTCGGAGAATTCGGTCACTCGGAGGACTGCTTTGCCTGAGGGCACAGGCGATAATGAAAGGCAACGTCGTGCTCGCTCGGATTACCTTCAGTGACGTGCATTTAAAACGAGTCAATTTTGTCTTGTACTGTTATTTTAATATTCAGTGTTGAACTGTGTCTTTTAAAATACATTACCTTGATGAACGGCAGTAGCCGTAGACGATGGACTTCCGATAATATTATAATAAGATAAGGCGCGTGTATGTTCACACCAGATTTTTGTTTTGTTCTTTATGTAGTTTCTTGTTTTACTGTCAGTTCTCTTGCTGTTTGTATATATTTTTCCTCAATTTTCCTTTCTTGTTGTTCCACTTTACACGTAGCCCGTAATTCCTTTCTTTCGTGCGTTTGTTTTGTCTAATACCATGAAATTACAAACCTTAAATTGCCACCGTTGCGAAACCATTTTCGTTTGCCCTATTTATATATGGATTATAAAGAAAGAAATATGCCAAAAATCAAAATAAGAGTCTTGATAGCCTCTGTCTGAAAATATTGAATTTTTGTCTGGTCCGGATTAAGGACTGAATTATTAGTTATTGACCTCTCCCAGGCTGACCCCTTCTTAAAATTTAATTACAATACGTACTTATACGTCGATAAATGCAAATGGTCGGGTAATAGGTCTGACATTAAGAAGACAGCTTCGCGTGACACGTCACTCTGGCATTATCGAGCTCACCTTCGAGAGCTGCATTTGAACCTGGGCCACCGAACAGAAAAGGCAATCGAATCGTTCGCAATTCGCTTTTTGCCCGGGCCTTCGGCATTCCTGTCCATTGCTCGATTAGGCCCAAAAAACGCAGCGTCGGCGACGAAAAATTCCCAGTGCGACACTGGCAAAAACACGATTAACCTTTGATTGGAACGGCGTTTAGCCTCCGTCATGCGATCGATTCCATTTCGCGCTTATTAAGAAAGGCCGACGTGAAGCCTGACGAGGCTAATTGTTCGCAGGATGTAATGCGCTTTCGAGCATGTAACTGCCTTCAACTTGACATTTAGAGGAAGTCGAAAGTGAAATTCGACACCCCCGCACGTTCGGGGCGCCGCCATCGGAGCCGCATGGCGGCAAAGGATTGTCGGGGGAAAAGGAAGAACCACCTCAGTTTTTTATTTTCTAATAAAAAGTGAAAAATCACGCACCGCCAAAACTGCAGAGTTGAATAACTCGTTGCGCTCTAGCTGACAAGCCGGGCGATCCATCAAGTACCTACATTACTAACGACCATTAGTAATAATAAGAACTGACGGACCGGAATAGTCTATTTGTAAGCTCATTTGTCTTTGCGAAGGGACTGTAGAAGCCCCGAAAATGGCGCTCATTAGTCAGGCGCCGACCCGCGTCCAACTTTCAATAAGCAACTAATGCGGGCGGGCGCACTAAAAATAGAAGAACAAAAGGCAATAAACATGATTTCATTTGAGAGCAATAAAAGGTCTTTCAGAAATACACGCGGTTAATTGTTCAGCATCGGAACCCAAACAGTCATTACGGTTTAGTGCAGCGCACTTAGCGGTCTGTTTACAAACTCTTAACGGTCAGCGCGCCAATCGCCCTGCGACGAATTAATCAACAGATTGGCTAAAAACAATAACGCGCGCGTGTTTTGCGTCGGAACACTAAAATGGCCTACCTACTGCTACAATGCAATGCGTTTTTAGCCCTAGCGCGCCGTAAACAAGAACGGGATCTGATAATCAGACGAAGAACAGCTGCATTCGCAGAGGAGAACGAAAAATATACTAACTTGGCTTGCTTTCGTAAACTTTCATAAATGTTATGGTTACATCATCCCTGATATAGCATTGAACCCCCTTATCCAAACCAATCTGGACTTTACATCATAACATTCTTTTTGGTCTTCGTACATGAATCGATTATTTATCACTATATGAAATTAATAAAACCAATATAGTGTATTCATTGGTGAAACTTTAAAAGATCATTTTAGGAAAAACTTATATCTATACAAAAATAACAGACTCCAAATAAAAAAAAGGATTTCCTTATAAAAAATAGAATAATATACAAAAAAATTGCGTTTTCAATTTCTCTGGCGGTATAAAAAGTAAAAGGTAATCCATACTTTCGAAAAGGAAAAATCAGAAATTATTTTCATACCAAATCTTATCGAACACGACCCCATCTTCGCGACCCAAATAACAAATGCTATAGGAAACTTCCAGATGCAGGAGACCGCAGAAATAGCCCCTGCATCTGCACAAGCACTCAAGCTGTATATACAACGTCTTCCTAAGAATAAAACTTCTGGACATAATCTTATAAACAACGAAATATTAAAACATCTATCCAAAAAAGCAATAGCTTACCTAACTTTAATCTTCAACGGTTGCATGAAATTTGGATAATTTCCCTTACCCTCGGTTACGGCGAGCGTAATCCCAATTTACAAAATGGGGAAAGATAAGCAAAACCATGATAACTATAGACCCGCTAGCTTATTATACATCCTAGCTAAACTCTTGGAAAATGTTATCCTCACTCTACTACAAGACTTTTTTTTGAGAAAATGAAGTCATTCCGTCAGACCAATTCGGATTTAGACCGTCACACTCAACCACCCACAAACTTCTGAGAGTAACGGAAGGCATACACCGCAGAAATCTTTCTGCATCTAGAAAAGGCTTTCGATAAGGTATGGCTGGAAGGACTCTTATATAACATGATTAAGTTAACATACCGACATATATCATTAAAATCATAGACTTATTTTTAAGCACCAGAACATTCAGAGTAAGATTCAATACTATTCTATCTAGTGTAAAAACAATAAAAGCGTAGGTCCCCCAAGGAAGCACTCTGGGGCCAACCTTATTTAATTTATATGTCCACGATGTGCCCCCATTTATCAATTCAACATTAGCGAGGTATGCAGATAATAACGCAATCTTCAGAGTACTACAATTGAGACAATAATAGAACACCTTCAGTAAAGTTCACTTGTGACTGGTTCCAGAAATGAAAAGTACAAATAAACTCAAGCAAATCCCAAGCGAAGATTTTCACATTTAACCGTTGCACTGATCTTCCATCGATTGGAATAAACGATATTAGGAGTCTACCTGGATGCAAGATTCAAGTGGAGATATCACCTAAACAGAAAACTTAACGAATGCTATTCAAGACCCATCATGTATCCACTGATCAACCGTAGATCTCAACTCAGATCAGAATGCTCGTCTTTAACTAACTTGTGCTGTGTACAAGTGCAATAAAACTAAATCTTGGTCAAAAGACTGAAATGTAAGCTTCTCTTAGACTTACTTGTTGTAAATTAACATTAGCAAAATTTGAATTACAATGTTGTTAGCCAATGGCGTGAATCTACTCACTTAATCCTATCTTTAAATAGATGTTACTCTTTAGTCATAAGTTTGTATTTTATACCCTAGTTGTCCATTGCATTATAATTGCAGAGCCAGCTATTTGAAATAAAAAAAGAAAAAGAAAGTTTTTATTGCCAAGGTAAACCTAGAAGTTTGTAATTGTTTCAGCAACATATACAGGGTCTGTATTTTAAGTAAAGAGAATAAATCCACAAAACAAAATTTATTACAGATATCACTAAAAAACTTTAGTAGTCTTCAAAGTATGCTCCTTGAGCGTCAACACACTTCTGCAGGCAAGTTTTCCACATTTCGTACGCTCCCTGAAAGTCAGCAACTGAAACATCCTTCATAGCACACGTGCAAGCCGCTTTAACAGCATCTAAAGTTCCGTGGTGGCGTCCTTTGAGGGCGATTTTCACTCTGGGAAAGAGGAAAAAGTCTACAGGGGCAACGTCAGGGCTGCAGGGAGGCTGAGGAATCGTTGTGATGCTATTTTTCGTCAGGTACTATGTAACCACGAAGCAGATATGACATGGCGCATTGTCATTATGGAGCTTCCAATCGGTGGCAATTTCTGGTCGCACTAGGTTGACCCGTCTCTTCAATATTTTTAACACTTTCACCTAGAAGGCACCATTCCAAGTGGACCACGCCTTCCTTGTCGAAAAACACAATCAGCATTGCTTTGATTCTGGACTTGGACATGCGAGCTTTTTTTGATCGAGGCTATTGTGGAGTGTGCTATTCGGTGCGCTGCCGTTTTGTTTCGGGGTCGTATTCAAAGATCCAACTTTCATCTCTGGTAATGACATTATCGAAAGTTACGAATAATCGAGCATAAGCCTAATTTTCCAGAAAATCATTACAAATATAGGCATACACAAATGTATGCATACTTCATTAACATCATTATAGTTTTTTAACGCCGAGTTATATTTCTTCAAAACTTTTATGCTTTTTTTTTGTTTTGCTCTTTATGTAGTTTTTTTGGTCGAGGCTATTGTGGAGTGTGCTATTTGGTGCACTGCCGTTTTGTTTCGGGGTCGTATTCAAAGATCCAACTTTCATCTCCGGTAATGACATTATCAAAAAACTGAGTTTTCTTCAATGCGTTCCAAATCATCTTTCGAAACGATCTCACGGTTTTGTATTTACTCGTTCATCAAAACTTTCGGGACGAGCTTGGCGCAAATCTTCCTCATCCCAAGATCCTCGACGATGATTTTATGAACAACCATTTTATCGATTCCTAGCTTATCTGCGATAAAACGTATACTTAAACGCCGGTCCGAGTTCAGCAAATCTTGCACACGTTGTTCGTTGTCTCCAGTTCTTGAGGTTGACGGGCGGTATTCGTCCTCCACGCTCTCCCAGCCTTCTTTGAACATTTTGTACCACCTAAAACTTGAGCTTGTGACAAGCTTTCACTGCCGAATCATTTCCAGCGTTGATGCAGCAGACTTTCCAAGGTGAGCACAAAATTTGATTGCGTAACACTGTTCAATGCTTTATTGCATTTTAAGCTTGCACACACTTCTTTGCAGACGCCCGCGCCGCGCGTGATTATGCCTCAACGGAAGCCAGCAGGCGACTGCCGCTTGGAGCGCATTCAAGGTCAACCCTCCTCTACCGACTCCAACCGAACCCAGCGCCCACTGACGTATATTCGCGCCACGACAAAAATATTCTCATTACTTAAAATAGAGACCCTGTATATTGGAGCTTAGATGGCCTCTAACAATCTACAGCTGCTAGTTAGATGCATCTATAACAATGGAATATTTTGAACAGATATTGGCTAATCAAATCAAATATCTTTAAAGCACAATGAGGAGGTCCCCGATCCCCGGCCGTGTGAGAAGCATTGGTTGCCAGAGTAACGCATTCGGGGCCACGCGGAAATACACGAACGATCGTTGCTATATATTTTGTAATGTCAACATAACGTCAACACCCATTACGGGGATGCCTGAGACGGAATTCGTGACTGGCACAATCGGTAGAGGGCAGCAATAGAGCGATTGCTACAGAAAGTTCGTAACACTTACATTCCCTATAGTATCCAAGCATAGCTGGATTTTCTAATATCAAATTAATGATCGAACGACTTGATGTACCTGGCACAGTAATGTTACACACTACTTCCTCCGTAACCGTTTTGCTATTTGATAATTTACATACTGCAAAATGCTCCAATTGGATACCTAGACGTCTTTGCATTGAAGCTTTCTGAAAAGACTAATAGGTGCAGTCGATTAGTGGTCTGTGAACTAATCTGGTATTAGCTTTGCTGTCTGAACTTCATCATGATTTCTTTTCCTTCGGACAAGTGTCTGTTAACAAACGCAGCTGCTATCCTAGTATTCTCAAATTGGTGTGGCATGGACATTATTAAAATAGTGTATGCTAAATGTTGGAGGCATTTGATGTTCAACAACTATGCAACTCTGGTTTTGCACAGATTCCTATAAAATCTCCGTCTAACACAAATACGTCTCTAGCTTTGAACACGGTATCATAGTTGCTTGATGACATCTTACATGATGTCGGCATCTCATGCATCACCCTTGCAGGATGTTCCACTTCTTGCTATTACGAAGTAGTTAATTAGTAACTCATTTATTGAGGTGACTACCAATGGGCTTTACGATTTTTCAATGCTTCTAGGAGGAGCTCCATGTCATGCGTTGGAAACGATTTTTCATACTCTTATTCAAATAGAAGTATGTTACATCCCATACGGTGACAATCTCATCACCTGTCAAGTGGTGGAGCATTCGAGCAAAATTAGTCATATAATGACGTCTGTTCAAAAAAACATCAGACTGTTGGTTAGAGCTTTACAAGCCTTACTCATGTAACGCTTTACGCTGCTCAGCGATATGTTCACAAGTTCAACAATGCGCAAAATGGAGTCAATAGTACACAGCTTCATCGGACTATTCATTTTTTCCACTGGTGTCAATGTTGGAAGGCAGCTTGCGTAGCGAAGGCCATCAATCACTTCCATGATTTCTTTGCCAGTTAGTGCATCGAAGAGCCCTTAGGATAGTTCGTTGTTCTCAACCAAATGCTCACTGCAAATTGCAGTCTTCTGAAGCATGTACACTCGCATATAATGAAACATTTGCATACTTACCTGGTTAAGCACCGTTACGAGATATGAATTGACACAATCAACATTATACAGCACTCAATTTCGGTGTACTACGATGGGTGAAAATATTGTTGGTATAGGTGCTACTTGAAAGTTCTTTATGAAACGTCTTATAGCACTTTATATGGAAATACATACTAGCCAATTTTGTAATAAATCCCTTTACCATACTGACAAACAGCACAGTTGTCTGTTGATTAAGTTGTATGAAAAAGAGGCTAAGATAAAGAGAGAGAAATAGGAGAGAAGATAGAAATCGGGGAGAGGGGGGACGAATGTAATAGACTGGGAAAAACAGAGACAAAGAGAGTGTAACACAAAGAGAAAAAAGGGAGGAGGAAGAGTGAAAGAGAGACAGAGTGGCGAAGACAGAGAAAGGGAAAGGGAGGGAAAGTTAAGGAGAGTGGTCAAGAGGGAGCGCTCAAATAAGACACATTAATTTCAGTTTTTGTTTTTATACTAGTAAATTCCCATGTGGGGCGTTAGAGCCTTAACATTATTATTATACCAGTAATTCATATTTCCAACGTGTATCAATAACTTTTGAACCGTTCATTGAATATAGATGAAATTTTCAGTGTAATGATTTTTGACTTACTATAGATCAACAGTTTTTTTGTGTTGGGGTTTTTCATATCTCGAGGAAAATATTTCTGAAAAGTCCCCACGTCTTCCCTAAGTTGCATTATAGCTTATTAAATAAAGCTTAATTGGTACTATTTGAAAAGTGGAATCAATTATTATCACCAACCATTCCCTTTTTAAATTCGCAAAAAATAATATTTGCGCATAACATGTAATGTGAATTTCAACTCCTTGTCTTGATGCACGTAAAAAAATGCTTACCGCCATTGAATTCAGCACTAAAAATACTACTAGAAAATTTATAGTTCATTCAATTACAGTCGTGGAGAATCTTATGGAAGATGAGATTACCTCTTTTTAGACGCTGGAGACACACTGATACGACGAAATTTGAAGAGTGAAGTTTCTCGGCCCTTCCATGTCCTGAATTTAGCGCATAGGTGCACAACTTCTATATACCGATTTAGTGTGGAACTCAGATTTAAGAATGAAATATGTGTCCGATACCAGTGCATTTGTGGTGAAGGAGTTCTAGAAAATGATTGTCTTGCATTAGAAGTGTCGCAAGATTCTCTCGATATAGCGAAGTGAAAATCATTACTCGTTCTTTCAACTCAGATTTTTTTTGGCAAAACCAACGGACTTTAGTTCTAATAATGACAAATGAGCGGATAGAATGACTTTCGTTTCGTAGACCAAAGGCAGAATGTTTTATAATTAATTGCGTGGATATTCTAATTCCTCTTTCACTGCAGATCAGCAGCGAAAAATGTAGCAAAATAGAAACGATACGAGTACCACCGTTATGAAAAAAACATATAAATATCTTTTAGGTAGAGGAATATTTCTTCAGGGGAAACAGTCCTATACATTATAGTAGTTTTTCGCCCTGTTCGGTGTCACTATTACTGTTCTTTGTTAAACTTAATTTTGTACTCCAACCGCCTTCGCTCAACTACACAGTATATATCATAAAGTACATCACACAAAAAACCGGAAAATGGATCTCATCACATAAACTAAAAAATCAGAAAAATTGCGCTATCCATGGAGAATAAAATAGCGAAAGATTGTTTACATGACAACATAGCATAAAATAAACAAAAAAAAGTAAATGAAAATAGTTCCATCATGTCAAAAATGGAGAACAAATCAGCCGTCAAGAACAATTGCCGACCTCAGATTGCACTCGATTTACTTTACCTTAATACCAGCCCGAGTCAAAAAGATCTTGGCAAAATGACGAAGATGGGAAAACCTCACGTATACGCAAATTTGAAGCGATTTGGTCAAGGGGAAAGACCGGAAAGGCGAAAAGGATCGGGACGCAAATCAGAGTTGGGAACCGTCGATCGCAGCCGCATCATCCGACTCTCCCTCCGATCCAAAATATTCGGCCAAGAGGATTGCCCAGATGGTCCATGAAAGTGGAAGTCCTCTGGTTAGCCTTATGATCATTTATCGGTACCTTCGTTCTACCGGCATCCAAAAATTGAAGCCTCAGAAGGTACCGATGTTAACTGCCAACCGTAAACAGAAGCGGCTAGATTGGTACTGATCCAACCTAAACCGGGATTGGTCAAAGGTCGTTTTCACAGGCGAGTCCTATTTCGAAGTAAGGTGAAAGAGTGGGCTCGAAAATAACCCGACATACCAGTCCAAATCTAGCCATTATGATATGGGGCGGCATTAACGTTCGTGGTGCTACGCTGCTAAAATTAACCCGCGGATCAATCAATGCCGAACGATATCAGGAGATCCTAAGCGAGAGCCTGTTGGAGACCATTGACACATTATATCCTAATGGTTACGTTCCCCAACAGGATAACGTTAGGTCTCATGTCGCCCGAAGCACAAAATAATGGCTTCTGAACCACAAAATTTCTAGAATGGCCGGCGTTAAGCCCAGATTTATGGGCAATTCTTACCAAATGAATGTAGTGTCGATGAAAAGAAAGCCTGGTAATCTTTTATGCAAAAAACTACATTGCCGTTATCAAGATAAAAGCAAAAAAAGCATCTTATCAAAGACCTTGGACATGTTTATTTAGTTCCTATCAGAGGGGTGATTGTTACTTCTATAAATGAACATCGGTCAATTAAAATTACATTTCAAAAAACAAGTTAAAAGTTATTTCGACTATTTTAAATTCAATTTCGTATTTTTCACATGTCACCTAGCAAAAAAATCAAGTGGGAGAAAAGAACACGACTGGATAATTCATGACCAAAGCAGAGTTTTTCATAAATCGTAATTTTAAAGTACGTTAATAATAATACGAATAGGCGCAGCTCGACTTGTAGATTGTAGCAACTGTGGTAGCGTTCGTGACTGGCTACCGAAAAAACTTGGCCCACTCTTGTAGTCTTTTCCACTACCAAAATATTAGATTTTCACTTTCTAGTTTTATTCACATAATGTACATCTCATCCCATCCTAATTTTCTCAATAACCTTCCATCAATTCAATTGTTGGTTAGAGACTCTTCCACGGTTCATTACACAACTTTATATAGTCCATCTTTGCTAATGTGATATAGTTGATATAGTTAACAATATTAATTTTTTGTTATATTTCAATTCATTTTGAGTATAATTATTTAAATTTAAAGACAATCACTTTTGCCTAAACAGACATTACAGTATTTTTATTATAAAATGCCGTTCAAGTTCAGTTTAGATTTTTTATCCATTATCTGGAACACAATTTTATATATTTATTTTATTTCACTTATTTAAGTGTATTTAAGACTGTGTCTGATCTATTTTATTTTAAACTCGTTGTTGGATTATTTATTTTTTATATATACATATAAGAAATGAATCTATGGCATACTACACGGTTTTCAATCGGTGGCTTTTATTTTATTGAGTGGTGCAAAAGATGCCGAGAATTTATCATAAACTGCCTGCTAAAACTTGGTTCGGATAATCGACACTCTCTTGTAATACTGTTAGGATAGTTACGCCTATTTTAATAATTATTTTATTATTACTGCATACATTTAATCTTAGACATGGATTACAACTGTCCTTTTCAAAGTGTCTCTCTAGCTAAGGTGTAGTAGACTGTTGTCAGTAAAAAAAAAACATTTCACCTATTCTTAGTAGATTTGTGCTTCCTATATTAAAATGCATTTTTCTTTCAAAAAATTTATTATTATTTAGGACCACCTATTATCGTCGGATTGCGTTCCCCTTCTCATCATTTTTTGTTTTTATTTTTTAATCGTTTATTTCTGTTTTTAGATTCTTATGATTTGTCATACGTTAAATAATTTCAATAGCCAAATGTTTTTCTTTTTATTTTACATTTTCCATTTTATTTTAAAAATTATTAATTTCACTACTAATTCTTTAATTGATGTAGAAGTTTTATTATATTCATGATTTTGTTATTCTTCTTGATTTCCATTTATGCACTTGAATAATTTAGCTAAATTCTACAAAATTTTATTGTTTCAATGTGGCTCTGCACCATGTAAGACTTACATCATTATCTGACTGGCGTTAACTCAGATACATTGACGTTGACTTTACTGGTAATATTGCAGGTTCCTGGGTTCAGCCCCTAACATCAGTTCTTTTGATATGACCTGGTATTGGGTGTGTTGGTGATCCGTAATGTTCGCTTCTGTTCGTCTCACGAAGAGATCAGGATCTTCGGGAGCTTATGCAGGATGTCCCTGTTGACTACATATCTGTGTAAGTCACGAGCGGTGGAGTTGCAGTGACCTTGAACGCGGTCATAGAAATTTTGAACGTTTTGGCAGATAAACACTTAGTTGTCGGTATTTTAGGTGTAATTTCTAATAAACCACGGAGTGCCAAGATAAACCATAAAGCTTGGTTCTGTATGACCTAGAGCTTGTTGATGTAGGTCCTTGCAGCCCAGACCCAAACTAGAGCCGTGTACATCTTGGCCGGGTGGATAATCATCTTATAAAGTACGAGCTCGTTTTTGTTGAGTAATTGGGAACTTGGTCAGCTTTGCCTTGGTTACCGCACCATTGATCTGTGCTTTTCGATCCACGGTAACTTCGAGGTAGGAGGTTCCTTCCTTCGAAAGATCCTGAGGTTTACCAGCTCGTCTCGCCAGTGAAGTGGTTTTATGATTGATGCCCATTCTTGCCATTCTTTCAGGAAGTCCAGTTCCTCGCGTAGCCGTCTTGTTACTAGGGTTGCTCTCAATGGGCTGGACAGCACCGCCGTGTCGTCTGCGTAATGGAAAGCGTCGTCATGTTCCGGTTGTAAAGCGTTGAGAACACGACCGATTCTTGAGGAACTCCGACTCCGATTACCTTATGCCACTCAAGTTGCTTCCGAACTTCCATCTAGAGAGGACGGACCGGACTAGCTGAATCATCGGCAGCGGTATTGAAGTAAAGGCCATTTTGTATATCAGTCCATTGTGCCACACGTTGTCAAAGGTCTTAGCCACGTCGAGGAAGATTATTCTTGTAATTTGGTTCTTGGTGAAGTCTTCCAGTATTCTGAGAGGCTGAAGGGTAGTGGAGTAGCTGGTGCAACAAATTTTAAACTGACTTTCCGGAGTCAGTTTGAGATTTTCGACAGTTGTCATCAGGTACTTTTTGATCACTTACCACACAAGCTTTATCACAGTTGACAGGAAACTTATCGGCCGATCATCTTAAGAATAACTCGGATAGTGGTTAAACAAATACTCACTAGATATCAGAATTATTAGAAACTTAAAACTATCAGTAACATCTAACCTAATTAGTATCAATTGAATATGAGTATCACGGGAAAATAAACTGCGTTAAATATACATAAATTCAGTATGGTACTACAATTTTATATAAAAAAGGATAAACATTTGGTTAAAGATAATATATAAGTAAATAGCACAGACATCAACATCTTCACGTTTGTACATCGCTAAAACTTAGGTAACATATTTAACAAAGTGGGTATTTCATTAGATCACAACCCAAAAACATATGTTACAGATATTTTTAAATTATTTTATTGCATCGATTCCCCAAAAAATTATTCTTTGATTGATTCAGAGTGTTTGAAACAAATATTTATTGTGACGTCATTCATGTCGATTCATGTTAGAAATTAGCATTTTGGGCTTATAAATATGGTAGGAGCATTCTCCCTATTACCATGCAGACGAAATGATATAACTTTCTCATGATTATTTTAACAGATCATCAAGAATAATGAATAACGAACAACTATCTATTTTGTTTATTAATATCTACAACTATAGTATTGTTTTGAAATTGTTGTATTTGTATTTATTCCTTATGTTCTTTTTTAAATACCCTTATTGATAACTGACTTCTCATTTAGATTAAAATTAGGCCATCACTCTTTATTTCGCTATACCTAGCTTTGGTGACTAGGCAAATAAAATAAATAGAATGGTATTTGGTAATGGGAAAGCTAGAAAAAATGCAATCAGGCATCTACGCACCTAATCAAAACTCTAATAACCAGGCGAATCAAGCCTCATCTACATCGTAACTAAACGAAACAAATGAGTTACTTAATAAACCATAAACCTCGCGTCGCCGCTCGAGTCATAAGGCCGTCATATGTCATTTCGTAGGTCAGTTAATTCCAGGCTTTAATTAAAACGAGTGAAAAATAAGCTTGCAATGTAGCGCCAGGGCATCAGAGGCAGAGAGCCCCTAATCCGATGCGCGGCCGGATTTCGGAAGCCAGCGACCGCGTGCCGCTCCTCCGCAATGGGGGAAGCGGATTAGACGCCCGCCAGATCATCTTGATCTATGATGACCAGCCAGCCACTCGAGCCCCGGGCCCTGGCCGAAACCAGACAACAATAATGTTATTGCCACAATCGAAAGCACTTATACTGCGCGCTAACTTGAATAGTACAGAATAGTAAGATAAAAGACATAGTCTAGATATTATACGGGATGTCTAAGCAGTAATCATGCTAGGATATTAGACATTTTTCATGTATGCAAAATGACATCTCATTTCAATGTCCTAATCAATTTAACTTTTTTCTTGAAGGAATAATGCCGAAAATGTGCTTTTCAGGTACGTTCTTTCAAAGCGTTGGTAACATAAGTTAATTGAGGAATCTTAATAGCTTTCCCCCGCAGAATTCGAGAAAAATCAAATTCAGCTACTCATTTGCTCACTTAAGTTTTAATGGCATTATAAGTTTAAACCGTTGTAAGTCACGAAAACTGTAAATTTATTATAAATATAGAGTGATACAAGATGAACTTTGTGATATGCACAGTTGGTAAACTCATGTTGAGCGTTGAAGCCCATTTTTCTTTGTAACCGTCAATTGGTTAGGTTTTAGTTTTTTCAAGTTGCACTGTTTTCTATGCCTAATTCTTCAACATCTGACGTATAGTAAGGTTAAAGAAAGGTTAGCTTCAGTGTCAACAGAGATGATAGACAGTATTAGAAACAGGACGAAAAATTAAACCGCAAATAAGACAGATCTAGGAATCTCATCGTAATGTGTATAGGTATTATAAAACATCAGATGAAATGCATAAAGAGTTTAAAAAATTAGGTGGAATACTATACTGTTGCCGCATACGTGGAACCGCACTATAAGGCGATAATCGTGAGCGAGCCGAAGCGCCACACAACGTAAGGTGTTACATTAATTATCTTTTTGACGCGTTGCGGCTCCAGACAAGATTTCGTGGTTATTTTTTTCGGCAACATCCGAGCTGCCGACCGACCGGGGCCGTTTTGTTACGGCCCTTCTTGCGCGTAGTTTAATTGCCCTCCGAAATTAAGTGCGGGCATTTAACGTTCGAGCTGTTAATAGGTTTCTCTATGGTAATTGCTTCAGTTACTCCACGCATCTGCCTAGCACATTGTATTTGTGGAAGTGAGCATTTTTAAAATATATTAAGTAGTACCACCTTTTTCATCCAAGAATGAAATAAAAAAAATGGAAACTAAAAAGTTCTGTTCTTGTTATAAGAATAAAAACAAAATTTCAACTATTATATTTAAATATAAAAAATATATAATTTGTAATACGTTTTTTGACCATACGGACATCCAGAAATTTACAAAGGAGCTTAAAAATAGACAAAAAAATCAATTATAGGCTATATAATAGTAGAAAAGAAAAATCTAACAGAAAAGCGGATGTCAGGACCAAAAGAGCGACAGGGATCTACAGCAACCTACTTAATGGTAGGATAGAGCTAAATAATGCACAAGTAGCAAATAAGGATAACCAGAACAAACCAAAAAATGAAACATTTAACAATAAGAACGTGCAAACTTAAAAACGAAGAAATGGCGATAAAATATAGTAACCAAACCCACATGGAGGGTACAAAAATTAAAAACAAAATTCAAAGACTTAGCGTAGAGCAAAGGTGGCAAAAGCCTAAAATGATTTTTAATTACAAACTAAGTGCATATAATATGCGGAATAAATATAACAAAAAGAAACACCAAACCAAACAAACAGTATGATAGGCTTGGCAGATCAGAGAACAAGTGAATTTAAAGAAAAAAAAATATGGAAAGAACACTTAAGCAAGAAGACGACACACATGTACGAAGCATGCAAGCAACACAACAAATTCGTGAAGAAAATGGCAATGACGACAAAACAAAAGACGTGACAACTTTGACAGAGAGATAAAAAGAAAATAAAGAAAACCAAAAATTATTCTAGAAAGCATTAAAAGAAACGACAAAGTTATATATTTGTAAATGATAAGAAAGGACGGATATGAAGACGAACGTAATGCAGAGGTGAAAAGAGTATTTTCAAGAACTACTAAACCCCATGAAAAGTAAACAAGAAAATGAAGAAAGAGGATTCGAACAGGGAATAGAGAACAAGCGCAAGAATCGGAAACGAAAACAAGGGACGACGCAATTGTAGCAATTGGAAAAATTAAAAACAGAAAGGCAACAAGGCAAGATCATATAAGGCTCGAGATGATGAACATCATGGAAAACACCAGAACTCCCGTGTCCCATACAGAGTCAGCCCTAAGGACTGATAAGTAGGAATAATAATACCAATCTTATAAAAGGTGGTCACAAGAAATATCATAGCTACTGCTTAATGTAGCAGAAAATGTATACAAAAGAATATTAGAAAATAAGCTAATAAAGAATCCTAAGAATAGCAGTTTGGGCCTTGTTAGAACAAAGATAATGTGGGAAACAACATTATAACAGCCATAAAAGTTTATATAAAGTAAATCAAAACTATATTAGAACACACGATTTAGAATTTAAAGAATTTACTAGTGATCAAAGACTCAGAGAAGGTAGCTTACTAAGTTCAGTTATGTTTAGAGTAATAATGAACAGTGTCATGAAAAATGCTAGACAACAGATGAGGACTCCACATAATGTGAATCTCTCGGCATGTGCCTACGCACATGACATTGGAATTTTTGTCAGCTCAGAAGAGGAACTGTAAGACAACTTAATTATATGGAAGAATTGTTATATAGAAAAGAAACATGAAGATAAACGCAAGTAAGTAAAATCGTGGTAATATCAAGTGAAGATAGAATTCACAAACATACAGATAAATGGGAGAAGAGTAAAGCAGCTAAATTCGTTCAAATATTTCCTATGCACACTGAAATCGAAGGTACAATTGAAACATAGAAATTAATGAGAGAATAGAGGCTACATTAAAATTATTCTATGTACTAAAATAAATATTTCCTAGTCCAGAAGAAAATAACAGCATAAACAAAAAAAAAACGATATTTAGAACGATTTACTGAACTCAGATAAGTGAAGGAAGTTACTAGACCTAACAAAATAAGAAACCAAGACATAAGAAAAAAATTGGGGTAGACCCAATAATGAAAATCACCGAGTAAAATCAATTGAAGCAAATAAAACAATTTCATCGATTAAACAAAGATCGACAAGTGAAAAAGTATGGAAAGCGAAGATAACCAAGCATAAAAGAGAGCGACCAAAACAGATATGGAAGATAGTGATAATGGAAATATTACAGCAGAAGGAAATCACAATACAAGAACAAAATCTAGAACATAAAATAAAGTTTCTTAGGTTATTTACAAGTAAGTTATATAAGTTATTAAAAAAGTTTTACAATGTTCTTTTGATTTTCATGATCTTTCAAATTTATTATTTAATTACTTTCCATCACATTCTATACACTTTGCAGCATTTGTAATCAATTCTTAAAACAAATCTTTTACGTTTCCCTAAGGATCTGGACATATTCGTCATACCATCCTTGTCATTGAAAACTTTAGTGGACACAACAAAAATCAGAGCAGATTCGTTAACATAACAAAATATTCCATTTTTAAACTTACTGAGCATTTAGTGATTAAGGCATGAGGTATCCAAAGAAAAGAAATTTGTCTTGGGGTAGATTGTGAAGAATAGTATGAATTACTGGGGCAATAATGTCTCCCTGATAATAGGTAATTTCCTGACAGTAAGGATGTTCTTCTCCGTAACTGATGGATAGGCGTCCTGATTTTGAAGCATCTTCCAGTTAAAAATTTCTCCTCTATAATCCATTCAGCAAATACATGTGGTAATAAAACTGTCAAGGATTCCCGCTCATTTCAAATAACTGTCCGTTATTGCCCCGTTTAAAAAAGTGCGGGTATTTCAATAGTCAGGTACACTGACTCATTTTTGGGCACTCGTGTGTTAGTGCTGCGGCTAACTTGATGCAGTTAGAAGGAGCGATTTAATTTGTATCTCACTATTAAAGGTAGTGTGTATTGTAAAAGTGAGTTTTGATTCATCTGTTTTACGCAAAGGGGTGAATATAAAATATTATTATAAATGCTACATAGTAAACCTGGCTTCGGCGCACATCTTTCTGCGTTTCAGAGGCGGTTCAGGGGTGTGTCATGATAATTTATTACTATGTATTCGCTGAATGTATAATAGAACTCCAGATACTAACTAAATATGGCCGTACAATAAGGACAATTATTTTAGCACAGAAACTATTTCATCTAACTACCGTTTAACACTCAAATTGCTCACAAACGTAAGTGTTTCAGAGAACATTCGACACCAAGCCAAACATTGATCGTGCAGGCGCGCTTATTCGTTCAAGGAACTTGGAGCAATGCTGTCCATCAGCGTTGGTAGTGTAGAAGACATCGTAAAAACCACCTGAACTATCGCAAGGTGAATGCATGGTGGGTACCACGCACTTAGATGGGCGTGAACAAAATAGTGCATATGCAAGCTTCCAGTCGTCTCCTACAGCAGTTTGAAGACAAAGGTAATGTATTTTTGAAGTCTATAGTGACTAACGATGAAACGTAGGTTCACTACTTCATTCTCGAGTCCCAGCAATCATCATGCGACTGGCGGCATACCAGTTCTCCCAAACCCAAGAGAGCGCGGAGAAGCCGTTCGGCAAAAAGTGATCGCAGCGTTCTTCTGGGGCCGACGGGGGTTATCCATGTAGACTTTCTGACGGATGCCAGAATAGTCAATACAACTTGTTACTCAGATCTCCTGGCAATGGATATGAAGGAGAAGATCCGATTCAAGTGGGAAACGGGTAGCTATCCTTTAAGACAATGTACGCTAAAATAACAATGGAAATCCGCCGTACATATCTGATTTGCCCCCAAATGTTTTCTATCTTTTCGCCATTATCCAAACTGTTAGGGAGTGGATAGGCCGCAAACCAAAAGTCTTTTTGGAAAATGACACCAGGATTTGGAAAGAATGTGTTGATTCCGGAGGAGAGTACGTTGAAAAATGACATGTGCAAGTAAGTTTTTAGAATTATTTTGTATTAAAATTAGTCCCGGTCACATTTGAACCATCTTGCACTTGAATTCCTGCATGTAATGCTAATAAAATTGTCTTTCCTGATAAGAAAAATTACTCTGGCAAGCTATTTGTACATAAGTATAATGATGGTGTTTGGCTATACGACAGTTGCGTTTTACTCATTTTTTTAGACCGCAGCATCAAACTAAACGCAACTGTTGACTGTAAAAAACCGTTGCAAATTGCATTGAAGCTTTGGGAAAAATATTTCAGATACCGGCTATCCATAGTTCAGCAAGATTCAGTTCCATCACACGAAGCATGCGCACATCGACATCGACTTAAGGGGGACGTCTGTTTTTTTAACCCAAAAAAATCGAACTTCAGATTTTTATATTTCAGAAAGCTGAAAACTCTAGGATCATAAGGTTTATTTATTTTTTCTATATCTCAATTTACCGCAAAGATATACATGTATATATACCTATATATTTCTCGCTCGCCAAGCCATTTTTTCCGCCTTGCAAGTTGTGACTTGTTTCTTCGGAAAAACGTGTTTTTGTGGATCAAAAAATTAACTTCATGTTTTTATATTTTCGAAAGGCTAACGACCTCAGAATCGCAATACGTTTATTAATTTATTCGTATCTTTATACGCATGCTCGCCGCACCAGTTTTTCCGCGGTGCAAGTTTTAACGAGTTTTCTCGCTAATTACGTCGTGACCTTTGGACGGGCGTTGAATTTGATATCATTATGTCTAAATGTTCGCAAAACAAAGAATTTTGTAAAGATCTAAATAAAACAAAGTGTCGTAGGAATAAAAAATGAAAGTTTCATGTGCTGATAAAAAATCTCAGCAATCCTCAAAAATGCGACAATCAAGAGAAAAAAGGAGCTTGATTAGCAAGAAGAACTTTTTCAAGAGGCCCAAGGATTACTTTATGGTGCAGGAATCGCAGACTGATGATTGATATTTTGTCTATTATAATTGTAAATAGTTGAATGCGAAATAGAAAAAAACTTTAAATGCGTTTTTCTCAAAATGGAGATTTTTCGCGCGGTGGACACCATTTCTCGGAAACCATTAATCCGATTGAAATTTTTTTTTGTGTGTTTATTGAAACAATAGCTTGTCTGCATTCTACAACCAATTCTCCTAATTAAACCTAAAATATTTTATTTTACTTTAGAAAAGGGTGAACGGACGTTTTTCCGAGAAATTTTTTCGCAGACGTATTTTTTTTCCTACTGATCTTGACAACTTGGTTGTAGAATACAGACAGGATATATATGTCTACCTTAAGATGTCGTTTAATTTTTTTGTTTTGGCAATACTGGTGCAAAGATATTCTGTCCACCGCACAACTCACGGTTTTTCAGGAGATGACTTCGGTGCCCTCTGGTGGAGTTGAAATGAATAATATAATTTAAAAAAAGTGCCTCTTAATATATCTTTTCAAATGCACGAAATCTCATATCTCCAAATAAAATAAATTTCTATAAAAAAAATTATGAAAATTGACCAATTTTTACCCAAAAAAACAGACGTCCCCCTTAAAAACTACGCCCTGAGTTTCATTTCAGGGCAACTATGATTGTCAACTAACCAGAAACTTATATTTGAAAAATTTAGGAGAACAAAGTGCCCATTACAAATACGAGAATTTTGAGCATTTAAAAGCCAATCTTCGACGTAAATGAAAACAACTTCCACAATGCACATTCATGCGGTGTATAATTTTCCTAATCAAAGGTAGACATGGAATGATCGTTTAGTTAATACTTAAAAGCTTGAATACAAATATTATTACGAGTAAAAACTATGGAAATTTTAAATTGGGAACATTTTGAAGTCAATACAACCAAGAGAACGTCTGGCTATTTCGAAGGTTTTTGTATTCTGGTCGGGGTAGCATTATGTTAGACTCTTGTACATCTCTTCATTTTTGATAAAGATATACCAAGATGTGACAATTCAGCAATACTTTCATATATTCAGGGGGTAATAAAATCTGCTTTACTGTTTTTGGATATACTCATCGAACAGATCTTGTGAGTCAGTCTCTCGAAAAAATCTGCCGCATAGACTAGGCCCCGATTTAAGCCTTACTGAATGAATATAACACATGGAGGATATACCCTGGTCTAATTCCTCAAAAATAACTCGATGCTATCATTTGCATTTTATTACATCGTTGTATGGTACATATTTCTATCAAAAACATCATATTTCATATTAATATTTCTGTAAGGTACGAAACTTTCTTATCGTGAATGTAATATTTTCCAAATTCACATTTATGAACCAGTTTCGTTCACATCAAATAGTAGGATAAATCTGAATTGCCATAATCGTTAATCTATGGACACGAGTATAACAAATTAGGATAGGTGGAAGACCACTAACAACCTTTTTCTCCTACTCCTACAAGCCTCAAATTTAATAAGGAAAGTTACGGCAAAAAATGATCCCATCACAAAATATATTTAAAAAAGCAGTTGTTTATGCAGCAGACCTGAAACCATAAACGAACGAGCACATGAACAAACAAATAAGAAAAATTATACAGTAACGCGTAATGTAAGCCACATTAAAAAATAAATTTGTTCTTAAAATATTTACAGTAAACAAAGCTTCAAGTTAAAAGTACAACTAAAAATAAACACAAGTTGCTGCACATCTTACATATTACGTTTATGTTACTTCACCCTTTGATCTCGCCAATGTATACCCTCAATGCTTTTTTTGGTGATGGTTTATTTTTCGTAACTTCGCTCTTCCACTAAATATTATTATGGTTGTTGCACGTGCGGCGGGTTAAAGAATGAGGGAAAATAATTTTTTACTAAAAAAAGAACAAGTTTATTTAGAATCACTGATAGAATATGACGACGGTCCAACAATTCGTCAATTCTAAAGAAAAGGCTTCATTTAGATAAAAAATAGAAGAAAGATCAATAAATGTATCAAAAAACAATTTTGGAGATAGGGACCAAAAGCCTTAGAGACACCCTCTTCGATGGTATGATATGCGGGATTTCATTAGCTGTTTTGCAGCCTTGATCTCAAGCTTTGAATTGCAGTGCCATCGCTTTCTTATATAGGAACCGATCTATTTGTTGTAAGTGTTGATTGGTTACAAAATTTAGGGAGGTAAATGTGATTGATGTCCTTATGTTCAGAACGCATTTTTGAAACGCTAAACTATCTCTAATACAATCTCCTACCATAAGAATGAATACATTGTAATGCGTGTTATAGTACAACTAGGTAATTACGGTAACATTCGCACGAAACTTCTAAGTAGGATTAGTATTTAAAAAGTATTAGCCAGTTCACTGTGTAAATTATAGTGACATGTGTGGATTTCTGAGGTCCATGGTATCAGTAAGTACAGGATCTTCCCAATTTTTTAAGGTTTGCCCTTACTACTTTTAATGTTTCTTTAATTACCCTTTTATTTTTTGATTTTTTATTTTATAACAAGAACCTTGGTATTCTATGGTGCATCAAGCTCTTTTAGTTATAACGTACATAAAAATTGAGTTTCATTACCTGTCCTACTTTCTTTGGTTTACCTTCTTCATGTTTTATACTTATTTTTAATTGCCTCATATATTTTATCATAATACGTTATTTTTTCATAGCTACAAACCATATGATTCTACAGAACGTTCACTACCAGTTCTATCTCTAACTTGGGAGTATATCGACAACTTGTAAGTTATTTCTAATGTATTTCATTTATTTTACTAACTATCTTTGGTTCTTCTTTATTGTTGTTCATAATAATTACATCTAAATGTTTGAAATTATTTGTAGAATCATCATTTAAAAAGTTTTACTAGTAGTCTGTATAAATTATGTTGATAGCTATGGATTTTTGAGGTTCATGGTTCCTGTAAATACAGGATCTTCCCAATTTTTTAAGGTATGTCCTTAACAATTTTAATATTTCTTTAATCTCAATATGTTCTTTTTCCATAGTTACGAACCATATGACTCTACAAAATGTTTGTTATATTATGCTCTTTGGTTTATTCATTTTTATAACTGCCATGTAGTATATTTTATATTGATTAATTTTCAACCCGCATTCATTTGTCTTTGTTTTACTGATATGCCGTTGTAGTCAGCATATTCAATATACTAGTGTTTGTGTAAATTTACTGGAAAAATACAGTCAGTTCACGCGTTTTTTAAATATAGATCTGTTCCCAAATTACTGGTTACAAATCCAATAGTTTTTTAACTCTAGTAGAAGCTAGATGCAAAATAAATATCTGGTAATGTTATAAATAAATATATATTTTATTGCGGTACACATGAAACCGCTTTATATAACATTTTTTGCTAAAAAATTAGTGGGCTACTTTCCATAACCATATACAGGGTTGTATCCAGAAGTGACAGGATTGTTTTTTTTTTCGCGCGCGCGGAGCGATGGAGGAGGGTCTGCAAGGCCGGATGTTATGGAGGGGAGCCTTGGGAACAGGTATGCCATCAAGCTTTGCTACAAATACGACCCGGAAACAAAACGTCAGAGCGAAGAGTGGCACACCGCACAATCACCCGTAAAAAAGAAGATGTTAATTGCATTTTTTGACCGTCGTGGCATTGTTTGTACCTCCTAGACAGACTGTAAATGCAAGATGTTACGTGGAAGTGCTCACACGGCTGTGAAATCGAATCACACGCGTGCGACCAGACCTGGTGGGGAAGTGGAAGCTCCACCATGACAACGCGCCGTACCACGGCGCGTGGATTGTGAGGGATCTCCCAGCCAAATTCGGCGTTTTCACGTTGACTCACCCCCCCCCCCCCCTTCAAGCCTTAATATGGCACCGCCGGACTTCTTCGCGTTCCCCCGGATCAAGAGGCAGCTTAAGGGGCATCCCGGAGGACGACTTCTAGAAGGCCTTCGTGACCTGGAAGGCTCGCTACCAGAAGTGTGTGGACGCCCAAGGGGCCTATTTTGAAGAGTATTAAGTCGATGTACCAAAATATTCAATAATTTAAAAAAAAATCAGTCATACTATTTTGGATACCACCCTGTATGTATTTTTAAACTTTCAGATATGTTCTCAACCGTTTCCATTTTCTTATAATAGCCTATAATGATTCAATTACTTATTTGCAACTTTCACTACTTTAAAGTCGCATATTCTTGTATCTTCTTTTCATTAACGCACATAGAATTCCTGCTTTTCTTAATTTCATGCAGACATTTTATTATCCTTAAATTAGGACGGGGCGTAGAACACAAGATAGAAAAATTTGCAAACTTTGCACCTCGGAGCTTCCTTCGAATTCCCCAATTATTTGAAGAGACACTATAGATAGTTATCACAAAGTTAAAAGAAAGAAGGAGTCTCATCAAAACTTAATAGTAAAGTTGACATTGCCCTGTATGAGTATGTCGTTCATATTATTCATTTATATATAAGGTAAAATAATAAAGAAAGTCATTTTAAAATAGACCTGATAATGTCCTATCGAAAATTAAAACAATTTTTGTTATCAGTCGCTTTAAAGCTTGTGCACTATGAAGGTGAGGTAATGTCAAAAGATTTTTATTGTCCTAATTGAAATTCTTGAAAAATAACTAAAAATCCAACGAAAAATTATGACATTAGTATATATCTAGTTAAGTTGCATAAATTAGTTTATTATTAAAAAAAAAAAAGAAAACGTTAAGGTTGCATAAATCAAACGTACATACATACATAATCCTTTCCTTTTCTACCTTACGGTGTCGAGGTCAACGACATCACTAGCCGTTTCCACTCTTTACGATCCTGAGCCATCCTTTCTGCTTCTTTCCACTTCATATTTTTCTTTGTCAATATTCCATCAATTTCATCGTTCCAGGTCTTGGTTGGTCTTCCTCTATTCGTTTTCCATCAATTTCCATTTTCCAAACACTCTTCGCCTTCCTATTATCTTTCATCCTCACCATATGCCCAAACCACCTTAGCCGCATCCCTTCAAGTCTTTCTAATGTCGGGTTGACGTTACACTGTTCACGAATTAGTTCATTTCTAATGCGATCTCATCTAGTTACTCCAACTGCCGCACGTAAGTAACGCATCTCACACGCTTGTATTTTGCTTCTGTTTCGCGCACTTAATACCCATGTTTTTCCAACATACAGCAGCACCGGTCCATATATCGTTTTAAATATTCTAATTTTTGTTTTGAGGCTCACTTCTCTTTCCTAATAAAACTGTTGTTCAAGGCATAGAATATCTCGATGCACTGGCTACTCTGCTTTCAATTTCCGGCTCAGCTCCCCCCTCTCACTTATTTTCGACCCCAAATATTTAAAGTCTAATACTTGCTTTATAATCTCATTATTCATACTGATGCCAACATTCACAGGCTCCTTTGTTATCACTAGTAGCTCCGTTTTCACACTGTTCACCTTCATTCCAAGTTCTTTAAAATTTTCATTACAGATATTTACATTTAGTTGCATGTCTCTTTCCATCCTAGCCACTATCACAAGATCGTCCGCATATATCATCTCTGACATGAGGACCTGCTGTACCTTATATACTCCCATTTTGGTTTTCTTTACACCTTCCTTGCACTTCTTAGCAATTTCATCTATTAGGACAACAAACAACAATGGGCTCAAAACTCCCCCCTGTCTCACACCATTTCTGGTTATGAACTCATTTGATGATTCATTATGGGTTCTTAAAAATTTCGCGTGCAACTATATATACTTTTAATTGCTTGTATTAGCTTATTTCCTACATTCCTCCGATCCAGCACTTCCCACATTTTATCTCTGGGCGCAGTGTCAAACGCCTTTTCCAGGTCTACCAAACCTTGTAATAATTTGCTATTGTATTGCAGGGTTTTTTCTATTATCTGTCTTATTGTAAATATTAGATCCGTTGTACCCCGACCTGGCCTGAAACCACACTGGTTGTCGTCCAGCGTTTTTTCTATAATTTCTCTCAGCCTCTTCTCTAATATTATTTCGTATAATTTGCTGACGACTGGCAACAGTGATATTCCTCTATAATTAGAACATATTTGTCTATCTCCTTTCTTGTATATTGGGAGTATCGTTGCTACGGTCCAATCCCTAGGTATTTGTCCATTATTCCAACATAAATTTATTATTTTAAGCAGTAGTAAGAGTTATTGTCCTTCCATATATTTAATCAACTCCGCCTTGATATTATCATGACTTGCAGCTTTTCCATTCTTCAGCTTTTGTATTGCCTTACGGATTTCATCCAATGTATTCTCATCATAGTCCATCACTTCCCTTATCTCCAGCCCTTCATTTTCTTTTTCTCTTTCTCTTTCTCTTGTGTCCCTTCCTCAAATTTCCATAAAATGTTCCTGCCATCTCTCCATAATTCACCCATTATTTAGTAATAAGTTCCCACTTGCATCCCTTATACCGTTGGTCTTCTCATTCCGTCTTAGTCTTAAATTTTTCAACGTTCTATATAGTAATTTAGCATTTCCATTACTATCTCTTTCCATTCTTTCACCAAATTCCTCCCATTGACGTATTTTAGTTTCTTTAATTTTCACCTTTACACGATTTCTTTGTACTTTGTACTCTTCATAGTTACTATTGTTTTTGTTATTTAAATACTTCTTCCTAAATGTTTTTCTTTGCGATTTCCATTTTTATTCTTCATTCCACCATGCCGTAGCTTTTATTTATTCCCTTAGTTACACCACAAATTTCCTTTCCTGTTTCCATACTATTTCTTAAAAATCTTCCATAATACTTCTATACTATACTCCTCCTCCAGTTAGTTTTTGCAATCTTTCCAATTAGTTTTACGCAATATTCTTTCCTGACATTTGCAAATTGTAATTTGTATACTTTAATACTCTCCTGTTTGTATCTATTCTAGATCATTCTTTTTACTTTTACATGCTCCATGTTGTTTCCAATTTTTCATCTTTATTTCCACAAGAAAGTGGTCTGATCCAATCTCATAACCTCTCTTCACCCTCACATCCATTATCTCATTACTATACTTATTATGCACTAAAACCAGATCTATAATCTGTTTCTAGAATCCCTCACTCTTGTATATTAGTGTATTACCTTATGCTGAAAGAACGTATTACATACTCTCATATCATTCATGATACAAAAGTCAATTATGCTTTTCCCATTTGTGTTCTTTGTACTTTCCCCAAATGGTCCTATTTGATCATCTTTTTCTTTTCTTGTTCCAACTTTTCCATTAAAATCGCCGACAATTATTACATTATCTGCTGTACTATCCATCTCATCCTGTATCTTTCACATCTTTAGCCTCATTTTCCGATGGTCCATAAGCTACTAATATTGTCCTTACCTCATTCTCTTCCTTCTCTACATCAATTCTTAACAATCTTTCAGATATAATTTTCCAATTTTTATTATGATGGAACCAGTTTTTATGTATTAGAGCTGCCACCCCTGCTTTAGCTCGTTCAGTCTCATCGACTCCTCCATAAATTAAATAATGTCCATTTTTAAAGGTAATACATCCCTTCCCTTTATTCTCAGTTTCTGTTACTCACAATACAGCCATATTTGCCCTTTCAAACTCATCAACAAGTTCCTCCTCTTTCCCATTTATACTTTGCACATTCCATAGTCCCATCTTCCATTTTCTACATCATTCCTTATCCTTAATTCATTATCTTTTTCGTTGCCACGTTTGTCATCCTTATAACCTCCTGTCCATCTATTAACTAGTTTCTTCTCCAGCTCGTTCGGGTTATTTTTCGTAACTGTTCTTCTTCAAGGGAGTCCGTCAGGTGATCTCCAGGACTGTACGCTTCGCACTGTTAGATTCTCCTCTTTGCTCACTCTTATCTATTATGAGTTTGTTGTACCTAATAAACGCCCGTAATCCGTTTCGCCTAGCCTCTTTCATTTTGCCTACCAGTATTTTCCGTTCTTCTTGCACCTTCTTGGGTAGATCCTCCTCAATCCATATGTGTTCCTTTCAGCAATTTCGTGTTCATAAATATCTTCGTTCTGTATCTCTTTATACCTTTAATAAAATGGTCTCGTTCCCCTTCGTTCTGCTTTGTTCCTTATAACCTCCCCACATCTTCCTTAGCATTTATTTCAACTCCAATTTTTGCATTATTAATTCAACTTTTTCTTTTCTCGTTCATTTCTTCATTCTCTTATCCTTTTTTACAAGGTTTTTTAGAAATCTCTAATAGCTCCAATCTTTTTCTTGCTCTGTTACGCTTTTTCAGCACAGTATTTTCGGTTTTAATTTTTCCATCTCTTGTAATATTTGATCATTTATTATTCATATTTTCCTGACTCTTTTGTAGTTTTTCGACATTTCTTCCGACTCGTCATCTCTATCGTCGTTATTATAATTTTACGCACCTGCAACATCTTATGCTCAAATGTATAACTGGTTGCCTATACCACTTCAAATTGAAATTTGGCTGAATATTATTTACTTCTTTCTTTATCTTTAACCTCACTTTCATAAGCTGCACACTTTAATTATATCAGGCTTATACTGCTCAGTATCTTGCGTCCTAAATTTTATTCAGCGCCAGAAACACCGCGATTAACTTCACTTCCAGCACCTTACTGCTTTTTAATTTCTCACAGCACCACCCTAACCCGAGTTTAGATGTTGGTAAAAAATCAAACGCACCGTCAACCTTCAGTGTTCCCCCTCCACCTTCATAAATCAAACGAGAACAACTAAAAGAATTAGTCACGTGAATGATGTCTGAAAAATAATGAGAGTTGTATAAATCAGTTAAAACAAAGACAAGAAAAGATAGTTTTGCAAAAAAATTGGGAAAAGTACGTGAAGGAGTTGGATAATATGCCTGCAAGATAATTTAACACTCAGCAACCTCTCGCCTTCAAGGCTGTACTGTTTCTAACCCATCCTTCAAAAGTCGTTATTGTGTTTTATTCTCTGTATTTTTTCTTCTTTTACTTTAAAAATAGTTTTTGTTTATCTCAGTGTCATTTCTTCGTTAGTATCTCTATATCGTAGAATGTTTTTAATAAATTTTATTAAAGGAAAATATTGAAGGAAGTTTATTTTGCATGTAAATATTTGTTCGCATAATTAGCATCAAATTATGAAGTAGCGCAATTACAATTTACGGCAAGCTTTCGTATAATGATGGATCGGCGCGCACGCGGGGCCGTGTGGCTATTATCGGCCCACCAAGCGAAGGACTCGTTTGCTTCCTTTGATAAAATACAAGAGAGATAATCTTGAGTTATGTGACGGAGCCCTGGGGAATAGGACGCGGTTGCATGCGTCAAGATTAATTTGAATTACGGGTTAGGGCGGCATTAGGGCAACTCCAAGACAATCGGCCGCTGATGAAGTACAAGTGGTAGTAAGCTTGCCGCGTTAAATTTGTAGGAACTTCCCCAAAGTAATTACACCACTCTTGTTTTAATACTGATCTTCGATGAAGCAGCATAATCGCAACTAGGAACGCGTACAGTTAAAATGGGCGGTCTTTAGACAAATGGGAAGCATTTGTCTTCACTAACCTAATTTACCTTTTTGCTAGTTTTAAGTATGCCAATTTTTCTTAAGCATAATTACATCCTGCAAACTAATTTTCACAACGTTATTAGCTTTAATAGGCCATTGAGGCTCATACGAAAATTGCTCACAAATATTGCAACGGCAGCAGGAATGGAACCAGGGCTTAATTTTACCTTATTCATTTTATCATACCGCTGATATATAAGCTTGTAATTAAAAAAATATAAGCAAATTAAATAGTTATACTTTTTATCTTTTCTGTAATTATTTACATACACGTAATTTTAGTATGAGGACAGATTTGCGAGTTTTCAAAATAATCATAAAAACAAAATGCGATTCAAGTTGTAGTTTATTTTTAATTTCCTCCCATAAGTGATTATTTTCAAGATCATCAAAATCACCATTTGTTGCCTCAATCTGATAGAAGTCTCTTTCCAATCAGGAAGGTTTAGAGTGTAGGAATAAAGGTTTAGAAGTATAGGAATATACAAAAGTCCAAAGGTGTTGAACCAGGCCAACTATGTCTCGCAAATGGGTTTGTGCGTTGTCGTCGCAGTGCAATAACATTTTTTGCTAAAACATTTCAATTGGTGCTTTCAACTAGAACAAAAGTACTGTACAGTACTACCCAATAATTGAGTTTCCCTTTTCAAGATCAATAAGCAAGATATCTTTGATACCTAAAATACACTAATGTTAACTTTTTCACTTGATTTCCTCTTCTGCGGAACTGAATTATTATGTCCAATCCAATGCTATGATTGTAGTGTAGTTTTTGAAGTGTAATGGTAAATTCGTGTTCGAATATGTTTTTGCTCCATGTTGAGCATACTGGTACTGAACAAAATAATAGAAATACTTGTGGAATACGGTGCTGGTTCACCTTTAGCACGCAATACAGTTTGAATTCTGGAGGGAATAGACCGATACAAGTTTTGAAAAGTGGTGAGTGTTATTTGAAGACATTTTTCATGTAACACAACCTCCAGCTTAGGTAGAGAGGAAGGAGGTGAAAATCGACGCTGAACCCTGTTTTCCAAAACACATCCGTTTTTGTGGCATTCGTGGCCGTTGTTTTCTTCTGCGACGTCACAATACGCTTCAAGACTCGGTGGTCCCTACATGCAGTTCCGTTTTTCGACCACTACTGTGCTTCGTCCCTGTTTTACCATGACTTTCGGGACCGTGTCTTGTGTTACACCAGCTAGACAGGCACAAACTATTAGACCTCTTTGGAACTTAGTCAGGTGGAACATACTGGTCATTCACCACACCTGCACAACGTCACAACCACACTGCCTCACTCTACTATTAGAGCACAGTCCATACTCTCTGCAACAAACAAGAGACGGTTGATTTGCGCAGTACCCGGTGATACTAAGCACAGTACAAATGTGGCCCATTTTTGACAAGTGTTTCCATTATTTTGCCCAATACCTATATTGTAGAAAGTTTGTTTAGGCCAAATTAACTATATGATCTATTCATTTATAAGGAATGTGTCCAAGATTTCTTTAACTACACACATCTTCAATTGGCGATCTGCCAAAATCCATATCATGGACTTCGTCGATAATCTTTGGTATGGTTGCACTTTTTTGACGTCTTGAACAGGGTTCATCACTTGTAGCCATGTTTGTATTCTGAAAGTTAAAGAGCAGCATCTAACCTAAATTTAATTTTCTTTGCAGTTCTTCCTTCAAAGTAAAGAGGATTGATAACAGCTCGAATTTCTTTTTTATCTATAACTGAAAACGTAAGAAGCTGTTTGATTTGAGTACTTAATTTTAGCAGTTGTAAACTTAATCCCATAAAAATATTAGGAGAATAACAACCCCCTAGTAGTGCTTTAAATCTTGGAAACGACGTTTTTCCTTCTTATTTTTAATTTAGCAACAAGAAAGCAAAACATAACGTTTCTGCTCGCAAATCGGCCAAGCAAATATCTTTGAAACCCCCACGCCATTATTTATACTTACATCACTCTAATCCGCCTAAGTTTTATGTGTGCCACATGCAAGCGGCACGCAGCGACTTGGCCGCGTCCGCTAACATGGCAGCAATTTCAACCCTAATTTGTCGTGGCGAGTTTCTGTTTGACTAATAGAACGATTGCAGCTAATTGCCCCCACATGCGTGGCGCAGCTAGGGATATGACGGAGCCGGCAGCAGCCTTCCTTTAATTAATAACTAATGGCTGCGCACTGCATTGCGACATAATTCAGAGATGGCTGATACGCCGGTAATGGATTAATTTCTGCTAGTCGAGTGCCGTTCAAAGGGTTAAATAGAATGTAGGAGCAAATTCCAATTTCTTTTTAATTAGAGTCGAGTAGTTTGCGGCTTTATTCATGATGAAGCGAAGCTACAACCAACGAACTGCAACTGTGAATATAGGCGTGTGTTCGATGTAAACAAAATCATGATCAAATTATTTTAGTTTAATTACAAACTTCAAAAAAAAACAACTAAAATAAATCTCTTTATAGTCATTAACACTTCAAGCATCTGTTCAAGGATTTGTCATTGCCAATATTTTCATACACTTCCAAACAAGTCAACTTAGTCTTCTAGCGTAAAGAAATTCAAAAAATTACTTGAGGAAATACTAAATTTAATTGAGTGGGAATAAAAGAACCCAATCAAAGATAAGGAAAACAATACAATTCTCAAATCAGTAACAAAGTCGACATTCACTAAATAACTGAACTTATCGACAAATCATAGTGAGAAATCATTTAAACTAACGGAATATCCAGGCAGCTACTTTTTCCTCATAAAAGAGTTATATATCACTCACTTTCACAGCTTAACATCAAAAAGGGCAGACAAAAATTTAAGAATAACCAGAGACCTGAGAAAAACCTTAAACTTGATTGAATTCATAAACAAAACAAAGTAGTGGATGGGATAGAAAAAAATGCGTCATTATAATGGTGTATATCTAAGAAATGTATAAACAAAACAAGTAATGCTTGGGTATGCATACAAACTCTAAGAAACTAAGAAAGTACAAATGATAGTCGAGAAAATAGCCAAACTATCCAATCTCTTTGTTGAATAACATGATGGTAAAAATGCGAATGATGGAAGATTATATGCAAGATACCGGCGTATTAAACACTCTCAAGAATCTGTTCAGAAAAATAGAAAATTTAGTGAAGGCAATATTCATGCTAAGAGTCCAAAAAAAGAGTATATGAATTTATCAAAATTAATGTTTTCGGTATTGATGACACAATAAAAAAATACAAATCCAAAAAGTCTAAAATCAAAATACTTCAAGCGAACTTTATGCGAAAAGAGCAGTACATGCAAGTGAATCAAACAAAAACATAATTGTAGACTCTTGAATTAAAGAGTAAAAGGAAGGATATCTTGTTATTTTCAATAATAAAAATTTGTGTGTACCAAATATAGAAATAAGGAAACAATAAGTCGCACTATACTTGTGATTAATCGCGGACACGATTCAACATAGATATTGAGCAGTTCAAAGACAAAACCTACATTTATTGAGAAAGCTACATGGAATAATAAATTTAATATAATGAAATACCTATAAGTTAAATCGTCCTAAAATGGTTTCACAAACTTAATTTTGCAATTAATAATAAAAGTGATTTGTTAGTTAAGTTTATGAAAAAAATTGCAAAGATCTTAAATACATTCTTGTAAACAAGACCGAAATACAAGAAAAAAAAACAATCGCATAAAAGAGAATATCAAAAGACTTATCAAGAGATAGGTGATAGAATGTTTCCAAGGTGAATCCCAACAGAGTTTCAATTAGAGCTCTTTAATGTAATAAAAAATACCTATAAGTTTCAATGTTACCAATCCATATTATGGCATTCGTCCAATATAACCTCCACCCCTCGCCAGATTGTCATATGATAAAGCACAATTCGTCATTCAAACTGCACGTTTTAAGTAATCTGATTCTAGTTTAATTATAATTATACCACCATGTTTCCGCTTCAAAATAATGTCACTAACAGTTGATTTGGCAAAATAAGAGAAACTGAAAGGTTTTTTGATTAATCACCTGCACGTGTGGCAACCCACCACCTCAAAAGTCACCAAATTCATCTGCTTAAAATTAAATAACGGATATTTAGTTCCCACCTACTCCTTTTACATTTACAGTCAGGTGATAGCGACCTCTAGATGTCAGTACTGAGTTAGAGATAACTGTCCAGAAGCTTTTGATCAAATAATGTAATTAAAAGACTTGGTATTTCTTCGACATTGCAGAAATCATTTTTTAACAAGACGAATATCAGCTTTTAGCTTCAATTAGCGATTTAAGGTAGATAAAAGTATATTACATTTCATATTTACTATTTAAACAAAAATTACAAATAAGAAATAATTATGAAATGTAAAAGATAAAAAATTTATCAGTAGATACACAATATACTCGTCGAATATACTCCAATGTTATGACTCTTCCATATCTTTCCATGCACTCTTAGTTTTTCTTTTCAACTTCTTGGCCGCTCTATGTAATATATAAATATGTATTCTTACTCTGTGAAAATGCTGAGAAACGTTTTGACTTGATGCAAGCCCATGGATTGAGATATCAAATGAAAATGCAATTGACAAAACTACACTGTATTTAATTGTGTGTACTGTTCCACCACCTTGTGAGAATCAGAATTCAGAAAGCTAAAAGGGATCCTTATAGTGAGGAACGTCATACCAAGGACACCTTTAAAACTAGAAGTTTCATTTATTTAAAAAATCAGTAAAATAAATCAGTTAAGCAAAAAAATTATGAGGACGGAGTTTCAAGTACAGGGTATCAAATTCTATTGAATTTAATGATCATAAATTCATAGAGCTGTTACCGTAAAACTTACTGGCGTTTTAGTGAATTCAATTTGTCGTGACGTTTTTTTAGTTTTCTAACTTTAAAAAAATCATTTTTTGTCCATCCTTACGTAAAGAACGAACCGGTGCTGGTTTAACCAGTTAAGAGATACCGAGAATCGAAAGCGTTGTTGCTGAGAGTACTGTTAAAAGTAATGTAAAATTGAAAAAGGCTGTAAGTAATAACGTTAAACTGTAAGTTCGATTTGAAAAGACGTAATTAAAACAAGTTCATGTGGTGAAAAGTTAATGTTTCGCCAGGAGAGATAAGAGATGGCTAGGGTTAACGGTAGCTCAATCATAACAAATAATAAAATGTTAAAACATATTTAAACTGATAACCTAATCAGGATTTATTTATAACACAAAAATATTGAGGAAATTAATCTAAATGCAAACAAACTGCATTCGTTAAATGAGAAAACCTGAAGTATAGATAATAAATTATAACTATATAACTGTTTTTAAATTAGAAAACGCCAAAATGAAAAAGAGGAACGAAACCCGTAAGTGCTTAATTGCAGTGCAAGATAAACTGACAGAAATACCAGAAAAAGAAATACGAAAGAGATCATTATTGTTTGTGGGGGTGGGAGGGGTCATCAAACAAACAAAAATGAACCATAATTAGAAATAATTGAAAAAATTAGAGTACTATTGTAGGGCAAAAAACAGCACAAGGGATAAGAAGATTAGGAAGATAGGTCACAGGGAAGCTGACACGACATAAACAAAAAAAAAAGTCAAAATTATGAGTAAAATAAAAAACCTAAATAGAAAAAATGTGGATTAACAAATATCACACAAAAAAAATTAATAACAAAGAAAGATTCTCAAAAAACATGAAAAAAGCGAGCATATATATGTAATGTACAATATGCTGATAGTAAAATAGAGAATCCTGTATAACAGAACAACTTTTAAGTGAAGGGACATGAGGTGAAGATAATAAAGATATAGTTAGCGGTACAGGAAAGTTAGCACAGTAAACGAGAGAACCCCGAAAATCACGGAGAATGAAAGAATGAAATTGTAAACAAAAACGATATTATTTCTACAATAATAAACAAATCCAATAAAAAACGCACGTTAAACCAAAACAGTGTGGGAAAAACACAACCAAACAACTCGCAACATGTGCATGTTAGGAGTTTGGTCAAACCAGATACATTAGAAAATCTAAAAGAAGAAATCATACGATATAAAATCGATATCGCAGCAGTACAAGATATGAAATGCAGAATGAGTGTAATCTTGGATATAGACAATGACTATAACATTACGTTCAATGCAACGAGGCAATACTGAGTGGGATCTATTATAAATAATAAATATAAAAATGCAATCAATTTTAATTGTACCAAACAGTACCACGTAAACCCTCACATAAGATGACTTAATTATTATTATTAAGAAATAAATCAGAATTGCAAGAAGTGTTTATGCAAATGGAAGAAGTCGCAAAGAAAGTAGGTCTCACTATAAATTAAAACAATTCTAAGTTAAGATAACAAGCGGTTAAGGCGTTTAGCTGTGATGCGGACGGACCCGCGTTTAATCATGGGTTAAGACTGGCAGGCGGTCTACTCAGTCACTAAAAATAAATAAGTACGTACGTTCATTTCAAGCAAGGGGTTGCGGTGCTTGCCACAACGTCTCTCTAACAGAGATGATGTGCAACGACCGAGCAAACATATGAGAGCCTTAACCTCTCAGTTCTCAGAGTATGCTCCCATGCGGGGCGTTAGGGCTCCATCATCATAATCATCATCATCATTATTATTATTATGATAACATCAATAGGAGGAAGAGAACAGAACTTAATAATGAACCAAAAACTGTGCGAGAAAGTAGGAGCTTTTAAATATTTAGGGGTTGCGACTGACAATCATATAACACTGGACGATATAGAAGCGATAATAGCTGCTGGCAATTGGTATTTTCATGCATTAGAGTAAGTATTTTGATTAACAAACATCTCAAGAAATTCAAAAATCACTGTGTACAAAATAGTTGTTATGCGGGTCGTATTGCACGGACCAGAAGCATGAACTCTTAATGAAAATGGAAATAACGCATTTGAGACCTATGAAAGGAAAAAGTCAAAGAAAATATACGGCCCGGGGGCGGAAAATAGTGAGTGACAAACAAGATACAAGGTGTAGCAGAAAAGTAATGAAACTGGCAATACTGTAAGCGATCTGGCAACGCTACGCTGTTGTCCTTGATAGAGCACGTGTATAAATACCTTCCCTTAGCTCAGTGCAAGTTTCAAATCGTTCCGTTAACTACGTGATTTTTTTGACTGCTATTAGTGGAGTTGTATTTTGGCTGTGCGTCACGCAAAATGGAACAGCGGAATTTCAGGGAGGCTTTCAACTTCGAAAACTGACAAAAACATCGAAGGTATGAACACTCTGGTGAGATCAGACCGTCGTTTAACATTAAGAATTTTGAGTGAACAATTAAATTTAAACAGATTTACCTCAAAAGGCATTCCTGTGGTTCCCCAGCCCCCCTATTCACTTGACTTCAGTCCCTGTGACTTTTTCCTAAACTGAAAAATGTCCTCAAAGGACGTCATTTTGTGACTTTAGAAAATATCCAAAAGAGTGTAATGAACATGCTAAAGACCATACCGGTTGAAGACTTCCAGCGCTGCTACCAACAGTGGGAACAACGTCTCGATGGGTGTGTAGCTGCCCAAGCGAACTACTTTGAAGGGGATAACATTGATGTTCGAAAAAAATAAAAGCTTCGGTAAATAAAAAAGCAGTCTCATTACTTTTCTGCCACACCTCGTATAATTTTAAACTGTCCAACTATCTACGTGTAGTGAACATGTTTAATAGTAAGAGAGTGGGGTGGCTAAAATATTTATATAGAATAGATGCATCTAGAGGAAAGGAGATTTAGAAGGTAAAAGATCTAAAGATCGGAAAGACCGCGGAAAAGGTGATTAGATAATGTAGAAAACAAATAATTTAAGAAGGTTAACTGTAGATATATAAAAGTGACGTGAACTGAAAGAAAAAGTGAGTAACGTACAGAAACGGTTACTTCCTTTCCACAATAGCACTGTCGTAATGTAATGTTTATAGTTTACTAAACTTCATTTCTATTTGTGATTATCTTTGAGAACAAGTTTACATAAATTATTTTATTCAAGCTATACACACATAACAAATTGAGAAATACGACAACTATCATGCAAATAGCGCTCATTATCAAATAAAGCCATGTGTTTGTCGATCGCAAAACAGCCACAAACATCGCAGCAGATGATGCAAAACCCACGAACAAGTGAAAGAATTATTTAAGCAATAATAGAAGGTGTCCCGTAAGTCTACGCCAACACTTTACGTCGCACCATCTATACACCGCTCAATCAAACTCTTCAAAATTCACATGTTTTATTGGCATACATTTAGTGACCACAACACGCGTTTCAGTTTTCGTGAATGTCTTAATCGTCAACATCTCTTGTACTAGACGGTCAGACCAGAATTAGGACATTTCGCTAACAAAAATAAATGTCATTGGCTGTTGAGTGACAAGAAACTAAGAATTCATATCAATTTGCCATTACTTACTCGAATAAAATGGATCATACGAAAATATGGTTCTCATACGAATTGGAAGGATTTGTGAACACACAATTACCCTACATAGAGGTCATTGATTGATTTGAATCCCTGTGATTATTCATTATGGGGTTTAACCACAGATATTGTGTACTACCTAAGTCAATGATGCCCGGAGAATCTCAAAGTCTTGAAGGAAAGAATCACCAAGACAATGAATTCGATTTTCGAAGAACCCCCGCACAAAATTATTGATCACATTTTAAAGGGATTGCCTGCGGCCATCAAGAGTAAATGGCGACATTTTGAAAATATTTTATCAAATCCCATAATTTGTCAATTTGAACGAATTCAAAATCTACTGTAGATTTTGTAAATAAATTTTTCCATGACTGTCTTTTAGGACACGCTGTATTTGTAAGTTTTTTTATTTTGCTTATTTACAATCTACGACACTACAGTGTATTAACCAAATATGATACAAGGTCTGCATGTGAAAGGGAGACTTCCAGTAAAGTTTCACCTTCTTCTACATTGTTTTAGGCTTATACCTGAAAGGGAAGCCTAATAAAATCGGTGCGGACGTCTGTTTGTCCGTCGCGACTTTCAACTTGAGAACTACTGAAGATAAAGACATAAAGGGGGGGGGGGGTACTATTCGAAAACCTATGCCTTACCAGGTTCACATCCGCGAGCTGGCGTAGGTGGGATGTCCTACAACAATTCAATAAGGGTTTTTAGCGGACCCAGCTTCCAATATGTCATTCTTTATAACCTTTGATCAAGCCAACTTCCAAGCTGGAGACCAGCTTCTATTTCTGTCAGTTCTCACATCTGTGACGCCTTATAATTTTTGATCTGTGATAGATAGAGACATAACATTCAAATAAAGACCATAAGTCAAGTCCAGACGCCAAAAATCAGCTTGATCGGAAAATCTCGAGACTGGTTTGACCCGATTTTTATTTATGTATAGAAGCCCCGGACATTGGTAGAAAAGGAGTTCCACGTCCGTATTTATTAATTTTGAAGCATAGTTTGGGGCCAAGTTATATCTAGTTTTCTTGTAGTAAAACCGTTGTTAAATAGCTTATTTTCCCGATTTGTGGTATATTCGTTGTATGACGCTGTCGCTCGGTGAATTTCTTCTCTGATGAAGGGAATTTTCAAATCGTTTGGGAGTGTTTGGTTACTTACGTATCATCGCGCATCCACTATTGACCTTAGCACTACAGACTGAAACCTCTGGATTATGTTCAGTGCAGTTGGTTTTCCACAGTCCCATAGTTGGAGTCCATAAGCCCACATAGGTTTAAACATAGTTTTGTATAATAAAATTCTATTGGGGGGAGGAGAAAGTTTTAACATTTGACCTAGAAACCAGTAAATTTGTCGGAACTTTAGATCAAATTGTCTCTTTTGATTTGAATACACTTCTTCCAGGTAAGACGTGGTCGTGATGGAGGCCGAGATATTTTACTTGATCCATTCTCACAGATGGGCAGATGTGTCACGTGGTGAACGTAATTTATATTGATTTTGTTTGATTTACTCTTGTTCGCTATCACGCATATCGGTCATAGAGTATATCCAGATAATGTTGCAGGTTTCGGGAGGCTCCTATAGGGTCTTCGTTAATAGTCAGTACCGCTATGTTGTCAGCAAAAGAAGCGATCGTAATGATACTAACTATAACTATACTATATAAAGTAGAAAAGCGGCCCAAGAACACTATCCTGGGGCATACCGGAGTTGATAGAACGGAAGTTAGACTCTAGGTCATTGAATTTTACAAAAAAGTACATATTTAACAAATAAGAATTGCTTAAGAAAAAATAGTTACAGGATAGATCATTTTTTAGTTTGAAAAGCAAGTCCTTGATATAGAATATAATATAATATAATTAGTATAATGCCAATTTATCTAAATTATGTCACGCCATGCACGAGTCATGTATTTACATAAAGTACCTCAGTAAGATAATATATGTCTCATGAAATAATACAAAAATTGTATATATTATGATTTTATAATGCAGTAATTTCATTTCTTTTCTGTAGAGTAAGACGCCACAATCGTATTCAATTAAGTCGGTGCTAGTCAACTACAATAAAGTAAAAATTCTCCATATGTGAGATAATTGTAAGCAGTGTCCACTAAAAAAATGCCGCAAACAAGGACCATCTGGAAATCTCGAAGTGAAATCAGAACACGGCCAACGTAATTAGAAATGCACAACTGTCAATCACAAAATAATTAACAGTTGGTTGAATAGAGCCCGGCGCCAGCTCGGGCTGCAGCGAAGAAAGGTTATTTCGTTTTATCAAGCATGGACGTCGATCAGTGATATCAATTATCGCGCCCTCGTGCCGGTTCTGATGGCACGAGGCTCCGCAGAGCGCGAACAACTATCGCAGTTTGGAAATGCTGATGGATGTCGCTGCGAATTTTAAGATCGCGGTGTATCAAGAATTCGCGCAACTTCCTGAACACAATGGAGCTACTGGCGCCAGCCTAAGGGTCAGAGGTTTCAGTTTCGAATTGTTCCCATCATCGGCAGGAGAAAGTCGCTGCTGAGCTGCAGATCGATTCGTTTAGAAATTTATTTATGCTTTTGATCCTTTATAAGAACATATTTTCAAGCTACACAATTATTCTTAAATTCGGCTTAAGTAAATAAATAGCAAGTGTAGACGCTATTATATTTGTCACATTCTCTTTATTTAGTGCATTCGTTTAATTGCAATTAAATGTCTTGTAAACACCTCTGCTCTCTATAAAAGCTTTTACAACAATTTGATTAACTCTTGACCTGCAGGATAAAAGTCAGAGGTCAAAAAATGTGAAAGGTCTCCGGGGAAGAGATATGGGATATGTCAAATGAAGGAGTTTAGTCTACAATTGCTGAGACAAATGGAATTAGATTCTTTATGAAAACGTGATTACTATACGAATGTTCATTCAATTATGCAACAACTGACTTGGAGTAAACAGTCGATCAGATCTTTACTTGAATTATGAAGAAGATAGATCACTCGAAAAATATATAACGTGTACAAACACTTATGTCCCTGATCAATTATTTATAATTTTCGTTACTTATTTTTTGATAAAGCGTAAATGAACCCTAAATCATTCATAACAACAAAATAATCATACTCGGTCGTATTAGTTATGTCTACACTACAAAAAATAAAATTTTGAACAAAATATTCGCTTGATGTTAGTACAACATAAATTGCAGTAAAGAATAAATCATTTAGAATACACCCAACTTTTTTGTAAAGAATAATTGTTGTTTATTTCCTTTATCGATTTGTCTCGTTCATGACTGGCTCCATTAATATGTAGTATATTGGAATTTCCGTTGTGTATCCCCATGACGAGCAAGCAAATTACGAATTGGTTTTTGTGCTAATATTTCTTATATTCAAACAATTCTAACGCGAAAAGGTCAACTACAGCTTAAAAACGTTTTATACAAAATTTGTAATATTTGATTTTATTGAAACAGTATTGAAGAACTCTGTTTATGATACTATTATTATTTATTACTTGACAATTATTTATAATGTAGAGACACTATCTATTTCTGTAGTCTCTCAGCAGCAAATTAAATAACGCACTGGCTGATCTGTTCCCCGACGCACTTAAATAACAACGTAAACTATGTCTAACTACAACTTTTTGGTCGTTCCTCGTACACTTAAATACCTACACATTTACCTCTAGAAGCTTCGCGGCTCCGCACTGGTACGTCAAATGAATTATTAAAATCTTCCCTCCCGACATGCCTAGAACACTTTGCATGTCCATGCGCTGCTCTACACATTTTTAATTTGTATTAAATTGCATCAAAAAAATATTGGGCAAATGCATAGGAATTTGCTTTGACTTTTTTATTTTAAAAATTGATATTTTAGAAATTAATGTTAAAAGGTGAACTGTATGTGATGTAGTCATGGCATTACACACTATCCTAAAGTGAAACAATGCAAAACACATTGATCCGATATTTATTTATTTAAATTTCCATCGGTAGTTTTAATTATCAACAGTACAAACAGTGCAACAACGCAAAATATTTAGAACTCCATTGAATAGAAAAAATAGCCACCTAAAACTAGAATTCTTTGCATAAAGTGATTATTAAGGACCATAACTGAACATCAAATAATAGTGTTCAAAAAAAATCGTTGTAGATATACCACAAGACGATTCAACTATCTTAAGATGATTTGGAAAAATTTAAAAATTTTGAGTTGTGTTAAAACAGTTTATGAAAGTCTTAGGCTCATCTCCACTTCAACCTTTCAGTGCATCACTCCAAACGATGTGAAAAACATAACCGTCATCTAATAACCTCAAGAAACCGAAAGTACTCTCTCTTAAGTCTTTCACATCAACTGTGTGTTATCCATCCCCTTTAAGTCGGCCGAACTGACCTAGGAGGCTTGTAGAAAGTGTACTGGCGACAGTAAGAGCCCTTGCACCTTTTGCTATTAAATTTATGGAATTCGTCAAATGCCATCAACGAAGTGGTTCTTCCGATCTAAGTGACACAACAGACTATTGCGTGGAAAATATCATAATATCATAAATCGGAAGGGTCCTTCTTATAAGGAAATACAGATAATATCAAAAAGATTTCCTTCGGATGTAAGTAATGCTAGAGGAAACGTTACGATGACACTTTCAGTTACTTGGTACTGCATTATTAATGAAAATCCAATTATAGACGCGCATCAATTACAGTACAACCTTTACGTTACCCACTTAGTGTCAAATTTTCTTTCATATGTCGTCTCTCATTAGATGAACTCTTTAATTCTGGGTCGTGGGTACTCGCCAATGGTAACAGAACACTCCCTGTCCAAATAAAAGTCACCACGACTTATGCAGGCCAAATGTACTAACTTATCCCGACCCGACCCAATCTTGCAGTTATCCGATACAGTTGAGCATCACTGCCACAACCTTCATGAAAGCCTTAATGCAATTTTTGCTATAAACCATCTGAATTTATATAATTATCCACAAGCGCTGTAAAGTTTTATAAACATGTTTTAGGATAGCATACACTACGTTTTTCATTTGAACTGCATACAACATCTTCCGTTGTACTAACTGTTTTCGACATTTCACACATTGACGCTAACTCAAATTAAAAATAGATTAGTGCATGTGCATAATCTATTTCTGACAATGTCTCACTACTTTATTTACAACTTTCGAATAAATTTTATCAGTAATATGTACAAAGGTTGTTCAAAAACAAATTGGAAATTTGTTTACGACTACAACGCAGCAAGCATATCTTGGCATGTGAATCGGCGCAGATGAAGAAGTGAGAGAGTCTCTGTTCGACAAGGGCATTGCTACGGGTTCAATTGGGAAAGAGCTAGGTACACTCTGTAACATAAATATTATAATCAAAAGGCTCGGTGCAAAAACCGGTCAACTCCCCTTCTCAAATAGTGGGTGGGCTTTTAGTGCATAAAGAATTTTGATTTTAGCAATTTTATAACGCAAAACTCCATTTCTTTTACTTTTAAGCTTCACTAGGCAACTTTTTACCCAGATAAGTAATATTTTTAAAGCAAAAATAGAAAAATGGAAAAATTGATAAGAAACATCACACTTGGTATATTTAATATATTTATTTCATCCATGAATATAAACTAAATCGAGCTTGTAGCTCTGATAAGAGCTGATTGTAACTGTGTTTAATAACGCAATGATTTTCACCGGACTGTACACGATCTGAACACAACGAGAAACAGACAAGCAAGTGATTTCTTGTCTACTGCGCATCCACCCGCCATGTACCAAAGCTGTCCTTACTGCACTGTATATTTTTTTGCTTTTCAAGATATAAAAAAATATCTGGAAGCAATAAACGCTAACCTTCACTATACTTCCGAGCTTGATAATAAATATAGATATATTTATTGACGATCCCCCCATGAAATTGTATTTTTGATACAGGATATCTTAAATCTAGAGCTTTCTGTTTTATATATGGATTTTTCCGATAAAAACTTACTTTAAACTTTCACCAAAAGAAAACAATTTCAAGAACTCGGAGGCTAATCTAAAGAAATTAAAATAAATAAAATTAAAAGAGTCAATGGAAAAACCTTTGATTTAGTTTATTTCCAACTTTTCATGACAATTTTTTAGTACACGAAAAAGGAAATTTCAGAATAAAAAAACAGAAATATAGAAGTGATAAAGAGAAAAAAATAGTTCAAAAAAATTACAAGTACAGAGAAATACAAAACGATCTATCTCTTTAGTATACGAAAAATCAAAATAAGAAAATCAATTTGTTATAGAATAAGGTGGGATAAAAATCTCTCCCTAATTTCAAAGGAAGGTTATAAAGCAAAGGGTATTCCAAAGGTGGGGAAAGTGATTTTATTAAATGCAAGTAGTTGTAAAGTTTTAGCTATAGGGAAGCCTCAAACGAAAGCTTTTACTGTTGTACTTTCGAAACAATGATTTTGTTGTGCCGCAGAATATGCACTGTAGTTGCATTTTTTGCGTAGGAATCTTCAGAAGTACTGGTTCTCTAGTTAAGGGGGGACAAGAAAAACATCTGAGTGCGCAAACACCGGACAACATCGATGTAGTATAACGTTTTATTTTGCAGTCTCCGAGGCGGGCTACGCCCAAACGTGCTGATGCTTTTTACTTGTTTAGTCATATTATACGGTGAATTTTGCACCATGACTTTCGTTTCCATTAATACGAGATAGTACAAGAACCTTCCAAATGTGACTAACAGAATCGCCTGGAAATATATGGAAAAGTATTGGAAAGCGTACTACATCACGCCGATGTTAGCTTTATTATAAAGTGCATTTACACTTATCGGGGTGGATTAATAAATAAAACTTTCACTAATGGAGTGAGAATAATCCGTGAGGTGTCTATGAAAGGCGCATATGGCACATGTGCTTTACTTTTTTAAGAAGGGAGACCAATGTGTTATTGGCACTTCCAATCAATATGTGAAAAAGATTTGACTGCACTCCAACTGGAAAACGTTTGATTCAACAAGATGGAGCTACAGTCCACACCGCAAGAGCTTCGCTCCAAAAGCGGTATGTTATATTTCTCTCAATGTAGTGACTTGTTTAGCTAGTTCGCTTACCGAACGACCTCGATTCTTTGCTTGAGAAAGATTTAATGTTAAAAGCTCAAATTGGCTATTCTCTCGTATTTTCAGGTTATTTGCCAAAATTCAATTATTTGACTTTTCAATCTATTCTCGCTTATTTATGAAAATCAAGAAACAATTTTTACATTCTTCGGGTGCCTTTCTGCTTACATGCAGTGGTGCACTCGGTTTCTTAATTCGAGTTGTAGAGTTATAAGACAGAGGATTTTAAAGTTGGGTCTGTTTTTTCATTTTCACTGTATTTATTACTAAGAAAAATTAGATATCTTAAAATTTAACTACAAGTGATTAAAAACTATATCTCTATTCTTTCGTTCTAACAAGGCTGATCGTTAATAAGCAGCACGAAATGTCAAAATATTTAAATATGTTTACTCTGTACACATCTGCCGTAAAAAAATTAATTTTTAAAAATCACTCAAATGTGCCTAGAAAATTGCAATTAGTGTTGTTTTTGGAAAAGGAATTGAAAATCATGATCATCCCTGACACTCGCAAATGAGTACTGCAGCGGTATCGCGTTGCTTGCATATGCCCCTAATTTCATGCAAAAGTAGGTAATGTGATATACCAGGAAATAAAAGTGGATGAATTATCAAATCGATGAATGAGACAAATAACTTCGACAAAAGGCGATCAAGTGAATACCTAATACCAACCACACGATACAGCTACAATATTACATAACAAAGTACGATTGTAAAACCCTATTGAGAGAAAAGCGCCTGGGATGTAAAGGATAATTTAGAGAGTGATCTTTATTAAACACATCTTGAATGGGGATTACAAAAACGTTAAATGTAGAAAAGATAGTTAAAATGTACTAGAAATGTCTGGTACTATTTGCTCAAAAAAGATATAGAGGCGATAAAGTGTTGTTAAAAGAATATAACAACCCCAAAGGTTAGATACGACTGCACAACTTGGAAAGAAGAAAATAAAATCAATAAATTGAATAGACCGTTACAATTTCTTGACGTCAATCTGATTGAAAATGTCTGGTTCTACAAGAAGCATGATAACGTTGTTTCATAATGGACATAAGCATGACTTGTCTATAATACTTCAACATAATATATATCCAACATTTGATATGTTTATAACAATCGTAAGCCTTACGTAAGCATGTGAAGTTGCGTATGTCTTATTGTAGTAGCATCACTAATTATAGTTACATCATTTCTATTGTTGTAATAACAACTGCAAGATGAGTGACGTGGAAATAGAACTGCTTACTCTGGCGTTAGCAAAAAAGATAAATGCTGCTAAAAACTCAAGAAAAGAAGTCCTCGTCGTTAAATTGTTAAACCGATTAATAAAGATAGAGAGAAAAAAGGGAAAAATTTCGTTGAACAATGCTAGAATTTAAGCTTCTAGATAAAGTGTGATTTTTCATATATACAAGAATGACTGCATCGGTTGAAGATTTGTTGCCCTTCATTAAAAAGGGAAAGCATCAAAAAACCATGTCCTAATCCATGTTTGCTTATGACTTTACGGTGTATGGTAGTTATAATAAACCTGGAAAGCCTGCGACGCATAGCGAAGTGGCGAAGCAGTCTCCCAAATTTGAGAACCCTCTAGTTTGTAGAAATTTGAAATCGTAAAGGTCACTAACGCTGACCTTTGACCAATCAGTTTCAAAATCATTTGCAAACAAGCCTTTTTGGTCACCTGTCGATTGATAAAAACATAATTTGGAAATTCCCAGCCGTTCTCGAGTTATTGCTCGGACGGACGGATAACATGAAGTTAGTAAGTGACTCCGCTTATCTTCGTCACTTAATAGTTTATTAATGAATTTAAATATTCATTGATATTTTTAGATTTCTAGTTACTAGAGATAGTTTTCTAGATTCTATAGCAAAGATTTACCATATTAGAGAGTGTGTACAATTGTTATGTTAAAGAATCATTTTGAGAGAAGTGGAATATGTCTCACTACGTTGGTACCATTGACAGAAAACACATTAGGAAAGAGACCTCTCCATATGGGGTTCACCATTTTATAATTATAAAGGTTACTTTAGCATTATCATAATGGGCATAAGTGATGTTGATTATACCTAGTATTACTATAAATACCGTTACATAAGCAAACCTACACTTGCTTTACACAGCATTACGATATCCATGACATTAACATACAATTATCAAGTCTTAAAGTTGTAAGTTATATTATATTTCTTGTCAAGTTTGGTTATTTACTAAAGAAGTAGAGTGACAAAAAACCGTATTGTTGTAATAGTATTACGTAAGTGTGGAACTGAAAAAGTGTAATCTTTAAGATGTCTGTATATCGGGCTATGAAATTATTTAATAGGACTGTAAGTGCCGAAGATCATCCAAGATCTAGAAGACCGCGTTCAGTTTGGACTCTTCAGGCAGTCAAAGCCTTAAGTGTCCGAATTAAACGAAATTCCTTTCGTAAGCAAAATATTATGCCTTGGGAGATACAAATTTCCAAAACTTCGATGTCTTGTAATTATTAAGCAAGACATAACGGGACATTTGCTGACAGATGCTTTAAAGAAAAGTAAGAGAGAAAAAGCAAAGAGGTTGTTGACTGACGGTCATAGCAAATTTGTTTACGAATGAGAAGATTTTTCGGTGGAGGAATCTCTCAACACACAGAGTCGTCAAGGCACCAGAGAGGCTATCATCTAGTAGTTGCAATGGTTTTACGGGGAGTGTGTTGTGACAGAGTAATTGACATTTATTTTTGTGAATGGGGAGTCGAAACTTCGGCCACCGTGTATCAACAGAATGTTTTGGAAGATGCAGTAAAACCTCTGAATCACTCGCTTTTTCGAGGCGAGTCTTGCATCTTTTGCCAAGACTCCGCACCCGCCCACAAACCACATTGAACTCAAACTTAGCTGAGCAACAATGTGCTTCATTTTCTAACAGTAAAGGATTAGCCTCCTGGTAGCCCAGATTTCAATTCATTAGATTACAAATATACTATGTACATCGCAGTAGAAGTAAGAGGTTATACTGGGAGCTTAATGCTCAAACAAAAAACATAAAAATCCCAGCCAAATAAGAAGACCGAAAGACCAGCAACAAATTCATTAATCATCCTAATTAGGATCTGCTGCGACCTGCAGCGCCGACAATTCGAATGGGTTGTGTAATAATTTGCCAAGTTTCACTATCATTCGGATTCCAGATAAGGCACAAACAGACTTTCATTTCAGATGTTGCACAATAAATTGTGCTGGCGCAAAAGCTATCTGTGGAAGATATATTTGGTTCATATTTTATAAAAATAAATGATACCTTATCAAGACAAAACAAAACAAAAAACCATTTGTAAATACTTTGACGAAATGAATGTTCTGCAACAGCTGGAAGTCTCAAGGACGCAAAGGGCTTCATTCTAGTAAGCATTTGTAGAATTTCCGTTTCTCATTTGGCTACTTCCGACAGCTGTCAGGAACACAGCATTATTTTCTGTTCAAAAAGGGGGTTCAATTTATTTTTTTATTGATTTCCTGCTAATCTAAAATAGCAAAAACAAGTGTCAAACAATAAAGGAAATCGTTATTTATCTTATTAAACTGTAATAATTGCAATGCACTTCAATAACGTCTTCTTCTTCAGCTACAAAATTTATATCAAATTTAAGAACACAATCTCGAATAATTTACTACAACGAGCGGTCCAAAAATAAGTTAACTAAACCGCCTACAATTACAGGCAGTATTTCACTAACTCAAAACGAAAAATAAAATCGATTATATTTTGTGTGATGATAAGAATATAATAATATATACAACCGTATTTAGCGTAATAAGTATGGGATCACAGAATGGTGAAAACTATGTAATTTCAAATATTTTAGAATCTCCCCTGCAAACAAACAAATAATAGATCTAGTAAAAAGAAATCCTTTATTTTTGCATGAAATTGAAGGTTTTATTTTACTTACTTAGAATGGACCGATTCAGGTCAAATATGCGCCGTTTTGTTCGATAACTTGTTGCCATTTTGAAGGTAATTCCATTATGCCTCTCTCATAGAAGCCCTTGTCCCTATTGGCAAAAAACTGGGACAGTCTCTTGGAGAGAATTTTTCACCAGCAAAATAGTTCGCCATGAACAGGAACAGGTGGTAATCACTTTATGCCAGGTCCGGACTATAAGGTGGATGCATAAGAACCTCCCAAATAAGCTCCCAGAACTTCTGGCGAGTCGCTATCGATGTGTGTGATCTGGCGTTGTCTTGATGAAACACAATTTCTGTCCTAGTGGCCAAAGCTGGCAGCTTCTGGGCGATTGTTTCCTTCAGGCGGTCCAACTGTTCACAGTACAGGTTCGTATTAAGAGTTTGGCCGTAGGGGAGCAGCCCATAATATATGATTCTTGCCAATCCCCCCAAAGGCACCGCAAAACCTTCCTGGCCGTTAATCCTGGTTTGGCCACCGTTTGCTCCGGCCGTTTTCGCTTGACGTTGTCGTAAGTGATTCACTTTTCAGCGCCAGTTACCATCCACTTCGAAAATGGATCGACTTTGTTGCGATTTAGCAGCGATTCGCAGATGGAGATTCGGTCCACGAGGTTTTTTTGCGTTAACTCGTATGGCACCCATATATTCAGCATTTTCCAAATGGTTCCAAACGGTTTTTGTGCAATGTTTAGCTTCTGGGCAATAAAAACAGTGCTTATATGGCGGTCGGATTCGGCCATTTCTATGATTTTTTCGACATTTTTGACAATTGGCCTTCCATGTCGTCGCCGTATCTCAAGCCAACTGGAGAAAATACATTGGACAACAGCAAATGAACCCTCCCTCTTTACAGTTTCGATTCGACTCTTTGCGACTATTATCTGTTTGTTCCTCAATTACTATCTTGAGGGGGGGGGGGTAGGGAGGTAGGTTACTGTTAACTTTCAAATGCTCAGTAGATGGCAACGTTGGTAGAAATGTGCTCGTGGGTTCGGCCTGTTTGTTACTGTTGATAATTTTTGTTCGTCCTTGTTTTGTACTATTCATTTTTTATAAACCATTTAAATCAACTTTAATGCATACAGGATGATCGTCACCCTAAGTGCTTTGGTGTTCTTCGAATTTGTCTTGAAATACATTCGCTTTTCTTCTCTTTCTTCAGAAACTATACAAACACACTGACCAACAATGCCTTTTCTAAATTCAATTTTTACTTATTTTTTTCCGAATTTTTTCACATTATTTTTTGAGCTCGACTCTAATTTAGACGATCTTTATTAATCAGTTCTGATTATTGATAATTTCTTCCAGTCTTCCTGCCTAGTTGCCGAATTTAATCCTCAATCTCTTCTAATAATTCCTCACCCGCATGATCCATTTCATTGTCTTTCTCACTGTTATGTCACATAGTACTTTTAAAAATATCATTAGAATGAATGTCCTCAAAGGTCACAAGTTACACACTTTTGTATACGACTTTATTTATAAATTTCACATTTCATAGTCTATAAATAAGTTACAAAATAAATACAGTTATAATAAATAAAAACTGTTACGCTGTCTATAAGTGCATTGATTTTTTCACATAAATTATTCACGTACCCTATTTAGAAAGCGTATATAAACATCGTCAGTCGAAAAGCTTTCATACGTCAACCGCTTGTCAAAAGTCTGGAAGGTCAGATATACGTAACGTCGCACTTCCACTAACTTCTTGAGACTATGATAACTTTTGCACTACTTTTACAAACTTATGATATGCAACGAAAGCTCGAAGCTCTTAGATCTCTAGTATATCGGCCGCCGCCTACGGTCTGTAATAGCCTGAAACATCAAAGTCATGTGACGCTGCATCAAATTCAAAGAGGAGCCGGTAATAAACCATTGTATTTGGACAAGGCTCGAAACTTATGTCAAAATGATTTTTTTATATATTACGCCTATAGGAGACAAATAATTTTAGAAATCTTTCTGGTTCTGTTTTCCCATTTGTAGAGATCTGAAAATAAAATAATAATTCCTTAAAAATGACTGTTTTTTATGTTTTCAAGATAGTGGGGTTACAAGAAGTAAAAAATCGAAAAGAATAATGAATACGAGTGATTTTATTCTAATTTAGGCTTAGAGTGGGTCATAATGGTAGCATTATCTCAATATTGAAGGTCAAAGTGAACTTCAGTTTGATACTGTAAAAAAAAAGATAATTGCTAAGATTGTACATGTCAACTTACATATCGGTAGTCACTAGCAGTCAACATGACATTCAAATTTGAATTTAAGGTCACTTCAATATCAAGCTAATTATCACTGGTTAATACATCACACTGACGAAGGTATGAAAGGCGTTGCGCTCATACTCCTAGCTTATTTCACTTTCAACAGTCCTAAAGTAAATATCGCCTCTCATCTACTTTTTCGTGTAATGAAGTTCAATATATATATATATATAGCCAGCGTGGTCCCGTGGTTGAGGGGCGGGCTGCGATGCTGACAGACCCAGGTTCAATTCCCGGTGCTCTCTGATGCCTGGCGGGTGGCCTACTCAGTCACTAAAAATAATTGAGTACCTGCGTTCACTCGAACAAGAGGTAATAATGGCGGTCGTCTTAGGCGCGGTGCTTGTCATATCGCCCCGCACCAGAGATGGTGCGCAACGACCGGGCAGAGAGAGCGAACGTATGAGAGCCTTAACCTCTCAGTTTGCAGGCCGTGCTCCCACGCGGGGCGTAGAGCTTACCATTATTATTATTATATATATATATATATATATATATATATATATATATATATATATATATATATATATATATATATATAACTATGTTTAAACTTAGTTCACAGGATGAACCGCGTCTATTTTGGGTAAATTCTCGACGTTTTGGCATCGGTTTTGATGTAATTTTCAAGAGTTGGTTCTTCACTCGGGGTCTCAATCTGCCTACTCCCCAAGGAGAGCTATAAGGCTTTGAATAGACTGAGCTTTCGTGTGACCTGCTTGATCTTTTATAGGGCCCTATAAGCTAAGCTCGTTTTTAAGGCACAGAATAGTTTCTCTGGTCGATGTAAATAAAAAGAAATCATTATATGCTAAGTCTGCGTTATATCTGTTAATATATCAATCTAACGTATTGCTCAATCAAATAGGCTAGCAGAAGTAGTACCGTTTTTTCTTGTCCAAACAAACGATAATCGTATGGTGTTAAGTCCTAACTGTAGATATGATGTTCCAGTGTAGCCCAGAACACATTCTTAATGTTTTATCAAGTTTTGGTAGCTGTATGAGGTCAGATATTATCGTGAAGAATGATAATGTCTCAGATTGGAAATTCACATCTTTTCCGACTGTATACGAGTTTTGTTTAATCTAAAAGTTAACAAAAGTAATTTCAACAAGAAAAAGAGGCCAACAATGTGAATATTCTCCTGGATTACGCCCGTCTTCTACTTCAACTGATTCTCGTCCTTCCAGAAATGGGATATATTAAAACACTTGAGTCTTCTTAAGGTTGTTGTCATCAAACTATGCTTTAAATATTCTCCAAAATGTTGGACGGTTATTGATCGTAAGAAACTGAATAATAGTCCGTTGTGCACTGGACGAAAACACTTCTTGTTCTAATATCGTTATACTAACAAAAGAGGTGGTCTATAGAGAAAATTTCCTTTAGGCTACAGCGCTCAAAGCCTCCTTTTTCACCTGAAGGCTCCTAAAAAAAGAAATTCCGATTTATATTTGATTCACCCTCGTAATTACCTCTTCCCGTCTTTATAATCGACTAATAATTTTATTATGCGAGTTTTTCCTCTTGAGTGCTGAAAATGCCTTCTTTAATCTTACAAAATCAACGACTATATTTTTTTATTTCCCATGTGTATTCTTGCCAAGTCATTTAACGGTATTTTAGCGTATTGTCCTACACATAAGTAGTTTTAAATCTAGGCATATTTATTTTAAACAAATATATAAACGTCTCTATCTCAAAATCTATTCGTCATAGCCTTGAACGCGCGCCAAATTTATTTTTCCCGCTAACAACGCAGATAAACAAATACAGTTTTGTAATTAATTACCACGGAAGTATTAAGAGAGAACGTAACAATAAACAAATTGCCGTAATTGCAAACGTTTAAGCCTGTTATGCTAATCAGCCGTTAACAGCGGCACTCGAAAGCGGCAGAACCAATGTTAAATTGAACGCTTCGTTCCTGATCGCAGCCGACATTAAAACATTAAACGCTTGTTTAAGTTACATAAAAATAATTATACAGCAATTACATGCAGTCCGCGACGTGGAACACGTAACGCAGAAAATATAGGCGGTATCTTTTTTTATTAAAGCCGTGCGTACAGGGTTCAATCAAATAATCTGATGGATAACTGTAAGTTGGCAGTACTGCTACTGCTAAAACGCGTCATTAGGGGTCAATTTACAATGATTTTTATTAATGGGTGTACTATTAAGATGTTTCATATAAAGGGGCCTTAACTCTCAATGGGTTTAAAGAACAAAGATAAGTGGAAAGTTTCAGATTTTCTTTGGTTTCATATCTTCATTTTGATCAAAAGATTGGATGAGCATCTTTTTGAATTTTTCTGTCACTTTAGCAATTAAGTGACCCTTCTATTGAGCTTTCGGGTCGTTTAATCGTAAAAAGAGGTTTGTGTGGTTGCAGAATTAAAAAAATCTATCACATAGACAGGCGTCCCACAAATTGTCTACTACACAAGGTGAAAATTTTTATTGATCAAAAAGAAACGGAAATAAAATATTCATTTTGGGATTAGAATAGACCCACAGTGTGCCTGCTTGTCGTAAGAGGGGACTAAAAAGGTTAGCTAATAATCCCTATCTTGTAAAAAAAACCTATTACTAATACAATTAAACAGCCTCGGAACACATGATGGATATCCCCGAAACGACTTAAGCAAAAAAATATGGAATAAGCATTTGGTACGTGGAACTTTCTGACAATAAACAAGCCTGGAACCCAGGAAATTGTTGCTCAAATAGTCTTAGTGGCAATTCAAGAAACAAAATGGCTAAGAGCTAGAACTGAAGATACGAAAACTGATATAATATTATATAGTGGCAAAGACAATAGCAATAGAGAATTTAGAGTAGCTTTTGTCGTAGACAACAAAATTAAGCACCACATTCTAGACTTCGAGGCAATAAATAAGAGAATATGTAAAATAAGGTTGAAATTCTTCAATTTAATAATTATCAATGTTCACTGCTAGTCAGAAAAACATGACGCTGAAAAAAAATTCAACGAACAATTAGAAGAAGTGCATAACAACTCTCCAAAAATGACACAAATTGTAATGAGAGATATGAATGGAAAAATAGACAAAGAACAGTTCCTAGAAATAATAGGCAAACACTCAGTACATGGAAACACCAATGAAAATGGAGAATGTTTAATTAACTTTGCTAATAGAGAAAATATAATATCCACAAGACGACATGGATAACACCTCGTGAAACAGTCGCAAACCAAATCGATCATGATCTGATACACAAAAGAACAGCAACAAGCATTTTAGATGTGAAAAGCCAAACCACACACCACTACTAATAAAACTGAGATGCAAAATTTCAAGGAACAGTAACAAACAAAAACAAGATTATAGAATTGGACATCGAAAAATTGGAACAACAAAAAACCAAACGGCAATACGAAAGAAAAATAGCACAAGCATTCACACTCGTCAACACAGACAACCTAAATGGCAAAGAACGTTGGAAAAAATTAAAGGCAAATGTATAAGAGGAAGCAACAAGAATGATGGACAATAAAAAGAAAAGAGCAGAATGGTTCGACGAAAATGTAAAAGAGCTATGGAAGAAAAAACGAAACGCATAAGAAATATATAGAAACAAAAACTACAGAAACAAGGACACTTTATGAGGAAGCAAAGCGGAACTCATAAAATATGCTGCAACGGGAAAAGAAAATACTAAAATAACAGAATAGAAAAGTTAAAAATACATCAAAAGTAATGATCTGATTTCCTTTAAGAGAAGGGTATTAATCTTGAACGAGCGATACAAAAATAACAAAATTAACTTGGAAAAATCATTTCCAAGCATTGTTAGGAACGCATGAATGCGATCAGCTTATAGGAGCAGTATTTAGAAAGAAAAGAGAAAGAGATAGAACCCCTAACGCTTGAAAAAATTCTACAAGAAATTAGAGCGCAAAGAAACAAAGGAGTCGACAAACTGCCTTCAAAACTACACAAATCAGGAGGTGAATATTTAACGGTACAAATACACGCATTAATGAACAAAATATGGAATGGAGAAAGTATCCCTAGCGATTGGAAAATCGTAATTACCTCTCCAATTTGTAAAAAGGAAACTACACAGTCTCAACATCCCCTAAAAATACATGAGACTAATAAAGGCAATAATGGACTCAACGATGGCAACACGAATCTAATTGAGATAAACAAAGAATTAAAACAGAGAGACTGTGTGGCTCTGATACTCTTTAACCTGGCTCTGAAACATGTTATACGCCGCATAAAAGTCAGGAGACATAATTTAGTAATAATTGAATCCGCACAACTTACTGCATATACAGATGTCCCGTAGAGAAAAAGGGTAGTGAAAACATACACACGATTGAACTTGAAATAAATACCCAAAAGGCAAAGACAAAAACAATCAAGAGGAAGAAGAATTGAAAACCGCCTCAATTTAGAGGATAATGTTGCAACAGTTGCAAGATTTACATACCTGGGAGTGGAGTTAAAAACCGAAGGTACAGAAGAACCAAAATACAAAACTATGCACAGAAAATCCAAAATGAGGGTCTACAGTACCATAATTAGACCGATAATGTAAAAAAATATTAAGAATCTACAGAACTGTCAAAGAAAATGCAGAACAAGATACAACCACAAACTCTACAAACTGTTCCAAGAGACACCTATATCGGAATTCGTCAGGTTACAGAAACTATGATGGACTGACCGCGTAATGAGCAGAATGAAAAGTACAAAACCAAAAGGAAGGCCACAAAAATGGTGGGAAGATGGACGTTAGAACCTGGAAAATAGTGGCCCTTGACTGGTAAAAGAGATCGGAGGCCACGGCCCAATTTGGGCTGTAGCGCCGCTATTGGACAGAAAAAGAAATGATATATAGTCTATATTTTATCCTTGGCCCAATTCTATTATCCCATGTTCGCCCTTAGAAGCGAAAAGTTCTCATACCAGAATATTCACTCCTTCAATGTTTTGATGATGAGCCTTCAGCTTGAATAAAGACTAACCTTATGGTGAACGATCAAGACTATAGTTAAAGTGAGAGATCGATTGCATTAAATTCCCAAATTTTGGGTATTTGTCCATGGGGTTATAAAAGACGAAGTGTTGCCCTGTTATAACCGGTTATGACCGGTTTCTGTTGACAAGGGTAGAATAGCATTGGACCAAAGCCACGTATATAAAGTTCAATTTGAACAGAGTAAAATTCCGCAACCACATTATGACCATCGAACATACGAACATACTTAAAAGTGTATGAGACCATTCAAGATCCACCAAATGCATAAGATCAGTTTATCATGTTTTAGTGCTTGGTTTCTGCATTACGAAAGAAGACTTACTTTTCATAACGCAACACGTTTTTTGAAACTTGTGGATTGTTATAAGGTCATGCAAGAAGTTGATAATAAAATTCAATTCTATTATGTTCTTGTATTTGTGTCAAATCATGCAGTATAACTACCGTTGCGAGTGCAACCCAAAGATAAATGTAAAATCATAACTTGTAGTCAAACATCTATAGATAAGACTTCTGACCTTACTAAATCTTCCTTGTCTTGAAGATCGTAGTCATTACGTTTAAATCTTTGAAACCGTATTTCTACGGTATCGCAATTGACACCGTGGTTTTTTAGCATTTCTGTTTCTTTATTCTTCTCTTGCATGTACTGAAAGTTTACGAAGTTCGTCTTTCTATTTTTATGACTTTTAAATAGAATAGGTTAGCAGGCTTCAGCTTAATTTGCTTGTCGATCAATTTGAAACTAAATAACGTACATAATAAACAATACATAGTTTTATATCGTCAATGCTTACCGTGTCATGACCTATCCCCGTTGCTTTGAAAAGGCAAGAATCTATCAATCAAAATTCGCCGCTATTTTGCAAATGCATCCAGATATCGCGCGAAGATTTTCAGCTCTCCGGACATGAGAGCTTAGTTCACTGCAAAGACGTATTTTAGACGCAGCACTTATCCATCGTGTGTAGCCTCAGCAGTTAAAAAATCCCAAAATCTTCTAAGACTCATTCATGAAGAAAACGCTTTTGAATGAAACTTGTACGGCTTAACTCGTGCGTAATTAGCTACAACCTTAAGGCTAAGCTCGCACAAACCAATCGATAATCACGCTTGCGAAATTAACACCAATAAACACAGACCACGTGCCACTGATACTAATCGTCGTCACGAGTTGTCGAAATTGCACCAGTTTAGACATCTTTTATTCACAAATATACGGTTTTGTGGTTTTTTAATGATTTTTCCACAAACCCAGCGTTAAATGTAAATGAGTGAAAATTATTTTAGTTTTCATCGGGCTATTTGTTTAGTCACCTAAGTCTTTGGAGACGCAGGATCTGAACTTTCCGTAACATTTAACGCCTGTAATAGTATTTCCTTCTATAATGCGTTCAGCGAATACATATAGTAATAAAACTGTCAAAAATTCCCGCCCATTTTAAATAATTGTCCGTTATTGGCCAATTTAAAAAATAATATAACCAATAAATAACCAATTTTTGGGCACTCGTTTGTTAGTACTGCGGGTAACGTGTTGTGGTTGAAAGTGGAGATTTCATTTGTATCTCACTAGTAATGAAAGTGGGTTTTTAAATTTTGATTTATCTATTTAACGCAAAGAGGTAAATATAAAATACTGTTATAAATGCCACATTGTAAACCTGACTTCGGCGCACATCTTTCTGCGTTTCAGGGGCGGTTCAAGGGGTGTGTCATAATGGTTTTATTACTATATGTATTCGCTGAACGTATAATAGTCCTGAAGTAAGAACCTACTTCAGGACTATTTATATTATGTGATGTGAGAATCCTGTTTTATTCTAAATCTCACCAGAATATTTATTTAAAAGGATTTTAAAAGGCTTTCAGAAATCGAAGATCGTCGTTAGAAACTCGAAATTAGATTAATTAATGTAAAATACAACTGGTGACAAGAATGCGTTAATTTAGAAAAATAGATAATAAGAGAATCAAGAAAAAATTGAGAAAAGGAGAGGAAAAACTAAACTGATCTGTGATAAGGGCGACACTTTGCTGTGGCTGTAACCATCAGAAACGCAATTAAGCAAATGCGGGCCTGGCCTACTTGAAAAGTGCTAAGATATACAGACTCACTTTTTGGCGCCTTCAAATATATCTATTTTTAGATGAACTGCACTTAATAATGGAAAGTATACCTAATACGTATTTGTATAACATTGTTATTTTGGAGCAGCCTATATATACTTGATTGAATTCTTGCAAATGTCATCACTTGTTTACATGGTCCTTTCAAGGTCGTTAGGCATTTATTTTTACCTGCATGGCAAGACAGAGGAGTAATTCAGGGCGAGCAAGAGTAAGACAGTGTCATCATCATTTAACTAAACCTTCATCGACGGGGCGCCCAAGATCCTTAAAATAACCTCCAATTCCGCAGGTTAACGAGCGCATCCCCGCTATCTGGCCAGGATGTCAACAAACGGCGCTCCGTCGCGGAACGCATGGCGGGCCCGCGTGACAGCGCGCGGGCCGGCCCGGGGCAGCGCTGGGGCGCAGGGGCCCGCGGCCTGGGGCCGTCCCTGCGCTGCGGGCCGTGTGGCGCATTCCAGCGGCAAGGCCAGCCACCCTGCGGCAGCGCGAATTCACTTACATGTTTGCACGTAGCTCGCCGCCGACGCCAAGCCGGACGGGGTCGCACCTCGCACCCCCGGTTCGGGAGAATCAGCCATTTTAGCGCACTAGGTTAACATCCACTGCCCCGAAAACCGCACAAATACAGCAGCAGTTCTTGGAAGTCCGAGCACTGGCGGCGCGCGCGGGCTGCGTGGCGCCATCGGGCGGCCGCCAGTCGCGGCGCGCGGTACTACTTTTCGTCTACCGGAAGTGGTTAATTGATCGGTGGCGGCGGCGTGCGCACCGGGAGCGCCATGGCGGCAATCGGCGCGCTAATGGTCTATTAGAGACGCTGCAAACGGGCGCAATTAATTTTGCAATTTGCTCAATTAATTAGGGCGATTTTGTTCGCGGCATTAAAAAGGAGACGGGCTGGAGTAACAGTAAAGCGAAATTATTCATTTCTGGCGTCTGTGCGGTTCAGTTTAATATCGCTTCACATGCAGATACGGAAGGCATCAATTACAGTGATATGGTATACAAAAAATTTATTTCTCAGGGCCTCACAGACCGGACAATTTATTGAATACGCATGCAAACATACACGGGTAGGGCAAAATAAATAGTCCTGCAATTCTTTTTTCATGCCACTTTAAAAAGTTCGGAACTATCATGACGAAATCTGCGTTGACTAGTACGAAACAACGTACTATGGGATGGACTGCGAAAAACTCGATTAAAAAACTTCCAGCACCTTTAATATTACAATAAAAAAAATTTAAATTTGACATCATACGTTTTTTTTTTGAGTCGTAGATTTTAAGACCGGCGAGGGGGAGGTTTCTGGAAGTTTCATTTTCGAAATTAACCGAAACAAGCGATACTTCTAGGTTTTTTGGGCTGTGAAATAAACATACCAAGATTTTTTGCTTATTTCTTCCGTTCCTTTTTCAGGTTCATCTTCGTCCTCTTCTTAAGCCTCTTCTACTGCTTCGTCAAAAGGTTGGAGTAATTGAATCACATCTAGTGGCAGTTCCTTTTTGTTCCCTTTTGGTGGTTTTTGCAAAGAGATTGGGTCTAATGTCACCAGAAGCCGCAAGAACATCGTTATTCGTCTTTTCTCTTGAAGTTCGTCTTGAATAGCACGTTGTAAACGACTTCAGGTGTTTATTTCGCGCAATAATCACTCTGGATGGTATCAGCTTTATTAACTTTCTACAGCGGAGCTTATAGTAGAAAGTTAATGAGATTATCATTCTGTCTGTCTGTCTGTGTGTCTGGAGACAATACAACTTCCGTTCTATTCAACGGATTCACTTCAAGCTTGGCACACATAAATCTTAGGTCAGTACCTTTCTTGGGATTGATTTTCAGCCAAATCGGTTGACGGCAACCGGAAGTGACCGTTACGATTTCGCACCGCTGTAGAAAGTTTCCTTTACGGTACTACACCGTTCTTGTTGATTAATACTTTATGCACCGAAGTTGGCATGTGATACCATGGATAGAGATGCGCGTATAAAGTAGCGGTCGCTTCCGTCTATTTTTCAAAAGCGACTAAATTTAGCGGGAACTGACTGGCTACTACTGTCCTTAATATACTTCCAAATCTATGGATCAATTTCCGATCTACGTCTGTAATTCCCCTTTTTTATCACAAAATCGACGAGTCGTGTCGCCGTCATTTGTAATCCCGCTTCCACCCGTCTTTGGAACATCAACCAAAAGTTCAAGTCTTTGGTTGAATTTTTCTTGGATTTCTTATTTTTCTTTTTTAATTTTTTTTATCCTCCTCTCCACACGCTTAGCATAATTTGAAGTCTAAGCGGTACGATAAATAATCAAGCATTCCAAGAATCTTATCCACGCATGTAGTACACTATACCATTGGCACTTGTATGTCTTCGTTTCTGCCAAGAACCATCCAGAGCAATAGTTAAATCAGTAGAACCTTTTTACACTGCACAAAATTATTCAATACACTTGCCAGTATTTGAATATTAATTATATGGTTCACTTCGTTCAATTGTTCATTGCCACACTCATTATTTCCCTCATAGTCAGTGAAAAGTTTTCTTCTAGAAGCACTAGTAACAGAAGATTGCTTTGAACTTACCGGTGTCTCATCTAATCTCAAACTTTCCGGTAGCACATCTCTATTATCGTGAACATTTGTTTCCACTACAAAAGTATTAGTATTTTCATCTACATCCTTAGGTTTTCTTCCAGGACCAAACGACGTTTTTTTGAACACTCTAAACATCTTCTAAAATGTTGAAAATAGTTTTGAATTCGCAACAAACACGCCTTAACAAATACTTTCAAAACAAAAAAACAAAAGACTGCAGACGCGCGAAGCAATGTTTGCAGAGCTGCCACACACAGAATTTTCGTACAATTCATAGTACCGCGAAATTTAAATCCAGTTTGTAGTAAATTGCTATTCAAGTGAAAACAAAAAAGAGGGCGTTACCCAAACCGCCATAATTGACATTTAAATCACATTTAAGACCTTTAGAGATGATTTTCACAAAAATAAGTAAAGGTATATTATAAAATAGACTATGTAGAGCTATGATACACAAAACACAAAAAAAACTTTTTTGACCACAAACGGTGTGCCACTTTCCCTTAGCCGAACTGAAACGTGCTTGGATCAGAATTTCTTTTCCTAACTTCCATAAAATCATTCATTTCTTTGAAAGTGGCCTTGCAAATATAACATCTAAGCCCTGAGGCTCCGGTGAGCGTATTACATATTTTGCCATCAATCATTGTGTTGGCGACAATTATTTTATTTCCTCTTCTATTCACTTAACTTCTTCTTCAATGACTTCTTTAGTTGCTTTAAAGAAATCAAATTTTATCGGCCTACAAAATTGAGTCGATGACGCATTTGTATTCTGCCAAACGGCTACGGTTCTTCCTTCATGGACATATGATAGTTTAAGCGGAACGGCGGATGTTAAAAATATACTAGAATTGTTGAGATTGTGATCAAATTTTTGTTTATACAGTGACTGCCCGCTACTTCCGACACACCCCCATTTCCAGATAAGGTGTATATGCTTGTGATTTAAGATTTGTACAACGAACCTTTAAACGTCAAAAGACACACGCAAATATGATCAGCAAGAGACTGAAGTGTCACCTCCGCACCTTTTTCGCTTACTGTTACCGTAGTCAGATATCAGTGACTTTTGGCTTCGCGTATTGCACCCCTTTCTTTCGCACCCAATCTGGTTAACTGATCTTTGATCGACGAAATATGCCAAAGCTTCGTCATCGCTCTAAGCCTTTAAAATTTTGAATGCTCTCATCGGACTTTCTTCCATCTCTGAGACCAATTTCAACGCATCTAACAGACCTTCTTCCCTTAATTTCATCTGAGCATTGAAGATCAGTTCTTGGGTCGTACAGGATGACGCAAAAATTGTCACCCGATGTTCTTTGGCTGTAATTTTTTTTATGAATGTAAAACTTTGGTTCTGTTTTTGGATTGTGTCTTAATTTTTTTCCATTAAGTCGAGAAAATGATATCGGCCAAGTGGCCGCCGCCAGAATTGATGGCTATGCGGGCCCGATTTATGGCATTTTCTATCGCTCTTACCAGAACTTCCGGCGATATGTTCTCGCATTCTTGACGGATATTCTCTTTGAGGGCTTCAAGAGCCTGAGGCTTGTTGACATAGACTCGTGACTTCAAGAAACCCCACAAAAAGAAGTCTGGAACGGTTAAATAGGGCGATCTTGCCGGCCAGTGCAAATCAACAAACGAGAGATTAGGCGAATTAGGCAAAATTAGAAAATGCAGCCCTCAGAATTTCGGTTGTGGCCGTGCAGTATGCGCCGTTGCTTCATCCTGTTGGAACCACATGTTCTTCAGTCCCAATTCATCCAATTGAGGAAGGAGAAAGTCGTTGAGCATGGCTCTGTAGCGCTCGCCGTCCACAGTAGTCGGCTGACTCTTCGTGGGTTATACGCGAATTTTCGGGGCCCCAGAAGCGATCATTCTGCTTATTCACAGATACACAGAGATGGAAATGGGCCTTGTCGCTCATGATGATTTTCGGTGAAAAGTTGTCTTCCTCGTAGTCGAGATTCAGGATGGCTTGAGCGTAGCTTACACGCGCTTAGCGGCCAACGGCTAATAGCTGATGCATTTTGTAAGGGAACATCTTCATTCACCAAAATGTTCTATAAAGACCGCCGATTGATGTACAATTGCGTGGCACGTCGTCTGGTCGATACTCTAGTGTCCTCTGCGACATCTTCAGCCACAGCCGCGATATTTTCAACGGGACGACTGCTTCGGGCCGGCCAAACCTGGCAGCATCTCGTGTTGTCCCATACTCTTCTAGACGAGAGGCCAAACGACGTAGTGTTTGCCCAGTTGGTGTCGGACGACCGGAAAATTTGCGCCTAAATTCACTCTGCGGCAACACCACCGACGAATTATTCCGCAAAAAAATCTAAACAATTATTCCGCATTCTTGAGGAGTATAGCAATTCATGTCTTGTTGACGTGTATTCTGTATCTGTTCACTTCACAAATGTCAAGGCAGAACTGACATTTGCCGCCATTTGCAAAAATTGCAAAAATCGTTCGTAAATTCTTCTTACTTTTTTATGTCACTGAAAAATTCCTGAAACAAATCTTCTTATGTCGGGCCTGTCCTTTGGTATAGATGTTTTCTCTCTCAAACGGCTCAAAATATAATGGATTAAAATATCGATTTTATCACCCAGCCGCAGGACTGTCTAGCAATATCTCTGTTAAATTACGAGGATTTTGTCTATATTGAAGCATTCCTGAAGCAATACAAAAGAGAAAATATAGAATAGGTAATTGCAAAATAATAAAATTCGAAAGAAAACAACTGATCAGTTTATATCGAAAATATTAAATTACACACCCCGTGAATACACTTTCCCGAATTTCAAAAAATGGAGCAAGTATGAGCAAAATTTCTGTTCATATCTTTAATAAGTTGTTAATAAGCTACAAGAATAAGCATCATTTGAAGTCGGTCCTCATAAGTCTAAATTTGTAACCCTAACCAAAGATTGAATCCTACTATTTTTAATGCGTATACTGCGCGCATGCGTAAGACATGCATCGGATTTTCACTAAGTTGTCCATGCCATTTTAATCATAAAGAAATCAAATTTTTCCCTGTAATTGAAAAATAGCTCCACAATTTTGTAAGAACAGATAGTTTTAACAAAGTAAAAAAGAAAGATCAACCCACTAATTTCTACTCTTTCCATTTTAAAGGACACGTGACTATTGAAGGAGGGTTAGATACACCCTTCTCACAGTTGAATGGCATTCTTTGTTCATTAAACGTACCTCTGCAACTTTTTTTGAGAAAAAAATCGTTTTTTGAAAAATAGGTTTTGGTCGTGTCTTTCGCAATCCGTCCCATAGTGCAACGTTTGAGTGTTTCGATCAATTCGTTTTTTTAATGTTCTTGAACCATGATTTTCTCTTTCTTCATTGGCCTCTTTTCTCTTATCTTTTTCCTTCGAGCAGTTTTTCACGACTCATATTGTGTGTGCCTTATGATATGGCCCAAATATCCTGTTTTGTGTTTCTAGGTATATGATATTTACCAACTATGGTTGCTCTACCTTAATCCTATGTCGTACTTCACCATTAGTTACCTGGGCAGCATTCTGTGGCATAATCACATTTCATAAGTTCGAATTCTCTTTTCTGAATCTTTCTTTATTGCCCATGTTTCGTAGTTTACTACCATAAGGTAGTAAAGTTGTTTATAAATAAAAATAATTGTTTTTGTTTGTTAATTATGTTTATTTAAACGTTTCAATTTTCTTCCATTAAGCCGCGAAAATAATGTCAGTCAAGTAGCTGCCGCCAGAGTGATGCGCATTCGGACTCGTTTCGTAGCAGTTTCCAAAGCTTCTCAAAACTTCTTGCGATAAATTCTCCACTTCTTATCGGATCTTCTCCTTTAAGGCCGCCAAAGTCTGTAGCTTGTTCGTATAGATCCGTGACTTAAAAAACCCAAAGAAAGAAGTCTTGAACGGTTAAATTGAGCGATCTTGCGGGCCAGTATAAATCGTCAAAACGAGAGATTAAGCGGCCGGGAAACGTTTGCTTTAAAATGTTCTGCTAGAGCTAAATGTTGTCCAAACCCAATTTGTCAATTTCTGGCAACAAGAAGTCGCTGATCATGGTTCTGTAGCGCTCACCAGTCACAGTAACAGTGTTGCCGAGGCTTTGAGAGGACGTAATAGCTCTTCGTGGATTACACGCTGGTTTTCAGTGCTCCAGAAGCGATCATTATGCTTATTCACGTATACGCATAGGTGAAAATGCGCCTCGTCGCTCATGATGATTTTCAATGGAAAATCATCCTCATCACGATCGAGGTTTAGAAAGGCTTGGCTGAAATATATACGTGATTAGCGGTCTGTAGGCAACAGCTGATGTGCTGTTTGTACTTTCTATGGGACCATCTTCAAGTCTTTCACCAAAATTCGCTGTAAAGACCGTCTATCGATGCCAAATTGCGTGGCCCGTGGTTGGTTGATCATTGAGAGTCTTCTTGGACATCTGCAGTCACAGCAGCGAAATTCTCGATTGAAAGGCTGCTCCGGCGCCAGCCATGTCTGCTACTGTCCCATGTTGAGCCAGTCTCGAGTAAGTGGCACACGACGTTGAGCCAAAACCATACACAGATTGTTTGTCTAAAATACTGACACAATTATTCCGCGTTCTTAAACAGTGGTTTGTCTACGTGTATTCTGCTTCTGTTTACTTCACAAATCTCAAAGTCGCGATAACATGAGACGCCACTTGAAAAAATGAGAGCATGTTCCCATAGGGTGATGACATTTGCGTCACCTAGTATAACAATGTAATACACTGAATCTAATTTGAATGTTTAATTTTAAGTTGTACAACATATTTTTCATTTTCAGGAAGCCTGCTCGTCTCTTGACTCATTCAAAACAAGGGGTTGCCCGTTAAAAGGATTTTTGGCGGTCTAAGCTGACAATTTCTCACCCGCCTTCCCTCAAATTTTTGCAAAGTGCGAACGTATAAATTTGTAATCGAATTGGCTTCTTTCCTGGATCGTAAACGTGAAACAATTTAACTTAGCGCCCATTCATAATTGGCGTAAGCATAAGCCGCCAATAAGAAATACGTAATACGTAAAGTTGAATTAGTGCAAAGCTTACGCGCTCGTTCATAATGAACTCCCGTATTTTTACCTAAAGTTGAAATCGGTTCAACTTTACGTATTTCTTAAGTACGTTTGCAGTAATTTTTAATTTTTCTTTAGATTAATGTTGGCAGCAGTAACAAAATGTTTGTTTTGATTGAAATTGTATAATCTAACTTTGTATTGTCGACATATTAGCTTCGTTTTTACAACGGATAGGGAACTATCAATTAAGTTAGTAAATATGCATCTGTTCCTACACCATAAAAAAGATAACAGGTACAAAGGCAGCCGCGGCCGCCTGGTAGAGCGAGAGCGGCCCCGAACGCACGGACCTCGCTCAGAGCGCGGCACATTAAATTTTATAGCCGTTTTTGTTTATTTTCGGTTCAGATGTATAGGCTATCTTTATTTACTACGCACGGATCTCCTCGTGTAAATCAAGGGCGGAGGGCAACGCCACATTACGTTTGTTTACTTTCTGTTCAAACGTGTAGATCGATAGATAGTTCGTGCTGTTATGCATTTTTCAGCATTTGTTACTGTTGCGCCATCAACTTCAAGATTTATATTTCTGTTATCATCTAATTTGCTGCCTTTTGTTGTGAGTGTATTTATATTAAGACCAATACGTTTACTTTCATTATATACTCTAACGATAATTATCTGTAAGTTCATTTCATTACCGGCAAAGACAACTGTACCGTCCGCATATTGAATATTGTAAGCTATTACATTTATTTTTATTTCTTTTAAAGCTCTTCGTATAACTACTTCTGCACACACATTAAATAAAATTGGAGAAAACACACACACAGCCTTGCCTAACGCTTCTGTTAATTGTTATTAATTTTGTTGTCTCGTTGTCTATTCTCACATTTGCTGTTTGTTCCAATAGAGGTTTTTTTAAATTGTAGTCTTTACCGACCAATCTGAATTTCTGCAATTAGTTTGGTAATCATTCGTGCTATATTCTATCGAACGCTGTTTCTTAGTCTATATAGCACGCATATATGTCTTCGTTGACCTCTAAACAGCGTTTTATTAATACTACCAGAGAAGGGTTGCTGCTCTCGTAAGCAGATTGCGGTTAAGTAAACTAATCTTCACATTTTTGTCTAATTTTATAGTATATTATACGCAGGAATATTTTCAATACAAGAGACATCAAACTGATGGCTCTATAATCCTGACACTTTTTGGAATTTGATTTCTTTGGCATTATTACAAAAGTCGAGTGCAACCACTCTTTTGGTATAGTACCATTGCGTATATATTTTTATAAAATTCTGTTAAATTTTGTATACCAGACTCTCCCATATATTTAAAATAGTCCGCTGCTACATTACCGTCGTCTGCAGCTTTTCCAGTCTCAGTCATCTTAATTGCATGTTAAACTTCTGATTTAAGTATATATGAACATTCATCCAATTCTTCTATATATTCTTCCCATACTCTTTTTCTCTTCCATGTCTAACACATCTCATTTCTTTCTTTTCTTATGTTCATTATTTCCAGTTCTTTAATAGACTTGCATTTTTCGTCTATCCATTTTTTCTTTGCTTCCTTAGGTTTTACTGTTATTTGCAATCTAGTTCTCTATGCGCATCTACACCTTTTTGTTGTTTCTTTCTCCTTCTTTCACCTATAAGATTTATTAATTCTTCCGTGTATTAGTTTTTCCCAGTTAAGGCTATTATTCACTTTCAGCTTTGTGATCTTTTTAAACTTTGTCCTCATCTTGATTACGACTGCGCTGAGGTCTAATCTGATGTTGCACCGGGATACGCCTTTGCACGAGAAATAATGTTTATAATACGTTTATTTACGAGAATACAATAAATTAGACTTCTGTGCCCTGTGTGGGGATATCTAGGTATAAAGTCTTCTCTTGGGTGGTTGGAACCAGAGATTTATTGTAGATCATCATGCTTTTGTGCCTTTATCGTTTCTCTTGCGAAATCCCCAATCAGTAAATTTACGTTGCTTTTCTTTACTAGCCTGTATATGTCCGTTATGGCTTTATAAAATTCTACTTCTTCATCAGATTTGTCCTCTGTAGAAGTGTGATGTTTATATTAGGCGATCGACCTTTTTAATTGTATCATCATGACTATTAAAAATAGGTATAAAATTTGTTTTATATCTTGAGATCTTTTTATTTATTAGAATGCTTATTCCGTATTGTACCTCTTCATTGTCTTCTCTATCTGAATAATATAAAGTGTATTTGCTTGCTGTATATATACTGTAACATATTTCCGAGCGTCCCTCGTAGCGCAGCCATATTCCATCGGCACCCGACATTTCTAGTAATCCAACTGGCGTGCACTTTTTGGGAATATTTCAGAAGGTACGAGTGCGGCGCCTCCCGATGGTTTTCTGAAATGTCGCCGAATAGGCTTAAATATCGCACGGCAAAACGGCCGCGGGCATTCCAAGTTCAATGTGACGCCAGCAAGCGATTCTATTGCGGGATCTGTGTTGACATAAATGGTATGTCGTTTTCGTCAATAAATAATGCATTGTAAATCTGTATAACCTGTAAATAGAATAAATAAGTAGCTTTAGTAAATTTGTACGTTTTATTCACCACTGCGAAGAGCAGAAACGTTTGTTTGTCCATATAACTTCACTTAAACCACGAAGTATATAAATGTTAATTCTTTTTATTTCATTGGTTAGGTTGGTTAATTTTTCAGATTTTAGTAAAGTTCTCACGTTCTATTTGTCAATTAATTGAATTTATATTTAGCTTACACACAGGGATTCTTCGCACCCTCTAGTTGCCTAAGCCTTTGTATCCGCCATAATATTTATTTTTGGGACTCAATTACTTGAGGAATAATGTGGTGGTTTCTCATTTTCTTGATTTTGAAAAATCTGGCAACAGCAACCGTTAGTGACCTTTATGATTTCAAAAACCCTTAATATCATACAACAAAGATGGGTATACATTTTCGAAATACTACCTAACCGTTTTTCTACAAAGTAACATAACACATCGGTTAATTCATCAATTGGTCAGTTTCTGTTAATAATTTGGGTTTACACCTTTCTCGTTCTAGTTTGCAGGTCGCCTACAAGTTTATGATCTATCGTTGTTTTAACTTTATGTGACCACTAGCTACGCCAGTGCATTTGGCAGACTAGTTTTGATCCGCCCTAATTTAATTTTCGCGGCACTCACCATAACTGCTGAGCATTCCCCTATCTTCCACCAAGGCAGGAGCCAGATGGAGGACCAGCTACTTCGCACGAGCCTACCAGCATGGTATAACTAAAAACAAAAATTTTTAAATTTTATTAACATAATAGAAACAATACTAGGAAAAAAGGGAAATAATTAGTAATTAACAAATCAGAAGTAGAGAAAACAAGAAACTTGAAACAATAAAAAAAATCTAGTGTGAACATCACACGACTTTCCTTATCCTATTATTATATATTATACCAGGTCCATCGTCTCGGCCCTGCGCTGCTCTCGCCCCGGAACTTGTTATTTTAAAAAAGGACGAGGCGCGAGTCCAACATTCGAAAACCGATTAAAATAAACAGTACAAGACAATAATTGACTCGTACTTAAAATTTTGCTACGTCACTGAAGGTAACATGCGAGCTTGGCCGCACGGCCTTCGCCATTATCGCCTGCGTGCTCCCTCCTAGCGGCCAAGCGCTCCCCCCCCCCCGTCCTCCCCCAGTCGGCTCGGAAGCTCTCCAAGCGCGCTGTGATTGGTCCGTTTAATTATTTTTTTAATCGGCTATAACTTCTTTATTTGACCTCGGATCAAAAAATTTCATTGTAATTTTTTGTTCGTCTCGGTCTGATCTATCCGGTAATATAAATTTCCCGAAACATTTTATGAACACCCGGTATATTAAAAATCTTGAGCTTCAATTTTTTCGAGTTCCTATTTTACCAACTTTTATTTTAAATTCATGTTTATCTCAAAATAAATCATTTTTATTCTCATGAATTTTTTGTATCTTCAACTGTTTAGATTCGCGACCGCTTTGCGACCGATTTTGCGACCTTGCGGCCAAACGACTCGGCCGATTTTTACCAAAAGCTTCGCACTGCGTCCCCTATCCACAAGTAACTTGGATTCCAAATTTCGAGTCTCTAGCTCTTACGGTTCTCGAGATATCCTGTTTACTGACAGACCGACAGACAGACACACACACGCGCACACACACACACACACACACACACACGAACCAATGGCTAAAACCAACTTTTTTGGTGTCCTGAGGCTATATTTCGTCCAGAAATGTGAAAAACTGGGTAGGTGAAATTTCCGCCGATTACATTACTTTCCTTATTATAAGATAAGGAAAGTAATAAATTAGACATGTATGGAAAAACAACAAATGTACACTTTTCCAATAAAATGCATCGCATGTTTTATTGGAATAAGTCGCTAACTAACATATATAAAGGTTTTTTGTATTGCGATCGGCAACTCCGATACTCGGAGCTGTTAGCTTTCGATTAGTAAATATGGAACACAATACAAAGTTATTGTTGTCAAAACTCATTGATAATTCGGTGAAAGTCTTGCGGGGGATGGTACGAAAATTCAGTGGAATTTTTGGTCAAAATAGTATACCAAATGAATCAAATGTCTAAAAAATTATGAAATTAGATCGTTAATCCATCCATGATCTCGTGAGTATCAGGTCCTGTAAGAATATTATCATAGCTAGTCAAAGTGTCGCTGCAAATCCAAAAGTACTGGCTAAAATCCATACATATAGTAATAAAACTGTCAAACATTCCCGTTCATTTTAAATAAATAACTGTCCGTTATTGGCCAGTTTGCAAAAATGCGAGTATTTCACTAGTCAGGTACACACTCATTTTTGGGCATTCGTGCGTTAGCGCTGCGGCTAACTTGTTGTGGTTAGGAATGGCGATTCATTTGCATGGGACTATTTCAATTAATAATTAAAAATATATGCTTTTTATATATTTGTGTATGTTATCAGATCAGATTTTGTCACAAATGATGTCAAGTACATTTCCTGCTGTTAATTACTGCTTAGTAAGAAAACTCTTAAATGTTTAGATTACAATTGTAACAGGAAGCATTTTCAAAATTACTAAATTTCAATTAAGTCTTAAAAGTGCTTTAATACACATAAATAAATAAATAAAAATTAATGCTTGATTATAAAGGAACTTTTCCTATATTTCTTCATTTGACATAGAATCTTACGATTGCTTTTTTGTCTTTGAGTGTTAATAACCTTCCTTCTCTCGTAATCAGAAGCTAAAATTATGTTTTTGTTGCAGTTATGCAAGATGTACTCCTCTGTATACAATGTCAATAAACAGGAAGCAAAGATGTTAAAACAGGTCAAAACAGTCGAGAATAACAACTGACAAAACTTATTAACAGGCCGTGTCCAATGCGATTATTCTAATTTTGCCGATGAAATCGTTAAATCATCAATAAACATTGTATGTTCTATTAAATGAGTTTAAAATTTAAGTTAATTCAAAATGGTAGATCAAGAACCATAACAGGGGAAAGGAGGGGAAGGGGGAGAGACTTTGGTCTACCCTGTATAAAAACCATATTACCTTTTTATAGACAGTCTTTTTTTTTTCTTGATACGTTGAATGTGTTAGGCAATGCTTTCTTGAGCAAACTTGGTAATTTCTTTAGTAACAACGCTAAATGTCTGAACTCCCAAATTCGATAACTTTGTATTCTAATAGGTGTATAAATAAGTTCTCAGCTTTAAATTTGACAGGACGCAAATCACCGTTTACATGTAACGTATTAGTCCGCCCTCTTGCGGTTTTAAAGCAATGACATTTGGTCTTTCGAAACATCATGCGATTTGGCGTTTGATGCACATAACCTCAATAATCAGCTGTATTTACGATGGCAATCACAAAAGAGCATATTCGATTTTCTATCCACTTCGCGTTTCATCTTAAGAAAAACGCTGCTGAAGCCACCGAAATGATTTGTGCTGCATATGGTGAAAATGCTGTAAGTCGTGCAACGTGCAAAAAGTGGTACCAAAGATTTCGCGGAGGAGAGTTTAGTCTTGAAGATCAACCACGCGCTGGACGCCCTCAAACATTTGACACGGATGAGCTGCAGACGCGTTAGGCTGGGAACTTCTCCCACATGCGGCGCATAGCCCAGACAAGGCCCCTTCCGATTATCATTTATTCCGGTCGTTACAGCATCACTTGGCTGATACGCACTTCAAAACAGAAGAAGAAGTCCGAAAACGCATCGATAACTTTATCGTCTCGAAGCCGGTGAGCTTCTATCACCAGGCAATTCGCAAGCTACCCGAAAGATGGAAAAAGGTCATCGATGCCAACGGAGAATACTTTGATACTTAAGCTTTTTTTGTTTGTTTTTAAATAAAACTTTAATTTTGCAGAAAAAAACTGAGAACTTATTTATACACCTATTACAATTTGATTGGCTATTGAACGTAATCGCCGTACACATTTTTCACAACATCGACGTCATGATTCCATGGCCGCTGCGAACGCTTCTTTAGGAAGACTCCTGTCTTCTTTGATCACTGGAAAATCGGTGATGCAATAACGGCACGACTAGTGAATTTGCGACCACGGACAGTGTCTTTCATGATTGGAAACAGCCAGGTCAGGTGAGTAGGGAGCATGAGAAGTCACTTCAAAGTTGTCAGCATTCGTGGCACCCGCCTGGAAGACACTTCGCATTTTCAGGTTTTCATGTAGGATTGTGTGCACAGATCCCACGCAAATGTCAACTTTGGAGGCGATGTGTTCCACACTCATTCGGCGATCCACCAAAACAAGTTTCTCCACTCGCTTGATCATGTCGCCAGACCGGCTGTTGCGAGGCCGAGATTATCTTGGTTTGTTGTCACATGACGTTCTACCTTCTTTGAACTGTCGCACCCATAACACCATAATCACAAGTTTCATTCAACTGGCGATTAATTTTAATCGATGTCACACCAGGCAAATAGAAAAACAAATGATTACACGCTGTTCTTGTAAAGAAAACGTCGCCATTTTAAGTATCAAAAACAGTCCTCAATCCCGCCGCTGCCGCTTGAGTCCTGTGTGCCGTGCAGTGGTGCAATCTTTGTCACACATTCTCAAAGAGTTTTACAGGATTATCGATGGCTTCATTGTTATGTTATTATAATCTTTAATAACGGTAATTAGCGGACCTAATTTTTTGTAAATTAATCAGTATCATCCAAAAGTGTATAAAATGTCTTCCATCGTAAAGTGGAACATGGGTTTTCATATTTAGGATCAATCAAAACCCACTGTCAAAGCAACTATTTTTAAGAACCATCTCCAGTGTGTATTAAAATAGAATTTAGGGTCTGATCTAAAATAGGTAATAGAGAAAATACAGTGTGTTCCAAAAAATTGTATTTACTCTTTAAATAATAATAAAGGCAATTTTATAAATCGTATCCAGTTAAACGCATGGAAGATCATACATTCTACACAAAATTGTCTAGGGCGATGAAAATACAATCATATCTACTAGGCTGTTCATAATCCTCATATTATAGAACACTGTTTGAAGTTGTTAGGATTTACAGTGTGGAGTGAAATATTAACATTGGACACCCTAGTGCCATTCACGTCGAAGAGTTGTTTGGTAACGAATAGATTTATTTTCAATAAAATGAAGTACCTTGCCACTGTAGCCGTGATGTTTACCTCGATGCAACGTCCAAAAAACATGTTGGGGAAGAGGTGGTGTTCATTTCCTTGCACGTTCTCCAGGTCTCACTTTAATAGACCTATTTTTAAAAGGACACTTCAAAGATAAGTTTTTTATTGTTCACAACCATCAGCAATCGATGAGTTGAAAGGAGAAAATAAAAAACAATAACTTGCAGCTCCAAATGAAATGCTTCGAAATACGGTCGAATCCAGTAGTTCGTTTTATCTCCTATATTTGAAAACAAGAGGTCGTCAGCAGACTATTTGTAAACATTCATGTATTCCATAACGAAGTTCACATTATTACTAATGGAAACGTTTGATTGTAATTGAGCAATCTTCTGTCGCTCACAGAATATCATTTTAACATTAGTAATATTAATTTTCTTACAAAAAAGTACTTACAATGATGCGCTCGATAATCATTTTCCTAAATAAAGTTTTAGTTATAGCAAAGATTAAAAATTATTAAGACATGAGCATGTCAAATTATTTCTTTGCAGTTAATAGTCATCAAGGCTTTTACTATGTGGGCTGCACGATACCTATTGCGAACTGGCAACCCTGCGTGTGCTAGGTGAAATCTGACGTTTGTATCATACACTTTGACATTTTTGACGGGGTACGTGCTCGGAACATTTTATCATACAGATGCTGTTTTGTTTTCATAAAGTTGAAAATTTCCTTAAATTACCTCGTAACATTTTCGTGCGATATTTGTTTACGATTCTTGAGGTGGAGTATCTTAACAACAGTGCGTCGATCAACTCACTTCGACTCTTGATGGTGAAAACACACACAGAGCCACTGCATATCGTTGGTTCAATGAATCTAATCGTGGTCGTAGTTCGCTGGCGGATGAATTTAAAGAAGGCCGCCGAAAATCGGCTATGGTGCCAGCAAACATCGACGCTGCAGGCGAATTGATAAAGCAAGATCGTCATGTGACTTATCGTAAAATTCAGGCATCGTTAGGCATTAGTATGACTAGTATACATTCGATATTGTATGAACCGTGAAAGAGCTGTGTGCGCGTTGGATTTCGCATAAATTAACGATAGCTGAAAAACAGGCCCGTGTCGATTGGTTGAAAGAAATGCTCAAGAAATATGATGGCGGTCTTCCAAGACTCGATATCCAATTATCGGGATGTTGGCTGCGTCGTCGCAGTCCACATGATTGACCAGCAAGAAACCCTAACTTCACCCCATGTGACTTTTTCCTGTAGGGGTAGAGAAAAACAAAAAAAAACACACAAACCTTGGATTAGTTGGAAGAATGCATTTGACATGTTTCAGCAGACCACATAATTTTCTCCTGAAGATGTTCTCAAACGACTGCAAAAACTGATTGACAATGTTGGTACCTAAGTTGAATTTTGTAGTAAAGTCGTACCATTCTACTGTAAAATTCCATCAAAACGAATCACTTAATGGTAAAGTTATTAATTGTTTCTAATAGGAAATTATTTTTCACCCACCCTATATTGCTGGCGGACGGACGGACGACATTACTCTCTACATAAGGCTTCTCATTTTAATGTATAGAAGCCTAAAAAATACAAATCTGTTCTATACTTATCATTGATAAGCATATGTCGCCCATAAGTGTTAAAATTATTACTTGTGCAAAGGATTGATGAGTAAGTAAAGTTTTCTTCAAAATACTAAAGAGATTACTCTATTGAAAATATATTATTTCTTGTGTCATGATGTTCTATGTATCCTTCTATTATTTCTTTAGTTGTAAAGTACTCAAACATTCATTATTATATTTTTGACAACGTGATGCTTCTATACGAGACTTACAAAATATTTAACCAGATCTGGATACTCTACTTTGAAATGTTTGTGTATTACATTACGTTCATAGATAAACCTTATGAATTAATCAAGCGCGGGACTCTTTGTACCTACCTTTTCGGATAATCATAATTATAATACCTTTGCTATGTGTGCTCATTTAAAGTCGGTGATGGACTATGTTAAAGAAAATAAATGAAACTTATTTAATGATGGTCCTACAAAACAGCATCAGCACAACAAAATATTTGATATTAGAATGAAGAAGTCGACGCGGAATTCTTTCATTAGCAGTGCAATAAAGTTGGACATCAAAAGAGGGGAGGGGAAAGGTAAAGCGCACAAATGCATAGGGTGTCCAAAAATCAAATTTTTTTTTAATTTCATCAATTGAAATGACTGTACCAAATATGCCAAACTTTCACAAAACTATAAAAATCCACGAATGGTTGTGAGACACCAAGAAACTGACCTACCTGTTATTTAGGCGACTTAATTGCCTACGATGCAAGTTTAAATATATGTGTTTCAGAATCCTTCACATTGAAGTACATAAGGAACCTTTTCTATATTGATGCCTTATGATTATTGGATTTGTCCAGTGCTAGTATACGTTCATGCACAATATTTACGTCTATTGGAACAGGGTCCGCCAAAAGTATATAAATAATGGAAAAGTTAGTTAAAATAATTTTTATTCTAAAATAATAGTCTTCGAAGTGTCTCTGCTTGCAATCAAACCATGGATGACTTTGAGTTAATTTTGTTCACCCGATTGCTAGATAACCTCATAGAAAAAAAGTACAACGGTTCGCATCAGATGAACAACTTGGCCAATCTACTCTCTCCTGAATCCGGTGTGTGGTAGCTCCATCTTGTTGGAACCAAAAGAATCGTACGCCTTTTCTCCGTTTGCGATAGAAATGGATTTTTCTGGAACTTCTTTGCATTAGATTCGACCATCAGCAGTCTTCGTCAAGAATTTCAGATTTATATTCTTATTATGATTTTCTGAGGATACTCATTGCTTTTATTTGCAAACTCGAATATTTCCTCAAAATTTCTTTGGATCGAAGGCCGTTGGAACTCGATTTTAAAGATAAACAGATACAATTTATTATGTAAAATTCTTCTTATAGTTGATTTTAATATTTGAGGGACAACGCTTAAAATACCGAAGTTGTGACAGATGTCATTAACCGTCTCACTGTTCTTTTGGGAAGTCACTTTCTCGTTTAATATGTTTAAAAATTTTAAACTATTAAAAAATTCATTAAAAATCACTTTTAAAAGTTTCGAACATGGTCATATTTAATTTCTTGCGTTGTCATTCAGATTCATGTGTGGTCTGAATTGGTTTTAAAGTCCTCTCTTTGCGCCGACGAGAGAAGAACTATTTGTGTACCAGGCCTTGAAGTGGTGTAGGCAGTCTTTACTTCACTTTTCTAATTCCGGAAGGTGGTAAATGCATTAAAATTTTGAAATTACTCCGAACAGAAAAGCGTGTTTCAAGTCCCGCGTGGAAGACAGCAAAAGAATATAAATGAGTTCCAACAAAAGCAACCCGGGTGTTTTGAAGTTTCAGAACAACACACATTCAAATATTAACTATACATTTATTTTTGCTCCAATTCCTAATTACATGTTTCATTTTTGGTTAGGACATTTATTTCTGTTCTTTTCATTAAAGCTACTAAGAGTCTGATTATAGTACCATTTTATCAAATAAATACGCAAGACCAAAGATCGCTATGCAATTTGAAGAAAACGGTGTTTGAATGTTAGAAAAAAATAAAGGAGAATTAAATTAACCAAACTTTAAGGCCTTTGAGCTGTTTATTGGCTATAGTTAATCCAGCTTGCATTTTCTTTGGTTCTCTCCAAAATTTAGCTTTCGTTTTGTATAACTTGGGACCTACTCTAGGAACAATGAAGTCCTTTAAAATGAGGAATTGACAAGAATTAATAAAGTAGACAAATTCGTCTAACTCATAGACTCATCTCATGTCTACCGAAATATTAATGTTCAAAAAATGAAAATTGCGAGGAAAAAAGTGCTTTGCTCTTCGTAACAAATCAAACAATTCTCGAGGGACAACACATAACCCACTGGTGTAATTTTAAGATTCTTCAAGTTCTCAATCTTGTAAAATAAAAAATTATCAATGAGTAATCTAAATCCTAAAAAAGTGCCAACAATCTACTATGCAATGGGGCTGTGTGGTACAACTGTGAGAGACTTAAGGAGGCAGAAATCTGTCCAATGAATAGGACAGTGTTATAGGAATTGACTCTCGATCAGCTGAAGTAACAGAACCTAATTGGACCTTCAGTTTGATGAATACAAGAGCAAAAGCTCGAGTTGGGACCATTATTTACAACTTACTCAAAGGTACTGCGAATCAAAGCAACAAATGCATATCATAAGGCTAAAGCTGATGTGTCAATCAACACGCAGCCTATTTTATTTGATGGTGAATAAAGTTAGTTTAATTCATGATAAATAAATTCCAATTTCTAAACCTTCCTGCAAGATTTTGACCAAGAACGTTAAGTTGCAAGTAGTGTTATAGAACAATATATACTACGGATACCATCCGATATTATTTTATACACAAAACTAACTGTAGAAAAGTAAACAAGGGGAAGTTCAAAACCATTCAGTTCGATGCAAATGGCAGGAAAGGAAAACGAAAGAAAGAAAGAAAAACTAAATTCAAAGATTCATCTCTAGTAGAATCGATTGCCTTCTCTACATTCAATGGTGATACTTTTCTTTTGGATAATCCCAATTTCCAAGAGAACGCGCCCTTGAAAATCGAAAACTTCTGAGAGTGCACAATGAGGATCTAATTGTAAGTTTGTGGTTGTCTTAAAAGCGCGCTTTGTATAATTTTTGGCCTCTTCAGTTAGAGCAAACATGCGTCTCTAAAGCAAAGGTTTAATTTCCAGAAATAGGTAGCAATTTAGTTGGAAAAAGATTCAAAGAATATAGAGGTTGAGAAAAAAATAAGATACTTTTGCTGTAGCAAGATAAGTGATTTTAATAGTATTATCTACTGCGTGGATTCTGGGTTATAGAGAATACATCATTTCTCAACACCTAAATTTACCTTGTATGGAAGATTTGGACCCTGGTCTACTCATCAGTCAGTTTTATACTAATCGGTCTTTACTCATTTCACTATTCAACTGATATTTGAAGATCAATTTATGTATTAAATCATACGTTGTGTATCTTAATATCTGTTCTGACTAACTCGACATCACTCCCCATAAAACACTGAATGCAGAAACATTAAAATTAAATACTCATGATATAATACTTCTCTAAAAGGCAGAATTTTTGGACCCCCCCCCCCCCAAGATTCCCAACAGAACTGAGTTTTTGTGTTAACCTTTCCTTAAAATTTATGAAACTTGTGTTGCGCCGTTTTTCGACTCCCTACCGTCAAGATAATGAAATTTATAAAAAAATATTCCAAAGGCAACATTAACCTTTAATTTATGTCCTTAAAAGGTCTGTGGTGTTGATTTGTGGGATTTGAACTCTTCTTAAATACTTAGGAAATTACTTCCCTGCAATAGGGAGACGAAAAACCTTCTAAAGTGAGAAATTTGAAAAACCTAGCGCGCAACAAATTATTGGATAGCAAATGGAACAATACTTGTTTCCGTTGTTTGAACTTTCTTCACTCGATTCATCCCCCAAAGGGGTAAAATAGGTGAGATATTGCAGTCCAGTAATTCAAGACAGGACATATTGTATAAGGAATGAAATATACTTGTTTTATATGGTGATCCGAGTACTTCAGGCGAGCATACAACGTGATAACCCCCTTAATCATAAGAAAACTGAAAATTTCATCATGCAACATATCATAGGACTGAAAATTAAATGCTTATTTAATTTTTAGCGATATGTTTACCTTTCAGAACTAAGTTCATCTCCAAAGGAGAGGATGAATTGCTGTATGTCATTTATAAAGTTTCCTTTTCTCATTAATGATGAAAAGAAAGGAAGCTTGAGGATGTCGGAAGGCAAAGAAAAAACCAACCCTTGCAGAGAACGAAAAACTTGACATAAGTTGATAAGAAAGAGGAATGGAATGCGATAGATGGAAAGGGTAAAAGGGTATTTAGAAAGATGGAAAGTGAGTTGGTCAAGGTAGAATAAACAAAAATTTGGAGTTCAAGCTTGCAGGAAAAAGATACTTTAGCCCTGTAGAACGCCTTGAACCCGTTTGTAGAAAATAAAACAAAGAAATTTCTAATACATAGTCCAAGTCTTCTAAAAATCATCTGGAATCCTTTTATTATTCTCAGGGATCCAATTCTTCTCTGATGTTAATCATCTTACAAATATACGAGTTGGCATTATTTTTTCCTTTTTCTATTCTTGATGTAATAAAATAATTATTTACTAATTTTATCATACTTGATGTTTACTGCTTTGCAAGCACTCTTGCATACACACCAATTGGATTATGAACCGTCTAATCATATATACATAAAACATATCAACCAACCCCATGCACAGCTGCAGAAGTCATTGCATATACAAAATAGCAGCACAAAAACTTCCAATTAGTATTAACTTATTCATTGTTAAAAATCTAACATAAGTTGTACAATTTTTAGTTATATTAGGAAACCACCTGTTTTAGCACAATTAAAAAAAAAGTATTTTTTTGCTTACTAGATAATTTTTAGTTTCAATGCTGTTGGTTTGTAATAATATACACTCGTTCTTAATAAGCTTTTAAAATTATCGTTACAGGAGTTAGTTTGAAATTCATCAAAAATGGTATCAGACTATGAAATGTTGGTGTCCGTATACAATTATATCAACTGAATTCAATTTCTCAAACTTTGTTTAAAATATAGGAATGAATTCTTAAACATGCATTTAAAATTAGTTTATTCCCTTTGGCACAAAGCAACTCTTTAGAGCTATAGCTTCACTTTTAAGTTACAAAACAATCATTTTTAACAAACATTGGTTCTTGGATTATTAGGTTGTGGCCGGAGCTTGGAAACTCAGTTTCACCCACAACTTACACCTAAAACTTATTTTCTTTCGAGGATCGCAATTGTGGATGAAACATCAAGTATCCAAGCTTTGACCAGTTTAACAACGCGATGCATCAAAACAGGCGATGAAAGCTGCATTTATTTCAACTGTAGATAAGAAAATCGCACTTTAAAATTTGTTATTTGAATACTTAATGCCCTCACCGATTTATTAAAAGTTCAATACTTGTAATTAAATACCTACTTCAAAGGTAGATTTATAAATTTGCGATTTAATCAAAGCAACTGTAGGAATAAAACGCCAATCTACAAACTAAGCATTTATTAATGTCTCTTATTTCTTTGCCTTCACAGTGGCCTGTTGTGCCTTTAGAACCTTAACTACAATCTTCTGCTCCTCGATAAGGAAGGCGCGGACGATCTTTTCCTTGACGCACTTGTGGCACAAGACACCTCCATATGCTCGTTTCACCATCTTCTTGCGCCTGCACATGCGGGACCTCTCGTGCGAGCGCGCCGGCACTATACCCCGCAGCTTATTCTTGCACTGCCCACATCTGGGCACCTTCTTCGGCTTCTTTAGGTACTGGTACACTAACCTGCCTCCAGGAGTGCGAACACTGCAACAAACGTTCCGTTCGAGTACCAATGCATTTCCACACATATAAGAAACTGTACAGGTGCGTTCAGAAGTAAAAGAACGATTGGAGTATCGTCAATAATATCAGGACTCTAGCCAATAATCATCATGTTATGGTGTGAATCGAACATAACCTTAAAACGTCAATGCCTTTCGAGCAATTCTAATACTGTTGGAGTACGAATTAGAGCACTAACTGATTAAAAAAGCAGAACATAGAAAATAAATACTTACATTCGCCTCTTGTTGGAGTTTGTGTTGTAGGATAACCTCCTTCGGAATACCAGACGTTGAACCATCTTGCCTATAAAATTATTTTTGGTTAATAGAAGTAAAAAATATCACTGCGGCTTAAAGCGGCATCCGCATATTTTCTAAAAACTGTCTTTAGTATAAAATATAATTATATGCACGCAACGGATGGCTTTAGCTACAACTTGTCGTAAATCCGCTCGAAAACACTAACCTGGCCGATGCGGAACGGAAAAGGAAGTTCAGCGACTGGGTCTAGCGGCGCTGGACGGGCGACGGCGCCATCTAGGATCGAAATGCGGAACGGTGCAGTAATGGGACGCTAAAATGGTATCGTTGTTTGAGAGCTATGAGCAGCAATACTCGGTCTTAACGGCAGACATAACGTCGCAGATCGGCCTGCTGAGCACCTCCGGAGCAAGTAAGAGCGACCCGATGCACGCGCGCGCCACGGCCGCCTAAACCCGTTTGTTTTGTTGCATGGCGTCGCGCAGAAGACCGCCGCCAGCTCATCTCTAGCATCGAGAAGAATGTCAAGGAGGCCCAGGAACTGGTGAGTACAGCGCGCCGAGTGCTCTCGCGCTGCATTTTCGCCTGCCCGCAGCTGGAGCAGATGGACCTGGAGGCACGCGAGGTGGAGGCGTCGAAGCGGCAGAGGTGCGGAACCAAGCTGGATTGCTACCGCGCGGAGCTCAAGCGGCTGACGCTGGAGTACATCAAAGCCCGGTCGGTAAAGCAGGGCGCGCTGAGCTACGAGTCCGCCGAGGAGTTCGAGGAGGTGCGGATCAGCGAGGACCAGAAGCAGCGGTTGCTCGACAACTCGGAGCGGTTGGAGAGGGCGGGGAAGCGCCTGGAGGAAGGCTACAAGGTCATTTTGGAGACCGAGGAGATAGGGACTCATGTCCTGCAGAATTTGAACGAACAGAGGGAAACCATTCAGAGGTCCCGAGGGCGAGTATGTTAAGCAAGGATTTTTGAAAAATTCCTTTATTGAATTATAATTAAAAAAAAAGATTTTGAAATTCAGCTACCACCACGTAGTGCATATTTTGTTAATTGATATTTTTAAATTTCTGAATTGCAATGACGGTGGGAACGAGAATCCTAGGATATTAAACACTTCTTCAGTTAATTAATAGTTTTCTAATAAGAGCTTTATCCTCTAAAAAATGTGGTTTCTTTAGCTTGTGATAATTCCAATTCACCTAATCATCTTATTATTCTTAGTATACAAGGGGTATCCCAAAAGTATTGAGTTATAATGCAAAAAATTATAATTACAAGTTATAGTGGTCTAAATTTAGATTATAGCATCTGATTGATTGTTGCTTGTACATATTCGACATTTTCTGATCTTTTTCTCATTATTACTACTTAATATTTTCAACAGATTCCCGACTGTCTGTTTAAACCATGACTTTATTTGTGCTGCACTCGTTATCTCACACAAAAAGTATTTTGAAGTCGCACAAAATTGTTTTCATTATATTAAAATTGACCGGCAGAGTGGTCCAGTGGTTGAGGCGCAGGCTGCGATGCGGACGGACCCGGGTTTAATTTCTGGTACTCTCTGAAGCCTGGCGGATGGCCTACTCAGTCACTAAAAATAATTGAGTACCTGCGTTCACTTGAACAAGGAGTAATAATGGCGGTCGTCTAAGGCGCGGTGCTTGCTACATCGCCCCGCACCAGAAATAGTGCGCGACCAGCGGGCACATTGAGCGAACATATAAGAGCCTTAACCTTTCAGTTTGCAGGCCGTGCTCCCACGCGGGGCGTTACAGCCGTACCATATTAAAGTTGGTTTGATATTTTTACAACAGATCTCGTAAATTTAAAGAAACTGGCTATATACATGGTGTATAATCACTTTACATTTTTAATTAGATTATTTATGTAAAAACTTGTGGTTTCTATAGTAGCGCAGGTGAAGGTTAAGAATGCTAATTATACACCATTCTCAGCACAACATATTTTATTGAAATATTAACTTTATACATTTATTAGGGATAGTTCATGCAAATTATAGGTGGTGTCTCATTTTGAGTGGACCTTAACTTCTTCCGTTCACCCTTTCCATCCATCCAACAATAAATCTGCATTTAAGAAAAATTATGTGCAAATTAATATCTGAGGGCAATAAACTTAAAAGCAAAAAGAACGCGAAGGAGATGATGAAGCTCTAGTCATTATGAGAATGATAACCAATTAAATCACCTATACTTAATTGTGAACTAACATTGAAAAAATCAGTTCAATGAGACAAGGGATGCCTAAGGGGTTTTAAAAGAGTAAAAAGAAATTAGAGCAACTAAAAAATGAAATGAAAAATTAAAAGAAAGTTCAAAAATTCTTCTTTTCTTTTCTAATCCTTCATGCCCTTTCGAGCTTCGAATAGTACAAAAATTCAAAAAATTAAATTGAATAAATGTAATACTAAAAACGGGATTAGAAAAAAAAGGTAATAAAAGAACTGAAAATTAATGAAAAGAGCAAGAAAGATTTTTAAAATTCAAGAACGTGAAAAGGATGACGGATTAAGCTTTTGTATTTATGGTTGATTTATATATTAAATAATAATAATCATCATCATCACAGCTATACCATCCATCGTAGGATGTAAGCCTTTCCTTGCATTTTCCACTGTTATCGATCTCTGGCCTTTTGCATCCAGTCTATACCTGAGAATTTCTTAACGTCATCAATTCATCTTGTTTGTGGCCTCCCTCTATTCCTCCTGTGACTTTGTGCCCTCGATTTAATTATTTGACGTGTTCATCTATTGTCATTCATCCTGGCTATATGGCCTACCCAATTCCATCTAAGTTTACACATTAGATGTATTACATCTGTCACTTTTGATCTTTTCCGTATTTCATCGTTAGGTATATGATCACGGAGTGTAACTCCTATCATGCATCTTTCCATTGCACACTTTGTGACTTGAAGCTTCTTTATTATGTTGCTATTAAGAACCCAAGATTACTATATACTAGCATTATTTTATTTTGAAGTCATATTTGTTAAATTGTTAGTTTCAACCCAAATTTGGCAGCCATACTTTAAGATTATTTCTGTAAAATATTGGGATTTATTAAAGTAGTATTGGTTCTAGTTCTACACCTGCTTCTTATTGAACATTTACTGAACACACTAAACATAACTACAGGAAAATTTGTAAATGGTAGTGGTGTCCTTGTGTGCTTTGAAGATCCATAAATTGTAGCACATATTTTACAAGAAATTTTAATAAAAACAAATGGAAAATGGAAAAATTTTGGCATATAACTGATACATGTATTCTGTTATATTTCTATACCATAAACAGATGAAACTAAATATTTGGGTGGTATATAGATTTAAAAAAGTAAAGCGATATATCTTAAAGTTAAAAATATATTGGCTTATGATCAGAAAACTTTCATAATGAAAATAATCTATAAAACTATTTGGATGTATCATGGTGAGTACATGGTAGTGTGAATTATTCTAATCTATAAGGTGGTTAAAATATGACCGAGACTGATGTCTTATAAAAAAACAAACAAATTGGCAAACACTTATTTGTACATGTCAATCTTCAACGTACTCCCCTCTGGACTCAACACATTTTTCCGACGTTCAAAAAAGGTTTTTAGTTGGTGTATCCACTCCCAAACTGTCTGAATGACGGCGTCGTCTATAAACCGCATGTCTTGTGTCTGATTTGAGCTTTTAGAGTTTTAAAACTAGCTTATAGAATGTTGTTAACGGAAATACAACAAAAAACTTTGTTTTTGGTGTAAGAAACGATATACTCAAATTTAGACCCACCTTTTATACCATTCCTAAATGTCTAGAGTGGTTAATTAAGTATTGTTATCAGCGTCACTAAAAAGCAGAAAAAACTGGAAGTGGCAATTGATTCTAAAAAATTCTGCATTATGAGTTTTTTTTTAAATAAAGAATATTTTGGGTAATTTATAAATCTCCAAAGGATTTCAAATTTTAAAAGTTTAATATAACGAAGATGAGCAGAAAAGCTATTTATGGCTAAGAGAGTGTAAATATTGTGTCTTTAATGTATCCTCATAAAAAAATTACATTGGAATTATAACAGGTGACTAAGAAAATCGCAGGAAGAGTCTCATTATGAGAAATACATCGGATCTAATGCCGAAAAAGTTTAGCATTGGACTATACACAGATGTGCATATAAAATGTGGCAGAGAAAAATGAAGCTTTTTTATGGGTGTTAACTTAAAATCTGCGCAAAACTTTTAAACTACTTCTATTAACTCAAAATAAGTCACAACAAGCCGTGAAATATACTGTATACTGTAGGAATAATAGTTTGTTTAGTAAAGAAATGTGGACCCTAGTAGACGTTAAACAAGCTAGCACCAATGTGTTTGATTATTTCATAAGCATTTTCCTGTATCCCAAATGCAAATCATTTATTTAATCAAGTATATGAAACGTGCCTTTGTCACTAAAAATCAGTTTCTTGGCGAAACCAACTTTTTCTAGTCAATCCAGGAAATCCATACATAACTGGAAACTGAAATTGTGATCCAGAGGATTTTGTGTCTTCAACTAATATAATTTTTGATTTTACTTGAAAATGTTTGGACAGAAAGAATATGCTAGATAGTTGTTTATGACATTTGTATTTTCCATCTTGTGCAATATTGTAACTGAGCTTCTAGCAAATATTCCTTGTGCAAGCTGGATTCTTTCAGTCGATGATCTTGACTGAACTGTTTGTTTTGGTATGCACTCACAAATCATTCTTTTGAGATTTTGTACAAAATGTATCTATTGCACTATTACAACTGACTAATTGTAAGATGCAGAAAGCTTTCTATTTATTAGTGAAGATCATGATTGTTACGACTGTATCGTATAAAAAATAAATTATTTAGGATGTATACTCTTGTATGTCATAGGTTTAAAAAGATAAGCTGAAAGGTTTTTGCTTTCAATTTTGAAAGTCTAATGTTGTGGTAGCATTTGCTTTTGTTTCGTCACGTCACTTAACGAGCATTCAGAAGCTCACCGGATTAGTGTTGAGTGAAATTCATGTCTACTGATGTTTTGTAGACAGCTATATACATATTTTGTATTAAAGATCCAAGAAACCTATTTGTAGAATGGCCCCACTTTTTTATGATATTGATTCTTCTTTTTCGTTCTCCTTTCATCTTCTATCCATATTTTATAGGTATTTCTATCCTGTGTCATTCTTCATATTTCTGTGATGGTTTTTCCTTTTTTGATAGCCACTTGTTTGATGTTATATACCCACCTGCCTCCTGCTTTTCTTTCTTTTGCTCTTATCTTAGATATTAATTTGGGGCATCTTTGGATATCCATTCTGATAAGGTGTCTAAATCATCTTAGTCGTTTGTTTTCTGTTTTTTGTAGCATTAGTTGTTGGTCCAATTGAACTCTCATGTTAATTTTATTCCTATGTTTTCTGGTTTTACTCAGTACCCATTGCAGGTACTTTATTTCTGCAACTATGATTCTCGAGCGGTGTTTGTTCACTATTGTCCATGTCTTTGGCCCATGTACTAATGTGGGAGTGGAAATAGTTTTATATAAGTGCAAATTTGTTTTAATGCTGAGTTCTTCCTTACCAAAAATTATGTTGTTAATTTTATAGTATAGTTTACTTGCTTTGTTAATTCTGTTATTTACTTCTTAATCATTCTTCATTCTACGTACTCGTATTTTTCTACATATTTAAGTGGTGTTTCTTCTAGTAAGATGGGTGTTTATCACTTTCTCCCTAAATTTCTTTTCCATATCTTTATATTGTTTTTGCAGTTCTCTTGCTTTTTCTATTATCAAAATGTCTGCATATGTTAAGTTCTGGATCATTATGGGGTTTATGTTATAGTATCTTATGCTTGTTTTGGTTACTTTGTTTTTAGTTTTTCGTATTACAATATTTAAATAGACTATGAACATTATTAAATTCTTTAAATTTTTGTTTTATTTATTCTCGAACTATTTTATTGTTTATACTTTTTGTTATTCTTGTTAGTAATTGGCTTATCTGTTGTTCAAGTGCTTTTCATATATATTTTCTGGGTACTTGATTAAAGGCTGCGCTGAGGACTAAAAAAATTTGGAAAATTTCTTTACTCTTATTTATTATCTTTTTATAATTTGTCTCTGTGTATACGATCCCCCGACAGAATACTGCTTGTTTGTGTTTCAGTTTGTCCACTATCTTTCTTTGCAATTTTTTCTCTATTGTTTTTGAATATATTTTTAGGACTGATAGTTGTTGCAGTTCGTTATTGTTCTCTTTTTGTAGATGTATGCTATTATGTTTTAGATTCAATTTTTTTTGTATATGTTCTGTGTCTCATACTTGTTGAAATATTAATTTTAGTTATCTGTTGATTGTTTTTCCTTTTTTTTTTTTATTAATCTAGGGTGTCATCTTCACCTGCGATTGTTTCATACTTGTGTTTTTTATTATCTAATTTTTTCGACATGATCTTCCTTATTTCTTCTTTTAGCTTCCTGTTCTTTTACTTCCGCTTCTGTAACATCGTGGTCTTTATTTTCGTTTTTGAACTTGTTTACACAGTGGTTTTCTCGGGCGTTTGGAACGAACTCTCATTTGTTATTTCAAGTTCTTTCTGATTTTGAATGTTTTGTATAGGTTTTGTGGGATTTTCTTTTAATTGTTTTATCATGTTCCGTAACTGTTTTTTTGTTGTTTTTGTAATTTTATTCTAAATTTCTACTGAATTCTTCCCATGCAGAGACTACTTTGCTAGCTTTGTTCCTTTTTTGTATATACTCTTCCGTATTTGTCCTTTTAAATTTGTTTATTGCTACTTTTTTCTCACCAATACTGATAAACAGTAAGAAGAACAAAGTGGTGGAACAAAGAACAAAATTGGAGAGATTTGATTAAAAGTGGTAATTCCATGTGAGGAAAGCCACGAGATGTACTAATATGTAAGCAAATAATTTTATAATTATTATTAGTAGCAGATATAATTGGACAATATAAATAATTAATGACGTAAGTGTAATTTGCTGTAAATTTGCCGAGGTTTAATATACTTCTTCAGTACTGAGATTTTGGAAAGATTTGAATACAAGAGTGGAGCAAGTTGACGGTATTGAAAATTTGGAAAACTCAAGCTAATAACAAATTAATCACGTGGACACTGGTGCCTGATTGCAGTTATATTAGTGAATATCTTACTTGATGGACAAGTCATCCTTGATATAGTTGTACCTGAAATGAATGAATATCAGAAGTATTAAGATGATTATTTAGAGGTCTATCAAAAATGAATTCTCTCACAGTTGATATTTTGTCAAAAGTGAAGACATGACCTGTGAACATATAAATTTATCCACTCATTTAATTTTAAAGGAATTTTATGTGAAATTAAATATTTATTTCGAAAAAAATTATAAAGTGTAAATTATTGAAAGTACTGTCCATTGTAAGCTACAACTTTTTCCTATCTTTGATGCAACCAATTCTTTGATATCTTCAAACAAGTTGAAGATCTGCTCAGACAGGCCACGCGTTATCAATCGAAACTAATGATAATCAGAAGGGGCAATGTTTGGTGAATACATGCTGGAAAATCACTGTATCGTGTCTTTCGGAGTATTTCTGTCGTTTTTCTTTCAACGCTCGTTCCTATTTGATCAGTTGTTGTCGGTAGCGATCCCCAGTGATAGTTTCGCCTCATTTCAGCAGCTTATAAAACAGTACGCCCTTCTGATCTCACCAAATTCAGAGTATTACCTTCAAACTATGGATGTTTCGCTTTAGCATAAATGTTGAGGTCGATGGTAATACTTGGTCGAGCGCCGGATTTTTACTGCGCTTAGGGTTCTCATAACAAATCTATTTTTTATTACCAATTACGATGCGATGGAAAAAGTCCTTTCTTTTGTGCCTTTGAAGCAGCTGTTTGCAGGTAGAAAACGTCTCTCGACTTCAATTCGTGTGGCACCTAATTTCCTTACGCTTCAATCATTCCCATTGGCTTCAAACATTTACCGACAGTCAATAACTCAACATTTAAAAAATCTGCAAATTCTTCAAGCGTTTGACATGGATCTTCATCGAGTAATGCTTCCAATTTTACATCTTCAAACTTTTTTGACCCGGCCGCTTCTTGTCTTCCGTGTTAACATTGCTTTTGAATCGTCGAAACCAATACATGCATGTTCACTGTAAGCTTTGAATAACAAACGAAAACTTTTAGCTGCTGATTTCTTCATATGGAAACAAAAAGTAACGCTTCCCGCAAATTGCGCGAAACTCGACATATTCAAAGTTCAAAAAAAATTATATGGTTTACACATGATAAAATTACACTCAAAATTTAAGTCTAATGATGATGCTTTGACATGAAGTTGATTGGAGTATGTACTGATTGCAAAAAATAGTAATGTGGTATATTGTGAATCCTTTAAAAATAATTTCAAGCCCCAATAGATAGAACATTTGAAAGTGAAGAAATTAAAGACAGATAAAAAGAAATAGGGGATTGGAACTTTGACAGCAGCAATATTACTATAAAGACGCTATGTAACGGAACCTGATATTGTCCCTTATACAATATATTAATTATATACATACCTACTTAAAGAAAATAGTTTTCTTTTCATGTTACATGCATGCTTAGTTACGAGAACAGAACCTTGTTAGTTGGTTTTGTAAAAAGAATAGCACAGTTGGATAAATATGGAATGTATTAGAGGATGTATAGAATGATGGTGTTACCAGTTCTTTAAGATGCTTGTAGGAAATTCGAATTGCTTTGAAGGACTGTGGCAAGATAGATAAGTTTCTAATGAGGGATGTTAAAATATGACAGACATGTATCAACTAGGTTGTCCTAGTATCAGTTATTTCCACGTTACTGGAAATGGAACAACATTATATTGGAATAGTTGCTGCTATTATAAAATTTCGAGAATTATTGCAATGTTAATTATCATAATTAGTTATAATTAATGTTATTTTTAAAAACATTCAGTAGGCTCATTATAAGGAACTTTCTGTTCAGTCATTGCCAAGTTTATTATGACATTGTCAATGTTAGTTTTATATCGATTCATAACTAACATGAGTATTTCAATAATTTTAAAGATTTAAATTTACTTTCATTAGACATCCGCGGATGCCAAAGGCTATTAGCATAATATTTAAAACAATTTACAATGAAATTGGGTTGGTTAAGAAATTTTGCTTTACTACTTCTGCAATATATTTTTTGTTAAAGTTTTTTTTTCAAAAATTTTATATTATATTATTTAAGACACTTCATAAGTCACGTATAAAGAAAATACACAGCTAATGTTTATTTAAAACAGTTCAAATTGATTTATTAATGTAAATAAATATCAATATTTTTGTTGTAGTCATATTGACGTTTGGCTTACTTCCAGTTGCGTGAAACGAACGAGGACCTGGGCCGCTCGTCACGAATCGCCAACCTGATGATAATGCGTTCCATCCAACAGAGGATAGTGTTTTTTATTGTAGGTGCCTGTTTCGTCGTTGCCATTTCGTTGGGGCTGTACCTGGGTTTTAGCAAGTGAAACGCCAGTTTGGGTGGCTGCAAATCAAAGTGTAACTTACTACCTATTTTATGCAAATAATTGAGTCAAATAATTTTAAGTAGTGCATAGACTTTTCTCTTATGTATTATATCTGTTCATATAGCTTGTACGTTATTTATTGAAGATTTGTTGCTTTAAATAAATCACATTCCACTTGTTGTTAATGATCGGTTTAATACTCATTGATTTTAATAATGGCATATTAAATATATAGCAAATGTCAAAAAAGGTAAAGGGCATGAATGGTTTGATGAGAACTGTAAAGAGGCTGTAAATGAGCGAAAAAAAGCTAGGCTTGCTATGCTAAAAGATAATACAGTTGAGGCCCAAGAAAAATACAAAGAAGCCATAAGAAAAGCAAAAACGGTATGTCGAGATAAGAAAAGAGGGCATACTGCAGAAAATTGAAAAACTAGAAGAGAATCACCAGAGGAAAAATATAAGAGAGTTCTACAGAGGTCTGAAAGCAGAAAAAGAAGGCTACAAAAATGAACCAATGTTTTCAGGAATGAGGAGGGAATTTAATTACAGGAGGAGAAGAGATACAAGATATGTGGGTGAATCATTTTGAAAGAATTTTAGGAAATAAGAATGGTGAGAGGGAGAAAGAAGGAGCTGCGCTATGCAGGAGTAATAATAACACTTGCTTAAGAGTGCCTACTTTTGAAGAGGTGAAAGACATATTGACCAAAATGAAGAACAACAGAAGCCCAGGAGCGGACGATTTACCAATAGAACTTTTTAAATATGGTGGTAATGGGATACACCAGAAGGTTTTTGAACTTATAGTGAAAATATGGCGAGAAAAGCAGATGCCAGAGGAATGGACAACGGCAGTGATATACCCAATCCATAAAAAAGGAAATAAACAGTTACCCGAAAACTACAGACCCATATCCCTGCTAAGTGTAATTTACAAAGTGCTAGCAAGTTTAATTAAAGTTAGGATGGAAGAAGCAGAGGAGAAAATAGGGCAATATCAAGCTGGTTTCAGAAAAGGGAAATCGATTATAGACCAGGTGTTTATAATGAAGCAAATACAAGAGAAGATAGAAAAGAAAGGAAAAATTGTCTATGCTCTTTTTATAGACTTCAGAAAAGCCTACGATACAATCTACAGATCAGAAATTTATAAGGCACTGGCTTACCTAGAATTCTCAAATGAATTAATTTCCTTAGTTCAAATGACACTAATGAGGACAACAAATAAGGTAAAGTTCAACGGTCAAATGTCCAGGGAGTTTGGAAGTAATAGAGGATTAAAACAGGGGGATCCTCTATCAACTATCCTATTCAATGCAGTCTTGGAAACTATTATAAGGAAGAGCAAAATTAAAATGGAATATAGCGTGTTAAGAAACTCATACCAATGTTTAGCATATGCGGATGATCTCGTACTGGTAGCAAAAACAAAGGAAGAGCTGAAAGAACTATTTAAACGGTTAGAAAATAAGGCAAGTGATTTTGGCCTAGAGATCAGTGAGTCAAAATCCGAGTATGTAATTTTGGGCAAGAAGAGACATCAAGATGAGGATGAATTAAAAGTGTTAAATCGGGCAAGCGCTTCGTTTTTAAAGAGGTTAAAAGTGTAGTGTATCTGGGGGTGGATATTACTGGAGACGGTAGCTATAACACTGTGATTGAAAGACGTATCGGGGCAGGGTCGAGATGTGCGGGAAGTTATAAAAAGATACTCCAGTCAAAGAACGTGTCGCGAGCGGTCAAGCTAAAGATATATAAATCAGTGATTAAGCCAGTTGTTCTTTTTGGTAGTGAGCTGTGGGTGTTGACCCAAGAAAATCAGCAAAAGCTAGAAGTCTGGGAAAGGAAAGTTTTGAGGAGCATATACGGGGGTGTTAAGGAGCAAAATGGTTGGAGAAGACGAACTAACGCAGAGTTACAAGAGCTGTTTAATGAACCTGGGATAGCAAGTGTAGTCAAACAGAACAGGCTAAGATGGTTGGGACACATTATAAGGTTGGAAGAAAATCACGTAACAAGACGTCTATTCCACCAACAGTTGGAAGGGGAGAACAGAAGGGGAAGACCCAGAAGAACATGGTGGGAAGACGTGGAAAAAGATATAAAAGAACTCAATATTAGGGACTGGGAAATGTGTGCAAGGAACAGGAAAAGATGGAAGAAAATAATACAAGCCATAGGCCTGAAGTGCTGTGCTTATATATATATAAAATATAGGTGTTGGACAAAATAATAATAATAATTTTGCACTTGAAGTTATGAAAGTCATTCGAATAATTTTTTTCAATAAAGAGTTGTGAGATAAGTAAGGAGGTGGAAATATTAGTCATATGGTTTATATCTTACCAATTTTAAATTCCACCTTAGAGTGTTGAGTTTTTAGGCGACGCCTTCTTAACAGGCTTTAGCGTTGCCACTCGATTTAAATAGCTTTAGATTAGTTTTTAATCTTTTTAGATTAAACTCATCTCATAAGTATTTTGATGGATTCTGGCTAAAGAACTCTATGAAAGAGCCATAGGTGATTTTGATAATTCCTTAATTACCAGAAGAGTAGTACGATTTAAATTGATTAATCATTTAATCGCCGCTTCATTTAATTTTGCTTTTTATTGGTGCTCATTGGAAACTTTAAGAGGTCGTAGGTCATAATTCAAGACTGTTACATTAAGATTTTCTTAGACCTGATATACATTAAGATCCTCTTACACTCTACTCTCATTCCACTCATTTTGAGTTGTATCAGATTGAATCGATCAGGCTCCATCATTGGTTCACTCGAAAGCGAATACAAAACAAATGCACTTAAAAATTGGATTGGCATGCCTTATTGCAGCGAAATCAGATAATATAGAGCTTGAACATTAATTTTGGTACGGTACGCGCTAAGAGGTTTTAGAATGATATTTACGCATTAAATCGGACGGTTTACCCGTTTTATTTTCTGAATAAAAGAGCTGTGCTCTTTGGATGAGGATTAGAGTATGTAATATGTATCAAACTAGACAATAAAAACTTATTCACAAAACTACAAATAGAAGAAAAAGTCGAAGATCTTTTTTTATAAAGCTCGCAATAGGCAAATAGATTTCGTAATGTAGTGATCTGATGTAAAAATCTAATAAGAATTTAATGTGGGTTAAGTGTAAATCAAAAATATTTAGGCATATTTCCCCACCCTTCCATTTTGATGTAAATCTGTTTAAAGATCGTTTCTATCCATTCTTTTAACAGTGAAAACCATGCAGCGTCATTAAAATTCATCGAAACACAAAATTGAGAATTTTTCATAAGTGTTAAGTCGTTAATCTATTATGTGATAGACAAACCTGATCCATGACTGAAGTACACCAGAAAGTGTTTATAAAAAAAATACTTAAGAAAATAATAGTTTTTGGCCTAATACCACTATTGACGAAAAAATATGCAAGCTAATGAACCAATAATCAGTGCTAAATCTAATATTGAAATTAAGTAAAATTAAATCGATTACACGTTGAGAAAAAGCAATGAAGAAGAAACGAGAAAAATTAGAGGTAACAAATAATGTGGAAGAGGAAAATAAAAGAAGAGCTTAAGAGGCCTTATAAGAAATAGGAGTTGACTATGTTAATCAAAGACAAGAAACAACGGAGATGCTGTTAGGAGACTGTACGCTCTGCAAGGAAGAGACACGAGAAAACTAGACGGACGATGAAGATCTGGTGTAGTAACCGTCTCAAAAGTAAGCTACTCACGTAAGGAAATAATATCTAAATCCCTTTTATCTCTAATACATTATTATATAAATTACAAGTAGATTGTAAATTTTAAATTAAAAAAAAACATTTTGGGTTTCTGATATCTTTATATTCAGAACAATAAGTAATAGTTGTTTGTAACTTATTCTGAAATAGTAACAAAATAACATTACTTTGCTAAATGAACAACATTAAAACAACAAAAAAGTATTTTAAACACTATAAAACAATTATTAGTGCTGTTCGCGCCAATCTCTAATTACTTTTATTTGAATTTTAAATTAGGGCCGCCCATATTTTGCTCCCTCCTATATATTTTAGCGGCGGCCAATTTGCCCGCTTGGGCGGATAGATAACGGATAAGCGGAGCGCTGATATATAAAGCAGCGGCCTTGCTGACTCTTCGCTCCTTTTTCGCTCGATTCGTTTTGAATTTAGTTTAGAAAGCGGGCGACCGGCTTAAAGTTTTACGTAAACCGAGAGCGTTTTGACCGAGAGTTCGCCGGCGTGTTTGATTGGCGGCAGAAGTTTCCATTTGCGCGAGGCTGTTTTGTTGAAAACTAATTTTTGTGGCGGAATTCGATATTTTGCCGATCAGATTGACCTCTTCCCGGAGGTCATTTTGTTTCCCGATTGCGTTTCGGGAGTTGAAATTTTGCCGGTGAGAAAACTCGGTCCGATCTCCTTTGTATCTGACCTGGCGAGGAACCAAGAAGGAACCTTTGTACCAGGAAAGACGCTACCTATCGGCTCTGCTGTGAAGATTGGGGTAACTTGTTCTATCTTTTTACCCACACCCTTATTTCTTCTTCCTGGATTCCCCAGGAAAGCGCCGCTTCGAAAAAGGTTAGTGTTTTTAGCTTTGGCTTTTGTTTGAAGTTCCTTTGTTTAAATTTAAAATTACGATACAGTCCACTTTTGACCGTAACAAGTGCAAATAAATCAAACAACAGTTTAAAATATATACAATTCAATCTATACAAAAACTAACTTAATTTAGCTTGTCTAGGTTGTGCGCAGTTTACTCGAAGCATATTAATACAGAAAATGGCTCAGTTTAAATGAGTTTGATATTGCTCATATAAAGTGTAGGGATTAAAGTTATTATTGAGTATATTTATCCAGCGCTGAAAGGCAGCCGCATATGAGAAGAAGAATATATTTAAGTTGTGTTATGGTTTTCTCTTTGGATTTTCCATTTTATGCGCAGTTCCGTTTTCGATTCCAAATGCTGAATACTAGACCACTTGTGACTGCATTTTTGCTATTTTTGTCTGCATCCAAGAGTTTTCTTTGGAATTTCAAAAAACTGAGCAATAGGGTACCATTCTAGTCTGCAATTGCCGACACTTTCTCTACCACCCTTGTCTACATATGTAACTGTTATATATTATTAATTATTAATTAAGTAAATAATTTCTTACAAAATAAGGGATTATGTCATTCGTAACGATTACTAGAATAAACAACTAAATTTAGGAGTAGAAAAAGAATTCAAAAAGGTAGTACATTTACTACTTTAAAATAAAAAAAATCTTATTTACGCCAATTTTAATTTTGCCTTTTTACCAATTTTAATTCCTAACAATATAATAACGTATATAGCGTATGCTATAACCAAAGTAACAAGAAGTATGAATGCACAAATATCTAAAAGATGATACTGATACCACGGCATATCTACAGCAGGGCTTTTCAAATGGTGTGCACCTTTGTGCCTTATCACATATTCTGTCCACCAAATTATTTTTTCCAACCCCGTCATTGGCTCATCAGTAAGTAAACTGGAAATCTCCTTAATTTTGTTACGATATCTATACGGAAATGAGTTTTAATTTTTATAGCCTGTGAACACTAACTACTTACTTGGGATTTTCTGCCACTTCTATTAAAGCTTTCTTCAACACGTCCTTGTCAACTTTCTCAATATCTACTGACTGACCTATTCCCAGTTTAACAATTTTCAGCGCATTAAATGGCTGATCTGCAATAAAAGGCATAGCCACAAGTGGAACTTTATGTACTATCGCTTCCTCCATAGACTGCAGACCGCATTGAGTGACGAAAACTTTTACATTTGGATGTCCTAAAAGTTACAGTGTATAAATGTTAGTGCCATTGTATACGTATCAATGAAGAGATTACCCAAAATTTCCTCCTGAGGAAACCATTTTCTAATAATAACATTCTTGGGCTGTCCTGGTAAGTGGTCGTCTTCCCATTTCCAAAAGATCTTATACGGGAGTTCTGAGAGCGCTTTAATTATAATTTGTCGAACCTTAAGCGACAGATTGATACTTTTAACGTTTGAACCCAAACTAAAATAAACTACCCCATTCTTCCCACTATCCAACTCTGCTTGAAGATCCTGAAATAATTAATATGAAGACTCGTAAATAAGTGTCTAAGAATAGCATTCTCATTAAAGTCAGACGTGTCAATTGGCATCATTTGTAGCTCTAGCACGAATACTTATCTTTTGCTGCATAATTGGAAAAAATTAGAAATTTTTATTCAAAATTGAAAAAAACTTTTTTGTTTTAAATAGTAACTGCTTATTGCTTACTTGCTTGTTATTATTTATGTTAAGTAATAAAAATATAAACGTACTTAACTTCAAAATGTATTTTTTTAACAAATAATGTACTTACTATTGGCAATGGTTTTTTTTCCCCTAGTTTCCTGGTGCCTCCGGTTCCTACTTCTATGACAGCGGGAACATTGGGTCTTATAGAATGGACTATAGGATTCACATTTAAAAATAACAAGCTGACATTTTTCTCTATGTCACCTAAGTATGGAAGATCGTTACCAATATACTCCCTCGCAATCTTGTCATACTTTGGAATTACATGGTAATGGTAATAGTACCTGATCCATATAGAAAAATATAAACTATAGATCCGATCAAAGAATCCCAAATTGCCATCGACTTGTAGAAGCATATCTGGGTGTAACACGGGATGCGAAGGATTCCCCACTGCGTCGTATTCAGGAAGAAGTATGTTGTAGGAAGATATTCCAATCATAGGGCAACCGAACTTCACGCTTAATGCGTACATCAAGGGGTGCAAAAATTCCACTATCATTACATCGAATTTGTTGTTTGTGTCTCGGATAAGCGTCTGTACTGAGGGATGGCGTAGCTCTGCTTCGGACACTTTACCATATAGTTCATAATAATTAGTAATTATTTCGCTCATTGGAAGATCTTTATGAAGTGTTTTTTGAATGTTCAATTCTTTTAAAATACTGTACGCAAAGTGCAAATCCAATTCAGTAACGTTGACGAGGCGGGGGTCGTTTAAAGGATCGGTGGTCAAAACCGTCACTTGGTGTCCTCTCAAGGAAAGTTCTTTCCAAACTGTTTGGTAAACCACTTGATGACTGATTGATGCCATCGGAAACACCCCTAAAATGTTTGCACTTTGCGCGTGGTGTAAGCACAAGCAAAATGATGCGAAACGTAGCAGCAAGGTATTCATCTTGGTGATTAACTCTGACTAAAAGGTGCGATAACAACTTTTATGTTGAAGTAAATTAATGTAAATTTGATGTAAATAATGTTTCCTAAAATGTTGTGTTATTGTAATTAAGTATTTGCAAGTATTATATAAACGTTGTAATTAAAAAGACATGCGCTATCGCTTTGGTTATGTAACGAATAATGCACTTTTTAACTTCTTTTCTTGTTAGAAATTTAAATATCCTGTTCATTGTTTACTTTGTTTAATAGTAATTTTGTTATTAATTATTTTCCTTTAAAGACAAATATTAAATCTTTTATTATAGATTGGTTTTCTATATTTGTTGCATTTGATTATAGTTGCATGCTAATTTTTTCTAAGTATTTTACTTATATTCAGTTTGTGTTTCGTCTTTTCTAAAACTATAGTATTATGCACAATTATTGAAAAATACTTACATTTTTCGTATATTTTGTTAATTATTTATAAATTATTAATAAATAGAACATAACACAGCTAATATTATTTAGCCTCAACCCATTTAGTAATACCCTGATAAAACAACATGTTTTCATGTTGTTAAAATGTTGTCGAGTATACTAAAACATATTGTATATTATCAGAGTTTGGAGAAAATATTTCCTGAACTAAAAAATAATTATTCTCATCGTATGACTATGTTTAAGTGGTAATGGGGGTTTTCAAAAAAAATTTTTAATTTAGAAGACGACCTGAGATTACAACACTCATCCTCAACTACCAGTTAGGAGAATATAACTGGTGCAATCTACTCTCAAGTAGAAGAGTGTTCAAACATTTCTTCACCGACGTTTCATGCTACCACGATCACTTTCAAACGAGAAGGCTTGCTCCTTTTAGGCACTTTATGTTTTAACCGTCAACCGAGATGCCCAATAAGTTTTAAAATTGAACGTCTTGCTATGCATCTACACCATCATAATAGGTAATTAAAACTGGCTTAATTTTATAACGTACCAAGTAAAGTCCAAAATTTGTGACCTTTACGATTACGAGTTGGATATAGGTGCCCACCAAAAGCGTCCACTATTATTCACGTCAGGCCACCGAATAACAGGCTTAGGGGTTGAACTTAACGACTCCGGAGCGGTTTGAAATTATCTCAGGGAAAATACTGATAAGCGGCTCTTTCTGTGGCAAATAGATGTTCGAGAGACAGATGGAGAAAGAGAGGGAGAGAGAGAGAGAGAGAGAGAGAGAGAGAGAGAGATGTAACCTTTTCAACGGCAGGCGAAGGACAATTGTCCAGTGACTACCCTCAGGAGAAAATCACAAGTCATCTCAAACTAGGAATAAGTAATTTGACTATAACTTTTGTTTGAATCAATCTTACTTAATGTACCAAGTTCATTTCAAGAAGAGTATGTTGAAAAATAAAATTGGCGTTCTCTGAAAAATAGCGCTTACTTGTTTTTTGCCCTAATTATTAAATCACCCTTGAAAATAATAACAGAGATGAAATTGTTCATCTCAAGCTAAAATTATAAAAGCCACTGGTTTGGTAAAAGTAAATAAAGAAATTAACAGAAATCCATGTGGCGGATCCCTCAAGAAGCAGATAGTTCTGGTAATGTAGTAATTTAATTAAATTTAATTATGATGTGGATTTAATGCAAGTTATAATAATGGTAAGGCTCTACGCCCCGCGTGGGAGGACAGCCTGCGAACTGAGAGGTTAAGGCTCCCCTACGTTCGCTCTCTCTGCCCGGTCGTTGCGCACCATCTCTGGTGTGGGGCGGTGTGGCAAGCACCGCGCCTAAAACGACCGCCATTATTACCCCTTGTTGGAGTGAACGCAGGTACTCAATTATTTTTAGTGACTGAGTAGGCCACCCGCCAGGCATCAGAGAGCACCGGGAATTGAACCCGGGTCCGTCAGCATCGCAGCCCGCCCCTCAACCACGGGACCACGCTGGCTTATATTTAATGCAAGTTAAGGAATTAAAAATATTTGTAGTTTTATTTCCCCATTCCCTTATTCTATCCCCTCCATTTTTGGATTATGTTTACGTATATATTTAAGAAATGCATGTGTAAAATTTGGTTTGAATTCGGCAAAAATATAAAGTTTATAAAGTTAAGAACAGTTGAAGGTCGTTTTCCCCCACTTCTTTGATCGCTCTTACCTATTTACGATATTGGGCGAAACATTGGCGCAATAAATGCATGTATAAAATTTCATTTAAATTCAATAAAAATTCTGGAAATTATTATGGCCGTAAAGTTCATTATATTACATAGTATAAACTTATTAGAGATGGCCGTGAATCTGTTGAAAATGATTTTGGAAGACCAACAACAAGCAGGACAGCGAAAATAAATGTGTGCGAGATAAAGTCAATAAGCATTGGTGATTGATAGTCTGAGAACCAAAAGATAAACTGGGAATTTCAAAAACTAAGATATCTGAAATTTTGGATCCCTTTTTCAATCACGTAAGCCAAACTTACGGGTAGCGGGAGATACTTCTTTACGATCTCGGTGAAGAACAGGATTTTACAGGAAGTGGCAACCCTGCCCTTGCAAGCTTTTCTTTGGAGAAATAAAGTCTGCACTTTTAATGCTACTTTCGTCAAATATTCTTTCCCACATCCCAACCTTAGAGGAAAGCCAGGAGACGACTACTATTATCATCCCAAGAGAATCTTATGGATTGTCTCATAGGTAGTAAAATCCGGAGTCTGAAAATTTCCTCGACTGGATTTCCGGGGAGAGTAGATTTAATTATGTAAATATAGAAACTTTGTCAACAAAACTATCTCTACCTAAAAGCATACCAATTACCGCTTGGAATGTTCAGGGACTTGTTCTACAACCCAGTAAATTAGACATTATCAAACAAGAAATATGAAACATTACAATAGTTGGTCTGTTCAAAACGCATTCGACAGGCCAAAGACATATTAACACCAAAAACGACAACACCGTATACTTTTCTGGACACCAGACAGATTTAATACAAGGAGTGGCAATGATTATTTCCAAATAAATCTAACTCAGTGTACTGAGCTACAACCCCATCAATTTTAGAATATTCACCAAAAAGATTAATGCTAAACCATGTAACTTAAACATAGTCCAAGTATACGCGCTAATAGCATTCAACAGTGAAGATAAACTTTCTGAATTCTATCGCCAATTGAAAAGAACTATTAAAGAAATATCCAATTATAGAAGTAATATGCATATAAGGCGATTTTAACGCAAAATTGGACAAAAACAAGAAGACGAACAAATAAGATAATTGGTGGGATGATATAGTCTAGGCATGAGGAACTATTTCGGTCAAAAACTCGTACAGTTCTGCCTAGAAAACAATTTAGCGAACACAAATAGTCTATTTCCTTAATATCCAAGACGACGCTACGCGTGGACTTCTCCCGGAGGACAATACAAGAATCAAATTGATTTCTTCCTCATAGCTTCCAGATAGAAATCAAGCGTCAATAATGTAAAAATTCTTCCTGGAATCGAATATGGAAATGTTCATTAACTCTTGCTAATTAAAGTTGGAACTCATATAAAACCAAAAAAAATAAGAAAAACTTCCTCCTTGAAACCTGAAAACATGGAATAATTAAAAAAACAACTGGATCAAAATTATCGCATACAAATTATGTGTCAAGAAATCGAAAAACAAGCTAATACTAACGAAACCGCTTCCAGCGCATCAAAGCAACCGCAAAGGAATTTAAACGAAGAACGTGGAAAGTAGAAGACAAAGATGGGAAAGTCGTTACTGAGATAGATGACGTAGTGGAGGTATAGCAACAATACTGCGAAAACAGAAACAAACAAAGCAAACGATCAAGAATCAGCATAAAAGAAGAAGTCGGGCAAGCTATCCGTTATTTTTAGAAAATAAAAGCCAAGTGAAGATAATGTGAGTCTAGAAATGCTAAAGCCGATTACTCAAAAAGGTGTTGGTCTCTTATGGAAAGTTTATAATAAGATCTGGAAAACAAGACAGTGGCCAAGAGATTGGAGTTCATCCACTTTTATTCCACTGCATAAAGAAGAGTTAAGACCAATTAAGATTAGGATTCTACTAAACCGACTCAAGAACTTCTTAGAGTAGCCGATTCCAGAAGAACAAACTGGATTCATAAGTGAGAATGGCACCAAATATCACATCATAAACGTAAGGTAAATCATCGAAAAAAACAAGAGAGTTCAAAAAACTAGGTATCTAAACTTTTTCGATTACAGTAAGGCCTTTGATTACGTGAATTGGGCATTCTGGTAAATGCTATTAGACATGGGAACACCTCAACACCTCGTCATACTACTAAGACAATTATATAATAATCAAAATTGATAACAAGATCTCTAAACCCTTTAACGTAGAACGTGGCGTTTGCTAAAGTTGTGTCTTATCACCCTTGTTATTCAACACTTATGGAGAATACATAGTAAGAAATTTTCTGGATGGTTGAAAAGGTGGAATGGTTATTGGCGGCAAGACAATAAACAATCTTCGCTACGCGAACAACACTACACTTATCGCAAAACAGGAACAGGAGGTGTCAAAGCTAATCGAAAGGGTTGAGCAGGAAATCTTACGTTTCGGCCTAAAATTCAATCTACAGAAAACAAAACGTATGCTAATAGATCACACCATCAAAATAGAAACTGCACCTAACATTCGTGATGTAGAAAATGTCAAAGAAATAGTTCGTCTGGATTCCCATATAAATAATAATGGCAACTCGTCAACGGACATGAAAAGCCAAAACAGTTATAACTAAACTAACTAAAATCTGGAAAGATTTCCAGTTTCGAAGACAACAAAATCCAGAACACTTGTGTTTTCCATTGCCATATACGGAGCAGAAGCATGGAGCTTAAGGGCCAGAGATACTAATAATAAGTTGGACGCCTTCGAGAGGTGGCTTTGGAGAAGATTTCTGAGGATACCGTGGTCCTCATATAGAACCAATGTGTCTATAGGTATTATAAGAACTGAAATTCCAGAAAATATTGTCAAGTTCAGTAAAACAACTAATTTTGAAACACTTCGGACAGGTCACCAGAAGGAAGGACGATAACTGGCTGTTCAAGGAAAAATAAAAGGTAAACGTCCGCGAGAATGTTCCTCGAAATAGTGGATCGACCAAGTTAAGGAATTCACTGGTATACCTTTTCAAGAAAATATTAAGAATGCCTCAGAAGATTCAAGGCACTACATTATTGGCCACTCTTAAAGAGTTTGATAGCGCTTACTAAGAACAACGAGCGCCATTTTGAAAATATTTTTATCTAGTCCATTTTTTTTATTTGTCAGTCCAATGCAATTTACCCGGTTTCGATGACATTTGTAGTTTTTTTTTAGTAAATTTTCTCCTGACGACACGAACCTATGAGACATGTTGTAGGATCAAAATAGCGACAGTGTCATATAATGCCATATTTGTTTTAACATTCGTAAAAATTTCAGCAGACAACTTGTCTTAATCACGTAATAACAGAGTACCAAGCCGTAATTAAATTTCTCACCAAAGATGGTCTTAACCTTAGAAATATTAAACAACGCTTGGATGGTATGCACGGTGAATTTTAGCCTTCATATTCCATTGTAGTTCCCATTTGACTTTTGTAGCGGATAGACGTGCTAATCGCCGCTCCGAGTGCATGAAAGTTCAAGTGATAACGATTTTATACACAATACACAGCTGGCCGAACGGCAAGTAAATTATTTCTCATTATCTACATTACACTAAGATTAAATATTTTGTAAAAGTAACGGACAGAATAACTAATAATCACTAGCGGTTAATAAATGCTAGGAAATTAAATGAAAGGTAACTGTGTTTACCTGTTAAACTTCATTAAACAAAATCAAAATGTTACCAGCATATAATAGCCCAGGAGTTAATTATAACCAAAATGGCGTACGATATAATAACCCCACGCAGGTAATCCCAATGAACAACGTTATACCGGGTGTTACATTAGCTAACACACAAATGCCGCAGTACTATAACTTTCAACAACAAAGTCAATCAATACCCACTAGTAGCAACTTCTTCATACCGCAACAGAACATTAACCCACCAGCCCATTCCCACCCCACTCAGCAGCAGCAATCAAACAACGAACGCCAGTATTACAGACTGACCTCAACCAGCGATGATGAAACAGAAGAAAACCCCAGTGAAAACTCCAAAGAAAACCCATGGCAAAAAGTAAAACAAACCAAGCGAAGAAAAATAAATATACCCAACAGTCAAAACATTTTACTACAAAATAAATATAGCCATTTAACCGATGCCATGGAAGAAGAAACTAACACAACACAAGTAGAAAATAAGGTCCCACGACCCCCGCCAATCTTTGTCTATAGCGTAATAAATTACCAACAAATGATAAACAAATTAAATGAAATCATAGAAATAGAGCAGTACAGCACAAAATCTCTAGCTAACAATACAATAAAAATCAATTGCAATACCTCTGATACTTACCGAAAACTGATTCACTTCATGCAAGTAAACAAAATTGTGCACCATACATATCAACCGAAGGAGGAACGAGTCTATAGGGTAGTACTCAAGCACTTACATTTTACAACTAGCACAGAAAGCATTAAAAAAGAACTTAGTAAAGACGGACATCAAGTCAGAAATATTATGAACGCAAGAAAACGAATAACAAAAGAAACTTTAAACCTATTCTTTGTTGACCTAGAGCCAGCACAAAGCAATAAAAATGTTTATAAAATACAAAACCAACTAATAACTATTGAACCACCCAAAAAAGTTAAAGGTATATCACAGTGCATGCACTGTCAGCAATATGGTCATACTAAAGCTTATTGTACTAAACCCTATGTATGTGTTAAATGCGGAGGGACTCATAGCACGAATAATTGTACAAAAAACCTCAAACAAATAGTATCCAACAAAATTTAAGCTATGCAGGAGCAGTGAAACATAACAGAACCAACGAACAAAATACATTACGCTCAACTGAGAGTAGAGAACACAACGAACATCACACAGGAACACCCTCCATCAGCCTGCAAATTCCTAGATAAGTTTAAGGCTATGTTTCAGCAACTCGTACAACAGAACAGCATGGTGATGAATCTGCTTACCACGCTGGTAAGTAAAATTCACTAAATTTCTAACAATAGCCCTGTGGAATGCCAATGGCCTTCTACAGCACAAAAATGAAGTTGAAATATTCCGTCATCATAATTCAGTGGACATCATGCTAGTCAGCGAAACACATTTCACAGACAAATCATATTTTCGCATACCTAACTTCACAATCTACATAACCAATCATCCAAATAATACTGCACATGCTGGGACCGCCATTTTAATAAAAAGTTCTATAAGCCACATCGAACTGCCAAAATATGTAACCAATCACTTACAAGCCACAGCCATTAAAGTAAAGACACTCCCATACGAATTAACAGTAGCAGCAATATATTGTCCACCACGGCACAATATCAAAAAAGAAAATTTCAAGGAATTTTTCCAGACACTAGGGCATAAATTTGTTTGAACCCAAACTAAAATAAACTACCCCATTCTTCCCACTATCCAACTCTGCTTGAAGATCCTGAAATAATTAATATGAAGACTCGTAAATAAGTGTCTAAGAATAGCACCTAGTTGCCCGGTGCCTCCGGTTCCTACTTCTATGACAGCGGGAACATTGGGTTTTATAGAATGGACTACAGGATTCACATTTAAAAATAACAAGCTGACATTTTTCTCTATGTCACCTAAGTATGGAAGATCGTTACTAATATACTCCCTCGCAATCTTGTCATACTTTGGAATTACATGGTAATGGTAATAGTACCTGATCCATATAGAAAAATATAAACTATAGATCCGATCAAAGAATCCCAAATTGCCTTCGACTTGTAGAAGCATATCTGGCTTTAATGCGGGATGCGAAGGATTCCCCACTGCGTCGTATTCAGGAAGAAGTATGTTGTAGGAAGATATTACAATCATAGGGCAACCGAATTTCACGCTTAATGCGTACATCAAGGGGTGCAAAAATTCCACTATCATTACATCGAATTTGTTGTGTGTCTCGGATAAACGTCTGCACTGAGGGATGGTATAGCTCTGTTTCGGACACTTTACCATATAGTTCATAACAATTAGTAATTATTTCGCTCATCGGAAGATCTTTATGAAGTGTTTTTTGAACGTTGCTTTTTTCTAAAATGCTCTACGCAAAGCGCAAATCCAATTCAGTAACGTTGACGAGGCGGGGGTCGTTTAAAGGATCGGTGGTCAAAACCGTCACTTGGTGTCCTCTCAAGGAAAGTTCTTTCCAAACTGTTTGGTAAACCACTTGATCACTGATTGATGCCATCGGGAACACCCCTAAAATGTTTGCACTTTGCGCGTGGTGTAAGCACAAGCAAAATGATGCGAAACGTAGCAGCAAGGTCTTCATCTTGGTGATTAACTCTGACTAAAAGGTGCGAGAGCAACTTTTATGTTGAAGTAAATTAATGTAAATTTCATGGAATATCAAATAATGTTCGTTAAAGTATTGTGTTATTATAATTAAGGAACTGCAAAGGTGTTAATTTAAAATATTATATAAATATTGTAATTAAAAAGTCGTGCGCTATCGCTATGGTTATGTAAATATTAATGCACTTTTTAACTTATTTTTTTGTTGGAAATAAAATAAATAATTTAAATATCTTGTTCATTGTTTACTTTGTTTAAAAATAATTTTATTATTATTTTTTTAAAACAAATATTAAAATTTCGAATTTTAAAATAACAAATTGTCACATCTTTAATTCGAAAATTGGTTTTCTTTATTTGTTGCATTTGGTTATAGTTGCATGCCAATTTTTTCTATGTATTTTACTGATATTCAGTTTGTGTTTTGTCTTTTCTAAAACGATAGTATTATGCACATTTATTGAAAAATACTTGCATTTTTCGTACATTTTGTTAATTATTTATAAATTATTAATAAACAGAATATAACACAGCTAATATTCTTTAACCTCAACCTATTTAGTAATATCCTGATAAAACAAAATGTTGTCATATTATTAAAATGTTGTCGAGTATACTAAAACATATAGTACCATATATAAAACCAGGTAAAACTATTAGTGCCTAACAAAAAGATCTTCCACAGTCAATGGGTCGAGAGCTACACGATCCTATGTGAGGATACCTGCAAACCTCCTCCCACCCTATCGCGTCTTAGGTAGAAAGTAGAGGAACATCCTTCGGCTTGCTGGAGTGTAGAAGGCTTGCTGCCTTCAGACTTGCGCTTTTAATTTTTATACGGTCTATCTTGTTAGAGGGCAAAGAATAAAGAATGATAATCTCTTGAGGTTATAAAAGAGATTTTAAAGGTTATAGCTGGGTCACTATTAAAAACGATGCAATCTCAAGAATTTCCTCATGAATGGAAGATTGCTAGACTTGTCTTATAGACTGGATGCCTACTTAACATAATCAGTAAGTTGGAAACCTAATAAAAACGAGGTTAGATTAATTGTAGCATATGAGGGAGGGGGGTGACTATACAAAACCGAAGTTATAGTGCGTGCTGGATACTCTGAAAGAAGCAAACGCATTTAATTCTAAATATCACAGTATAATTATGGAAAAGCTAAGAAATAAAAATATTGTAAAATCCATTGTAGAATTAATATCCAACTACTTAAGGAAGAGGCTAATAGAAATAGTGAGAACTGAGAAAATTGAAATAAATGCAGAGGTACCTCAAGGTTCTGTGTTGGTTCCCCTGTTATAGAATATTTTGTATTGTTGTAGATTAGAATTAATGGGGAAAGCCACGCTACTTGGAACAGATGGTTGCGCCAGAAAAGACAATTATTCTGATAGTCAAGACTGAAAGGCAAGAGCGAATGAAATGACATTTTGCTCACAAAACCCAGCCAAATTGTTAAGATGGCTCAGAAAGATGTTGGCTACAAAAAACATGCAAGAAATGTGGTGAACAAAACAGAAAATAGGAAAACGATGCTGAGTAGAATAATGTCGAACATTAAGTGTGGAGAGTGATGCACATTATATGAAACGCCAGTATTAGGAAGTATGATAACATGTTATTGAAGGTGTAAAGAAATGACCTTTGCAGAATGATGTCAGATTATCCAACAGTGGCTGCTGCACCGATGTAGATGATCACGAGAGTTGTACAAATTGACTTGCTGGTGGAGGAACGAAAATAATTATATGATTGAAGGGATTTGGAACTAGCGTTAAGCAGAATATTAGTCAAAACAAATAGTATAGTGTGATAGCACGCTTGTCGAGTTAAAAATGATACCAAAGGTACATGAGCTGAAAGACCGAGTCCTAATGTAGAAACCTAGTTGGAGTATAAACACTTGAGATTGAAATATCGTATTTAAGCCTTAATCGGATACAGGTTTTATAAAACATTCATGAAGAAAATCGAAAAAGATGGGAGTGATATCTCCGTTTACTGCAAGGAGGGAATAACACCTCAGGCTATGACATACCCTAAACCGAAAGACCTAATAGATTGCATGATATACTAGCTATATTAACTGAGATATCATACATTTTATGTTCAACAATATAATGGAATATGACGAAAGAGAAGAATGGCGCCAAAGGCGGGGGAGAAATTAAGTGAAATCGCGGAACTCAATCAGAACTCCAGAACGCTGCAAAGATTATGTAACAACGGTTCCGTACACATGCGTGACGAAGAATATATATATATATATATATATATATATATAATTTCAATCAGTGCTCTTTTACCAATAAAAGAACTTCTCACCCCCTGAAAGTTGGCTAAAAAGGTGTAATTGCTACTAGAAATGGATATTGAGTTTGTAAAAATGTCAATTTGCATTAAATAAGGTCGAAAATGAATATGCAGTTTTAATAAGTAGATACATACTATTACACGTGGTTCAAAGGTTTTGGTAGACAATTTTTGTAGAAGTATATGCGTGAGGAATTCAACTAACTGCAAACTATATTGTAGTACTAAATTAAAAACTAATAAGAAAAAATAATCAAAAAGTGACATATGTACCTGATTAGAATAAATGAACGTAAATAGCTCAAAGATAAGTATAGTGACGTTTATAAATTTTATTATGGGGTAATTTTGAATGTTACAAATTGGACTTATCGACCGATACCTTTAAAGTACTCTCAATGACAAATTAGCACAGTATACTACTTTACTTTTCTAATTTCTGCTTTTCTCTTTCCTCTCTCTCTCTCTCTCTCTCTCTCTCTCTCTCTCTCTCTCCCTCTCCATCCCTATCCATCTACTTACTTTCTTTTTGCTTAATTTGTGTAATGCATTTATTTTAACAATATTGCTTATAATCAATTTTTACTATAGCTTATTAATATTAATAATGTCATTTATATGCTTATTCTTTATTTTTAAATAGATTTCGTAGAAATTCTACCTACATAGACTACTCGATATCTATTGCGAAAAACTAACATTAATTTAGTGTTGGAAATTTTTTTGTTATTTTTCACAATATTCTCTTTGGCAGTTATATTAGTGCATAGGCTGGAACCAATTTTTATAGTCTTGTTTCCATAGAGGATCAGGTATCTTCGAAACATGGGTTTGAACGCATCAACCGCCTTTTCCTTATCCACGCAGTTTGTTCTTTACGTGAAGGAACAATAAGAAATCGTTAGAGGCTAAACCAAGACTGTATGGCGGATAACCCGTCAATTCGACGTTTGGCGCGCTCAAAAGCCAGTTTCCATCGATGTGTGTGAGCGAGAATGATCCGACGTCACGAGTTGGTTTTTCTTATTTCTCCGAAGACTTCTGACAAACGAAATGGTTGTATACCATTTAGAATTGATAGTTTTACGATTCTTTAAAATCACGGTTGCGGCATGTCGATGTTTGTTGGCACCACAACCGATTTTGAACACCCTTCTTTAGATTCATCCCCCAACAAACTGCGACTACGATTAAATTCATTGAACCAACGATATACAGTGGCTCTGTGTGGAGCTTCATCACCAAAAGTCAAAATGAGTTGATCGACGTACTGTTGTTGAGATGATCCACGTCGAAAGTCCTAAAAAATTATCGCACGAAAATGTTCACGAGTTAGTTTTATTTTTTGGCTAAGAAGAAATTTCCAACGCAGTGAAAACGAAACAAGTAGCGTCCGTTAGACAAAACGATCCGAGTACGTATGCCATCAGATCACACCTAGCATATGTTGGGTTGCCAATGCGCAATAAATATCTTGCAGTCCATGTATATATTTTTAATAAAAGAAGTTAAGTTAGGTGTGCTTTACAATAATTTCCATTTTCCAAGGCAAATACAATTTTTAAAATCAACAGTGAATGGCATAAAAGCTAATAAAACTAATGTACAACTGGGATATACTAATCGAACAGCAATAAACAAAATAATTTTAGCGTAGTATTTTATATACATAAATATTTTGTAAATACAAACAACAAGAGCGGCACTATTGGCCACGGATCGGAGATTTTGGTCGTATGTGCTGTGCATGTGAAGAGATAAAAATGAGCTCTTATTATTAGATTAATTGAGAGGAGTCATTATCTTGCAATTAATAAGAGACAAGTAAATTTTGCTCTAACAAAATACACACATAACTGAAAAATAGTGCCTAATATTTATTGAGAGACGGTGAGAAAACAAAACAATGATATAGAATCAACATACAATAATTAAAATAACGTAGAATTAGGACTAATAATAAATAACTACAAATTTACCTAAATCATACTTATAATTAGCGACACGATACGCTGGGCATGCAGCGGCATGATAAGCAAAATAAATATTTGCGTCAAATTTAAATAACTAACAAAGCTGTAATAAGGAAAATTTAAAAATTACACTGTTATAACTACTAACTGAAAAATAACTAACTGTATTTAAATAAACAAATAGAGGGCTCAGCACTGATAGAAGAAACTATCTTCAACGGGTCGACCGGGGTCGACTCCTTACGCAGTGCGACCTAAGTTACAAGAGTAAATAAAGTGTAACACTTAATTTAAATAAATAATAATTCTTAAGTACTCCCATAAGGATAGGGACGGCTACACAATACGTATAATTTAAATAAATAAGAGGAAACAACGGGTGAACAAGTAAAAATGGAAAAAATTCTTGAAGAAATGAACTCAAAGCTGGATAAAATGGAAGTCAGAAATGAGAGGATGGAGAATAAGATAGATATATACCAAAACGAGATAGCAAAAATAAAAAAAGAGATTGAAGAACTAAAAATAAAAAACCGGGTGATAAAACAGAAGCGAAGAGAGCAAGATAAGAAATTTAAAAATATGGAAAGAGAAATTAGAAAAAGATGGATAATAATACACGGAGTAGAGAAACAACCAGAGGAAAAAGACTTGCAATTAAAAACGTCAGTAAGAACCGTATTAAGGGATATAAAAGTGAAAATAGATATTAAAAAAGAGGTTATTGAAATAAGAAGATTGGGAAAAGATAAGGAAAGTAAACGGAGACCTATACCGATGGAACTGCAGAATGTGACAAAAAAATGAATATATTAAGAGCCACAAAACACCTAAAAGGTACAAATATTTTCATAGAGGAGGATTTTTCGAAATAGACTCGATAACAGAAAAAAAGTTAAATATATGAAAATAATTACAGCTAAAGGAAATTAAATCTTTATAAGACATAATAATCTTATATTAAACGGAGAATAATTCTCACTTGATCAGTTACAAATCATAGAGATTAAGGATGTAGAAACAAGGAAAGCGAAAAACGAAACACAAAACAAAAGTGAGAGGGCATCTAATATGGAAGAACTGCAACAAGAGGAAACAATAAATAAAAAAAGAAGGACAATCAGTCAAAGATCACCAGAGAATATGTCGAAGGAGACACTACAGGAAAAATTGAAGGACTTTAATAGAACAAACTATTCATCAAAAAACTAACAGATACAATTAAAGGACGGATAAGGAAGCCGACACAAGCTAGGAAAAAAGACAATAGATAAAATAAAATAAATAAGGGGCAGGATCAAATACAAATGCGAGATAATGTTATAAGATTAGGTACAACATTAAACAGAAAAGAAGTAGAGCTAGTGGAAAAAATGGAAAAGTATGGAATGGATATAATAGGACTATGAAACAACAAAATTAAATAACAAGTACAGGCTATATTTTTCGGGGGTAGAGCAAAATCAGAGAGCAAATAAGGGTGTGGGTATAATAGTAGCGGAAGAACTGAGCAAAATAATAATAAAATATAAGGCAGAAAACTCTAGAATAATCGTGATGTCAAAAAAGTTGGAAGGGATCATAAGTGCGATACAAAAATATATGGACCAGTAGAGGAAACAGAAGATAGGATAGTGGAAAAATTCTACTCGGATCTACAAGCTATATTAAACTAAGTAAGGGAAATAAACACCAAGGTATAATAATGGACGACTGGAATGCCAGAGTGGAAGATGATGCAGGTGCGGGTATAGGTTGTATAAGAGAATTTGGTGAAGGAGTAAAAAACAAAAATGATAATAAAATGTTACAGTTCTGACAGATAAATGACTTAAAGATAGGAAAGACATTCAGGTACCAGTATCTAAATGATAGATTCACCTTTGAAGCACCAAGCAGGAGTGACAAAAGCCTAATTGATTACATCGTACACACAACAGACTTAAATATGGTAAGGAATACAAGAACTCAAAAATTAGCAGAATTAGGAATACAACATCAATTGGTAGTGGCAGATCTGTGCAGCAACATAACCTTACACGGCACTAAAAGAAGATATAGTAGAATAGATAGAAAGAAGCTAAGAAAGCAAGAAGTAAAGAAAATATATCAAGAAAAAATAAAAGAAAGACCGATTGAGGCAGAGAAGACAAAAAATAAAAATTCAGAAAGAATATGAAAAATTTCTAAGACAACAGTAATTAATGCAGCATTAAAAACATGTGGAAAAAGAATAATAAACGAAAGGAGTAAGAGAACGGACTGGTAAAACATGGATCAAAAATAAAGTGAGGGAGAAGAAAGAAGCAGCGAAAAGATAAAATATCAAAACTAAATTATATTGAAAAAAATAAGATAGTTAAATACGCAGTTAGAGAAGCAAAAAAAGAAAGTATTTAATGAACAATACAAAATAGATAATATAATAGGATATTGTGGAGTGGAATAAAGATAGATAGAAAGAAGAAAAAGAGGGAAGAATATGCAATAAGGGATAGTGAAAATAAAATATATGTGGAGTTAATAAAAAAAAACTAAAAGTATGGAGGGATTATTTTTAAAAGTTCACAGAAAGAAGTGCAAGAAAACATATCAATGGAAAAAATTGAAGAAGCAATAAGGGCTATCAAAATAGGGAAAGCGGCAGAAGAAAATGAGATAAATCCCGAAATGGTAAAATAGATGAGGGAAAAAAGCAAGGAATGATTTGTAAGAAAGCATGGAGCAGTGAAAAGATACCTCAAGACTGGAGGAAAAGCATGATAGTACCGATACATAAAAATAGGGAACAAAGTATCTGTGATAATTACAGCCCAATCTGTCTCTCATCAGTATGCCTTAAGATCTACACTAGAATAGTGGAAAAACGGATTAGGACTGAAATTGAAGGAGGCTTAAAAAACGAACAAGCTGCATTCAGAGCAGCAAAAGGTGTAAACGATAACGTCCATGTACTAAGAAACATTATTGAGAGGAAACTGCAAAAAGGGGAAGGATTGTATCTGATGTTTGTAGACTTCAAAGCAGCTTTTGTTATGATTAATAAAGAAATATTATGAAAAAGACTAGAGGAACATAGAGTATAAAGGAAGGTAATAAATATAGTAAAATTAAGCATTAAAATAAACAGATATAAATAGTAAGATTAGAAAAGTATCAAAAATCTGTTACTGTATAAACAAAACCATGCTAGGAAGAAAGAAATAGACAATAAAGTTAAGCAGCAGATATATAACATACTAATCATGCTAATAATGACGTTTAGGTGCGAACCATGGGTAATACAGCAAAAACATGAATCGCCATTAAATGTCATGGAGATGAAATATATGAGGAAAATATCATACAAAACATGATAAGATACCAAACGAAGAAATTAGGAGGGCTTTAGAACATGCGCCAATAATGAGGAAAATAGAAAACAGACAGTTAAACTGGTTTGGACGTCTAGTAAAGAGAAAAAGAGGAAAACCGAGGAAGACATGGATGGAAAGAGTAAAAGAGATAGGACTAAGAAAGGGAAAAATATAAGACATGAGCATAATGACCAGAGCTAGAAAAGAATGGAAAAAAGACAGAGATAGTAGCATGGACTGATAAACCCGATACCCTTAAGGGCACCAGAGATTAATAAAAGAAGAAGTTAAGACTCTCTAAAGAAGCAGTTACAATGGATTGATAAGTATTCTGGGCTAGTTTGAAACTGAGAGCACAAATATAAACAATAGCAATCAACACATAGAATGCCAAAATTAAGCTTATAACAAGCGTATATTGCGACAGTATTGCCAGAGAAGCTGACTGAAGAAGCAGCAACCCTTCTTCTTCTTCTTCTTCAGAAAGCGTCATGCAATAATACAGAAGACGAGTTACCAGGATAGCCAAAAGTACAAAATAACAATATGTGGAATAAATAGGATAGCCACGAGAAATTCAAGGACATTAACCCTGTATAATTTTGTATGGAGACGAAGAGGAAAAGTATTACCTAGCTTTTTTCAGGCCAAATGCAATCGATAAAGTAATATTATTTACGTTCCATAAATAAAAGGGAGCTGTGCAAAGTATGAAAACCACCAAACGTTATAACGGACATTGGGAAGACCAAGTCTGTGTGACTATTAAAAACGGCGAACACGTTGTTGCAATCCCGAACGAGTATTAAGCTTATCTTTATACTGAAACAAAAAAATTGCTAGAAAAGAATGGATCCTACAAACCGGAATGCCTACTTGACACAATAAAACCATAATAAACTCAAGGCTAATTGAAAGGAAAAACGGGATAGAGAAGGCGTCACACGAAATACAATTTTTAGATTTTGCTAAGGAAAATCTATTATATAAACTCTAGCCCAGGTTTAGAGGAGGTGTTTTGAGCAATGTGCTAATGCAGCCATAGAAGTACGCATATGACCAGAGGGATATAGAATTGACACCAAGAAGAACGTTAGCTAGAATAAGTAATGTTGTGCGATAAAAGGTTCGTTGAGTTGGGAATGCTACCAAAGGGCAATGAATAAAAGTATGAGTAGAGTGTGAACTATAAAATTGGAATATTTATCTATCTCAATATCTACGTTTATTGCTCAAAAATGTTAGAATTAGTTGTTAAACGTAGGGCAAGGTACGGAAGGCAGTACACCTTAGACTCTGACATCCCCTAAACCCGGATGGCCTATTGAGATATCCTACATTTTGTAATCAACGGTATAATAAAAAAAATAAAGAAGTGAAGACGCGAGAGGCACACCAGCTTAGCCAAGAGGTGGGGTTTTAGTGGATGAGAGGCTTACACCATGAACACCGGTGTCCATAATGGTATTTACTTTAAATAAAGAACTACATGATAATGAAGAGTCATACATAGTTATTTTGTTAGGATAGAAATTTCATTAGATAGGATATATCTATCAGATCTATGGGGGTTAGATAATCATTTGTTTTATCTGTCTCAGCAGTAATCAGTAGATTCTCGCCTTAAAATGTTGGAAAATATTTTAAACAAGAACCGTGTAATACCGTACAGGAAACTTTCTACAGCGGTGCGAAATCGTAACGGTCACTTCCGGTTACCGTTAACCGAGTTGGCTGAAAATCAATCCCATGAAAGGCACTGACCTAAGATGTATGTATGCCAAGTTTGAAGTGAATCAGTTGAATAGAATGGAAGTTATAGTGTCTCCAGACATACACACAGACAGACAGGATGATAATATCATTAACTTTCTACTATAAGCTCCGCTGTAGAAAGTTAATAAAGAGTATACAGCAGCAATCCGGACTCTCTAGTTCAAGTGAAAAAAAAATCCTACTAAGAAATGGCAGCCATTAAGGAGACTATGTGCCGCGCAGTGCTCAGAAATTTTGCTTCTCGTTTAAAGGAATGAAAAGACTATAAAATCATAAATATTGACACTTCAAAGAATCGATCCAAATATTAACAAAAATCTGAGACAACAGCAAAATTAGATAGCAGTACATGGGCTTATAACAAAATAAATAGAGAAAAAGGCAAACATTTTTGTGGATTTTGTTAAAGCTTATGACCTTCAAATGCGATACAACTAATCAAGATAATGTATGACAAAACATGTTAAAAATCTTCATAGAAAGAAACCTATACACAAACTACAAATAGAAAAAAGAAACAAAAAAGCTGATTTTTTTACCACTTTCTTTAACATATGTTTTAATTAAATGTATAATTGTTAGAAGATGGACTAGTATAGTTATTTTAAGCTTGTAGACTTGAATAAGCAAATAAAACTTTTTTGTGTAAGTAAAACAAAAGAAATGTGAATTAATTTTGGAGAACGAGAAAAACTGTCCATAATTTGAAAAGAGATATAACAAGTAAAAGAATTCTGTTATCTGGGTAGCCTGATAAATATTAAAGGAATGTGGAAGGCACAACATTGCGGACTTATTGTGATTCTCTCATTTCCTTTACAGCACTTTTTCCAATATCCGTGTTCCTTGTACCAATCTGTACAAGTCCCTTATTGGATAGATGATGTATTCTTCTGGATCCATGATTGGCTTTCCATAAATAGCTTATTTCCACTGAGTTCAATCTTTACACTCGCACAAGATATGGGTGTCTGTATCTGTTTCCTTGCCGCATCGTCTCCAACTCAGGTCTCCCCTAAGAAAACAATATCCTGTGAGAAGACTTATAGTAGTTCGTAGCAGATTCCTGCTTTATATTAACATTTCTTCAATTCGTTTACAAGTTAGTCCTTTTATAATAATTTTTTATGTTCTTTCCTGACCATTATCTCACCTGGCTTCATATTACACCTTTAAGTACTCCCAGGGTCGGCTCAGAATCTGTATATAAAGTTGATCATTCTTTTTGTGCTAATTTATTAGCTTTTTCGTTGTTTGTATCCACTAAAGAGTTAACTTGTTGTGGTCCGCCAAAGCAATGAGTTCTTCGTAGCATTCCCATACCAGCCTAGATATTACTCAGGGGTTTAATGCCTTCCGGAATGCCTGACTGTTCGTAAATATATTGATTCGCCTATTTTGATAAGTCCTCAATTTATTTTGCCTAGCGTACTACAGTATAGCAAAAATTTGAAAAACAGATGTGTACAGGGTTTGTTCGGAAAGTATCGAGCATAATTCAATAAAAACAAAAGTATTGTAGGTAATAGTTTATTTCTTAAAATTCTTCAAACAGTTTTCTCCTGCATTTACACAGTGTTTTTAGCACGCTTGTCACGCCTTGAAGGCTTCCTGGAATGAGAAAACTAAAATGCTGTTTATAGCTTTGGTCACGGCGATTTGGACCCACTCCACGGACCCAAAACAGATTTATTTCAAGCTGAAATTAATTTTTGGGATCAGAAAGAAGTCGGGCGGGGCCAAGTCTTGGCTGTACGTTGCCACGTTGTGCTTGCCCAAAAATTACCTCACGAGCAGCGACGTGCGGTTGGGTGTGTTGTTGTTTTTGGTAAATTTAACTCCTTTGCTATCAATCGAACACTTAAACGTTGATCAGAGTCCAATCATTTTTTCACTTTTGCCAAATATTTATCACTACGGCTCGGTGACGGACGTCCTTTGCATTCTTTGTCTTCCAAGGCTTCTCTTCCCTCACGAAAACATCTTGTGTCATTTAAAAATATTCGCTTTTGACATGGTTTTCTCCCTTATTAGTTTCAAAGTTTCGATGCCGGATTTTTAAATTTGACACAAAACTTCACCACGCTCTAACGTACGCTGCATGTCGAGTCCGTGACGCGTCACCAAAACACGGTTTTTGCGGGAAGCGCAATCCTCACTCTTTCAAGGCTCGAAAGCAACTAAGCCGGGTCGCATTCTTTACCTAAGACCCCCCCCCCCCATCTATCTATCACAGCAAAAACTATGCCCTTCTAGCTCTTCCGGTTGGCTAGAAAAATTATTCCCGATACTTTTCGGACAAACCGTGTATTTTCTTAGTGAAAAGTTTAAATGTAAGTTTCTCACATTATATGCCTCATCCCGTTCTAGACCCGGTCTTTGATCCGTCTGTATAACAGATAATTTTTTTCATATAATTCTTGCCGTCGAGTGCATTGCGCAGGCTATTAAGGGCCACTCCTGTCTTTCTAATGATTTCAATACGAAGAGGGAGCAGTCTAGCAGTGACTCCACTCACATTGTTGGTGTTGTTTTTATGATGCCCATTATTCCCAGACAAGCAAGTTTTTGTATTTTACTTAGTACAGTTCTAGCGATTCTTTGCATCATACCAAAGCTGAATATATCATGGGGTTGACTACCGTAGTGTATATTCAATACATCACGTATGGTTTTAAACACCATGTTTTTCTATAGGCTCGTCTGGCTGACGCTAGTGTTGCCTCAGCCTTCCTTTTGATTTTTTGAATGTGTTGATTCCAGGTGAGTTTTGAGTCTAAAATATCTCCAAGATACTTTACATTAGATGATAATTGTATGTCTATATTTCGGAGTCTAAGGGATCCTAGACACGTTTAGTTCCTCTGCATCTGATCAATTTGCAACCAGGTTTAAGGGTCTTTGTATACGTATTTTAACTGTATTGTTAAATCTTCCCTGGGATAGTATGACTAAGTCATCTGCATATCTTAGTACTCTATATTTGTTCCCTTCGAGTGTCTTTAACAGCTCGTCAATTAAAAGGTTCCACAGTAGAGCAGACAAAATTCCCCCTGCGGACATTCTCTTGCAATCCGAGCTATCATTGTTTCACCCATCTAGGATTGATATACTAATCTTTATTTAAGCATACAACTTGATTTGTCGAGTCTCTTATTTACCAACACTATAGTAATTTAATCTAGGGGTATAGTACTATAAGCTGCCCTAATAAAGAACCTCTTTGTTTTCTACTGCATTCTTCACTCTGGTAAAAAGGCTATAATGCTGTTTCTGGGATACTGGTCTTGATGTAAAGTTTGAGTGACTAAGACATCATCCCTAATATGACTGGAAAGCCATTTATCTAGAGTTTTCAGAGTAAAAGTCATAATTGTTCTTAGAGTTTTAGTCGCATCCTTACCTATCTTTTCAGGTTTATATATATATATATATATATATATATATATATATATATATATATATATATATATATATATATATATATATATCACTTCCTTCTGCAACTAAATAGGATAAATGTCATTAGGTCCCGGCAATTTATAATGTTGAAGTTGTCCACTTTACTTTTGTTTTCATCTACCACTTTCTTTGCATCCTCCCAATTTCCCCTAGTTGCCCACCCTGGGGGTTCCAGTTCTATATTTATCAATTATTAGGTGATATATTAGGAACTTGTGATCCGACACTTTCTCGAGTGGTTTCCGCCTCATCGCAGTGCCTCCTCCACGCATCTCTTTTGGATTTTCCCAGAGCATTGTTATACTCAGTTAGAGCCTTTTTATAACTATCCCATATACCAATTATTTGCTTTATTAAAAAGCTTTCTTGTCTGTTTTCTCATTCGAGCATCAGGGCACATTCCTGTTGGAATCCGTTTTCACTTTAAGACAGTTACCTTCATACCCTGAGGTTACAGCATCCTGCCATTGTCTTACTACAATCTCCAGCTCTGTCCTATTCCTGATAGTTCTATTTATCCCTTTAAGATTGTGTTCTAGGTCTGCTTGGTAAGCTTCTCAATTTGTTTTTCAAAGGTTACGATAAGTTCCTTATATAAGGCTGATACACCCTATTCCAAAGTAGATGTGCCTGTGGTCGGAACAATTTACCTCTCCAGGCACAAATGCTAATTTCTAATAAAACTACTAATAAACATAATATCTATTGTTATATTTATAAGTTTCTTTTCTCTTATAATAATGAAAGTAAGTGTATTGCCTACATTTAGTAAGTATAAATTATTTGCCGTAATAAATTGTAGTAAAGATTCACCTTGCCCGTAGGTGTTGGTACTTCGCCAGATAATATTATGTAAATTTGCATCATAGCCGATGATAAGTTGCAAGCCATTTTTCCTCGTCCTGTTACCAGTTCCTTCATTTCTGTGGTTGGCGGCAGGGTTGGGTCATCATGAGAAAAATATATCGAACCGAGCATTAGCTCCCTCAGGCCATCCTCATTCTCCATCTTTAATCTAACTACTATTAAGTCTCTAGAACACAAATTATTTAAAGACGGCACTTTAAAACTTTTTCGATTATAATGTAGGTCTTAGGAATCTCTAAGAATCAACTGTAGATCAGTTCTCCATAAGACCTCTCCGCTAAACGTGTGAGTTGAAACGGACTGCTGCGTGCAGTAGGTTGGTTTGTTCTTGGTTTAAAATTATCTCAGGATATCGCCTCTCTATTCCTATCTATTACTAGTTGTCTCACTGTATTTGTCAGTATGCTTGGTGCTTCTCAGTTTTTTGTTTTTTGTGATGGGGTTTTATAGTACGATCGGGCTCTTTTGGATCTTTTTTCCTTCTTTACCTTGCTCGCCTTTTTTTTGCGACTTATTGTTAGCCCATGTCCCTGCTGCAATGTTTTTATCCTTAACATGATCCTTTTTCTAAGCCCCAGACAGTCTTATTATTTCTCCTTCTCCCAGCTGCTGCTTATTATCAAAGATTATTTTTTTCCTCCTCTGGTATTTTTATGTCTTGGTCTTCAACGACAATAAAATTTGATCCTCAGTCAGTAGCTTCCTCGGCTGTAGTGCTTTGAGAAGTATATTCTTTTGTAATATCCATACTGTTCTCATGAGAACGGTAGAAAAAATGGTTCACACCTGCGGAGCCTCATGCACAAATGTAAGACTAATTACTTTGACAGGTCACTTGGTATCTTAAAGGCTCCGTTAGCGACACTACATACCCCCAGTGTTATTCGTCTCTCAACGAGTCGCATAATACTTTTGATTGAGTTGAGCTTGTCTCTTGTGCAATTCTCTGAGCGGAGTTGAGACAGTAGAGAAGAGAAGCATTTATCGACACTAGTCTACATCCAGAGAAGAGCTCTATGCAGATTGACCTCCAGTCTTTGATTTAGGAGTGCTGTCGTGCAAGAGTCTCCTAAAATCCATAGTTGATCCGCGGAGTGGTTTTCACTTAAACCATGTTGCGGTTTCTAGACCGCTCAGGTATGACTACTTACTCTCTGCCATTTGTAGGTTTTAAACTCGTCAGATTTCTCTGAGTAGTTGCAAGTGGCAGGTTTATGAACACTCTTTTAAAAGTAGTGTCAAATATTGATTATATAACTTGGGATTTGCCTATCCGTCACCTGGCACGCGCTCGATAGTTACTTAACCCACGAGCTTAAGAATGTCAATTTGTAACAAAATCTGCCCAATGATCTAAAGAAATCAGAAGAAGGTACAATTATTTTCTAGTCTAATATTAGTACTAATAAAGAACTATGAACGCAAATTAAACAAAAACCAATACCAAAATGTAATACTGAAGCAGAAATAGAATTGCGTCGGTCGTATAACAAAACCAGCATTTAAATGGATAACGACAAAATAAAAAGTTAAAGGAAGATTACGAATAACACCTAAGAGAACATAAGAAGAATGCAAAAAAGCTCATAAGAACCGGAAGTAAACGATCGTCTTAGTCAAGGACAAAAAGCAAGGGAGCTGTTTTTTATTATTATTTATTATATTATACAGTTTCAAAAACACTAAACAAACCATAGTCGTACGATCTGGTGCTGTAACTATCTTAAAAGAAGGATTCGTATTTCGCGTAAAATATATTATTATATAAGTTGCTTATTACTCATTACAAGTAAATTTTAAATGTAAAAGAAAAGTAAAAACATGGTCTTTTGTGGAATAATAAACAAGAGTTGCTTGCAACTGAAACATAGAAGTGCATTTATTCTAAAATTATAAAACGACATTACTTTGCTAAACGAATAGCATGAAATAACAAAAAAGTATTTCTAGAACTTCAGAAGAATACGGTTTCCCATTTTATGAACAGTTCCGTTTTCGGTCTCAAAGGTTGAATACCACGCCGTTTGTGATTGCATTTTCGCTATCTTGGTCTGCATCCAAGAGTTTCCTTTGGAATTCCAGTAGACTGAGTAACAGGCTGCCGTTATATAAGATTAATTATTAATTAAATAAATAATAATTTCTTACAAGAAGATCTTACAAGAGATCTACGTCATAAGCAATGATTATAATAAACAACTAAGCTAATTTAAGGATATAAAAAGCATTCAAAAAGTCAGTATACTTATTACTTTAAAATAAAAATTCTCGTTTACGTCAATTTTAATTTTGACTTAATAATTGCTTTTTTACCAATTTGGACGCTCATCAATATAACAACGTATACCGTGTATGCTACAGCTAATGTAAAAACAATTATGAATCCGCAAACATCTAAAAGATGATACTGATACCACGGCATATCTACAGCAGGGCTTTTCAAATGGTGTGCACCTTTGTGCCTTATCACATATTCTGTCCACCAAATTATTTTTTCCAACCCCGTCATTGGCTCATCAGTAAGTAAACTGGAAATCTCCTTAATTTTGTTACGATATCTATACGAAAATGAGTTTTAATTTTTATAGCCTGTGAACACTAACTACTTACTTGGGATTTTCTGTCACTTCTATTAAAGCTTTCTTCAACACGTCCTTGTCAATTTTCTCAACATCTACTGACTGACCTATTCCCAGTTTAACAATTCTCAGCGCATTAAATGGCTGATCTCCAATAAAAGGCATAGCCACAAGTGGAACTTTATGTACTATCGCTTCCTCCATAGACTGCAGACCGCATTGAGTGACGAAAACTTTTACATTTGGATGTCCTAAAAGTTACAGTGTATAAATGTTAGTGCCATTGTATACGTATCAATGAAGAGATTACCCAAAATTTCCTCCTGAGGAAACCATTTTCTAATAATAACATTCTTGGGCTGTTCTGGTAATTGGTCATCTTCCCATTTCCAAAAGATCTTATACGGGAGTTCTGAGAGCGCTTTAATTATAATTTGTAGAACCTTAAGCGACAGATTGATACTTTTAACGTTTGAACCCAAACTAAAATAAACTACCCCATTCTTCCCACTATCCAACTCTGCTTGAAGATCCTGAAATAATTAATATGAAGACTCGTAAATAAGTGTCTAAGAATAGCATTCTCATTAAAGTCAGACGTGTCAATTGGCATCATTTGTAGCTCTAGCACGAATACTTATCTTTTGCTGCATAATTGGAAAAAATTAGAAATTTTTATTCAAAATTGAAAAAACTTTATTGTTTTAAATAGTAACTGTTTATTGCTTACTTGCTTGTTATTATTTATGTTAAGTAATAAAAATATAAACGTACTTAACTTCAAAATGTATTTTTTTAACAAATAATGTACTTACTATTGGCAATGGTTTTTTTTTTCCTAGTTTCCTGGTGCTTCCGGTTCCTACTTCTATGACAGCGGGAACATTGGGTCTTATAGAATGGACTATAGGATTCACATTTATAAATAACAAGCTGACATTTTTCTCTATGTCACCTAAGTATGGAAGATCGTTACTAATATACTCCCTCGCAATTTTGTCATACTTTGGAATTACATGGTAATGGTGAAAGTACCTGATCCATATAGAAAAATACAAACTATAGATCCGATCAAAGAATCCCAAATTGCCATCGACTTGTAGAAGCATATCTGGGTTTAACACGGGATGCCAAGGATTCCCAACTGCGTCGTATTCAGGAAGATGTATGGTGTATGAAGATATTCCAATCATAGGGCAACCGAATTTCACGCTTAATGCGTACATCAAGGGATGCACAAATTCCACTATCATTACATCGAATTTGTTGTTTGTGTCTCGGATAAACGTCTGCACTGAGGGATGGCGTAGCTCTGCTTCGGACACTTTACCATATAGTTCATAATAATTAGTAATTATTTCGCTCATCGGAAGATCTTTATGAAGTGTTTTTTGAATGTTCAATTCTTTTAAAATGCTGTACGCAAAGTGCAAATCCAATTCAGTAACGTTGACGAGGTGGGGGTCGTTTAAAGGATCGGTGGTCAAAACCGTCACTTGGTGTCCTCTCAAGGAAAGTTCTTTCCAAACTGTTTGGTAAACCACTTGATGACTGATTGATGCCATCGGAAACACCCCTAAAATGTTTGCACTTTGCGCGTGGTGTAAGCACAAGCAAAATGATGCGAAACGTAGCAGCAAGGTATTCATCTTGGTGATTAACTCTGACTAAAAGATGCGAGAACAACTTTTATGTTGCAGTAAATTAATGTAAATTTGATGTAAATAATGTTTCCTAAAATGTTGTGTTATTGTAATTAAGTATTTGCAAAGGTTTATATAAATGTTATAATTAAAAATTCATGCGCTATCGCTTCGGTTATGTAACCAATAAGGCACTTTTTAACTTCTTTTCTTGTTAGAAATTTAAATATCCTGTTCATTGTTTACTTTGTTTAATAATAATTTTGTTATTAATTATTTTCCTTTAAATACAAATATTAAATCTTTTATTATAGATTGGTTTTCTATATTTGTTGCATTTGATTATAGTTGCATGCTAATTTTTTCTAAGTATTTTACTTATATTCAGTTTGTGTTTCGTCTTTTCTAAAACTATAGTATTATGCACAATTATTGAAAAATACTTACATTTTTCGTATATTTTGTTAATTATTTATAAATTATTAATAAATAGAACATAACACAGCTAATATTATTTAGCCTCAACCCATTTAGTAATACCCTGATAAAACAACATGTTTTCATGTTGTTAAAATGTTGTCGAGTATACTAAAACATATTGTATATTATCAGAGTTTGGAGAAAATATTTCCTGAACTAAAAAATAATTATTCTCATCGTATGACTATGTTTAAGTGGTAATGGGGGTTTTAAAAAAAAAATTTTAATTTAGAAGACGACCTGAGATTACAACACTCATCCTCAACTACCAGGGAGGAGAATATAACTGGTGCAATCTACTCTCAAGTAGAAGAGTGTTCAAACATTTCTTCACCGACGTTTCATGCTACCACGATCACTTTCAAGCGAGAAAGGCTTGCTCCTTTTAGGCACTTTATGTTTTAACCGTCTACCGAGATGCCCAATAAGTTTTAAAATTGAACGTCTTGCTATGCATATCTACACCATCATAATAATAGGTAATTAAAACTGGCTTCATTTTATAACGTACCAAATAAAGTCCAAAATTTGTGACTTTTACGATTACGAGCTGGATATAGGTGCCCACCAAAAGCGTCCACTATTATTCACGTCAGGCCACCGAATAAGAGGCTTAGGGGTTGAACTTAACGACTCCGGAGCGGTCTGAAATTATCTCAGGGAAAATACTGATAAGCGGCTCTTTCTGTGGCAAACAGATGTTCGAGAGACAGAAGGAGAAAGAGAGGGATATATATATATATATATATATATATATAACCTTTTCAACGGCAGGCGAAGGACAATTGTTCAGTGACTACCTTGAGGAGAAAATCACAAGTCATCTGAAACTAGGAATAAGTAATTTGACTATAACTTTTGTTTGAATCAATCTTACTCAATACACCAAGTTCATTTCAAGAAGAGTATGTTGAAAAATAAAATTGGCGTTCTCTGAAAAATAGCGCTTACTTGCCCTAATTATTAAATAACCCTTGAAATTAATAACAGAGATGAAGTTGATCATCTCAAGCTAAAATTATAAAAGCAACTGGTTTGGTTAAAGTAAATAAAGAAATTAACAGAAATCCATGTGGCGGATTCCTCAAGAAGCAGATAGTTCTGGTAATGTAGTAATTTAATTAAATTTAATTATGATGTGAATTTAATGCAAGTTAAGAAATTAAAAATATTTGTAGTTTTATTTCCCCATTCCCTTATTCTATCCCCTCCATTTTTGGATTATGTTTACGTATATATTTAAGAAATGCATGTGTAAAATTTGGTTTGAATTCGGCAAAAATATAAAGTTCATAAAGTTAAGAACAACTGAAGGTCGTTTTCCCCCACTTCTTTGATCGCTCTTACCTATTTACGATATTGGGCGAAACATTGGCGCAATAAATGCGTGTATAAAATTTCATTTAAATTAAATAAAAATTCTGGAAATTAGTATGGCCATAAAGTTCATTATATTACATAGTATAAACATCTTAGAGATGGTCGTGAATCTGTTGAAAATGATTTTGGAAGACCAACAACAAGCAGGACAGCGAAAATAAATGTGTGCGAGATAAAGTCAATAAGCATTGGTGATTGATAGTCTGAGAACCAAAAGATAAACTGGGAATTTCAAAAACTAAGATATCTGAAATTTTAGATCCCTTTTTCAATCACATAAGCCAAACTTACGGGTAGCGGGAGATACTTCTTTACGATCTCGGTGAAGAACAGGATTTTACAGGAAGTGCCTCGCCCCTGCAAGCTTTTTCTTGGAGAAATAAAGTCTGCACCTTTAACGCTACTTTCGTCAAATATTCTTTTCCACATCCAACCTTAGAGGAAAGCCAGGAGATGACTACCTCTGTTATCATCCCAAGAGAATCTTATGAGTAGATTTAATTATGTAAATATAGAAACTTTGTCAACAAAACTATCTCTACCTAAAAGCATATCAATTACCGCTTGGAATGTTCAGGGAGTTGTTCTACAACCTGGTAAATTAGACATTATCAAAAAAGAAATATGAAACATTACAATAGTTGGTCTGTTCAATGATTATTTCCAAATTAATCTAATTCAGTGTACTGAGCTACAACCCCATCAATTTTAGAATATTCACCAAAAAGATTAATGCTAAACCATGTAACTTAAACATAGTCCAAGTATACGCACCAATAGCATTCAACAGTGAAGATAAACTTTCTGAATTCTATCGCCAATTGAAAAGAACTATTAGAGAAATATCCAATTATAGAAGTAATATGCATATAAGGCGATTTTAACGCAAAATTGGACAAACACAAGAAGACGAACAAATAAGATAATTGGTGGGATGATATAGTCTAGGCATGAGGAACTATTCCGGTCAAAAACTCGTACAGTTCTGCCTAGAAAACAATTTAGCGAACACAAATAGTCTATTTCCTTAACATCCAAGACGACGCTACACGTGGACTTCTCCCGGAGGACAATACAAGAATCAAATTGATTTCTTCCTCATAGCTTCCAGATAGAAATCAAGCGTCAATAATGTAAAAATTCTTCCTGGAATCGAATATGGAAATGTTCATTAACTCTTGCTAATTAAAGTTGGAACTCATATAAAACCAAAAAAAAAATAAGAAAAAAACTTCCTCCTTGAAACCTGAAAACATGGAATAATTAAAAAAAAACAACTGGATCAAAAATTATCGCATACAAATTATGTGTCTAGAAATCGAAAAACAAGCTAATACTAACGAAACCGCTTCCAGCGCATCAAAGCAACCGCAAAGGAATTTAAACGAAGAACGTGGAAAGTAGAAGACAAAGAGGGGAAAGTCGTTACTGAGATAGATGACGTAGTGGAGGTATAGCAACAATACTGCGAAAACATAAACAAACAAAGCAAACGATCAAGAATCAGCATAAAAGAAGAAGTCGGGCAAGCTATCCGTTATTTTAAGAAAATAAAAGCCAAGTGAAGATAATGTGAGTCTAGAAATGCTAAAGCCGATTACTCAAAAAGGTGTTGGTCTCTTATGGAAAGTTTATAATAAGATCTGGAAAACAAGACAGTGGCCAAGAGATTGGAGTTCATCCACTTTTATTCCACTGCATAAAGAAGAGTTAAGCCCAATTAAGATTAGGATTCTACTAAACGGACTCAAGAACTTCTTAGAGTAGCCGATTCCAGAGGAACAAACTGGATTCATAAGTGAGAATGGCACCAAATATCACATCATAAACGTAAGGTAAATCATCGAAAAAAACAAGAGAGTTCAAAAAACTAGGTATCTAAACTTTTTCGATTACAGTAAGGCCTTTGATTACGTGAATTGGGCATTCTGATAAATGCTATTAGACATGGGAACACCTCAACACCTCGTCATACTACTAAGACAATTATATAATAATCAAAATTGATAACAAGATCTCTAAACCCTTTAACGTACAACGTGGCGTTCGCTAAAGTTGTGTCTTATCACCCTTGTTATTCAACACTTATGGAGAATACATAGTAAGAAATTTTCTGGATGGTTGAAAAGGTGGAATGGTTATTGGCGGCAAGACAATAAACAATCTTCGCTACGCGAACAACACTACACTTATCGCAAAACAGGAACAGGAGGTGTCAAAGCTAATCGAAGGGGTTGAGCAGGAAATCTTACGTTTCGGCCTAAAATTCAATCTACAAAAAACAAAACGTATGCTAATAGATCTCACCATCAAAATAGAAACTGCACCTAACATTCGTGATGTAGAAAATGTCAAAGAAATAGTTCATCTGGATTCCCATATAAATAATAATGGCAACTCGTCAACGGACATGAAAAGCCAAAACAGCTATAACTAAACTAACTAAAATCTGGAAAGATTTCCAGTTTCGAAGACAACAAAATCCAGAACACTTGTGTTTTCCATTGCCATATACGGAGCAGAAGCATGGAGCTTAAGGGCCAGAGATACTAATAATAAGTTGGACGCCTTCGAGAGGTGGCTTTGGAGAAGATTTCTGAGGATACCCTGGTCCTCATATAGAACCAATGTGTCTATAGGTATTATAAGAACTGAAATTCCAGAAAATATTGTCAAGTTCAGTAAAACAACTAATTTTGAAACACTTCGGACAGGTCACCAGAAGGAAGGACGATAACTGGCTGTTCAAGAAAAAATAAAAGGTAAACGTCCGCGAGAATGTTCCTCGAAATAGTGGATCGACCAAGTTAAGGAATTCACTGGTACACCTTTTCAAGAAAATATTAAGAATGCCTCAGAAGATTCAAGGCACAACATTATTGGCCACTCTTAAAGAGTTTGATAGCGCTTACTAAGAACAACGAGCGCCATTTTGAAAATATTTTTATCTAGTCCATTTTTTTTATTTGTCAGTCCAATGCAATTTACCCGGTTTCGATGACATTTGTAGTTTTTTTTTAGTAAATTTTCTCCTGACGACACGAACCTATGAGACATGTTGTAGGATCAAAATAGCGACAGTGTCATATAATGCCATATTTGTTTTAACATTCGTAAAAATTTCAGCAGACAACTTGTCTTAATCACGTAATAACAGAGTACCAAGCCGTAATTAAATTTCTCACCAAAGATGGTCTTAACCTTAGAAATATTAAACAACGCTTGGATGGTATGCACGGTGAATTTTAGCCTTCATATTCCATTGTAGTTCCCATTTGACTTTTGTAGCGGATAGACGTGCTAATCGCCGCTCGAGTGCATGAAAGTTCAAGTGATAACGATTTTATACACAATACACAGCTGGCCGAACGGCAAGTAAATTATTTCTCATTATCTACATTACACTAAGATTAAATATTTTGTAAAAGTAACGGACAGAATAACTAATAATCACTAGCGGTTAATAAATGCTAGGAAATTAAATGAAAGGTAACTGTGTTTACCTGTTAAACTTCATTAAACAAAATCAAAATGTTACCAGCATATAATAGCCCAGGAGTTAATTATAACCAAAATGGCGTACGATATAATAATCCCACGCAGGTAATCCCAATGAACAACGTTATATCGGGTGTTACATTGGCTAACACACAAATGCCGCAGTACTATAACTTTCAACAACAAAGTCAATCAATACCCACTAGTAGCAACTTCTTCATACCGCAACAGAACATTAACCCACCAGCCCATTCCCACCCCACTCAGCAGCAGCAATAAAACAACGAACGCCAGTACTACAGACTGACCTCAACCAGCGATGATGAAACAGAAGAAAACCCCAATGAAAACTCCAAAGAAAACCCATGGCAAAAAGTAAAACAAACCAAGCGAAGAAAAATAAATATACCCAACAGTCAAAACATTTTACTACAAAATAAATATAGCCATTTAACCGATGCCATGGAAGAAGAAACTAACACAACACAATCTTTGTCTATGGCGTAATAAATTACCAACAAATGATAAACAAATTAAATGAAATCATAGAAATAGAGCAGTACAGCACAAAATCTCTAGCTAACAATACAATAAAAATCAATTGCAATACCTCTGATACTTACCGAAAACTGATTCACTTCATGCAAGTAAACAAAATTGTGCACCATACATATCAACCGAAGGAGGAACGAGTCTATAGGGTAGTACTCAAGCACTTACATTTTACAACTAGCACAGAAAACATTAAAAAAGAACTTAGTAAAGACGGACATCAAGTCAGAAATATTATGAACGCAAGAAAACGAATAACAAAAGAAACTTTAAACCTATTCTTTGTTGACCTAGAGCCAGCACAAAGCAATAAAAATATTTATAAAATACAAAACCAACTAATAACTATTGAACCACCCAAAAAAGTTAAAGGTATATCACAGTGCATGCACTGTCAGCAATATGGTCATACTAAAGCTTATTGTACTAAACTCTATGTATGTGTTAAATGCGGAGGGACTCATAGCACGAATAATTGTACAAAGAACAAAGATACACCTGCACGATGTGCATTATGCAATGGTCCTCATCCGGCTAGCTATAAAGGCTGCGAATTCTACCAAGGCTTACTAAAAAAATCCAACAATGCTAACAATAGACTAAACATTCAACACAACCCGTTAACAGCCACCTACACAGAAAACCAACCTCAAACAAATAGTATCCAACAAAAATTTAAGCTATGCAGGAGCAGTGAAACATAACAGAACCAACGAACAAAATGCATTACGCTCAACTGATAGCAGAGAACACAACGAACATCACACAAGAACACCCTCCATCAGCCTCTGCAAATTCCTAGATGAGTTTAAGGCTATGTTTCAGCAACTCGTACAACAGAACAGCATGGTGATAAATCTGCTTACCACGCTGATAAGTAAAATTCAATAAATTTCTAACAATAGCCCTGTGGAATGCCAATGGCCTTCTACAGCACAAAAATGAAGTTGAAATATTCCTTCATCATAATTCAGTGGACATCATGCTAGTCAGCGAAACACATTTCACAGACAAATCATATTTTCGCATACCTAACTTCACAACCTACATAACCAATCATCCAGATAATACTGCACATGCTGGGACCGCCATTTTAATAAAAAGTTCTATAAGCCACATCGAACTGCCAAAATATGTAACCAATCACTTACAAGCCACAGCCATTAAAGTAAAGACACTCCCATACGAATTAACAGTAGCAGCAGTATATTGCCCACCACGGCACAATATCAAAAAAGAAAATTTCAAGGAATTTTTCCAGACACTAGGGCATAAATTAGTTGCAGGTGGAGACTATAATAGTAAGCATACGTTGTGGGGATCTCGACTAATCACAACAAAAGGCAGCCAGTTGGCTAATCTCATACAGGAAAATAATTACTCCTTCCTTTGAACGGGTACACCAACCTATTGGCCGTCAGCCCCCAATAAGATCCCAGATATTTTGGACTTTTATGTAACCAATGGGATCTCGCAAGCGTATATGAACGTAACACCATGCTACGATCTCTCCTCTGATGACTCGCCGGTAATTGCAACAATTAGTCAATATGCTATTCATAAAAAACCAACGCCCAGACTTCATAACAAAAAAACAAATTGGGAACATTACAGGAACAAGATACAAGAAGACATAAAATTGAGAGTAACTCTGAAAACTTGAAATTGACACCGTCCTAACCTCCCTAGTAAACAGCCTCAAACAGGCCGCTCAACATGCCACTCCTCACACAGAATTCCAAAATCACAAGTATATAATACCTACGCCCATTAAGAGGCTTATAGCAGAAAAAAGAAGAGCCAGGGCAAAGTGGCACTGTACCCGTGCACCAGCAGATAAAACTGTACTAAACAGATTATATAACCAACTGCAGCGTCAAATAAAAGAAATGAGAGAAAAGTCATTCTTTATGTTACCAATCTCAACAGATACGACAATTCCATATGGAAACCTATAAAACACAAAAAAAACCTAAGGCGCCAATATCTCCCCTCCGTAACACTGCAATAGCATATCAACATTTCCTTGTTATGATTTGTCATCTGACCATTCCCCGATAATTGCAACTATTAGTACTTTCGTAATTATTAAGAATTTTACACCTAAACTTCATAACAAAACCAACTGGGATAAATACAAAATTGAAGTGGAACAACGGATTAATCTAAAAACAAGCCTCAAAACCCATAACGATGTCGAAGACGCTTTGGATGCCCTCACAAGTACCCTTAAACATTCAGTTATGGAAAGTACTCCATCTCTGCCAATAGCTAATACCACAAAATCAATGCCACTTGATATAAAACATTTCTTTGATAAAAAACGGAAGGCACGGACTAGGTGGCACACAACCCAGGCACCCGTGGATAAAAATATACTGAATCGCATTAGCAATCAATTAAAGGCGCAACAATCCTTCACTGACCACGTGACAAGACTAAATAGATTCGACAACTCTATCTGGAGATCAATTAAATCCAAGAAAAAACCAAAAGAACACAATGCTCCAATAAAAAATCTTGCTGATCACTACGCTAAATGGGCGAGAAGCGACCAAGAAAAGGCTAATCTTTTTGCAAATCATCTCGCATCTATCTTTAAGCCCAACAATCAAGATATAATTAATGACATCGTAACAAGTTTATTCAACATTTCACAATCCCCATTTCGAATTAAATCCTTCACTCCACACGAAGTTCAGAACGAACTTAATCATCTTAACATCCGAAAAGCACCAGGTACAGACGGTGAGACGCCAAAAATGCCCAGGGAATTGCCGAAAAAAGGGATACTCTTTACTACCTACATTTTTAATGCCATTTTAAGACTGCAGCACTGGCCTCCAATGCTAAAAACGGCAGAAATAATCTTAATAAATAAGCCAAGAAAGAACCCAAATGACCGAACCTCATACCGTCCAATTAGTTTGCTCCCTACATTTCCAAGGTATTAGAACGCTTATTACTACAGAGACTAAATACCGATGGCTTCCTCCCCATCAATTTGGTTTCCGAGCAGGACATTCTACAGTTCAGCAAACACATAGATTAATCCAAGTTATTAATCACGCTTTTGAACAAAAACATTATATTACTTCAATTCTACTGGACGTTAGCCAGGCCTTTCATAAGGTCTGGCATACAGGTTTCTTATATAAAGTCAAGGAAACCCTCCCACTAAAGTATTCCGACATCTTGAAATTCTACCTTTCAGACCGCAAATTTAGAACCAAAGTAGGAGATGCCAAATCAGACTATCATTCCATAGAAGCAAGTGTACCACAAGGAAGCGTCTTGGGACCGACCCTCTACAACCTATATATATATATATATATATATATATATATATATATATATATATATATATATCCCAACAACTACTGAAACTACTATCTGTACTTTTGCTGATGACACTGCCATACTAGCAGCTAACCTAGTACAAATCCACTTAAATGTACTCCAGGCTTGATTGCATCTCTGGAAAATTAAAATAAACGAAAACAAATCACAGCACATAGACTTCACTCTAAGACACGAACGTTGTCCTCCGCTTTTTCTCAATAACGTCGAACTCCCTCGAGCTATATCTATCAAATATCTTGGATTCCACTTGGACACTAGGTTAACATGGAAAGATCACATTACCAAAAAACGGAAGCAGATTGACTTGAAGATCAAAGAACTCTATTGGCTGTTAGGGAAGAACTCAAAACTTTCGTTAAAAAACAAAATACTGCTATATAGAACAATCATCATCCCTATTTGGACGTATGGAATAGAAATCTGGGGTTGCGCAAGCAAATCCAATATAGTATTGCTCCAAAGAAGCCAATCTAAAGTGCTACGTATGATATATCAAGCACCGTGGTATGTCTCAAACCAAACGCTACACGACGACCTGAGCATTCTCTATGTCAAAGATGTCATCAAGCTACGAAGTAGAACCCACCACGATAGATTGGCAGCCCACTCAAATAACCTGCTTCAACCATTACTGGAAAAAGAACACCCACGACGACTACATAGACTTTGGCCAGCAGACCTTCTTGTGGATTAAGAGAGTCCTTCACTGGAAGAGCTCTCGTCACGTCATTTCAAGCTGAAATTCTGATATACAATTAGCCCATAAAATGTAGTAGTTCTGATTGCTAATAAATATACATCTATATAAAAAAAATTTCTTCGTGAAAAACACGCTGTTTGCGTTGTTGTATAGCAAGCTTTGATTCTTTACTTTTTCTATTTGCGTTATATATGTCATTTATTCATTTATTAATCTTATTATCTGCTTTTTCCAATGTTTTTAAGAGGTTAAAAATGCGAATATCAATATTTTATAGACTTTTGTGTTTGTAAAAAATTTCAATTTGATAACTTCACTTTAGACATTTTGAATGATTCAAGGAGAAAGATTCCTTGCAAGGATGTATCACTGGTTTTCTATAAGAATTCTAAGAGACAAAAATGTAATCGTACAATTTATTGATCCGATTGTATGTAGTTATATATATGGTATCTTCGTTCGTCAGTATGTAATCTATCGCCTAAATTGTGGTTTACATATGACCAACAGTAATCAAATACCTTGATAATTACGCTGGACTTTGATTCACATTTACAGTAAAAAAAATTTTTTTAGATTTATTTATTACCAATTAGAATAATAATATCTACATATATATTCTATAAGCTACTGTGATGGTTTTATATATATATATATATATATATATATATATATATATATATATATATATATATATATATATATATATATATATATATATATGATAATAACACCCAGGAGTGTTATCTTACTATAACAAACATTTATGACGTGAACAATATTATATTACTAATATTTTAATTTGTTGTATCTGTTGCCCATAATCTTTGAAGATGTCTTTGATAAGTATTATCCACTACCGATTGGATAATCGCATTTGGATAAATTTAGACTTTTTGCCGTCGTATTTGGTGATATCTCTCTCACATATGGTACTTCCAAATCTTCATGTAAGGTTTACTTGGTTACATACCAAGGAACATTTAGCAAGCCACGCAAACTTTTAGACTAAAATCTCTGCAGTATGTGAACGTTTGAACTGAAGCAACCTTATAGGTCAATCCCATACGTCTTATTACGTTTTATATATCAGTAGTTTATGTTCAATTTCTAGACAACAATTTTTTAATTATTTCTTGCCAGTGTGTCCTCTCGAATAAGTCGTTGTTCCAAGTGCATTACCAGACATTTTACTTTTTTGGACTGTGGCACTTCAGTGTCATTTATTATTACCGGTGGTCAAAGTTGTCACCTTAATGCAAATGTGACTTGGACAGATCTATTTTCATTTACGCGGATTTTTCACCCATTTGCTCTAGTATATGGTGGGTTGCAATTTCTGGATTATCATGAGAAGAGAGGGCAGCAGTGTCAATGGGAAATTTTTCTATTATTGTTGTTTTATTGCAGATAGGCCTGCAGTGTATAGCAGATAAAGAAGTGTTCAAGGACACCTGAGTTAATTTGTTTGGCTTCCATAAATTCATTACCAAATCTTACTTGAGAATTACGATTTGTCAAAGTAAGGGAGTTTTGATTTGAATAGTGGTCCTTGATGCTGACGGTTAAAAGCCTAACTACCGTTAAGGAAGACCGCACAGTAGTATTCTTTATCTTCAAACGATTTATTAATCACATCAGTTATACGGTGGCACTGTTGGATGGTGGAATGTTCCTGCTTAAGCTAAACTAATGTTGAGGAATTAGATCGTTTAGAAAGGTATCTTCACAAACTCTTTTAACAATTCATTTTTCTAGTAGCTTTGATGATATTGGAAATAAACTTATTGGCCTGTAGGATGTAGGTTCACCGGGCAAGAGCTTAAGTTGAGTAGTTTAGTATGTTAGACGAAGTATAATGTTGAATAAAATAGTTATCGGTTTTATACCTTTACTGAGCCGTTCTTTTAATACTTTTGCAGTTATCGGTTTGTCTCCAGGCGCTTTCCAGTTATTTAGATATTGTATCTCTTTCACTATTTCTGCTTATGAGAAAGCTCGAATTGGTGGCAACAGCTGCAGAAGCGTTCATCTGTATAGGGGTTGAAGGTTTTCGCTAGATATTGAGCAAAAACATTTGTTTGACCTGGCCCATTGCTCTATTGAGTTCAGAGAGACGGCGTTCTTTAAAGCTTTTGGTAGTTTTCTAAAGTGAACGGTCATATCTTAACAAACAGTTAACAGTTTCTACAATCCGCAGGTGTTGCAAGAATGCCTGGAAAGTATTAGGTCTGGACAACTAACTCAACGAGCTAATAAAATAAAATACAAAATTGCAAGATTAACAATTAAGAACAACTTGAAAGATCTGCACAACAGGACGGTGGGTGGCTCCCGCGTGTTCAGTGTCGAGGAAAAAACTACGTTTGTTCATTTGATCAAATTGTTGGACTATAGATTTCCAATTGTCGATTCAGATTTTTGAATGATAGTTAAGAAGTATCTCGACAAAAGAGGAGTTACAATTGCCAAGTTCAAGAAAAGTTATCCTGGTTACGAGTGGTCGCAGAGTTGAAACCAATCTTAGCGATGACGCAAGCAAGATACAAAGTACGTCGAGAAAATTTGCAACTTCAGTAAGAGCTCTAGTTCAATGATGTTCTGTGGGAACGCTGATGACAAGTGTCTTTCACCGTACGTTGTCTATAGGGGTGATCATATGTGGAAGATGTGGGCTAAAAACGGTCCAAAAGATGTCTGTTATAATCGTACTAAAAGTTGTTGATGCAATAACTTTTAAAGATTGGTTTGAAACGCTCTTTTTATACACTGCCAAAAATGAGCAAGAACTAGTGGTATTGATTGCGGACAATTTATCATCACATATTAACATCAGAATCTTAGAACTATGTGATCAGCATAACAAAAAGTTTGTGTGTTTACCACCTAACACTACATCTTGCACAACCTTGCGATGTCGCCTTTTTACTCATAAAGAGAATATGGCGTGGAATCCTGACAAAGTAGAAGGAATTAAAAAACGGTTCAAAATTTGCGACAATTCCTAAGGATGTCTTTTCTACGCTGTTAAAAGAATTAATAAAGCAGTTGGAACCAAACACGGGATAAAATTTAAAATCTGGTTTCAAAAACTGTGGAATTTATCCGACTAATAGAAATATGCTGCCTCAAAATCTAAATAAGTCTGGTCGGAGAATCCTTTTTGAAGTAGTTGGAAAAAAAACGACCAGATTTGCTAGGGACAAAAAGTGCTACGAAGAGGAAGAAGAAATTGGAGGTAACATGTCGAAGTTCACAAAGACATCGTTGGTCCTTCAAAACGCCAGCCCCTACAAAATAAAAAAGGCTCTCATCTGTTTCCTTAAAAAAAGATGTTGATGTGCGATTAGAATCTGACTAGGAAGGCGTACTATCACAACCACCACAAAAACTGCAAACTCTTGATTATGTGGTTGATGGTTTTGTTGTCGTTATGTTCAATGGTGGAAAGTACCCCGGAAGAATTATCAGCATCTTAAAGAGAAAACCCACTGGTGACTGCATAGAAAGAGGTCTAAAATTTTGGAGATGCCTAAAAGGAAGGATTCGATTCCTTATGATTGGAATAAAGTATTGTGCAAGATAAATCCCCCGTAACTGCTTAAACGGAATCAATTTTCTGTGCGTGAGATCGACAATTCTATATAAAATGTACTTACCTTCTGATTTCTCTTGGTAAGATTATGCATAGAAGAATATTGTCTGCCGTATTTGTACATTATTGGTCTTTTCTAATATCAAAACACCAACATTATAGCAAATTTACTAATTTTGAAGGAAATTTTAGGCGTTTTCAATTTCCCAGTACATATTTTGGCGTGTTATTGGCCCACGACACGTTGTACATGTAATTTAGAGATAAAATCAGGTATGGGCCAAAGGCATCCCAACGCCATATAACTTTGTTTCAAATTTTTAAAAATTTGTATGGGGGATTTGGATAGTCGAGAAAACTTTTCTACTCAAACTGTTCCTCCATTCATGGTCTATGAGTAAAAAAAACACTAGACGTACTAATACGTAATAGTATCGCTAAAATTATACTTCTTCTTCTTCTTTTCCTTCTCCCTTATGCCCTAAAGCGTCGGGTACTCTAACCACTTCCGGAAGCTGTCCCGGTTGGCTGCCATTCTTTTTACTTCTCTTAGGTGTTTTCCTCTCTGTTCTACCCTCTTTTCTAAGCTCTGTTCCCATGTTTCTCGTGGCCTTCCTCTGCTTCTTGTTCCCTCTGGCTTTGCTTCTAGAATTCTTCTGGGGTCTCTATTTCTTGACATCCTCACTATGTGCCCATACCACTGTAATTGTCTCTTCTCTACCTCTTGTATTATCGGTTGCTGACCTACTTCTTCTCTGGTTATTGTATTTCGTATGCGATCTCTTTTTGTTCTACCTACTAGTCTTCTTAGATATTTCATTTCACTCGCCGTAATTTTGCTTCTGGTTTTATCTTGTATTGTCCAGCTCTCCGCCCCATACGTTAATACTGGTGTGTATATGCTTTTGTTTACTCTAAGCTTTGTTTGCATGCTTACTTCTTTTTTCGCTATTATTGATTTGTTAATCGCATAATATACTTTGCTTGCTTTATCTCTTCTATTCAGAATCTCCTGTTCTATCGTGCCCGTTTTATTTATTATCGTTCCTAAATATTCATAGTTATTGACCCATTCTAGTTCTTCCCCATTGCATATTATTCTTGTGTTTTCGTTTGTATCATTTTTCTCGATTTTCATAATTTTAGTCTTGTTTGTGTTTATTTGCATACCTCTTCTTTCTATCGCTCTATTCCATTTGTTTATTGCTAGTTGTAGTTTTCTAGTTGAGTCTGCTATGTCTGCGATGTCGTCTGCATATATGAGGCATTGTATATATATGGGCTCTAAATTCCAATTTCCTACCTTCACATTGAATCTTGGTTCTTTTGCTTCCTGAATAATCTGATTCATTACTATTAGGAACAGTAGGGGGCTCAGTGAGTCTCCTTGTTTGATCCCCTTTTCCATTTCAAAACTTTGAGATTCTTTCCCCTTAATTCGCACTCTTCCTTTTGCATTAACGTATACTCTTTTTATGGCCTGTTGTAGTGGGTATGATACATTTAGTTCTGCTAGCGCATTCCATATTGTTTGTTTGGGTACTGTGTCAAATGCTGATTATATATCTATGAACGATTCTTGCTAGTGCCTTCAAGCAGACCGAACGTGCGAGCCGAGCTATACCCAAGTTATCTCAACGGCGGAGCCGCAGCCGTAGCCTCGCTTAAGGTCAGGCAAATTTATGTATTTATTAATTTAATTTCAACGTTTAACTCATTGTTAAACAACTGTTTCACCTTTAAAAACCCAATGACATCAACAAATATTATGCAACACCAGCCAGCTACGAATACGCAAATGTCACAAACGTTCCTATCACAGCCTAATACATTCCCACCTAACCAACACCAATTACTACAACCTTACATGCAAAATCTAAACCCTCAACAATCTCAATATTTTTTACAATCACAGCACGCCCCACAACAATTCATTTATGATCACCCACAGCAAATTAACAACAAAAGAATGATATCAACCAGCGATGAAGAAATTGCAAATTCATCAAACGAAAATTCATGGCAAGTAATTAAAAGTGTCAAGAGAAGAAAAACATTCACAAACAAAGGAATAACACCGACTAACATACAATTATATAATAAATTTAGTGCCTTAAATCCTAACCCAGAAAGCACCGCCAACCAAACCGCAGTTATCATTCCTAGAACTCCTCCCATTTTCGTATACGGAGTTGCCAACTTTCCAGAAATGATAAAAAAATTAAATGAAATAATTGAAGAGGAGCAGTTCTCCTCTAGAAGTATGTCTAATGATACAGTAAAAATAAATTGTAACACCCCTGACACCTTCAGGAAACTATCTAAGTACATGAAAGAAAACAATATCATTCACCATAGTTACCAACCTAAAGAGGAAAGAGCTCTTCGAGTGGTAATAAAATACTTACATCATTCCATGGACACTCAAGATATAATAGATGATCTCGAATCCCAGGGGCATAAGGTAAGGAATATCATCAATGTGCTAAGCAGAAAGGACAAAACACCGCTGAATATGTTCTTTGTGGACCTAGAACCAGCAGACAATAATAAAAGAGTCTACGATATCCGTACGTTATGTCATTGCGTTGTACAAGTCGAACCTCCAAGAAAACAAAACAACGTAATACAATGCACACGATGTCAATTATATGGACACTCCAAGAAATACTGTAACAGACCCTTTAAATGTGTAAAATGTGGCAATACGCACAGTACCGCCAGTTGCAAAAAAACTAGGGACACCCCAGCTACATGCGCTTTATGTGGAGGTCCACACCCTGCGAATTACAGAGGTTGTGAATATTACCATCGTTTATACAAAAGAAACCCTGCCTCAAACAACAATATTAATCCTCATATTACTCCAACATTATCAAATCTTAATCAACAAACACCTGCACCTATTGTTAACAACCCACTTCAAAACTACAACTACACTAAAACAGCCAACAATAATACTAATTACACACCACAATCACAGAATGTTAATACAGAAGATAACATCAGCGAACTGTTAAATAAGTTCTTAGAAGAATTCAAAAACATGTTTAACCAGCTTTTACATCAGAATAGCATGGTACTAAACATGCTAACCATGTTAATTGGACAAAAGTAATGGCTAAGTTCCTTCGAATAGCACTTTGGAACGCCAATGGTATCTTATAACATAAAGAAGAAATAAAAATCTTCCTTCACTACAACCTAATTGACATTCTTTTAATCAGCGAATCCCACCTTACCAACATGTCATACTTTAAGATTCCCGAATACAAATTCTACCACACTAACCACCCAGACAACACAGCCCACGCAGGATCTGCAATATTAATAAAATACACCATCGAACATTATGTACTACCTGAATATGCAAAAGATTACTTACAAGCCACTTCGATAAAAGTTAAAACTCTACCATTTGACATAACCATAAGTGCTATATATTGTCCCCCTCGCCACCAACTTAAAAAGAACATTTTGAAGAATTCTTTAAAACGCTTGGCACTAAGTTTCTCGCTGGTGGCGACTACAACAGTAAAAATACCCTATGGGGATCACAGACTACTACCACGAAAGGAAGAGAATTAGCCAAGGTCCTACACGAAGCGAAATACAATTTCTTATCAACGGGCAGTCCAACTTACTGGCCAACTGATCCCGGGAAAATTCCAGACCTCCTGGACTTTTTCGTCACTGATGGCATTTCAAACTCCTATTTGGACATTGTCCCCAACTTAGATTTATCTTCCGATCACTCACCAGTAATAGCAACAGTCAGCACAACTATAATAAATGTTAAAAAGCCACCTAAGATATATAATTCAAAAACTGATTGGGAAGACTACAGGAATAAAATCAACGAAAGCATCAATCTAAAAATAAGACTAAAAGAACCCAATGAAGTAGAGGATGCCTTAAATAGCCTAACCACAATATTATTACAAGCCGCTCACCAGGCAACGCCGCCCTCGAAAATTCATGTTAGTAACATTAATATCCCTTTAGAAATTAAAAAACTAATAGCAGAAAAAAGAAAAGCCAAAGCAAAATGGCACCGTAGCCATTCCCCAACCGACAAAACAGCTTATAACCAAATAACAAAGAAACTCAAACGCCAAATAAAGGAATCTCAACATGTATCGTTTAGAAACTACATATTAAACTTGAATCGTTATGATAATTCCATCTGGAGACCTGTTAAAGCAGCTCTCAAACCAGTTCACGCAAACCCCCCAGTTCGCAAGCAAGATCCCACCCCGGGGCCATGGGCAAGAAGCAACAAGGAAAAAGCCGACCTATTCGCCCAATATCTAGCAGAAGTATTTACTCCTCACGATAACACACCAAATCAAGAAGTTTCCGATTTTCTGAACAACAATCCTCCTCCCGCAAAACCTATAAAACCATTCATTCCTAAAGAAATCATAGATGTAATAACTCAATCAAATATTAGAAAAGCTCCAGGTCCTGACCTGACTACACCAAAAATGTTGAAAGAACTCCCCAAGAAAGGTATCGTAATGCTCACATATATATTCAATGCGGTTTTAAGACTACAGTATTGGCCCAAACAACTAAAAGTTGCTGAAATAATTATGATCCCCAAGCCTGGCAAAAATCCAAATCATGTATCTTCCTACAGACCAATAAGCTTGTTATCAGCTATCTCCAAACTACTGGAAAAACTAATCCGCAGCAGAATGAACTCATTTTTAGATGTTATCCCTGACCACCAATTCGGATTCCGGTTACAGCACTCAACGATCCAGCAATGTCATCGAGTAGTTCACAAAATTAACACATCCCTGGAAAATAAAGAATATTGTACATCGGCTTTTTTGGACATAGGCCAAGCCTTCGACAAAGTTTGATGGCCTTCTTTATAAAATCAAGCTCCTTCTTCCCTCTCTCTTCTACCTACTTAAATCCTATTTAAAAGACCGTCAATTTAGAGCTAAAGTAAATGGTGAATTCTCTGACTCGTACGATATTAAAGCTGGAGTACCACAAGGCAGCGTTTTAGCCCTCCTACTATACTCATTATATACAGCAGATCTCCCAACCACAACAAATACCTTAATCGGTACGTTTGCTGATGACACAGCTATTCTGGCTAGTCACGAAAATCCCATAATCGCAGCTTCTTACCTGCAGGAGACCTAATTGGAAACTGGGTCAACAAATGGAAAATAAGAATTAATGCATCAAAATCAACTCAAGTAACCTTCACACTGAGAAAAGATAGATGTCCTTCGGTCACCTTCAACAATGCTCCCATTACACAATCTTCTTCAGTGCGTTATCTAGGACTACATCTTGACGAAAAAATGAATTGGAAAGAACACATAACCAGAAAGAGGAAACAAATAGATCTGAGGTTCAAGGAGTTACACTGGCTGCTTGGAAGAAAATCGCATCTACCACTCGAGGAAAAAATTTTACTATATAAAGTAATATTACTACCCATATGGACATACGGCATTGAATTGTGGGGCTGTGCCAGCAAATCAAATATTTCCATTGTCCAAAGATCCCAATCTAAAATCCTGCGTGAACTCACTAACGCTCCATGGTATATGTCTAATAATACACTGCATAATGACCTCCACATCCCATACATCACTGAAGTTATCCAGCAAAGAAGCAACAACCATCATACCAGACTTACAACACACAGCAACCCTCTTATACGCCCACTTCTATATACTCAAGACAACAGAAGGCTAAAACGTCTCTGGCCAAACGACATCCGATGAAAACGACGAGGACTCTTCGATGGTAGAAGCCTCATCATGACCGATAAGGATTTTCATATTTAAGATCCTATGTAGCACATTAGCCTATAGAATACATATTCTGATTGCTAATTTATTGTACAATAAAAAAAATATATCTATGAATGCTAGATACAAAGGGTTCCCCTTTCTAATTTCTTTTCTTTAACTTTTCTTAGTACAAAGATATGACCTTGTGTTTGCCTCTGTGGCCTGTAAGCGGCTTGTTCTTCACATAGTTTTTCTTCAACTTCTTCTCGTAATCTTCTTTCTAGTATTCTTGAATATATCTTCTGTACTATTGAAGAAAGGCATATTGCCCTGTAGTTGCCGCAATCGTTTGTATCTCCCTTCTTGTGTATAGGTACCACTATGTTTTCTTCCCAGTCATCTGGTATTTTTTCCCCTTTCCAGGCTAGTTGACATATCTCTTTTATCCACTTTAATATTCTATCTCCCCCATTCTTTATCAGTTCTGGAGTTATGCCATCTCTACCTCCTGCTTTTCCTTGTTTAATATGTTTTACGGCTTCTATCACCTCTTCTATTTCTATGTCTATTTCTTCTTCTTCTTCCTGAACTGTTCCTCTTCTCTCTCTGCCCCGGATATTATCATCTTTTTTAAATATGTTGTTGTAATACTCTCTCCATGCCTCCAAGATTCTTCCTTCTTCTGTTTCTACTATGCCTTTGTTGTTCCTTATACTCCATACTTGCTTTCCATATTTCCTCTTAGCCCTCTGATTACTTTCCAAAACTGTCTTCCGTTATCTTCGTTGAATTTCGTCTCTAGTTCTTTTCCGAATTCCTCCCAAGTTTCTTGTTTTGCTCTATGTACCGCTTCTTTGGCTTCATTTCTTTTATTTATATAGTGTTGTTTATCGCAATCTTTCTTACTTTGTATATACCTTTTCCAAGCTTTCTTTTTGATCTTTACTTTATCTTTTACTTCTTCGTTCCACCACCGGTTTCTTTTTGATCTCCCTTTACTGTTACCTTTCCGCAGGTCTTTACTGCCTGTTCCACTATTTCTGTTTTAGTATTGTCCACTTCTTTTCCATGGGCCATTGGTTTCCTTCTTCTGCTTCTTTCCTTCCCATCCTTCTAAGGTGTTTTCTAATCTGTTTTGAATTCTTTTGCTTTTTCAGGTTTTCTTAATACTGATATATTTATTTTCTGATATTCTCTTTGTTTCCTGGGTTCCTGCTATAAAATCTGGTGTCTGTTATTAGCAGTCTGTGGTCTGTATGCAGTTCAGCCCCTTATTACTTTTACATCTGTTATGGCATATTTTGCTTCTCTGTTGTATGTTATATAGTCGTTAATGCTTTTCGCTTCTCTTCCTGCTGCCTCAAAAGTAATTTTGTGTATTATCTTATGGTTAAAGTGGCTGTTTCCGATTAACATTTGATTGGTAACACAAAAGTCTATCATTCTTCTTCCGTTATTATTTATGGTAGATTCTCCTCCATATTTACCTATCGTGCCATATCCTATATCTTGTCTATTTCCTATTCTGGCATTCCAGTCTCCATTTATTAATATGTGTCTGCTTCTTTCTCTCCTTTATCTATTTGTACTTGGAGTTCTTCGTAGAATGTCTCTTTCTCTTCTTCTGTGGAGTTTTCTGTGGGGGCGTAGATCTGTATTATGGTTATTTCTTCTTGCAGTTTTAGGTCTACATATAATATCCTTGCATTTACCGCTTCCCATTGTTTTACTTGTTGGACCATCTGTGTAGTTAGGATTATTCCTACGCCCTCTTTAGCTCGTCCTGCTGATCCTGAGTATATAAGCTGGTAACCTTGATCTAATAGTTGTCTTCCGTTTCCTTTCTTCTTTATTTCGCTTATACCTAGCATCTCCATATTATATTTGGCCATTTCTTCTACTATTTCTACTCCCTTTCCGTTTATACCGTTTACATTCCACGTTCCAATTCTTATCCGTAATTCGCGCCGAGTCCGTTTCCCAGTTTTCCGTCCATTTCCGTCCATTGTTTGTTCTCTGAATCTGTTTACCTTGTGCGGGTGATTAGCCCATCCACAAGGGCCCCGTTACCTCGGGACAACTGGTATCAGGTTATACCCCCCGATGCTGGGTCGCCAAAGCCTCGTCTGTTATCTAACAGGGGGTACCACGTGTAGGTGAGGTTGGCATTTGGATGTCTAGATGTTGGCGCCATCCCTTACCCCCCTAAAATTATACTAAATAGGTAAAAAACGTGAAATTTTGGGTCAATGTAACCCCAGTTTACGGTAATCAATATGCTTTTTCCTGTTTAAATTGGTACTCATGATGTATTATGTTACTATTTTTTAGAGTGTTCACATTAATTTTAACTTCGTTGCCGGCCATTGATTTTGACTCGCAATCTGTTGGTGAGAGTTTCATCATGTCTGGGTAATTAATCACTCCCTGGATAAATATTGGTATAGGTTTATAAACGTTTTTTTTGAAGACTTTCAGCTTAATTAATCTGATCAACTAGTGCAGCAAATTTATTTATTTAAAATGTGGACGTATTTGCGATTTATTTGTTTGTGTTTTAGCTTGTGTAGTGATTATGCGTTTTCTTTTCTATCTTCAAACTTCCTGTCAGTTATTTTCCATAGATAAGGCTGTATCGTACAAATCTGTACTATATACGTACATGTCAATCATTTTAATGTTATCTATTTATTTTGAGAACTATGGGCGGACACACAAGGACTTGGATAACTTGGGAAATGTTGCAGATTATTTAAGAACTAAATAGATGTTAGTGGTAAAGAATATTTTGATTATAGTTTGGCATCGACTTATAGCTAAAACTTGCAATTATGTTGTTCTAACAAATAATTTTTAACAACTAACGAGATCTGACAGCGGCCCCCCGGAGAGCTTGTCCAACTCCGACATGCTTGAGCCCCTTCGCATAGTAGTTTTTAAAAATAAATAAAAACACGATTAAAAAGCTCTGTTTGACATAATTGACGTACGCCGTTGCCATGACAACGCATTTACGTAAACCCAGTTAGAGTTGAACTTTGACCTTTGACCTGTGTGACAGCACTCATAATTTTTTTTATATATATAAGTGCTTTATTACCCCCTCTCAAACGAAAATTTTCCATCGCTTGCGGTTCCGGAAATATATTACCTCGGTCGCGCCTGTCGCCGGACCGAAATTTGTCCTTCGGAGGCGCTCGGGTCGGCACGAAAAGGCACGAACGATTTGACCTTTGACCTGTGTGACAGCAGCAGCAGCAGCACATATTTTTTTTATATATATATATATAATTTATAAGCACAAATTTTCAGTAAAATTTTTAAGTAAATATAAGTACATACTGTAACGTTTCTACTCTTTACGGAGGTGAATAAAACGTGCAAATTTACTTGAAACCACTTATTTATTGTACTTACAATTGTGTAAATTCATAATACCATTTACCTATGTACACGCACTACACTCAACTAACGGCAAATTATTTATGTAAACATAGCTCTCGACTTCCAGAGCTTTCGCGTATCCCCTAGAATAACATGCTCTGAAAAAGACATATCTTAGGAGAGAAACGCATTATTAGAAGGTATTAATGACCCTACTTATTGCAAATTATATCTACTGAAGATACTTATTATTATTATATAAGTGCTAGGATACAAGTGCTAAGTCTAAAGCAATTGTAACCAGAAATGGAACGTCGTGATCAAGACAAAAACTGTTAGAAGATGTCTTATGCACTGTAATTTTATTTTATTTATTATTGTAAAAGACTTTTTTAATAAATTTAGACATAATTTTGAGGTTCTATTTTATATAGTAAATTAATCAAAAATTTTACAAGAGGTGTTAGTGAATGGCCGCACATGGGTTCTACAAAATATCATCTTTTCTACATTGCGGCGTAGATCATGCTAGTTGTAGTTGAGATTACCGGGTGTGTATTTGATATCTAAGTCCTTTAATAAAATGTTTATCGGTGTAAGAAGAGAATTAATTGCGATGTTATATAATGGAAAAGCTACTAACTTTAAAGTCAGCGATACTGCTTTAAAGGCATTATTGAATGGAGTATAAAATTTGCATGATGAATTATCTTGCAAACGATGAAGCCAACTAAATGTTTGTTCTCCCTATAGCCCCATTCCGCAAAAGTCTGTAAGAAGTTTAGTCGACGAAACTTTCGCAGAGGATTCAAATGACTTGGTCTGACTTATACCTGAACATCGTAAGAAAATATTCTGGAAGACAATTTACTTTCCACAAAATGGCCAGTTAGACGTAGTGATTCATCCAGGACGATACAATTATAACTAGACCTATAATGAAATTTTCTAGCAGGACCAATGTCGCAGAGTTTCAAATAAAAACCCCCTATAATTTGTATTACAAATAAAATTATTGGTTATAAACCCATTCCGTTAAACTAGTGATTTTTTGAACGAGACTTTGAGAGTCGCGTTAAAGAACTGAGAGGATTCCTAAAATAAAATAAAAAAGTCTAACTAAGACATTCCCATCTTATAAATTAAAAATATATCAAACAAAAATAATGTCAGAAACATAAACATAATTACTCTCCCGCATTAGGAAACAAAGAAACAAATAATAAAATATAATATTAATGCCTCTGTCTGTTTTTCAGACATTGAACTTTTTATTAGATACGCACACGTTGATGTTCTGAAGTTCGAGCAATTTCCCATTTTTGTTTTGATGGCATGCATGTATGAGAAACTGAATTCGCATAAATATGTAAATGACGCCAAACATTTGACAACTTCGTTCGCCATCTTAGGGTATTCTTACACCCTTTGTGTCCAAAAAAATTGAACATTCCACCACTTGATATTTCCATATGTTTTTTTTCGCATTTTTTTTTTTAGAATCTCAACGTATCGGAATGAGTTGTCGAAAACGGATTCAGTATCCATCCGTAATTGTCATTAATATTTCAAATTTCTTTAGAAAAATAGTCACAGAGCTGTCGTTAATTTTATCTATCCATAATACAATAGCAGGATTAGTATTTTTGCAAGTAAATGCGGCGTTGTAAGCAGATTCCTGTATGTTTCAACCGGCGGTTTTTATTTTTTAACGTAATATTAATAATAAAAGAACGGACTAAGAGGGAGCCGGTTTTTGATGACGGGATTCTAGTTATATTAACATCGCTTCTTTGCAAACTACTATTCAATGTATTTAAGTGTTTGAAAATGTCAGTCTGAGATATCGCAGAAAAAGGGGTCTCTTATTCCGATTTTTCACCTTGTGAGCAGGTCAGAAGTTCTGCTTTTGATTGCAAAACCCTTTTCAAGACGTTACCCATTAAAATCTATCTCTGCGATAAAGAAAATTTATATGTAAAGTCACATCTTTGTTCTTTCTATATTTTTCCTTTCGATAAAATTTTTTTATTTCCATTTCACGAGGTGAATATTTTAGCGCAATTATTTCTAACCGAAAAAAACGATGTAGCCATATTTGGCATTACTTCTTGTCATAGCTTTGGCACCATTTGTGCATATAGTAATTACTTTCGCCTAATCAATATCGTACTTATTAGTACTTTTCATAAAAATGTCAAATAAACATTTCCTTTAGTATCTGTAGTGAGACCTGCGTGTGTTTTTTAATATATTCAACAATTTGTTTTGGAATCTCCTACAATATTATTTATTCTTCTTTGAATAGTTTTATTAAAGAGGGGTACTGAATTTATGTCTGCAGCCCCTTTTACTCCAACCATTTCAACAGCAGTTAGTAAAATCAGATCTTTAACAAGTATATGTGTTTTTGTAATGCTAAATGTAACCTGACAATTTGCTAGTAATGCTTCTTCTAACAGTGATTGTTGATAAAACGTGGCTTACTTTTTTTAGAAGAAGTTTAGCATTTTTTCAAATAGTTGTAAATATTTGTCTTTTTGTCTGGATGTTTAATATTTAAATATAGAAGTAACTTTAATGAATTTATGCTTTCTTTTGGCAAGACTTCTCGACAAACAACACACTACGGTTTATTGGAAATAATACATTTAAATTATTTATTGTTGTACCATCTATTTTTCATTTTACTCTTGTTTGCTTCCAGTCGTAGATGATTTTAGTGATCTTTTTAAAACGCTATCCACATTTAACAAAACAATGAGTATAATTCGTTAATTATTCGACATTGCACCCAATAGTCAACAGCATAGCTCACGAGTTGAAAATGATGCCTCGTTGCAAATTGTTGCTAAACTAGAATTTTTAGAAGGTTCCGGTGCCATCTGGCACTGACATGGTGATGAGTCCTAAAAACAGAAATAAGAAAATTGCCTTAATTGGCCCTAGATGGCGCAAATAATAAAAAACGAACGTTACCACTATGTGATAGATGATATCAGCAACAAAAAAACGAATTAACTACTCGGTAACAGATGTTTCCAATCATTTGGATGTGAAATTCCTGTTTTAATATAAATAGTTGTTATTTGAATTTCGAACGGTAAAGACGTATCGTAAATGTGCGCTACCCGCGAGATATCAAGTGACCGCAAGATAATCGGAGTATTCCATACTATTAATAAATATTACCTTCTTATTTTATTGAAAGTCAGTATTTCAAATTTATATTTTACTGCCGGAGGCCTTAAGAACGCACAAAATTACGTACGTCCAATAAACTTAAATATGTATAATGGTCAAAACTCTCTAACACCGTGTGCCTCTATGACCTTCAATACACCAATGATGCAACCATTGCCAGCCCAACAATATTACCCATAATTTAGTACGACACATTATTCACAACCAAGCACCATATTCACAACCTACAAATTTTCTTGGAAACCAATGGCAAAGGTCACACACGGAAAGAAACGAAGTAGGGCTATAGAGGCTCAAATTGAATCTGAGAACGAGAATTACTGGCTAGGTGATGCTGTATCCAAAAAATGCTCCATGCTTTGATCTTATTACAGGTAAAGTCTTCAGAGAGGTCTCCGAAAAATGCATAAAAGCTATCACCTATATTTTTAATGCAGTTCTAAGAGTGCAACATTTCCCAAATCGGTAGAAAGTAGCTCAGATAACAATGCAATTGGAATCATATGGGCCGATAAGTCTGTTGCCCCTTCTATCTAAAGTTTTCGAGAAACTCTTGATGAAACGACTACAACCAATTATAGACGATAAAAACCTAATTCCTAACCATCAGTTCAGATTCCGTAAAATGCACAGAACAACCGAGCAAGTGCATCGAAATCATCATAATCATTTCCTCTTCTACCTTACGGTGTCGAGGTAAACGACATCACTAGCCGTTTCCACTCCTTACGATCCTGAGCCATCCTTTCTGCTTCTTTCCACTTCATATTTTTCTTTGCCAATATTCCCCCAATTTCATCGTTCCAGGTCTTGGTCGGTCTTCCTCTATTTCGTTTTCCATCATTTCTCATTTTCTAAACACTCTTCGCCTTCCTATTATCCTTCATCCTCACCATATTCCCAAACCACCTTAGCCGCATCCCCTCAAGTCTTTCTAATGTCGGGTTGACGTTACACTGTTCACGAATTAGTTCATTTCTAATGCGATCACATCTAGTTACTCCAACTGCCGCACGTAAGTAACGCATCTCACACGCTTGTATTTCTCCTGCTGTACCTTATATACTCCCATTCTGGTTTTCTTTATACTTTCCTTGCACTTCCTAGCAATTTCATCTATTAGAACAACAAACAACAATGGGCTCAAAACTCCGCCCTGTCTCACTCACACTATTTCTGGTTATGAACTCATTTGATGATTCATTATGGGTTCTTACAAAATTTCGCGTGCGGCTATATATACTTTTAATTGCTTGTATTAGCTTATTTCCTACATTCCTCCGATCCAGCACTTCCCATATTTTATCTCTGGGCGCAGTGTCAAACGCCTTTTCCAGGTCTACGAAATATAGTAATAATTTGCTATTGTATTGCAGGGTTTTTTCTATTATCTGTCTTATTGTAAATATTAGATCCGTTGTACCCCGACGGGGCCTAAAACCACACTGGTTGTCGTCCAGCTTTTTTTCTATAATTTCTCTCAGCCTCTTCTCTAATATTATTTCGTATAATTTGCTGACGATTGGCAACAGTGATATTCCTCTATAATTAGAACATATTTGTCTATCTCCTTTCTTGTATATTGGGAGTATCGTTGCTACGGTCCAATCCCTAGGTATTTGTCCATTATTCCAACATAAATTTATTATTTTAAGCAGTAGTAAGAGTCCTTCTCCTTCCATATATTTAATCAACTCCGCCTTGATATTATCGTGACCTGCAGCTTTTCCATTCCTCAGCTTTTGTATTGCCTTACGCATTTCATCCAATGTTATCTCATCATCATAGTCCATCACTTCCCTTATCTCCAGCCCTTCATTTTCTTTTTCTCTTTCTCTTGTGTCCCTCCTAAAATTTCCATAAAATGTTCCTGCCATCTCTCCATAATTCGCGCATTATTTAGTAATAAGTTCCCACTTAAATCCCTTATACCATTGGTCTTCTCATTTCGCCTTAGTTTTAAATTTTTCAACGTTCTATATAGTAATTTAGCATTTCCATTACTATCTCTTTCCATTCTTTCACCAAATTCCTCCCATTGACGTATTTTAGCTTCTTTAATTTTCACCTTTACACGATTTCTTTGTACTTTGTACTCTTCATAGTTACTATAGTTTTTGTTATTTAAATACTTCTTCCGTAAATGTTTTTTCTTTACGATTTACATTTTTATGTCTTCATTCCACCAAGCCGTAGCTTTTATTTTTCTCCCCTTAGTTACACCACATATTTCCTTTCCTGTTTCCCATACTATTTCACTAAAAATCTTCCATAATACTTCTATACTATACTCCTCCCTCCAGTTAGTTTTTGCAATCTTTCCATTTAGTTTTCGCAATATTCTTTCCTGACATTTGCAAATTGTAATTTGTATACTTTAATTCTCTCCTGTTTGTATCTATCCTCATCATTCTTTTACTTTTACATGCTCCATGTTGTTTCCAATTTTTCATCTTTATTTCCACAAGAAAGTGGTTTGATCCAATCTCATAACCTCTCTTCATCCTCACATCCATTATTTCATTACTATACTTATTATGCACTAAAACCAAATCTATAATCGATTGCTCGTTTCTAGAATCCCTCACTCTTGTATATTGGCGTAGTGCCTTATGCTGAAAGAACGTATTACATACTCTCATATCATTCATGATACAAAAATCAATTATTCTTTTCCCATTTGTGTTCTTTGTACTTTCCCCAAATGGTCCTATTTGATCATCTTTTTCTTTTCTTGTTCCAACTCTTCCATTAAAATCGCCCATAAGCTACTAATATTGTCTTTACCTCATTCTCTTCCTTCTCTACATCAATTCTTAACAATCTTTCAGATATAATTTTCCAATTTTTAACATGTTGGATCCAGTTTTTATATATTAAAGCTGCCTCCCCCGCTTTAGCTCGTTCAGTCTCATCGACTCCTTCAAAAATTATATAATGCCCATTTCTTGAAGTAATACATCCCTTCCCTTTGTTTTTAGTTTCTGTTACACCCAATACAGCCATATTTGCCTTTTCAGACTCATCAACAAGTTCCTCCTCCTTCCCATTTATACTTTGCAAATTCCATAGTCCCATCTTCCATTTTCCTTCCTTTTCTACATCATTCCTTATCCTTAATTCATTACCTTTTTCATTGCCATGTTCGTCATCCTTATAACCTCCTGTCCATCTATTGACTAGTTTTTTCTCCAGCTCGTTCGGGTTATTTTTTGTAACTATTCTTCTTCAAGGGAGTACCCGTCAGGTTATCTCTCCAGGACTGTACGCTTCGCACTGTTAGATTCTCCTTTTTGCTCACTCTTATCTATTATGAGTTTGTTGTACCTAAAAAACGCCCGTAATCCGTTTCGCCTAGCCTCTTTCATTTTGCCTACCAGTATTTTCCGTTCTTCTTGCACCTGCTTGGGTAGATCCTCCTCAATCCATATGTCCGTTCCTTTCAGCAATTTCGTGTTCATAAATATCTTCGTTCTGGTTGCCTCTTTTATACCTTTAATAAGAATTGGTCTCGTTCCTATCTCGTTCTGCTTTCCGATCCTTATAACCTCCGCCACATATTCCTTAGCATTTATTTCAACTCCAATTTTTTGCATTATTAATTCAACTTTTTTCATTCTTTGCTCCTCGTTTTCGTTCTCAACTTCTTTTACCCCTTTTATTACAAGGTTCCTCTTTCTTATCTCCCTCTCTAATAGCTCCAATATTTTTTCTTGCTCTGTTGATTTTTCAGCACAGTATTTTCGGTTTTAATTTTTTCCATCTCTTGTAATATTTGATCCATTTTATTATTCATATTTTCCTGACTCTCTTGTATTTTTTCAAACATTTCTTCCAGTTTTGTCATCTCCATCGTCGTTATTATAATTTTACACACCTGCAACACCTTATGCTCAAATGCATATCTGGTTGCCTATACCACTTCAAATTGAAATTTGGCTGAATATTATTTACTTCTTTCTTTATCTTTAACCTCACTTTCATAAGCTGCACACTTTAATTATATCAGGCTTATACTACTCAGTATCTTACGCCCTAAATTTTATTCAGCGCCAGAAACACCGCGATTAACTTCACTTCCAGCACCTTACTGCCATTTAATTTCTCACAACACCGCCCGAATCCGAGTTTCGATGTTGGTGAAAAATCAAACGCACCATCAACCTTCGGTGTTCACATTAATATTCAACTACCATGTCAATACTATATTATTCTAAAATCCTTCCTAACTGATAGACAGTACTACATAAAATATCAGGATGCATTGTCAAACTTGTTCCCAATATCATCTGGTGTCCCACAAAGTAGTATGTTGGGATCAATACTCTATCAGATTTACACTGCAGATCTATCAGTTTCTGAGACAACATTCACTGCCACATTTGCAGATGATACTGTTGTTTTGGCATCACATACAAATCCTGCCTCTGCTACACAAAAGCTGCAAGCTCATCTAAATGACATTGAAATTTGGTTAAAAAATGGAAAATTAAAGTAAACATCGGAAAACCAGTTCATGTCACATTTACTTTGAGAAGAGAAAACTGTTCTCCTGTGACGCTCAATGGTCAACAAATACCCCAAGCAGATGAGGCAAAATACCTTGGTCTTCACCTGGATAGGAGAATGACGTGCAAGAAACACATATTTAGTAACGCAAGCAGCTAGGACTTAAATTTACAACAATGTACTGGATGTTGGGCAAGCAATCACAGATGTCACTACAAAGTAAACTTCTACTATACAAAGCCATGTTGAAACCGATCTGGATGTACGGGATAGAGTTATGGGGCACTGCTAGCAGTTCCAACTTAGAAATCATCCAAATATTCCAGAATAAGGTGCTTCGCGTTATAGTTAATGTACAGTAATGGTACGTGGCAAGTGTTCTAATTCATAGTGATTTAAAAGTGCCATCAGTACATGACGAAATTAAAAAATTTAGTGTAAATCACAGTGCCAAACTTCAGGTGCATCCATAATCTGACAAACTGTTAAATGACGAAGCTGAAACCAGACGCTTAAAAAGGTTCAAACCGTCGGACCTTCAAACGAGATTTGATTAAACTATATCAATGTAAAATAATTTAAATGTTATAGAATACCATTACTTAATTAACCCTATAATGTATATGAGTTTAAGTTAGTGTTAATTACTTAACAACCTACTATGGAGAATCTTTATCGAAAGGCTCTCTACTTGTCATTAGGTTGCTGTTACTACTAGAACAATTAATCATATCATATACCTATTATCCATAAGGATAGATTGTATAAATATTTTGAGTCTTAATAAATAAAAATCTGGTGTGAACATCACATGACTTTCCTTATCCTATTATTATATATTATACCGGGTCCATCGTCTCGGCCCTGCGCTGCTCTCGTCCCGGAACTTGTTATTTTAAAAAAGGACGAGGCGCGAGTCCAACACTCGAAAGCTGATTAAAATAAACAGTACAAGACAATAATTGACTCGTACTTACAATTTTGCTGCGTCACTGAAGGTAACCGTGCGAGCTCGGCCGCACTCCTAGCGCGCTGTGATTGGTCCGTTTAATTAATTTTTAATCGGCTATAACTTATTTATTTGACCTCGGATCAAAAAATTTCATTGTAATTTTTTGTTCGTCTCGGTTTGATCTATCTGGTAATATAAATTTCCCCAAACATTTTATGAACACCCGGTATATTAAGAATCCTGAGCTTCAATTTTTTTGATCTATTTCATTTTTAATCATTACTCGAAAATTTTATAATTTTGATCTTACGTTTTTTGCGACCGATTTTGCGACCTTGCGATCAAACGGCTCGGCCGATTTTTACCAAAAGCTTCGCACTGCGTCCTCCACCTACAAGTAACTTGCATACCAAATTTCAAGTCTCTAGCTCTTACGGTTCTCAAGATATCCTGTTTACTGACAGACCGACAGACACACATACACATACACACGAACCAATGGCCCAAACCAACTTTTTTGGTGTCCTGAGGCTATATTTCGTCCAGAAATGTGAAAAACTGGGTAGGTCAAATTTCCGCCGATTACATTACTTTCCTTTTTATAGGATAAGGAAAGTAAAAAAATTATAAATAAAATTAAGCATGGCAAGAAGCAGGGGAGAGAAAGAAGGTCTCTAACAAAATTCTTGTTAAACGAAGCTCCCGCTTTAGAAAAGTTTGAAAACCACTGCTGTAAATAGTTACCCAAAGGTTATTTTTGTACCAAACAACTAAAATTAAATTAAATATATTTGCATATAACACAGTTTTCCTATTATACGTGAGAAAAATATTCATCCCAAAATGTTCTCATAACTTTTTGCAGAATTCCTAAACGCCAAGTTCCTCCATTATCATGAGGTTGTAAAATCAAGTGCATATTGTTATGTAACACTTTTCCTAAGGTTATGTAAAAATCTGTTGTGAACATCACACGACTTTCCTTATCCTATTATTGTATATTATACCAGTCCATCGTCTCGGTCCTGCGCTGCTCTCGTCCCGGAACTTGTTATTTTAAAAAAGGTCGAGGCGCGAGTCCAATACTTGAAAGCTGATTAAAATAAACAGTACAAGACAATAATTGACTCGTACTTAAAATTTGGTACGTCACTGAAGGTAACCGTGCGAGCTCGGCCGCACGGCCTTCCCCGTTATCGCCTGCGTGCTCCCTCCTAGCGGCCAAGCGCTCCCCCCCATCCTCCCGCAGTCGGCCAGGAAGCTCTCCTAGCGCGCTGTGATTGCTCCGTTTAATTAATTTTTAATCGGCTATAACTTATTTATTTGACCTCGGATTAAAAAATTTCATTGTAATTTTTTGTTCGCCTCGGTCTGATCTATCCGGTAATATAAATTTCCCAAAACATTTTATGAACACCCGGTATATTAAAAATCCTGAGCTTCAATTTTTTCGAGTTCCTATTTTACCAACTTTTATTTCAAATTCATGTTTATCTCATGATAACCAATAATTTTTATTCTCATAAATTTTTTGTATCTTCAACCGTTTAGATTTGCGACCGTTTTGCGACCTTGCGATCAAACGGCTCGGCCGATTTTTACCAAAAGCTTCGCACTGCGTCCTCTACCTACAAGTAACTTGCATACCAAATTTCAAGTCTCTAGCTCTTACGGTTCTCGAGATATCCTGTTTACTGACAGACCGACATACACACATACACATACACACGAACCAATGGCCCAAACCAACTTTTGGTGTCCTGAGGCTATAGTTCGTCCAGAAATGTGAAATATTGGGTAGGCAAATTTCCGCATTACATTACTTTCCTTATTATAGGAAAGTTTGTAAAAATCGTAAAGTAGATGGCCATAATTTGAAATAAAACTTGAAAAAAGTTACTGAAAATGCAATAAATTATAATATTTATACAAATTTCGTCTCTAAGCCAAAGGTTTAGTTCTAGTTACTACATTGGACATGAAACATAAATTAAAGAATAAAAACTAAGAAATAATCTTTGGTTTGAATAAAATATATTCTTCACAAATGTACAAAGTAGATAAATTTCCTATAATGGATAAGTACAAATCGTAGACTAATTCGATAAGTCTTCTGTAGTAAATACAGTATGATTCTGGTATAGAAGACTGGAGTCATCAGTTTTTATTTCAATAGGTGCAGGAATTAATAACTGAAACTGCTTCTGGTGACAATGATTTTAATATTCATATTTGAGGTATATTTGTCTTGACTTGTAATAAATGGATCTAATAGTCACCAAGTAACAGACATCTTCCAGCTATCATTTAAATATTCTTAATTAAAACAAATATTTCCTTCTTGATAATCCAATTTCATTATCAGCAGATTCTGAAACATTAAAATATAATACTATAAGATAACTTACAAGTATCTTTACTTTTTATGAAGTGTTTAAAATTTTAAGTGTATTGTTAAACTTTAAACAACAAGAAAAATATGTACATAATAATTATTATTACGTAAATTAATTTACGTTTACAATTGTATTTTTACTAATTTAATATTACATAAAATGCACAATATTAATGTATGCAAATGTATACTAATAGATCTTCTAACAATAACTGCATATTTACAAAATGATTTTATATTGAGCCACAGCCATTTGATCAGTTGAATAATTATGTATCAGTGAGACTTATGTACCATAAGTCTGTCAGTATTAAAACGCTCTATTATTTGTTTAATATGTGGTAAATGTCTTAATATATATTTACAATAATGATTTCACCAATTATTTATAAGACATGGCACATATAAATTGCTATTAAGCTTAATTACGATATATTACAAATTTCTTTTACCAATAACATTAATAAGTCTTATCAGCATGGTAGTTGTTGATTCTATTAATAGATATAAACTACAATATAAATAAGTTTCGTTGCATATGTTGAACAAATAACTTTCTGTTTAAAATTTTTACATGTGATTTTACGTTCAATTTTATTACAGTCTTTTAGTAAATCTGTGTATTGTCTTTACTGGTAATATAGCTTGTGTGAATAAATGTATTCTACTACTCGAATGAATTGGCAGATGCCATTTTTCAGGAGCTATGAAAATTGGTTCACTGTAGAAATGTTTTGCTTCTGCACATGAGCCTTGCTTTTCTTCGTATTGAGCGCAGATGCTACCGAAGGTCGACTTTAGCACTGAATTATAGACTCAGGTTTAACAGTCTATCTGTTGATAGCTGTTTGACAATACTTGAACTACTTTGTTTTGGTAAGCTCAACACTTTGAAGTTAAATAGTTACATGTCATTTTTGCAGTGTTGCTCCAGATGGGTGATGGGTACCACGTGCAGTGGTCTGATTAGGATTTGTACATTAGAGTTGTGCATTGGATTTTTAGTGATGACTTTCTATTAATTCAACGGATACAGTTTTAGTCGCGTAACTCTGATTGATTTGTAGTGTTTCCATGTCAGTCGCGTGTCTAAAAGCACTCCCAGATATTTGACTGCTTTATCAGCTGGGTTCCATTCGATGCTGTTATTACTGATGTGGATGTTGGGTAAGTTAGGAATGCGTTTTAGAGTAAACACTTTAGTTTGACATTTCGCTGAGTTGATTCGTATGTTCCACTTTTTGAACCATGAGTAGATTTGATCAGTTGCTCGTTGTAATTTTGAGATGGCTTGCAAGATATCGGTGCTTTGTGTTAAAATGACGGTGTCGTCAGCAAAAGTAGCTAAGGTAGAAATAATTGTTGGTATATCTGAAGTGTATATGTTGAATAGTAGCGGTCCCAATATACTACCTTGTGGAACTCCTGCTCGTATGTTTTTTGGTTGAGAGAGGACAAGATTAATTTTGACGGCAAACGTTCTGTCTTCGAGGAAGTAAAACACTATTGCTTTGAGGTAAGTCGATATGTTCAGCTTGAGTATTTTGCTTTTCTGGCCTTCAATCCAAACCTTGTCGAAGGCCTGGGCTACGTCAAGGAATAGTGCTGTTGTGTAGTATTTGTATTCGTAGCCAGTTTCTATGACTCCAGTGATTAGTTGCAGCTGATGATTAGTGGAGTACGTTCTTCGGAAGCCGAACTGGTGCAGTGGGATGACATTAAAGGAGGTCACTTCGGTGTTTAATCGGGAATAGACGACCTTTTCCAATAGTTTTGACATTGTCGTTAATAGACTCATAGGTCTGTAGTTTTCAATCTGTTCTTTATCTTTGCCTGGTTTCGCAAACATAGGATTTGGGCATGCTTCCAATTTCTAGGAAAGTATCCTATTCGAAGGCATGCATTAAAGGTTGTGGAGAGATAGGCTAGAGTCTTCATGGTTAGTTGTGTTAAAACTGCGTTTGTTATTAAGTCGTGTCCCGGCGTCTTTCGTTTGGGAAGTTTCTTTATTATGGATTTTAGTTCAGCGGGTGATGTAGGCTGAATAGGCTGTGTGGTGCATGGTAGATTTCTTTCTATGTGGTTTGTTATGTTCATTCTATGGGCGGGGCTGCAAGTAATTTCAGGTGTAAAGACAAGTTCAAGATATTCAGCGAACGCTGTGCTTTTTTCTGCATCTGTGCTATAGTTATTTGCTTCTGAGGTTAAAGTTGGTATTTCCTCCTTTGATTTTAAGATTCTCCTTGTGGCCCTCCACATATTAGGATATTCTAATTCTTCGATGTGTTTTTGATATGTGGTTATCCTTAATGTTTCGAGTTCGTTTTTAATTCGATGAGTTAGATTATTTAAAGATCTCTTAAGTTCTGCTGTTTTTGTTCTCCGCCATTCCCGTCGTACTCGACTCTTCATTTTTATCAGGTCAATTATGTAGTTTGGAGTATTATAATTCTTTGGGTATTGAGTTGATTTTATTTGTAGTATCGCTTGTTGTACGCTACCTGCAATTGCCGTTGTTAATTTAGTTGCAGCGTTATCTATGTCTTCTGTTGACTTCAGATTTGTGGGACATTGTAGGTTTTGGTCTAAGCTGGCTTGGAATTTATCCCAATGAATTGGGCCAGTGATTAGTCGAGAGATGGGTTGTCTTGTTTGTGTGGTGCTAATGAATGATATGAGAACAGGAAGATGGTCAGAGTCGAGTTCATTAATTACTTCTTGATGAATTTGTTTTGAGAAGTTCTTCTGTAGCACTATGTCCAGTATGTCTGGTTTATGGTCATATTTGTAGGGGTAATAGGTGTACTCTGTGGGTGCTATAATGTGAAAGCCATTTTCAATTGCTAGATTTTCCAGCTTGATTCCATTTGGGTTGGGCACTCTACATCCCCATATTGTATTTTTGCAGTTTGGATCACCTATTACCAGTATTGGTTCCGTTGTATTAAATACTGCTTGAATATCTGTTTCACTTAGTTTTTTATTCGGTTGTTTATATATACTTGTTATTGTGTGACGCTGATTGTTTAATATCACCTGTATACTTGTAGTTTCGATACTGAGTAATGATAAGTTAGGTAAGCTATGGTGAAGAATCTGCCTTTTGATGATTATTGCCACGCCGCCTGCAGCTTTATCTGAGTTTCGGTCGTTGCGGTATACTTGGTAGCCAGGTATCTTGAAGATATCGACGTCAGACAGGTGTGTCTCTGATATGCAGGCGATGTCCACGTTATATCTCGCCATGAAGGAGATGAATAAGGATCGTTGGGTTTTGATTCCATTAGAATTCCAAATTAGGATTGTTAATTTTTTAGGGTTCTTGGCTGCTTATGGGCTATTGAGGAACAGAGGGAGGAGGGTAGTTGTGATGAAGGTTTTGATTTGTGGAAGAAAGGGGGTTATAAAGTCGACTAACAGTTTGATTAGGGTATTTGTCAGGGGTGATTCTGCTATAGTGGTGCTTGATTGTTGTTGGTTAGTGGGGTTAACATTAGGAGACAGGATGCTGGTGTTATTGGCTGGTACTTGTGATATGTTTGGTTGCTTATTTCGTGTGATTCCGGTATAGATTTGGCCTCGGTAGTTTAGGAGCCTTTGTGCTAGTTCGATGTGGTGACTGCATCCTCGGTAATTTGCGGTGTGATCTCCGCCACAATTTATGCATTTTGGTGGTTCTTTAGGAGTTTTTGGGCATTGTTCGTGGGAGTGGTTCCCGGCGCATTTAACACATCGGGGATCCAGCGTGCAGTAATTCCTGTGTGCCCGTATTCTGCAGCGGTAGCATTGAGGTATATTTGTGATTTCCTTAATCCGACGGTAACAATGGATGAGGTTATTTTGGGTTGAAATTTAATCCTTAATCGTTTCTGTTAAATTATGTTCTGTAATGCCTCTTTAGTTAAATTTAATCTTAATCTGTTATTATTATACAGCGTGGTAAACTCGCCAGATATATTTTTAATGTCTGTTGTTAGCGCTGTGTGATTGATAGCATTGTGGAGATAAAAGGTGGAATTTTTGATTTCGTTGCTGCTATGTATGGTGCATTGGTTGACGTGTTAGTTTGATTGTCATTAAGTTTATTTTCTAGTTGAAGTGATAAATAATATTTATTTTCCTTTAACAAGTTTGGGGCTGACCACATGTATCGCTATTGCACCTCGTTGGCGGGTGGTGATAAGAAGTCAAATTTGTGCTTATTCAGCGTTTGAATTTTCATTGGGGTTTCATCATTTGCATTATTGTTATTTATTATGAGTAGTTATTATTTACAGTTTATTAAAAGTATTCATGTAATCGAAGTTTTTGTCGAAGGCTAACTCACGATAAGTAACTAATTTTTTACTTTCTGCACTCGGAGCTCGGATAAACACTTCTATGCGCTTTGAAAGTCAAATCAGCACTCCTCACTACTTTGTAATACGTAATACTCGTGTAATACATACGTAATGTGTTTACGTGGTTTTCATACATAAATTTCATTACATAACTGACTATTAGTAATTGTCTATTTTAATCTTCATTAATATGAATATTATTAAATTACTTCCCCAATGCCTGTTGAAAAGGAATGAAGCCAGAATGAAAAAGGAAGAGGAGAAGGAGTAACGCCTTATAAAAAATAGAGTTAAGGTGGCCTGGCTGATAGCAACCAATGGTTGTGACAGCAGAGGAAAGATCGAATTCCAATTGTAGAACAAGCGAAGAGTTATCGATAGAACGGGAGAACGGATCTCTTAGTTGTAGTATAAACAACCTATCTAAGAAAAAACACCCCGAAATAAAATTTTCTGGTCCTCAATGTGGGAGGATTAAAGCATTGTGACTACAATCTATCTGTAAAATAACCGGCAAGAAAAGAAGAGACTCAGAAGAAGAGGTGCAAGTAATATATAACGAATTAAGGAGAGAATAATAAATATAGTAACTTAAAAGGTACAGAAAATACGAGCAAAATGAGAGACATAATAAATAAAATTGGAAAACTAAAATGGATATAACAGCATTAATAAAAACAAAAAAGTCGAAAAAATACAAAAATAAATAAATCCATTCTATTATTTTTTAAAGTACCAAAATTGAAATATAAAAGAAAAGTAGCATTGTTAATAAGAAAGAAATGCAGAAGAAACAAAACAAAACTTGAAGCTAACATGAAAACGTGATTAAAACAAAAATTAATATCATAGAGGAAATAATGGCAATTTTTGAAATATACGGAATGAGTGATAATGGACCAGTCTAAATAAAAAAGCATTTTATAAAAACGTACAAGCAACCCAAAATAAAATTGGAGAAACATAGAAATAATTATATTAGGCGATTTCAATGCTCGGGTAGTATCAAAAATCAAGTTATAGACAAATTTGTAGGAACAAATGATAATGGGCATAAACTGACAGACTTATGTGCACAGAACAACCTTAAAAGAGCAAATAACTCCTTCCAAGATAAACATATTCGTAAGTATACTTGGACACAATCAATTATAGATTACATTATAGTAGGACACGTAGCGAATGTCAGAATATTTAAAGAACCAGAGTGCGGGTCAGACCACTATGGACTTAAATGTATTTTTATATAAAAAACAAACCTAAGCAGAAAACAACAACTAGAACAGAAAAAGGGATAAAAATTTAAATATGCAAATATAAGTTAGAATACTTCAAAGAAGCGAGTATTGTATATCTTTATAAACAAACGTTAGATCCAAAATTACAGGAAAGCCAACAGAACAGCTGTATGGGCATATTGTAAGGAATGGAAGAAAATATGTAGCCAAACGAAGAACAAAATTAAAAATAAAGAAAGAAAGGACGCATATCCCCAATGGCAAGATACTAAATCAATTGAGAAAAAGATGAATTATTATTCTCATAGAAAAGTCTATGACTCTCGATGATCGGTTTAAAGTTTTATTCTTTGCCACTTTGTATTAAAATCTCAGATTAAAATTTTGAGGTTACATTGCGGCAGTTGTCGAATATCTGCTTCAGCTCGGAATACAAGATGACTTTATCTTCTTCTGGGGATGTAGAACTGCTGAGCTTTTTGAATCGTAGGACTGCGAAAACTGTACCAAAAACGATACTATCTCTTAATCCTAATGATTATCTTGCTCATTTTCCATCTGAGCTTCTATAGTGCAGCTATCCTGATCCTACACTCGGTACTTCCGACTCTAAAAAGACTGAAGATATTTCAAGTTGTAATTTCAATATCTCTATTTCTTTTATCATTCTAAGTTTTTGTCATGTTGTCTATACAATTTTATTAGTACTATTATTCTTCTTCCAAAGAAAGTGAGCTGGCCTCACGTCTAACCTGTAATGTTATATTCACAGTTCTCAAAATCAATGACTTTTCTATAAGGAAAGTTTTCATAGACTTTAAAAATGCATCTTCTTTCCCCAAGGGTGTAAGTATGCAGGTGTACTTCGCCTTCCAATTAAAACATTTAGAATCAAAGTGTTTTTAGGTCTCTGTGAAAGATAGACATTACCAATACATTAAATAAAGAATGCTTTCCGAAAATAAAAATAAAAAACGCAATAAAACTAATACAAAATAATAATTTATAATTTGACTGCTCCGCCGCAGTTATTTTTCCATGGCATGCTTTAATCATAATTCTTGTATTGTGCATCAAGACCCTGAGCGATATCATTAGATACTGTATCAAAAGTCGTAAATAAATAAGGAGAGTTTAACGAAGGTAACTAGTGTGTAAACCAAAAAGAAAATGATATAAGTACAAAATTTTTTATCAAGACCAACTTGGCGAAATCTGAAAATTTACATATTTATACATAAAATGTTTATTTTCTCAGTGAAATAGTAATTTTACACAGTGTTGTCTGAACAAAAATGAAAGATAAATAAAAGGGGCGTCGTATGGAATAATAAAATATAGGGTGTTTCATTTAAAAATCTTAAGTAATTAACGTTTGAATATTACCATATTAGTTAGCCTGTAGGGAACACCCTGTACAATGATAACTGCTTTAAAGATACAAAATACGATTTTTTAAAATTTAATTTCAAAGTGAGTGTACTTAATTTTGTTAGAGCCTGATTTTTCAGTTTTATTCGCCTTTTTTGAATAACTTGGCAACGGCGCAAAAGAATATCAAAAATAATATTTCGTTAGAAAGGTAATTAAAAGTAGTATCATTTGGATAAAAAAATATAGCGTGTTCCTTTTAAATAAACTAAGTGTAGTTTCACCTCGTGTTTTAGGGCCACCCTGTATATTTAAAAATATTTTTAAAATATGCAACTTAAACAGTTAAAGAAACTTGAATAACGGCTTTTTTAAATGTAATGTACCGTTTAGGATATATCGAACAATTACCCACTAAACGGACACACTGTATATTTGGTTACCACATTATGTACATTTAAATTAAACAAAATCTTGTCATTTCACAAATTGATTGTATTTACGTGGTCTGTCCCGAAAGTGTATAACTGTACAGGGTCCCCCACGAGGATGTTTCAAGACTTCATGTATAAGTCCTTTGAAGCATTTTAAGCAAAAAAGTTCCAATAAATATCGGTGAAATTGTCAATCGTTTTTGAGATATCGATGATACAAGTTAGGGGGTGTTTAGGGGACTTGGTAGTTCCAACATTTTATTCTTTTTTTACGTATTATCAATGTAACTTTCGTTTTCACGTAAAAACTAGTCTACGAATAGCTCTATCTCTTTTCCCGGAGAGAAATAAAAACGCGCACAATTGTTTTGTGACTCAGAGAGCAATGATTCTGGTATCTGATGAGCCGTATAAGAAAAATATGTCGAGCTATTTGGCGTTTGAAATCTCATACGACATTTTTACAAAATTAATTTCGAAAAAATTCAAATTAAATTATCTCTTCCTTCACAATTGTCATTTTCAATTGTGACAGGCAATGTTTCGACAATAAAAATTAAACTAAATATCCTTGGTAATCCTAGCATCAGGTAAAATGATGAGGAAGAGTTAGAACGACCAAGAACCCCCAAAGACCCCTAACTTGCTTCATCAATATCTCAAAAACGGTTAAGAATTCAATCTATATTTATTGGAACTTTCTTGCTTATAATGTTTCAAATAACTTATACACACAGTCTTGGAACATCCCGTGGGACACCCTGTATAATACAAAAAATATATGAACATTGGCTCGATATTTTTGAGGTAGATCTTATATACTGGGTGTTCAGATAATAACCAAATAATTAGTTTTAGAATAACTTTTTAAAATACGCACGAGAGGGCAACACTTACAGTTGTGCTGCAACCACAGGCTTATATGGAGGAAATTGATTTAGTGTTTATTTGACCATGTAGGACTATAGACTCAGAATAGGATATTCTAGCAAAAAAAGTTTTTATTGTAAATATTTGCTATCAATCAAATTAAGGTTCTCCTTAAACACTCAGATAGTAGCGAACATCTTAGGTGAATATTCTAAAAACTAAAAACCAAAGGTAACAGTGGTAGTTTTTATTAGAAAATTTGACTCCTAGAAAACAATTTTTTAAAAAATTTGGCTTCTGGAAATGGGCTCTGGTTTTTGGTTTATACAGAAACACATCTAAATAATCACTACTCTGGTGACTTTTTTCTATAAGGTTTTCTCAAAAACTTTTTCAAAGACTGTAAATGAGCTCAGTATACTACTATTAATGCTTCTTCTATTATAACTCATGGTACTCTTGGGAGTTATAGAGACCTTTGAAGCTCGCAGGCGCCATTTTGTAGTAAGGAAAGGCAAAGATTTGGAAATATTTTCGATTACTACTTTTTATGCCTGCTTCCAAAAAACAATTGTTTGATGTATCGTTTGCCAATAAAATTTTTCTACATACTAAATGTTGCTTTATTACTTGAAAACCTGTACATATAAATCAATCATTTAAATCATTGCAAAGAAAACTGCTGGGCAATAAGTTATTTTTAGTTTATTTTACTACACAGTCGTTGTATATGCACACACTCAATAAATCAAAAAGGGTACATTAAATCTACATAAAAAATAATAGGACCTTTATCATTTCGTTAAAATATCAATCTTTCCTTTAATTTTTATATGAAACACATTTATCTTAATATTTGTTTTATTGATAAATAAAATATAATTGATTTGTTAATTTATATATAATGTTCAAAAAATTTGACTTACCTTGTAGTAGATTGATAACGTATTGTGAACAGACCAGCAGCATGTCAAGCAAACCAAAATAGAAATTTGTTAGAATTGAGCTTTCACACATTCTGCCCTTTTTAAATAAATATTCTAAACGTTATGTATCACAAAAATATTCACTAGGTGATTTATTGAGAGACTGTAATTATTAAAATGAAACGAGTGTGAATTCAAGATAACCTCAAAGTCTGTTAATATTTTTAAAAGCGTAGTGCTGGTTCGTCTATTATAAATATTGCCTTGCAATCCTAAATTTGAAAGGCAGAAATGTTACCTGGGCGGTTAGGATTAGGTCCAGGGATCCCCGACAATCCTCTCGCCTTGTCATGGCACGATTCGGCATGGATACCCATCCTCAACACTACGAATGTAATGGATTACTTTTCGGAGCGATCGAATCCCTTTTTCGATAGGACCTGCAATAACGAGATCGTGAAAATGCAACGGCTAAACCCTGAGCAACTGCAGTAGGTATTCTAAAAATGAGCATTTAAATGCTTTCAACAGGTAGTTGTTCCAGAAACATGACTGGTTTAGAATACGTTCTATTGCATGTGCAGGAGCCTATACTGTATGTCATCCGAAAACAGCACAGACACAGCCCACAACAAGTTACTCCTTTGGCAGATTATTACATTATAGCTGGTGTGGTTTACCAAGCACCCGACCTGGCTAGCGTTCTGAATTCCCGTTTGGTATACCACTAGGTAAAAGTCAGATCTATTTTTTACCACTTTATTTGTAGCTGTCAGCTGTACATCACTTGCAGTCATCATTTGACGAAACAGCCAGCTTTTCACGGTATCATCCCAGTAAAGGGTACTCATGGGACTTCAAATCCCAGAAAAACGCCCCGGACAAGGCCAAAGCAAAAGAAGAAAAGCCGAAGGAAGAGTCCAGCTCGCTTTTCCAAAGGCAGAGGGTGGACATGCTGCTGGGCGAGCTGATAAAAATGTTCCCTCTGCCTCAGCCCCCTCAGCCCAAAGCAGCGGTCGCGCCTGTTAAGACTGAACCAGAAAATGGCGCAACTGAGAATAAGGATGCAAAAACGGATGTGAAGCAGGAGAAGATCAAGCCTCCACCAGAGAAGAAGCCGAAGATTAATTAGAGGAAGTGTTATGTATAATAATTGAACACGCATTTTTTAAGTTAATGAGCAAGTAATTTTATAAGTGAATCAGTATTATAAGCACTACTTATTGATAATAATCTTTTTAATATAAACACTTCTGGTGTTTTCTGATATACCAACCACTAATTTTTTCGTAACTCTTAAATTGAACTACTTAACAACTAAAGTCCATGCAAGGATGTCTGCTTTTACACACATTGCTTCACAAGCTTGAACAGTTTGGTTCTCTTTAGTTTTCGTACAAGATATTGGGGTGTCCAGCAGCTGAAAAGCCTCATTCTCATGAAGGTGAAGTCGCTTTATGTTACCAGCAAATCTTTTAACATCATCTTGAACAATTGGGATGCCAAGAACCACAGAGGGTTTACTATGTTACACATCACTTTGTTCTGGAAAGTCTGTTTAGATTAGATATTGCTGGCTGGCACACCTCTAAAGCTGAATACCATGTACCCACACGGGTTTCATGATCTTATTGTGTATTGACAGCTTGGAGTTTCTTCCAAGAAGCCAATACTACTGTTTGAATTGATTTCCAAAGATGGAGGGTTAACTAGAGCTCTTTGTTGGTGAAATGAACTAAAATCAATTTGAGCTCATTCAGCTTCATCTTTCATTGTTTGGTCCAGTCAAGTATCTTGTTACTAGCTGCTTGTAGTTTTCTAGTAAATATATCTTGATCTTTATCTACTGCGACAAATGCAGTGTCATTGTGAATGTGGCTACAGTGGTTTCTTCCAATACGGGTAATAACAGGTACAGGATAGGGCCAAGCACACTCCCTTCAAGTACACTCTTGGGCCAGATCTTCCAGTTTAATTCTGAAAAGTCTGTCTGAGATGTGGGTTGTTAACATATCTATCAATCCTTCATACCACACTTTATCAAAGGGCTGAGATATATCTAGGAAGACTGCAGAAGATTTGCTTTTCTTCCAGACCATGCTCTATTGTCAGTAGCATGATACACTTGATTGATGGTTGAATGATTTTATCTAAAGCCAAATTGGAAATCAAGAATTGCTTACCACTTTCTATTATTGGTCTTAATCTATTGAGTAATAATTTGAAACGATTGGTAGTAGGGAGAGAGGCCTATAAGACTTAATATCGTTAGGCGGCTTATCTGCTTTTGATAGCATAATCACTTCCACGACTTTCCAACTGGCAGGAACATGTTTCATTCTAAAGACTGTGATAAAAAAGTAGGTGACCATAACTATACCTTTCCTGGGCAATTACTCAAGATTTCCCCAGTGATCAAGTCATAGCCTTTTTCCGTTTTAGATTTGTTTTTATTACTTTGGCTACTTATTTGGAATACAGGGATGATATTTTCAGTTCTTGGATTGCCAGAAGTAGTCAAAATATCCTCTTAAAATGATTTATTATTTTATTACATATGTTAATTTATTTTTTCCTCTTCTTTGATTAACCAAGAGCACAGCACGGGATCCGATTTCTACAGCAGGGCGTTCTCTTCCCAGGTGAGTCTTCCACCTTTTTATCTTTGATTTGTTTAAATTTAAAATTACAATACAGTCTACATTTGGCCGAAACAGATATCAAATACATAGTAACACGATGATCTTGTAGTGACTACTTCAGTAACACTTCACAGCAGTATTTGATGTTGACAGGCAACCAACTCTGTGATCAGCTTTTACTGAATCTGCCTTTGCTAAACCTTTCATACCATTCAAACACATAGCTTCTTAATAATGCCTTCATCACCATGGCATATTCCATGTTTTCCCTAGCTCAACGCAGAGCTTAGTGTTAACTCTTTGCTTGGAATTTGAGTACATGTTACTCATGTCAGTTCTAACTAAACGTGCCAACAAGTCATATGGTGGGTTGTTAATCACAGCTATTCCACCTAGTGAGTTTAGAAGGATACATATATCACCCATTTCTTTTGTTTGAATATCACCGGTAGATAATTCAACTTGATAAAAATTGTGCTTACAGAACTCTATTGCAAAGATTTTGCAGTAATAAAACCGTGTATGCAGAAGGAATTATAATTTGATATTTATATTTGCAACCTTTTCTTAAATTCAACTTAATTTTTTAGCAGAAGAGTACTGCAGACGTCAAAATTAATTGCTAGATGTGATGCCAGTGTAAATCATCTATGGTACAGTAGCAGGATCAATAAGTGAGCCGAGTTATTACTTGACCATATGTTAAATTATAGTTTGAAAACTCTGAATCTCAATAAAAAATCTATATTACTAACTGCAAATCACTGTTGTAACATTCTCTGAAGTATTTAACTGAAACAAATATATAAAATTTGATATTGCGATTTCATTTACAAGTGCTTTGGGTTATGGGAATCCAAGGATCTGCGACTTTTTACATTTTCTAGTGCTATTCCTCTAGGTTTTTTTCGTATTTTACCTAGCATAGCTTTTTTCAATTTTTTTGTATTATAAAGCGTCTCCTTGATGATAGAACTTCTAATACTATAATCACCATTAACAATTGCGATCCCAATTCAGTGTTATCAGAACTCGTATCAGAAGACCACTTCCCATTTTCAAGGAATGGTATAGTACCAAATAAGTTATTCTCACAGCAATTAACATGCACACACCCACAATCTTTTGTCACACTGTCTCACTACCTTTTTCTTGGTTTGTCTTTACTGTTTTACCATCCCACTTTGCCTTGTACACTTAGTCTGTATGGCTTCACAATTATTGTTATTTTTTCTCTCCTTTCAACGTTCTTCTCTCTTCTCTTCCTAATTCCTCCATAGATTTTTCTCAACACTTTAAATTTCTTCGATATTTTCTTTAACCCCTTAACATATTTTGACCCTGCTGCTAATCTCCTAATTTCGCCGCTCTATTCACTCTCTTCTAAAATCTGCACGCGGAAATAAATTATCCTGTTTCGTGGAACATAATTCTTGATTTTCTGTTTTTATTTTCACTATATCATTTTTTGTTTTATTGTTGAAAACTGTGTACGTTGTTATGTGTTCATTGATTTTTAAACAAACTTTTATTGCATTTTCTTAAAATTATTGTATTTTAGTTCTTCTTTAGTTCTAAATACATAGGAAAGCTACATCATTCTCATGAGCAAGACATTGATATGAATTTTTTGGCAGATAGTATTCAGTTTTATCTTGTTTCTCCTGATTGTAGCTTCTAATACTAACTTATAGTTGATAGAGGGTCCTCCAAGCTGTCATAATTTCTCGCCTGTTTAGCGAGTTATTTGTCTTTTGGAAGTCTACAAATGAAGCACAAATCTTTTCATTTCTCTTGTTACTCATTTCTTGAATTTACTGTATCACCCAAATGTGATCTATGACTGATTTTCCTTGTTTGGATCCACACTGATAACTTCCTATTTTTTGCCCGCTTCTTCCTGGGCCGTTTTATTAATTAAATCAGTAAGTATTTTGTATGCTATGATTAATAGCGATATTGGTGTATAATTTTCTGCGCATAACAGGTCTCCTTTCTTATATATAGGGTTTATTATTGCAACTTTCCATTCCAGTGGCATTTATTATGTTTCCATGCCTCTGTTATTAGCTCACTCTTCCGAGTACTATATTTTATCGATTTTATCGGTATAGTATAGATCAGGGCAAGATCTTTATTTTTATCATTTTTTTTAAATTCTTCCATGTGAGCAATTTCTCTTATCTTCTTCCCCTACTTTTCTAAATACTCTTCCTACACTTTCTTGATTCATAAATATCCTTGCGAAACTCTTATTCCAATACTGTTACATCTAGAATGTACACTTCGTTGATTTTTTGAGGCTCTTGTAAAATATTCTTGTGTCTTTATAATTAAAATTTTCTTGAAAATTTCCTATTTTCGTCCTTCATCTACCGTTTCTTTTCTCTACAGATACCATTTACCTTATTTCTAGCTTTATTATATTGATTTCTTGTTTCTTGGCTGTCGTTTGCTGACATCGTTTCCCTAGCTTCTTTTTTTCCTTGATTGCTTGTTCGCACTCTTCGTCAAAGCATTGATTTTCTTTTTTCTTTGCTTTTCTTATGGTTTTTGAGCTTTCCATTAACTGTTCCTTTACTTTGCATCATTCCTCCTCCATATCTGCCTCTTTTAGTTTTACCTTTAAAATATTTTTTATTTTTCTTTGAATTTTTTCAATACATTCTCATCCTTGAGTAGCTTCGGCTGCCATTTATTTTCCTTTGTTCTCTCTTTCGTGATTTGAAGCTCATCTTGTTTTATTATTGCCTTTGCCAGAAAATGGACATATTCCGTTTACCTTTTGTATTAACATATTTTTTCTTTTTATTCTTTGTTTGATTATCAGGATGCAACCAAGTTGCTTTCTGTATATTTTTTCGTCTCTTCCAGGTAGATACGTTAATCAAGTTATTCGATGTCCCAATATTTACTATCGTTGGTTGGCGCATGAACGTTTATAATGCTGTACTTCTGAAAGTTCCTATTATTCTTAAATAGCTCAGTCTTTCGATTATTGCATTATAGTTCACTATCATTGCTTTTATGTTTTCTTTTGTCCCAGTCTATTTTAATTTTCATCCCCATTAAACCAAACGTAGTTTTCTAAGTCCATAGTTGTTCATTTTTGATTTGTTCCTTAGATATTCATATTATTTTCAGTTGCTACTTTATTTTCCTTGTTTAATTAAACTTGTACGTTCCAAAAACGCGGTGTTATCTTTTGCCTTGTCGTTATCCTTAAGATTATTCCCCTCTTTCTCTGTTAGTTTTTTGAAAGATCTGGTTTATTTCTTTTCTTTTCCCATATGTATATAGGTTTTAGAGTGGTTAATTGTAAATATAAACGCAATCGAGTTGCAAAACGTATATTTTAATGTACGCGGTGCCGTGGTAGGCATGTCAAAAATAGCAAGCGGCAAAATTTCGGTAAGCAGACATGCACCTGGTGAGGGCTCGCCGCCTTCTAATCGGGTGCGCCCTCTTGCGACAGCTGAATGTTAACTCGTGTCGTTCGCAAACCGGTCGCAGGTAAGGGTTGGAACTTGTCCATCTTGGGGACAATGAAGGAATATATTTCCTATAATTTTGGTAGGTGAAAGAAACCAATTGTCCAATTAATTCGGAATGGGCTAATTGAGGTCTGCATCAACCGACCCTAAAACCGACCGTTATAGGAAATATTTTCGAGTATTTGTTCCGTTACATGTATATTGCATTGTTAACTGTAAGTTTTTTTAATCATTTTTTCATCTCTATTTCTTTCTTTGCAATCTCTATTATTTTAGCTTCAACCTGTCTATTCTTGTAGCGTCAAGTCATTCTCAATTCTGTTGCTTCTAATTTTCCATTTTAACCATGAGTACTACTTTATAATCTTCATTTTCTACTTTCTACTTTGTAAATTTCTTTTATTTTTGCTTGTACGCTAATTTTTTCAGGTAGAAAAGATTTTATTTCATTTTCTAGATTGTTACCTTGCACTTTAAAGGCTTTAATTATTACGTTTTTCTCCCTTTCTGCTTTTTTTGCTTTCTTTGTTTTTTCTCTAATTTTATAAATCGACTCATTTCCTTTCTTAGTTTTCCATTGCACTTCTTTTTCCAATAATTCTGCTCGTTTGTTATTTCTTTTTCATTTTTACTTTGGGATTTTAGTTCTTTTTTGCTCCTTTGAAACTCCTCTGCCTACATATCAAATTTTTTAAATTTTTCCATTTTTCTATTTGGTTTTCTACATTTTCTTTTATTTGAGGTCTTATTTCTTATTATTGTAAAAATTCAGTGATATTTTCTTTTGCGTTTAAAAACACAAGATTTTTATTTTTAAACTGTTTATTTATGATCCTCCCTTAACCACCTTTAATTGAATTCTTCAACTTCAATGCTTTTTATTATTAAGACTCTCTTTAAATACACAAAACGACTGTTTAAAAACTTCACTGCGTGACACGCCCGACTCTTCAGTAACGCGTCACCATTTCTCCTCTTCAGTTAAGTAATAGCGCTTTAGGCGTAATTAACAGATGGTAAAATAGATAGAGGAAACCTTTGTTCTCGATGCTTTGTCACAAAAGATTCAGTTGACATTGAATTTTTGCTAAAGAAACGCGCAACGCACCATGAATGAGTCGCGCTACGGGCTGTGTTCCTCTGCACTCACCCGAATGTCCGAAATTGTCTCATGCAACGGCTGCTATATATGAGCAAGTCGAAAACATTCATCAGCAAGTGGATGCAGCGATATAAGGAAACAAAAACGATCGACGACTTACCGGCATGTAGCTCGATAGGCAAAGTGCCCCTTAAAGTCGAAAAATAGATTGTGAACTTGTTTTTGCAGAATCCGGGCTTAAGGAGCAGCAAAATTGAAACAGAAAGGCGTAGATATATTGTACGTGCATGATATCAAATGCCGTAGTTCAGTGAACAAACCTATGTTAGGTGCAAATCATGTGATGAAGCGACTCACTTGGGCAAAGAACAATATCGAACGAGATTGGAGCAATATAATTTTTACACTGGCACTTTCACTATGACATTTATTTCTATAAAGGTTGATCTGTGTTATAGTGCGCTCAAATTATGGTCGACTTCAAATGTCTTGACCATGCTTCGTATAACTCATAAATAGCAGTGCCGATCATCTTCTGAAATCTTGAATCTTCAATGGTTGGTCCTCCTCAACAAACTAACATTTCAAGAAAGCTCAGTGTTCTGTGTCAGTTAGTATGAGAGTTTCATTTCTGTTAAAACAGTTGTTGGTACTTGATGAGTCTCAAAAACTTTTGAGTTGAGAAAGCTTTTGTAACAAATATTTTGCGGATTACATGGTACAAAGAGACATTTTGCAAAACAATATTTATTATGAATTATTACGAACATACTTCTAATGAAATCAATACTTAACTTTAAACAACTAATTAATCGTGGGTGCAAAAATGACCGCAGCAAACTGTTGCTACATTCTACGACGTGGCTTAAGAAAAGAAGCTGAAGCATCTTGAACAACAAAACTACGCAGTTGAGTGCTCGCTGGAGTTGCTCTAAATCCGAAACGGCATTATACTGGCAAACGAGAATTATAAATAACCATATGCAAAAGATTCAACAACAGGCTGCACACGCACGCACACAGAAATAAATTACCCCTTGTTCAACAACGCATTCACTGCTGCTGCAGGTTCGCTAACAGTCGCCTATATCTCGAAACGTGTTTGCCACTAAGTTCTCACCCTAAGCACTCTATAAAAATCAATTTGAAGTAACCCCGTGGCCGTTATTGACTACACTTTTTTGTTCGTCGATGCCTCGAGTACGCCGCCATTGTATACAGAACCATAACTATGTCTACCTTTAATTTACAAGCGGCTGATGCTTCTACTCTAGAGCAATTTACAACTTTATTACATCTGGTTATAATCACAAAATTGCAAGTTACACAAAATAAATAATTTATTTATAATTCGATTATATGAGTCTGCATGAAATCAACACCAAACAGACTATTAACCTTTAAAATCTGAAGTCAACAAATCTGCATACAAAAGTCCCTAAACAATTTTGAAACTACCTCGAGTTATTGCGTTAACCCTATAAAGTTCATTAAGTTTAAAAACTACCATTTGATATTTAACTCCATCCGCGGTTTATACCTTTATTAACAAGCTACCTTCCCCAACCTCGGTGGCAAGCCTTGCCAAATGCTGCAGTGGCGCTATTTATTTAAAACATTAAAACATTATGTGGTAATTGCTCAACTTGAATTTGTAGGAACGAAACGGTCGAACGGTCGTGGCCGCAACTGTGAAGGCTGCATCGGTCAGTCTTGTCTCCGCGCCGCCGAGGCAGCAGGTTGCGCCGCCACCAGCGCTGCCTGCATTCACAAGTTGCTGCAGAATTAGTTAAGTTTCTTGTACATGTCCTCCAGCTGCGGCGTGAAGTACGACTTGATCTGCGGTCGCTTCGACTTGAGCGTCGGCGTCAGCAGGCCGTTCTGCACGCTGAATGGGTCGGGGTGCAAGTAAATGTCCTTCACCTAAAAAATATTCACTTGGTTTATTGAATTTTGAATTTGTTTTATCGTTCTAAATTTTCTTCTCCACTGCGAACAAAATCGTGTGACTCATATGCAGTAAGTGAAGTACGAACGGGTTCGGCATAATTAGCATTTGGTAAAAGGTATCGCCCTTATTCTTTCGTGAGTCGATAAAGAGAACCTTTGATTCTTTGTCACGAAAGATTCAGTTGGCATTCAATTCTTGCTAGAGAAACGCGTAAAGCATCATGAGTGCCGCGTGCACGTCGCGCTACAAGGCTGAGTTCCTATGTACCCATCTGAAAGGTCTGAAAATGTCTCATGCAACGGCTGCACAAGTCGAAGACATTTGTCAGCAAGTGGGTGCAGCGATATAAGAAGATAAAAGCGGTCAATGACTTGCCGGAACGTGACTCGATAGGCAAAGTGTCTCCTAAAGCAAAACTGAAACAGAAAGGTGTAGATATATCATACGTAGCTATCCGGACCTATCTCCGGGCGCATGATATCAAATGCCGTAGTTCAGTGCAGAAACCTTTGATGGGTGAAAATCATGTGACGAAGCGACTCACTTGGGCAAAGGACAATATCTACCGAGATTGGAGCAATGTAATTTTTACGGACCAAGCTTCTATTTGGGGATATCTTATCATCTCACAAGCCTGGTCAACCTTAACTAACAGGGTGGTACAGCGGACCGTTAAAAATCCAGTAAAAGTGCAGCTTTATGGCTGCTTCTCAAAACTGGGTTTCGGAACGTTGCATCTGTTTACGTACAAACTAGATGCTCCGAAAATGCTCGAGATTTATAAGAAATACTTGTTACTGATTGTCGAACGTTGGTTCATCAAGAAAAACGAGGACTGGGCCCTGCAGGAGAACAACCGTCGCAGTCGCTCGATGCAAATCCGATTGAAAATATGTGGGCATACATCAACCACGAGCTTCGAGGAAGAAAAATGCTCAGTTTGAAGCAGTAAACATGAAAAATTCGTCGCATTTGGAGATACTTGCCGAATGAATACGCCATCAATTATCAATACCGGTGGTGACAGGACACATTAATATAATAGCATCTTTGTTCTGATGGAGTACAACGTACCTATGTTTTTAAATAATTTTTTCTCCACATTAACCCGAACATGCTTTTACGTAATTGACTGTAAGAGAAGAAGTGTTACATTTGTTCCATTTGTTTAAGAGACCTGATGAACTGTAACAGCATAGAATTTACTGTCACAAAGTACAGACACTGTTTTAAGAAGAAGAAGAAACTTATGAGGAGATCAAATTAGCCAAGCGGAGTATTGTGTTAGTGTGAGCTAACAAAATATGCCAAGACGATGGTATATTGCATTATAAAGACAACTATCATCATTTGAGATAGCTAAAAAAATCGAGAACAAGTTTCATAGAATTATTTCCTATGAAAGGATAAAAGCAATAAACACATGGACAAAAATTATAAATGGTAACAAGTCTACATATTGAAACGCCCGGTTGGCCATTTTTGAATTAAAAGGCTATGTTTGGAGTTTGAAACTCTCAACGTTTCGTTGAAATATCAAATGACGCTGCTATCTCACTCGCGTTAGAGATGGTGGTATGAGGCAGCTGACCTGGCATTCTTTAATGACTTAATATAAATCAATGAAATTCTAAAAAAGTTGTTTTTGACATATGTTTCAGAAAAAACGTTCCAGTTAAACAAGTGAACTATAGATAATAGAAATAATTTCGTCCAACAGCTTACAAGATGAGTGATGGTAATAACAGTATACTACCATTATTCCTACTATAAACACTAACGCGCGCAAGATTCTTAGTAAGACCCTGGCCACAATTGTAACAACATTAAAAAACTCGAAATACGGCCTAAGTATGAGAACGATCAATATGATGACTCAAGATTCGGAAAATCAAGGGGGCATCTCGGTCAAAATATTGTTTACAGCGTTGCAGGGAGTTCCGTTTACGATTTTTCCCCTCAAAATTGTGGAAGTCGTTCTTTCTCTATACTTTATTTATCACTTTAGTTACACAAACACTTTGTTGATTATACCACTATGTACAAATACGGACTAAGGGAGAACTAACTGGAGACTTCCGAAAGGCACTAGAACTTGGAAAGATACCAGTTGTTTCTATAGTATAACACTGTCGAATCGTTACAGGTGTGTGGACATTTTTATCACTTCTATTTCATTTCTTATCAATTATTTGTGATGACGACAACAAAAGACTGCATCATAATTAGGGCATATACATTTCTGGAGTATTTAATAAAGCCCAAAAAACTGTAATCTAAACTAAAAAAAAAAGTGGATACGAAAATAAGAAGAATACTTTACATATGTTGATCAGCTGCTTAACTAAGAAGATAGAAAAAGAATGTGGTGGCCACAAAGACATGGTAAAATCATCAGACTTGCGTACAAGAAAATTTAAGCGAAGACTGACAAAATTTCGTTTGTTAGATAATATGATAGAGGAAAACATTGTAAGTAACTCTGCCATGGTCTGTTCCAAGACAAGATAAGAAAGGAGGAGGGATAGAGGAGTAACAATCTCTTTAAAAATACGGATAACAACTGGCCAATAAAAAACCAATCTCGATATTGGGCCAATCCCGCACTTGATATAACACTAGCAGTTAGGATTCAGAGTATACAAAAGACCCAACGCTGAAAAAATAATTGGGAAACGAGAAAAAAAAAGAAAAAAATTATAAGGTCTGCTCCGATTTATCTATGGTTTACTTTGTATGCTTGGTTTTACAAATATTTTTCTTCTAACGAGATGTGTGATTATGTTGTTATTTCATTTTTTGACAATGTTATAATGCGTTAAAAAAACTTGCGTTTGGTGGCAGATTACAAAATGACACAAAATTTGTTATTATTTCTTAATTTGAAGGGTAAGAGCGATTCTAGATATGTCATGCAAATAATTCCGTTCGTATGAGAACAAAAGAGCAAATTTTTGTTCTAAATATTTTTCTCTGGTTCAAATCAAACATCTTGTTTAAGGGAAGTCGACTACACTGGAGATGAACTTTGTTAGATAAGGAAGAAGCTGCCCCATTCACGTTTTAAGCCATCCCATAGTTAGGTGCAACTTCAAGTTTGCAATTTTAGAACATACTCAGCATTCACAACCCCCCAAATCGCTTCAAAGACCGAGATCAAGTTTTACTCAACCAAACTCTATGCAGGAACAAAAAACAACAAATGCTTCACGAAAAAAATTCTGTAATAAAAAAAGATGATAGCCGGGTGCAATCAAAAATGGTATTTGGCACCAACAGGTCAATATGTCGATTTGGTCTGAAGGTAGTACAAATTATATCAGTACAGAATTCACACCGATTAAGCATTTTTGGTTCTAGGGAAGAGTTGAAATTTAGAAGAAAAATGATCAACTCATTGTAATGACTTAAACTGAAAAAAATGCGACAGAGACGGCCGAAAAAATAACTAAGCTAAGGCATAAGAAAGCGCATTGAAATAGAGTTAGAGGTGACACACAAAGGCGGAGAAAACGACTTAATAATGCTCGTTCTTATTAGATCCTACTGGAGGGTTAAGATAACTAGCTGACTAACAATTGTGGTGTGTAATGATAAAATTAGCATCATTACAATTTAAAAAATATTACATGTATAAATATTTTTCAGTCTCAAAAAGATAAGTGAAAGTTCTTTAAATTCCTCATTTGGTTTGTGTCATGACGATCAATAAACCAGCATTCATAACCTTATCCGATGAGTGTTAAAACGGGAAAAATGTTCTTTTGTTAGTATAGTAAGGCAATAAATTAGATACGAATAAAACAAAACGATCTTAGTATCGCACACTGGCAAGAAATTCTTGTAGAGAAACACCAAGTGAATGTCAACAATTCCATAAAGAACTAAAAATGCAGAAAATTCTAGTCAGATGCAATGAAGATTTCTAATATTCATGATTCTAAATTATAATCAATCTACTGAAAGTGACTTATACTAAAAATAAAACACGCAGATGATTTTAGCATGATTGGAATCCCCAAAGTAATTTCTTCATGAAAAGCAGCATTAAAGAAGATTCAACAAGATACAAATGTATGTATTCATTTTTCACGTATTTTTAATGCTAAAAGATCGTATAAGAACGGATGAATCTAGGAACATTTTGAAAAAGCTGCTCGTCTGTTGCGTCTTTGAAAACCCACGAAAGTGCTGGGGGGAGGGTTATTTTTTCACATGTAGAGAAAAATAGCTGGATGATATTGACATATTTGTTTCTACTCACAAATAGAAGCTCTAGTGATTAATCAAACCTTTCTAAATCCCAAAGGTTTACAGGTTGTTCATTTCTCTAACTCCTGACAAGGTTGTGTCCAACATTATTGAAAAGCAAGCAAAAAAGTCGAAATACTTGAAAGTCTCTAAGATATCAACCATGTATTTATCGTAATGAATTTCATAGAATTATAAAATTGCTGAAAGAAATGATAAAAATAGAGATATCCTTACACCAGCTGTAGCACCTCATTAAATGGAGATTTGCATACACCAATACCAAAACAACATTTTTGGATATTTAGATACGTTGGTATTCGTTCAGAATTCTTCCAAACGAGTATCAACGTATCCATAAATATAACGTGAGTATTGTGGTACCGAAGGGGTGCAAATTAGTTGTAAATGAAGTTTTCTGCACTTTTCTCTTTTAAAAAATTTCAAAATTGTCATCATGATGTGTAGATACGTAAGACAGATACTATTTGGAAAACGGTTTTCAAATTAGAAAAAAAAACAAACGTCTACTGGTGGGAAACGTTTGGTACTTCTTGGTAGAATCAATTCAATGGCCACACAAAAGAAAAATGAATAGAAAATAAACGTCTCTAACATCGTAGATGTTCCTCCGTTATTTTTCCACTCTTTAAAGATGAATTGCTGAATATTCGTTCTAAATACACATCCACCCCCAAAGAAGTGAAAAAAGATAACCTTAAGTTGACAATTGGCTAAACAGTGCAACTTTTTGTATGAATTTTGTCATGCAAGATCACTAATGAAGCAATTTTTATACCACACCTTCCAACGAATTCTTTCTTTACGCAGGCCTCCTATTTTTTCTACCTAATTACAGTTGTTCTCAAAAAGAACTTCATAATCTTTCAACTATCAGTTCCGAACCTATAAATTCATATTTTTGAAGAACGCAATTCGTATAGGTCATATTAAGAAGCTTCAAAATGTTTAGGATAGGTAACAATTTTTCTTTCATTTCTCAAATGATACTTATTGGAGTTTGTTCAAATGATTCATTTTAGGCTCACGGTTTGATTACCTTTATTTAAATCTTCTTGTGGTTGACGTAATTCATTTTCGCATTCGTCTTCAAAGTCATTCTTTTCAATATCAACAGACATGTACACATCCGTCAGAACGTGAAAGCCCTATTATGTCAGTAAAATGGTAAGCCAAGTCTGTTGTTCTACTAAACAGATGAACTTGGCGGATTCTCATGAGTCATTGTGCAAACAGTGGCAGGCGTAAAAGTAACAACAAAAAATCAGAACACAGCGACAGGACAACTTCAATGGTTGATGAATGGGGAGACATCACATAAAAGAAAAAGTGGTGGTCAACTTTTTTCTAATGCATTTGAAAAATATTTACAATGCCAGATTCTAACATAACAGCTTCACCCATTAGTGAAGTGTAAAATTACATTCAGTTTCATTGGTTGTGTGATACACTTATCAAACTTTGGTTTTCCATATGAGGTTAAATAGACGTCATCACATAATTAGCTGTAATATTCCTTTAACACACATGATTTGCTATCACGTCCTGAAAATTTCTCTTCTTTTATTTTTGAAATATTTCATGGTTTGTTACAGACAATTTTCTGCGTTCTTTTTATTCTCCACTTGAATATTTCTTTTTCGTCACTTGTGTTTTCTTTTCTCTTCCATCATTTTATTGCTCTTGTTTACACGTTTAATTACGTACGAATTAGATAACATTATGAGTTACCTTAAAGTTACCAAAGATATTTGTATGGGAGCTAAAGAGCACAAGATGGCAATTGCTATTTTGCACATAAATTACACCAGGGCTACTAGAATGGCAGTCAAACGTCTTTTCTACTTGTGTGATCTGCTTCCTAATTGTCTTTCTTCAACTCACTTATTTTTTTTTTTTCACTGATTTGTCTTACGTTATGATTTCTTGGATATCTCTTCTAGACATATTTAATGATTTTTGATAGTGGTCATAAGGTAACAAATATCTTTCAGCTCTCAGTACACTGAAAGTCACTCAAAAATGGTCATTAATGTAAATATGATAATTCCCCTTCATCCTTCTCTATTCTTGTTTTTTTTTGACATCAACTCAATGGTATTGTTACTATTCTATGTTCTCCTTAGCCTTTTATGTTTTCTCTTTGATTATTTTTTTTAATATTTTCTCACAAAAACCAAGACTCAAATTTTTATACAAATGCATATTTGACATGTATGAACCTTTTTTGTATATTTGCTTAACATTAAAATTTATAGCGCATATTTTAAACAAAATTCCTTGTAACTGAAAAATTTACAATAACAATGTATGTCTACTACATTTTCTCTTCAAGATAATAAAAAAGAAAAATGCGGGGCCAATCAAAAATTTCCAAATAATTTTAATTAATTGTTTTTTTGAGTTTTGCAAAATTAAGTTGAGCAATTTATGATGAGGACATCTGGACACTGATCTCCAATTACCGACAGGTCCAGCAAACGTTTATTTCTATCGATCCAATAGTTTGTCACGTTTCAGGTTAATTCTCACCTCAGGCAGGGTTTTACAGCCCCCTGCTAGTAACAGTAAGCAAAGAAACTTATCTGTTGGAGCTACTTCAGTGTAGTATATTGTACTTTAAAAATGCCCCCAAATGGCCACAGGATTTTATACGTTACTGTCGTGAAATATACGACAGAACATGCAGGAGAACATACAGGTATGCATTTAGAGTAGACCTAAAATGTATAAGAGTGAAGTGAACAATATAAAAATTTGTGTGCTCTGAGGTTGACCATGGGAAAGAGGAAAGACTGAAAAGAAGCGGCAATAGCGTTAACACGGATTATGGAATATGTCAATGTGTTCATATTAAAGAAAGATAATCAAAGCTAAATAAAAAATAAAAGATTCTTTTATTAGCAGCGCTGGATGGCATAACATCTTCATTAAACGAAAGTTCCTTTCATTAATAAGAAAAACAGCACTTTCTGTGAAAGATTTAGAGTGAACACACTCACCGATTTTGCCATCTTTACTTCAAAAAGCAAACGCCATTAGGGATTCCAATATTATCACAATACAAGAAACGCCCGTGTGGTTTAATATGTCCCACAAAATGGAGCTGTGGTTCACACACTGAGTGCAAATGAGAAACCAAATGCGCTCTGTCGATGTATTGATATTTTCCAAGTTGAGTTCTTGAATTATATAGTTAGAAAGTGTAGTTACCACATATGACACCACATCATGGAGTGGAAACACGCGTCAATATAAAAAAAATCAACAGGTTAAATGAAAAAATAATATGAGGCATTCGTCTTGATGAAAACCACGTAACTCATGATATTGAAAAAAGCACATTAAGTTCAGAGTAACCGTAATGTCAATATCTTTTCTGCCTTCAAAGATGTTATTTACAATTTTTCTATAATGTTTTGGTGGGATTTTCGAAAATAAGTTCAATAGAATCACATTGATAAGTTCATAATTTTGTTTGTAAATTAATTGGTGCTAATAAATCACAAAGAAAGTAAACGGTTTACGCCTATATGTTTAATACTATGAAAGTAAAGCTATCAGTTGACTTGAATAATCCTTTAAAGTTTTTGATTCTTACTGACCATAAAATCATTCTTTCAATTTGGACGCAAATTAAAGAAAAAGTAATTGTAATATTCGAGTTCTTTAGAGATGGGTGTGCGAGTTATTTTGACTCGAGCTCACGCGTATTCACATATGATACTTTCAGTCACACGCATATCCTCGAGAAGTACCATCGTTTATGTCCGACGATGCACGTTCGTGTCGTGATACAACAAAAGTTATGTTACGTGTCTACCCCATAAGAGGAACCTATTAATAATGTAATTGAGCCTACCCATGTTTAAGCTCTTAGTTGCTCTGCAGTTTGGACTACAACGATTTTTTAATTCTATTAATTGCAAGTTAATAGGAAGTGACCTAACCTCTTAATAAAAATTAACTTATTTATTGCACGTAATTCCGTGTTTTTTTATTAATTCCGCTTTGAATTTATATCAAATTTGCTTGCGGTTCGTTCACATGAATATTCCAATGAAAAATAAAATATAGCTTACACCATAATCGTTCAAAAAAGGACTACCGTAACATATCCGATCTATTTTGCAGAGCGTGTAGTTGCGCTAAGTGTTCATGTTCACTGACCGTACTCTTTAACATTCGCTTAACCTTCACTCATCAACTATATCATATGTGGATCAATTCTTTTCTAATTATTAACTTCTTGAGAAAATTGAAATTTATAATAAACAAATAAAGATGGAAGAAGAAAGACTAACCTGTTCGAAAGACTTAAGTCCGCCTTCCTTCCCCCAAGCCAGCATGTCGTCAAATATCAGCTGCTTCACTTCTGGGTGGTTGCATAAGACGCTGAACGTCCCTTGTATGTTGTTCTCTGAAGCCCACGACTTGATGACGTCTACATCTGGTACAACAATCGCAACTATGCAAGACTACAAAGAACATTGATTAATCTCGCTGAAATGGCTTCATCGTTGATCACTATTTACCTTCAATGATTCTCCATGTACAAACACTTGCGACACGTACTGGGAGCGAATATAAATATTTTCTATCTTCTCAGGAACTATGTACTCGCCTTGCGACAACTTGAAGATGTGTTTTCTTCTATCGATAATCTTCAAGGTCCCGTTCTGGAATTTGAAAGGACCGTCAAAACGTATCAGCTGACGAAGACGTTCGACTTACTGGTAACCATTGGCCAACATCGCCGGTGTGGTGCCACCCTTGATCATCTATGGTTTCTTCGGTTTTCTTCGGATCCTTATAGTAACCCACGAAAACGTTGGTGCCCTTAACGCAGACTTCTCCCTGATTATTTTTAGCCCAATACTCCATTTCGGGCACGTCCACCAGCTTCACGCAGCAGCACCCAACTGGGGGGCCGACGTGCCCCGGCACGTGGTCTCCTTGCACGGTTAAGGTGATAGGCGCGCAGCACTCCGTCTGTCCGTAACCTTCCACAACCTTTACACGAATTTCAGTTATTTTGTCCCATATGAGCCGAAGACACTTACCAAACAACCCAAGGCGCATCGCGTGAACGTCAAAACGTTCTCACCGAGCGGGGCGGACCCGACCAGCATCAGCCGCAGCTTTCCGCCCATTCCTTCCTGCACCTTTCTGAAGACTACCTTGTCCCAAAAGCTGTTCTTGCGGACCACTCCCCTATTAAATCATAAAGGGGTTTTGAGTTGTAAACTAGCAATAGCAATGGCAAGTTTTACCTCTTGATTTCACTTTCTTTAGCGCTCATCGCCATGTTGTAGAGCATCCGCTTGATGCAGCTGCCTGTCACTTCGGCCTGGACCTTGTCGTAGATTCGGTTGAGGAGCCTGGGCACTGCTGGAGTTACCGTGGGACGGAGGGCTTTCATGTCGTCGGAGAGCCGCCTGATATCACCCGAGTAGAAGCCGACGGAGGCGCCTTGTAAGTACATGGAGTTCTAAAAGAGAAAAAATAACTCAACAAAAGAGTTAAGTATATTTTCTGCAAACGCTGAACGCAAGAATACAAGACTGATTACAGAAACGGGTGATTACTATGGAAAGTTATTTTTTTCATATTTTATTCATTATAACCTAATTTTTTGTACTCATAGGCTGATTGTTTTAAATAAACTAAGAACACAGAGCAAAACGTACATCATCAAATTGATATGGAGTTATATTTGCAAAATTCAGATGAAGTTGATCTATGTAATCTCTTTAACCAAAGAATATTTTGAAAAGAAAACATCAAATGACGTTGATATAGATGATCATTTAGATGCTAAATAAATGCACTTTCAATTAAATGGTCCTGTAAATAAATAAAATGTTTGATATCGGAGTAAAAAAATTCTTATAAGACAATGATGGGGATGAAATAGTTAAACGAAAGCAGATTAAGTTGAAGATTTCAGTTCTGTTCTCTCTATTAGAGTAAATGAAAATGAGTACTAAACAAAAACTAACAAAAACAAAACTTGAGCAAATAAGATACCAAAAGATTCTGTAAAGTAACAATTAATTTTGACATAAAAAATTGAAGTACAAACATGGAAATTAGAAAAAATTAAAAGGGAAACAGAAAAAGTGCACCCAAACAATACTAAAAGTACGGATTTCAAATAACAATTGAAGATAAAAAGTGAAATCTAAAAAAGAACTATAAAAACTCCGAAAAAGATAATAATCCACCCCAAATGATGTAAAAACGACTGGACATACTCGAAAAAGCAGTAGCAATTAACAATCCCCCCTCTCGAATGAAATCAATAATTTCTAAAAACATGTTTTTCCTAAACAAAATTATAATTTTTAATGTAAGACCCTTCAAATGACTTCCAAATCCTCTCCAAAATATTATTTATGACATTAAAAAAGCATAATGATGCTAAGTAAAAAGTATGACGGGTGGAGAAATGTAAATATCGCTTCAAAAGTAGCCTAGCTGTAAAATACGACGCTTAGGTGCTTTTCCGGAGATGGTCCGGGGCATTCGGCAGATATTAGCGCGACCTCGATAACCGGTCACGTTTTTCGCAAGGTTACTACTACTCTTACTATAAACTGTACGATGACCTTAGCAGAACATTGACTTCTTCGATAATCGCCTTTCGTCTCTCTTCATCGGCCACCGAGGGCCAAACTGCTCTGGCGCATGGTCTTTCCACTCGGCCGGTTCTATCTGGGTCGCAGCGGCTAATTTTTTTGCCATTGCTGGTTTTGGCAATCTAGCGCGATTCGATCGTGTTCGTTTGTTTTTCTAGATCTGCCGGTCATTTGGATTTTTATCTTGCATTTGATTCATGGACACGTTGGTGGCTGGAAGTTATTGAGGTATATTTTGCAAATAATCCCAGAGGAAGAAATGTAGAAATGCGGAATTTCCTTCGACCAATTAACTTGAACAGTGGCACCGGCATGGTAAAACCATATGCAATTACGCAATTATCTTCTGTAGGATTTCAAAAATATATCTAATCAAGATACACGCAGCACCAAGTAGAAAATGTTTAGTGAATAATAAATATAAAAAAGCAAAGACCACGTTGTGACGTTGGCGTGAGAAGACGTTATCTGCGTTAAATATTTTGACTGTTATTTCTTGGCTGGGGGAGTACTCAATATTTTTTCTGCCTATATATCTGCTCTTTTCCCTCTTACAGAAATGTTCTCAACAAGGGATTTCGAGTACTTTACCTTCTTCGATTAAAAAAAAGTACATTACCAGAGCAACAAGAGAAGTTTATTCGGTGTTAGGCGAGAATACCTGCAATAAACAATATAATTCTTGTTTCAGAATTTGGCGAAAGGAAATTTTGAGCTAGGAAATAAAGATCTTGGGCGACTGACTTCTAATATTTATGAAGACGATTTAGGGGCAGAAGTCGAACGAACGTTTCTACCTATCAAATGCGCCATCTTCATAATATGGGGCAAAGTTAAAAAAACCTGACATATGAATTCTGCATGGATTGGCAGCACGCGACAAGGTACCTTTTCTTGCTGCTCACATATAATAAAAAATTTACTAGCAAAAGTAAATTTTTGTAAGATAATTGTAAACAAAGGGAGTGGTTGGATCGCAAACAAGCCACCAGACAGCAGCTTCATCGCATGTCATGGTGACATCCACTATTCCTTCTTGCAACCTGGTAAAATAATCGCAGTAGAGTCCTATTTCTTTGGATATTATGCATGAGAAATTGTATTTGAATAACCACTTCTAATCAATAGACGCTGGTTGATGCTTTTTCACGACAAGACCATACATAGTACGGCCGACGCTGAGTAATAGCTGCAATGCTCTTCATCATTTACCTCATTTTGATCTTTCACCAACCGCTTTTTATTTCTTCCAGAGCTTGGAAAACCACATGCAAAATCAACACGATCTTGATCGAGAAATTACCATTAGGATCTTCTAAAACTTCTTCAGAAATCAAAATTCTTTTGCAGAAATAAAATATCTACGCTATCTGAGGGTTGGCAGCAAACAATCGTTTACAACAGTAATTATGTTGAGGAAGAAAATGCTTTTCGTTGAAAATTACAAACTTATTTTTACTCTACGAAATTCGACATTTCATGTGAAACTACCTACTAGAAAGGTTCGAGTACAACAACCAACTAAACTAATAGAGCTAGTGATAAAATAAACTAGAGATTTGTTGCGGCCATAAAAAAAAGTACGTGGAGCGTGGAAACTTTGAAATGAAGGAAAGTGGAGTTATCACAAAAAATTGGAACAAAAGAAAAATCTTGGAAGTGACTTTAAATAAACAAAATAGCAAATTATGTCATATATTAATAGAAAATGGGAAAGAAATAAACATAATGAACAGGTGAATGTAAAATCAAGAGAATTAAAATGAGTAAGCCGTTTATAGCGAATAGGAAAACAGAAACCAATATTTAACGCACAACCAGATGGAAAGGGAAGAAACGTACCAAGAAGACTACGGGTTTTATCGATAGAAAACGTGGGTATGGTAGCACAACAATCTGGCTATAATAAACTCTGATATATCAAATTATCGGTTTATACGTACAATGCTCCATATGTCTAATATACGATTACAATATAGACGAATGTCACAAATGTTGCAAAGGCCATAACAGGTACTATAAATATACAATCGTTGTCACTCCATGTTTTTTTTATGATGATTTGAAGAATAAATGCAACATTGTGTAAACTATCACAAAACAATGGAATGTTGGAGTAAGACAAATGGCAAAGTTATGCTTTAATGGGATTTAGGTTAAGTGTGAGTAAGAAAAGTTAGACTGTCCGTGGGTTTATCACTTGCATATTCTGTCTTCTGAAGTTACGCAAGACCCCTGTCTTAACGGGATTCTGAACCGAACGCTGCGGGTCGGTAAACCAGGTGATTCCGGATGATCAGTTTGGATTCCGCCTCAGCTACTCTACAATCCAGAAACTCCTCTGAGTAGTAGAAAATATCACGGAAAGCTTCACCAAGAAGCAGACCGCTGTCGCAGTTTTCCTTGATGTAGACAAAACCCCCGACAAAATTTGGCACGAAGATCTGAGATGACCTCAGCGTTCATCCCTGATGATCCAGCTGATTCGGTTTGGATCAAATTCGGCGGCGCAGTCATCAGAGAGGTTTCTACCAGCAAGCATCCTTCAAGACCCTGTGCTGTCCCAAAGTTATTTAAACTATAAACGCGGGACATACCCCTCCTCGACAATAGCCTAATACACAGATGACACCACGGTATTGCCAAGTTTGCTGACTCACCCCCCCACACATAACCACGAGGAACTGAACAAAATCGAAGAATGTTGCAATACGTTTTGTACAAGGAAATGACTTAGTTGGCACAGAAACTTGATTATAATAACATCAGAATCTTCAAACGGGAGGTACCCTGAAGAGTGTAGTGCGATTCTTAATAAGAAACTTATTTGGAAGCCCCAGGTAGAATCGGTGGTTGTGAAGGCAAAGACAGTTCAATAGGTCTTTGGCTGTTCTTCCACAACAAGACGACAACATTTATTAAAATCATCCACCTGATGATGCCCCGTATGGGAATATATAATAAAACTTCCCAACTACAAGCTGCAGATAGTCTAGCATCTGGCGTTTTGGACAATTTGTAATGCTCCATGATACATACGAAATCATCCAACTCTAAAGTTCACAAAAAACCATCCATTCGTGGTCTACAAACAAAACCGCACGAAGATTCTGATTCATCCGTATGGGGCAAACTAAACTGACCAACAACCAACCACGACAAGTCATTATAGAAGGGGGTTAGAAACAACAATGTCAACAAAGTCTACGTCAATGCTACGCCCTTTCGTTTGTAGGTAAAAATGTTTGCTTCCAAGCAAAATGTAGATATTTTCACAGTTTTCAGGATTTAAATCGAGACTTTGCTAAATGCAACTCTAACGCCATTATTCATCAATAATCTTCTAATTGTAAAACAATCTGATGTAGATGATGACTTCAGTAAACTAATTCGAATGTTCTAAATTCATCTACATTCAGAAGAATTTCCTTCAATCAGCATACTTATCAAACAATTAAGATAATTTATATTTCATTTAAAAAGTAATACCTAAATTTATTAACATAGTTTTCATTTAGTGCTTCCCAGAATGGAAGGTACTGGGACCTAGTGTACGGTAGTAGAAATGTACTTGGAACAAATATGGAACGAGTATCGTTTTTCTTAAATTCGAATATTACCAGATATCAAATATTTGAATTCGGGACGAACCTAAAGCTTTGAGCTAAAATAAAAATGTCGGGCGGAATGACGTGACTTCGACTTGTTCGAGTGTTTTAGATACATTTTATATTTGAGATCTTAAATATTCAAATATCATTAGTATACAAGGATAATATTTGGGGATAATCTGAATGAAGTTAATCAAATGTTGTTTAAGAGAATCATAGTTACGACCGCAGCAGGTGGGTCTGAGCCCCCCCCCTACACTCATATCCTGCTGGTGCTGGATGCGGTACCGAGTACCCTTATTGCCGAGTCTCGAAACATGAACCGGAAGGTTCTACCCTACTTACAGTACGACCAAATAAAGGCCCGCACACAACACAGATGTGCACCCGGACAATCGTACAAGTCGAGGTTGGGAAGCTCTGATACCGAACTATGCTTCTATTTCACCAGATCCGAGTCCCAGAGGTGATACGGCTCCGCCCGTCGGGTCCGACATTTATAGTTGGACATAATTGACGGGTGGTGGGGGCAGGCCAAAGCCCTCCGCTTAAGGGCATGCTCGCACAAAGGCCAACAAGTTCCACCTGTTCCTACCACTACCCCTAAAAGTCCAACACCAATGTGGGCGAACCGGGAAGCCGCCCCGATTGGTTCTCCCTATCCCTTTAGTCCTCGTATTGGTAAAGTTCCCCTTACTACATTTGACGAGTACCCGTCGAGGTCACTCTCGTGATACCTTTACCCCTGTATTACTGTCTAGCGGCATCCGTTGCCTACAAAATGTGGGATTGGGTAGCTCCACTAGCAGTTTTACGGGCTTCATGCGCCACGGGATAAAGCCTACTTCCCACTCGTGTCGGTACAGTTTCCTTTATCACGTTGGACGAGCAGCCGTCGAGGTCACTTGCGTGAGCCTCTACTCTACATCATTTGACAGTTCTCGCGCCGGTTACCCATACTTTTGTGGGATAGGGTGGCTCGAAGCACCTTTACGATTCTGCATCGTAGAGTGAAACGCAGCCCCACTTGTGTAGAATTTCCTCCACCACGTTGGACGAGCAGCCGTCGAGGTCGCTTGCGCGATCCTCTACCACATATCGCTACCGGTCTCCCGTTTACCCGCATATCTTGTTATATGGTGTCGAAACAGACTGTGAAGAAGAGCATAATAAGAAAAAAGAGAGAGAAAGAGAACTTTTGAATATTTTCAAAAGTTAAATCCATTATCAATTTTAAGATTATTATGAAGATAAAAAATAATAAGAGTACAAATAGTAGTATGATTCATCACAAAATCACCAAGAAGAATTAAGATACTACCAAATAAAGATAAAGAATCAATGTCCTTTGTGGCAATTTTTAAAGCTCTTCAATTTCTTCTAGAGGATTTTTAAGTATTGAAATTTTTTTGTGATGCAACATGTAAATTATCTATGAATATCAATTAGGATAAACATTGAAGTACCTTTTCTTTATTTCCAATAATGCCCTGAAAACTATGAACTAGAATTTTGTATGATAACATAAGCTTTGTTACTTTAATGCTACGATGGAATTTTATCCATTACCAAGCCTTACGCGTAGTTTTATAAATCCTAGTGTTGAACTGTTGATGAAATTCAAACATGTGAAACCGACTAACGACTACATAAAAATTTAATGACGATTATAAAAAAACGTATATCACTATTAACTTAACTTTAATAACAATAGTTTACGTATGCTTTTGGAACTGCGCTCGCGCTGATAGTTAAAACAGTTTACCGATTAAACAGAAATAAGCTGTCAGTAAATTCACTTATCTCATACCAAGTAGTAAACAAATTGATTAGATTTCTAGTGAAACAATATGAAAAGATAAAGTATAGATGTGGTATATAGCTCTTAAAGCATTGAAATAAACATATATAATATGGATAGCAGAACCTAAACCTAAAAGAGCTATTTTAAATTTTAAAATCGTAGACAAAGTTTTTAATAAAGAAAATAAAAATAGTCTCCGTAAAACAAATTAAAAGGTAAAATGAGCCAGGCAAAACTTACCTCGCAACAACGTTCCAACATGTGCGCTAAAGGGAGAAAAGAAATCATCACGTCGGTGGTGGTGGGCCGATGATCCCCCAGCTGCATGATGACGGAAGCAATCGAAGCCATCACATTTTCGTGCGTCAGCATCACACCTTTCGGGTTTCCTGTGGTGCCGCTTGTGTAGCATATGGTGCACAGGTCGGATGGTTTCGGTGGCTACAACAGATAACATCATAAAATTTAGAAGATTGCAGTTCGCTGTATCTTCTGTCTTTGAAAGGAAGATAAACATCGATTTTTTCCTTTAAAGTTTCTCTAACTTTCCTTATCATTTTCAAAAGTGATATGAAAAGACAAATACAGTAAAAGGGCAGATGATGGTAGAGGAAATGAAACAAATAACTTATTTCCATAAAGAAATAAAGAAAGCTTAAAAAATGTGGTATGCATACCACTTCCTCATGGTTGAGTTTCGACCCAAGAGTCTCCACGTCCGTGAACCGCACAATCTCGACTCCCCTGTTCTTGGCCCTCTGCTTGGTCGCCGGCCTAATGTCCTTGAATATGATGATGCGCTTCAAGCATATGGGCGGCCGGTCCAGAAGAAGGTTGCACTTGGCGTCGTCCTCGCAAATGACGGTGCTGATTTCGGCTGAAACAGCAATCCGTTAGGTCCTCAAAGCGCAAGCCAGAAGGTCACCCACCTTGTTTGATAATGAAGGCACATGCATCAGGACCGAGGGTGTCGTAGAGCGGTATCAGCACCATGCTGTAGCAGTAGGTGGCCTGCTCCGTGATCACCCATTCCGGGCAGTTCTGCGAGTAGATTCCCACGAAGGTGTTGCCGCCCGGCTGCAGCCCCTGGCTCACCAGGCCTGAGCCGAAGTTTTTGGCACGCAGGAGGGTTTCATTGTAGCTCAACCACTGGTATGGTTTGTTGTAAGACTCTCTCCAGCCCAAACAGGGGCCATTGTCTGAAATAAACACAACCCTTTTTAATCCCTCTTACTAAACAACGATCGTTACACTGAATAGAATGCAAAACCTAGTATAACTATTCGCGTCGTATTATCAAAATGGTCACAACTTTGGACCCTAACAGTGCATTTGTTGGTCGAGCTCACTAAAGGATGTCCTTGGATACTTTTCTCCAAGACAAGAGAAATATTGTCAACCTTTTTGCACGATACCACCCTTGTCCAAAAGGCCCCAATTGTTCAAGTTACTGCGAAGGTCTGTAGCTTTGGGAGCTCTCTCCCAATCCTACAATCCAGAAGTAGCCCGCGGTGACTACTATCTATTTTCAATAATAAAGAAGAGGTAGAACAACGATATTTAACAACGATAAAGAATTCCACTAGTCCGAGTATTTTACAAGGATGTTGAAATAGTAATCTCGAACTGTAATAAATATGTTAAAATACATACCCTATTATTTTTGTTTTTATTACCCCTGAAACATAGTCGGACCGGAAGCTTTTGGCATTACCTTGTATATTGGACAAGAAAAATGTCTGGTTAGCACTTTTTTTGAGAGCGGATTTCAAATGTTGCCATGAAACAAATATCAAAAATTGGGTGTAGAAAATACAGGCTGGAATAATAAATTTTTTTAACATTTTTGGCCCACCAGCCACTTTTAAATTTGAATTTTGAAGTAGACCTGGTACACTTCAACAAGCGAAGAAAAAAATTAAAAACACTTATTTTGAAAGCTTGAGGATACCACATAATTTTAGCGTCTCCGAAATGGTAATAAATAGTTACTACATTCCCATAGCATTTACATGTTTGCCATTTTCACGGCATTTATTAGTATTTGCTCATCATTAATCGTCTGAAAAGGTCTAACGGAAGTGCCTACAATTTTCTGCGTTATGCAAGTCGTAAGGCGCTGCAGTTACCCTTTCTTGCGAAGACCTGACCTTAATTGTATTCTGCTTAAGTCTCTCCTATTAAACTGGAATTTGATATCGGTTTTTTATTTAAAAAAATCGGAGAACTCTAATAATAGTAGTCTATTTCAAATTTTACAATTAAAAGCGTTTCACGGGTAAATCTAACGTATGAGATAGCTTTTGTTTAGATTTTCGAAGGGAATTTGAGCCCGTTTTATATGTGTAATCTTAAAGACACAAAGTAGTTTCAATAATCATAAATGAAAAATTTTTGGGTTGCCTTATATAATTTGATAAACAGAACACAAAAACATTATTTCGCCTTTTCGGGGAGTGATAAATCAATTTTAACTTTATAGTATTTTTTTTTTGTAAATTTAAAATCTACTCTACAAGGAGTATTAAGGAAATATGATAACACGAATAGCCGTTGTTAGGAGAAATCACTTATTACTGACACTCCTTTAGGAATCCTTTCACATTAGGGGTACTTGGAGGTCATGGGTGGATGGGCGATGGACAGCTGATGACTCAAATCGTTGTTGTGATCCTGGAGTCTGCTGAAGTAGCTTTAGGAAAATCTGCAAATTTCTTCTACGACGAATGGTATGCCGAGGTATGCAAGGTTTGATTTGTTTTACATACCACGGTGCATCTGCCATGGCACGCAGTATCTTGAACTGAAATTGTCAAATAGATTTTGTTCGAGATGGTTTAGCGCATCTCCAGGTTTGCACTCTGTATATCCAGGTTGACATGATTTTATATAGAGTAGTACTTTGTTGGATAGGGTCGGTTTTGATCTTCTCTCAAGTAACCAGTACATTTTCCGAAACTTCAAGTTTAGTTGTCACTTAGCTTTCCAAGTCATTCTTTCATCCAAGTGTAAGGTATTTAGTTTCTGTTTTAACAAGTACTGGAATATTATTTAGACTAACTGGGAGAACGTGTTGAATCGAGTTGTGAAACTTATTTGAATCGATTTGGTTGGGTTAATTTTAATACGCCGTTTAGTAAACCATTCGCTGATAAGTTTTACATGCCTCTGAAGATAAAACTGCAGTGTCATCCTATAGTAATTTCATAAACTTTTTTGAACTGTATGTTATTTTTACTTCTCCTACATGCCTTCAAGAGTTTCCACGTCATGACGATCAATATTTTTCCATTTATTCCAACTTTGTACAGTTGTAAAATGAACTTCTTCAAGACAAAATTTAAGTTTTTAGTCACCGAGGCGACGCCGGAGCTAGCGTGGCACATTTAGGGCGTAACACTCTGCGGTGGTTCCAATCTTGATATAAATTTGGCAGAGGATGGTAGAGGTAAAAATTTTTTTACTTCGGCCCCGTTTGGAAACTTATTCTCAAAGCATCTTCCTCCATAATCTATTCGTTATGGGAAGAATTAAATTATTTAGACAGCTATAGATAAAGTCGAGCTCAGGCTCGTATCTTTGAAGCTTGGGAATCAAAATTTTTGACGAATAATTTAGGGTAAAGATTCCCAATATAACGTTTCTATAAGGAAAAGCTGAAAATCTAAAAAGTAGACTATATAATGATCCACAAATATACAAAGAAATTATTACCTGAGATAAAAACGACTACTACGATGCATTTCTAAATCACCTGGATAAGTAAATTTAAAATCTCCCATGCAGCTGCTTTGCCTAGAAACTTAAAGGACATAATACCTTTAAAGGCATTCCATCCGCCCATAAGAATAGTGTTATTTATACTAAATTCGGGCATCTATCCCTGAACTTTAAGCATCCGTAAAAATATAAAGTAGGCACTATCGGTGTAAAGATTTTTATCACAAAGTCTGGAAAAATAAATTGGAGATTTTTTGATAGATTCTCTGTGAAAACTAGTCATAGATTTGAAAAACCTGCACGTCTCAAAAAATGATTTTTGTAATACCATTTAACTCTAATTGTCAATAGGAACGGGAAGACATCACTATTGACACCATGATTGTTGTGCAAAGTATGGGAAAATAAATCAAATATTTACGACGAGGTTATTCGACCATCTTGTAGTTTAGACAATTATCTTTGGCCCCCAATTTTATTGTATTACCTTTGCATATCTTAGAAAAACAAGTTGGAGATCCTCTCTATAGAGAGTAGTCAAACGTATAAAAAACTATCACATTGTTTATACTACATTTGTGGTAAAAATGGGGTTATTTATCATCACTATCACAGTCATAAGCTCTAAAATTAATAGTAACCACCAAACAATGGTTACTAGAATAGAAACTATATGCCTAATGTCCATTAGACTAAACCGGAAGGTTCTTGATGTAGCTCAAAAACTTAAGAAAGCCTACTGGAATTGATTTATAAATAGCAATAATATTTTTTTGCATTACCACCTCCAAACTGGGCGTGGAGAATCATATGAATTACAAATCACCAGTGAGGTAAATATTGCTGTCGATGCGTATTGAAACGTCCCTTGGATGGGTCTCTAATACAGATATCTCCGGAAACATTACTATACACAATCAATAGTTCTATTATTAACCATTGCAACGAAGTAAAGAGTTAAATGTCTATTCCCAGATTAAAGCTACGAAGAATCACTAGTATGATAAAATCGATGAGTATCATAGAACGATATTAGTACTCAACCCAGATTTCTTTCTAGATTCAAAAAATGATTTTTCACTTTCGGGATAAAAATGTCAGTATAACTGAACAGATGCTTATCTTCGAATGAGGATCATCAGAAATAGAACATTGTAATGGTACCTGAAAGAACCAGCTGGAAGTCTTGGGAATAACTTTAAGATTTTAACAAAAAGTTTTGTAATGTCAGTGGAGCAGGTAAAGTAGAAAATGCTTCGGCACTATTTACTTTAGATTACCACTGATCAAAAATCTGGAAAAAGAAGAGTAAGTAGTCCATTTCTGTAAAACAAAATCGCATTGTCCTTCACAGTACTACTATTAGGTTTGTGCTCTAAAGATGAATACTTCGAAATCGCGAAACTACAGGAATGCAAAAGAATCACTAATGATGTAAAGCTCGCTTGCGTAGAGTAGCAATTATCAGCTTCATTTCTTTCTGCTCAAAGTTGTTGGTACGGTTACTGAACAATTAAACCAAAAGAATATGAAAAATTCACCAATAAAGTACAAACTAGACGATCGTTATAGAATGCATCGTTATAGAATGGGGTGCCGTTAATCTTCAAACAGAATTAATGAAAGAAAAGGTGCGCGACAAAGCTAATGTTTGTCTAAGTAGAAAAAGTACCAAGCGCCAGCTTTACAATTAAGTATATCAAAAGATATTTTATTCATGCTTTTCGAATATCCCCCTATTTCTTGGTTTTGTGTATTCCTCATTAAAAAAACTTTGTAAAGAATCATAGCATTACAAAAATATTGTAATCCCTAAAGTGGTACAATTTTATTGCAGATCCCTAAAGTATTTTATCACAGATTAGACAATGACCCTCTCCTGTCGCATGTCGTTATGAATCTGTTGTGTAGATGCAAAGATGGTGGCACTGTGTTCATGGACCTTGTACTTTAATCGATGCCAAAACGATCAAGAACTTCCATTTCAAACTCATGACTAGTATTTGTGTGAGATATTAGTAGAAGCGGTTATTATTCAGCATCCAGATAAGAGGAGAATGTCCAAAGAAATGTTCACTTAAAGTCTAAAAACAACAGCCCTCATTTGGCACTTAGTGTTCGAAAATGACTCGACATCCAATTACCATGACGTTGGTTGGGTCGTCGCGGTTCACACTAATGACAAGCAAGAAATCTTCATCTTCATCTCAACACGTTTGACCACCCGTGAAGGTGGAAGTAAGAAAGAGTTTATTGAACAAAGCCAAAAACTTTGGCAAGTTTTGGTAAACTTATAATGTAATTTCCCGCTGAAGTTAGTCGAGGATGTTCCTAGATGACTGCAAAAGTTGGTAAGCAATGTAGAATTTTAACTTTTTTGCATGTGTGAGCTGTTAACACTGCAGTTCGTAGAAAAGTTAAAAATTATCTCTACTTTCGCTAAAATATGTTTTTAGGTTTGTCGCCGTGCCTTCTGTTCATTTATGCTTAAATTTGATGGTAGTGTGTTCACATTATGGAAGTTTGAATAAAAATAACTGCACGTTGCGCAATGTTCACAGACGCTGTATGTCGGTTGGGGCCAAAACTATCAAGAACTGCCATTCTAAACGCATGACCGCAGGATCTGTGAGAGATACACACATCTAGGCAGGAGAAGTTGCTATTAACACAAGGCACATTGAACAAGGCCGCTCCTTTACCAATGCGCACTAAGGAGGAACGAAGAGCAGTGATCCGGTCTCTTTGTTCAGAAGGTGCGTCAAGGGCTGAAGTTTATTGAAGGTTTACAACACAATATGGGGACCGTGATGTACTGTGTAGAAGAGAGAGCAGAATGTCTGTAAACCTCCACCACTGATAAGAAGATTCAGCAAGGTCGAGAAATGGCACTGGCAAATCGTCAATATAACGCGTGTTCTCTATAAAGTAGTCATGGTTCCTGGTTTTCATGGTTTCCATAAAGCCTGAGTGCCAAGAGACTTTACCTTAGAGCATAACCGCAAACAAGTTGAAATCTACTAACGCTTACTCAACCACTACAATAATAAAGGCGACGAATTTTTGAGTAGAACAGTCATAGCAGATCAAACGTGGTCCTTCACTATGAGTTACAATTTAGGTGTGGAAACATCCAAAACAAGGGTCTGTACTGGAAGACTATCTGAAAAAGAGGTATGCCAAAATACAGTAATTTCGTGGTCAACAATTTGAAGCCAGTCCGTTGTCGAAGAAAGTGTTATTGGTGTGCGACGCTGCTCAAACACAGCTGGCAAGATTATTAAAACCACTAGCCGTTTGGGTTATCAATTGTTGGAACACCCTGCCTAAAGCCCAGATTTCACTCCTTCAGACAATCATCTTCTTGAATCATTCAAAGATGCTTTACGAGGTCGTCGATTTTCTACGGACAAAGAAGTGCAGGAAGCGATGCATAAATGGTTAGTCGACCAACCGAAAACCTTCTTATTGGGGGGAATACACAAGTTTGGGGAACGCTGAGCTAATTATTAAGTATTTTGTCCACCTTACATACACGTTTTTAGGCTTTATGAAACACTGATAGTTCATCCTTCTTCTCTATCAGAATCATTTGTAATAAAAAAGCTTTGAATCAATCATCTACAAAAAGTCGTAGGTTTAACCATTGATTAGTTATCATATGTACATTTTTTCGGCCTCTTTTTTCACTAACATTCTTAAGCCTGATCTTTATAATCTTTTCGAGCAATTAAACTCAAATGGAGAAGTAGACGATAAAATGTTCCATAACCTTTTCAATTATTTCCAAAATAACCAATGTATTCTTGAAATCCCTTTTCTCCTCTAGCTGTTTCGGAGTTCGCTGAGTTTCAAAATAAGATCCGTCACAGACGAAATTGCGTATTTGTGATTTGGTTAAGACCTGATCTTTTATGAGTTTGGGCAATTTGTTACGACGAATTTAGTTGATTATGATTTACGTAGGCCTTCATAGCAATCAATGTGCAGACAGTTAAGTAAGAGCGTGTTCGGGTTAACGTGGATAAAAAATTATTTAAAAACATTTTCAAATATATAGTTGCGTTGTACTCCATCGGAACAAAGATGCTATCGTATCAATAATGTGTCCAGTCACCACCGCCATTTATCATTGCTTTCAACTAAATTGGTGGCGTATTTATCCGACAAAGACCCCCAAATGCGACGAATTTTTCGTATTAAATACTTCAAAGTGAATATTTTTCTTCTACGTAGCTTGTACTGATGTATGCCCGCACATTCTCCATCGGATTTGCATCGGACAACTGCAACGACCAATCAAGTGTAACGATGTCAGATTGCTCGATGCAAAGCTTGCTACAGTGTTAGGGGTCTGCAGGATTCAATCCTCATTTTTCTTGAAGAACGAACGTTTGGTAGTCTGCCGACAAATATTTCTTATAAATCTCGCGCATTTTCGGAGCATTTAGGTTGTGCGTAGACAGGTTCATAAACCCAATTTGAAGAAGCATCCCCAAAGATGTACTTTTACTGGGTGATTAACGGTTCGCTGTACCAACCTGTTAGTTAAGGGTGACCAGGCTCGCGGGTCGATAACATATTCCCAAATAGAAGCTTTGTCCGCAAAAATGACTCCAATCTCGGTAGATATAGTCCTTTGCCCAAGCTACGTACGATATATTTACACCTTTATGTTTCAAGGTTGCTGCTCCTAGACGCAATGTTAAGCCCCGGTTCCGCGAATCTATTTTTCGACTTTAGGGGACACTTTTCTGGTAAGTCATCGACACTTTTTGTCTCCTTATATCTTGCTGACGAATGTTTTTACTTGCTCATATACTTAGCAGCCGTTGTATGAGACATTCGGATGGGTACAGAGGTGCACAGGCTCGTATCGCGACGCGTATATGGCACTCATGGTGCTTTACGAGTTTCTCTAGAAAAAATTTAATGTTAACTGAATCTTTTGTGATAAAGCATCGAGTACAAAGGTTTCCTCTATCGACTCACGAAAAAAATAGGGCGATACCTTTTAACTACTCCTAATTATGCCGAACGACCTCTTACTTAACTAGGCTTCTAAGACTTTGGTGGCAGTTCTAAGAGATAAAAAAAATTTGAGAAATGTCAATAGGAGGTTGACCAAGAGTCAATACGTCAGCAAAACCAAAATTTGACGTTAGTTACGCGAATAGACCGAACGTTGTCTGTTAGACAACAGATTTTTTTAACTTAAAACTACTTTAGAAGCACTAGTTTCTAGATAGTTCGTATCTTATATCTTGTAATACTAAGGATTTTACAGACTAAGGACAATCTCAGACCTCATAGGAAGTGAAATTTGTTGCTAGTTGTGCGCGAAATGTTTTGTATGTTAGATTTTTATTGATATATCAAGTCAATTGAAATTATGCCTAGCTTTTCGCACTTGTAAAGGTGAGATCAGGCATAAGAGCTTAGTGCACAGACTCTTCTTAAAATAAAAGTTTTCCTTCAAGTCCGCATGTATGTTTTGATGTTTACGGACTTGGCAAAGAAATTAATACACGTATTGAAAATCCGGGAGCAACTTTACGTAAATGACACATCCTGTTAGAAACGGCGACCTCCGAGAGCCTAAAAATACGCGAATATTCGTAGTTACAACACGGGGAATTCGAAGTGTTTTTATTTTTAACAGCTTCCGAAGCCTACCTCCCGCCCACCACCCTTGCGAGCGCGTTCTTGGGTGCCGAGCTTATTTTTATTCGGAATAGAAACCACTTACTCGACTCTTTGACGCCCCTTCTGAAGCCCTCGTACAGCGTCCTCGTGTCCTCGTAGAGGTAGCTGACGAACTTGCCATCCTTGGCGTCCTTGCAGAATCTGGAAACCCGGATGAGCTCTGGACCCTGCAGCAAAAGAACGCGTCAGCTGACTTACTTTTGGGACAGAAATAGAAACGATTTATGGGGGCGAATTATAAGAGATGAGTCGGAGGAATTCGCTGGTTTGTCGCAGACGCCTTTAGAGCTGAATGAAAAATGTGTGCAGTGAATAAAGGCCCAGCAGCTGCTCAGTGACGTAAAAGTGGAGCAAATGCTCGACTTTTTTGTCAATGAAATTTTCAGACCAAATGCAACTATTTTCGCTCGTCACATGTCCTCACCCACTTCCTTACATAAAAGAGTATATTTGTTTGAAAATGCTCCAAGCAAAATAGACAAATTCGAGGTATGTAAACAGGAGCGCTTCTATAAATTTCAGCGGTGCTACTGAAATCAACTTTTTCTCTTTGCATCTAAGTAAGGCTTCGTTTAAGCAGGTAAGTGGGATCCTTCTATAAAACATGCACAGTCTTAGTTTATGTAAACGTAAATAAGATCGGAACATTAAGTGGAAATAAATCTTTCCTATGAACGTGTTATTTGGCCGTAATAGAATCGCGACAGCCTTGTTGATCTAAATGCACATTTGGCAGAAGCAGCCGTGGAAACAGCCACATGCAGCTGTTTCGTACATTCATTCTTTTCAAAATAGTCTGACAGGGTCAGCTAGAGGAACGTTGAACTACTGCCGAAGCTTTTGAAATTTCGCATTCCTGGTTGACACGTGTGTCATATTATGGCCGCCCTGAAAATGAGGACGGTCTTACTCAAGAGAACTTGATCTAAAGATAATACCAATCGAATTTTGTCTAAAAAGTTTCAAAATTACAAAAATGTGACTATTAACATTTTTTTTTGAAGAGTATCAAACTTAACGTCGAGTATTTCGAAGCCTGAAAAACGTAAGGCGCATTAAAGTGTTAATACTTTTTTCTTTAGAAAAAACACAACTGTTGTTGCCTTTAGAATGAAAATATCCCGTTAACTTTGAATTATCAATACAAGAGGCCATTAAGACGGTTGTGAGCGCGTGTTGAGGTAGCAGTTGGCAGATGGGAGCTTCATATGTCAGCACGTCTTAGCGATTAGGTAAACTAAAATATGCAATTTGAGGGAAAAGTTGCTAAACAGACACTCGGTAACACATAAAAGATTATCACCATGAACAGAATAAATGACCGCATGTTGTGGTTTTGACATAATAATATCCAATTTTGAAAAATATAAAGACTATAACATAGTAAATAAAAAGGTTAAATACAGCAAGGCAGGAGAGGGAGCAAAATACGAAACGTGTAATGTTAATAATGAATTAAAAAGAGCGTGGTATACCCGCATAAGGCAAATCAGTGAAGGAGGTGATACAAATCCAAGCAATTGTTAAAAACTATACGGTAAAAAATAGAGAAAATCCCAAAAAAATGTTAATGTCATTCAGAATGACTAGGGTTTCTTCCCTTTGAAATCCCATTCCCAAAAAATTAAAAATTAAACTTTTTGTTATGTCAACAACGTCGTAATAGGTGACGAAACCTGGCTTTATTTTCACTGTTTGCCTATTAAAACCTAAACCAAAGACTTCCAACGACAAGGACCTTCTAATAGTGTAGGATAACGGGCGCGCCCAGAAACCTGAGAAAACCCACAAGAAATGCTTCGACCACTGGCTTGGAAGAACGCAGAAGTACTTAAAAGTATGGTGGGAGATATTTTGAAAAATTATGAATATTATAACTTTCCTAGCACTCCATTTGGGGGGTTTATTATTTGTTTAATTTTTATTTAACTTTATATTCTTCTCCAATTTCTCATCTGAAGTTGATTTTTCAAATTAACTATTATATCTCGTTTAAGATAGACTCTGACTAAAGTTAGAAGCTTTCAGAGCAATAAATTCTAGTAACGCGATTAATTAAGCAACATTACCTTATTGACCCAATGAATCTATGAATATTGGTTAATTAAATACCGATGATGACAAGTTACTGTCACGGCTTCGCACATTCAAGAAAGATTAAGACTTCCATAAGCAATAGCTAAGTTATTACTATTCTTCTCGAGAATTTTTTAGTTGTTCCTCCAATTGGATTAGGAAACAACAAACCTATAAAAAATCTGGCCCTTAATTCCGCTCAACACTCTTTATTTCTTTATTTGTCTGTCTCTGTCAGTGTTATTTGAGTCTACTATAATCTAATAGGAAACGATTATAGACAATTTAAAAATCATAGCTTACAATAATACTGAAAAGACTAAAACCAATAAAATGGGACAATTACTTTAGTATGGTTAGACTCCACAATGACCAAAAAGAAAATCAATAATAAAGATTGCTTGCTCATAGAAAATATGTGATATTCGTGATAATAGATTTTCTCATTATTGATCTAGTAACTACCTAAAGATCTATATGAAGCTATAAATGAAAACTGAAAGAAATGAGAATGTAGAAGCAACCAATGACATTGGTCGAGTCCGAGAAAATTAGAACATATCCCACCAACATGTTAAGGTGTAGCATAGGAGACGATATGAAGATGTTGATTATAGCACAATCCAGATACTTTTAGAACCTAAGCATTTCAAAACCTGTATAAAGAGGACGGGCAAAAACGAAGTTGGTAGCTGTGAGTACTGCAGGTGAATACAAAGATACAAAACAGCTTTAAAATGGAATTTCAGATCTTTCTAAAAGTGAACAATATGGCGACAAGAACGTTAAAATCAAAGGCATAGAAAATTATTTATTTTAGGGCATTTCTAAGATCTATAACAAAGAATAAGAACGAAGAGAACCTAAAACATAAAGTGAAAACAGCTCCCCTCCGACACATAAAAAAGGGTTTTAAAGAAGGCCATGACATAAATGGGAAGAAGTTGGTTTAACGTTAGTCAGAGCCATTGGGTGCAATGTATCAAGTAAAGATCTAAAGATCTTTTGTATGTTTTTTTAAATTAAATGATTAAAGCGTCATTTGCGCATTACGTCCCACAGAGATATTATGGTTTAGATTGTTAAAATTCTTTCAATTTATAAGGGCCGTTATTAACATGTTCTTCTATGTCTGTCCCTGTCTTTTCTCTTCCAACATGATGTTTCTGTTTATACTTTCATATGTATTTTTTGGTTAGCAAATTATGACTGTTCTACATCAACAGTTAATTTTGCACATTCTAGAGGTCAATTGATCTTAACACTACCCACTGCATCTAAGAAAATCATTAAAACAACTCTTTATAATTTAAAAATGAACTAATATTTAAAGAAAATAATATTTTAGATGTTAAGCTTGAAACACAGTAATTTTTTGATTCCGCTATCGTCAAACGAAGGTGGGTTGTGACAACTATTAGTAGTCAGACTCTAGAGAGGGTATTCCAGTGCAATCCAGAACAAATCTTCAATTTTCTTCTTGAACAATGATTGCCTGACCAGTGCCGCAGCATTCCCAACTTAAAAGCAATTTCAGTAATCATTAATTAAAGGTCATCCTCAAAAAGTCAACAAACAATGCGAATATTCTCCTCAGTAACTCTGGTTCACAGACGCCGTCAGTGACCTTCATTTTCAATTGCTTTTCATCCCCCAAAAATTGTTTATACTACGCGTACACTCGAGTGTTCTTAAGGATGTTCTTTCCTTAAGCCTTCTTAAAGTTTCGGGTAGTTTTAGCTCTCTTGTCGTAAGAAAGGAGTACGAATCCGTTGCGCAAAGGACAATGCTCAGAAGCCGCGCCTCGCTCTGTTCACCTCAGAAAGAAATTTCGATTTATATTTCATTTGCTCACGTAGTAACGTAAAAACGAAAATAATAACAATTTGCTTCCACTTTTACAATCTACCAGCTTTTCAACGTTTGTAAACAAATGTCAAAATAATTATATACTTAAATTTAATTATTTTTTGTGCAAGTTTGAAATCACCTGATGATTATATTATAACGCTAAAAATGCTGAAATAAAATCGCCCCAAATTAAAGTAAGTGGCATTAATCCCCATAAAAAAGTCGAATTAATGAAAAATAAAGAACAAATATTATTTTAGAAAATAATCACGTGAATATTGTTCATGTATTTGCTATTCCGAACAAACTCAAAGGCAGTGCTGGCGACGAGGCGGCCGCCTCAAGGAGAAATCTTTCAGACAACATTAGCTCAACTTGTCTACAAAATTAGTCAAGCGCTAGCTTTGCTTATACAATCACAGTTTTCTCTCCAGTTGTGGTGTTTGATGGCCTGGTTTCATTTTACTCCAACGTTTTCACTATCCACAGTATCAATCGATTAAATATCCCCAAGTCCTTGTTTAACTCACGACTCTTTGTCAAAATACATTACCTGGATTAATTTCTAAGCTTTAACAAATTCTCTGTTGATCCATCTCTTGCAATAGGTTTGGACTAGTAAGGTCAAATTCACTTAACGTTATAATCGCGCTCCTAATCGTAAGTTTGAACAAGTTACTCATAAAGGTGGTAACAAGAGATTGGACACTCCCTAGTGGTAACTTTATTTAGAGTTTCGTTTATTTCTGCTGGACGCTAGAATTTCATTTGTGACCAACTACGTCAGAGAAAGAGAGATACTGATATCAATTTTTTTAAGTTTTTGGGTAGTAATCTCTCCGACGCTCGAAAGGGCATAAAGGATCAGAGAAGAAAAAGAAGGGTAGTAATCTCAAGTTTCAAAATCTGTAAATTAGATAAATCTGATTATTGCCCAAACTGCGATAGAAGAACAAACGTTTCATAAATGTGTTATCAATTTTTCCCATAGTTTTGCTAAACGTTACAGTCTTGTGTCTATAATTTGTGCGAGCAACTCTAAATATTTGGATTGTTTAGTACTTTAGGCGCGTCCACTACGTATGTATAGAACTTTCAATAGCGCAAACTGTAGTGATAGAATAGCAACGTCGCCGTTTCATTTTAAGAATTATATCACTTTAGAGAATACCCAATTGTTACCAGTGTTCACAGTAAGAGTGTTATTACACATTTTTCTTCTCCTGAAAAAATTTAATTTTCGGAAAAGAGACACCGAATTAGATTATTAGGCTTCCAGTGAAAAAGGTAAACCTCTTCTGGTTTGAAGTATCATTGGTAGATAAAAACATGTCTGCCTTGCAGCCATGAAAGCTGGTGAAGTTCAGATATATATGAACTCTACGAAAGCAAACCACTTTATGGACTTCATAAGTATCTGCCCTTGCCGCAAATTTTAAAAGATTATAAAGAGCGTAATACCAAGTACGCCCAGCAGAAATAAGACTGATTTTCTTGGTGCAACCTGAAGGGTTGCGGACGGAGTCTTCGAGCCTGACGGTTGATGGAGGATGCAGCTCATTTGCCTGTAAGCCTTTACAGAGTACGAAGTGGATAGCTGTTAGAGTGTCGCATGACGGATCTAAAGGCGGCGCAGGGTCGATCAGCGATACGTGATAAAATTTTGTGTTTAACTCCAAAGCATCTAAACGCTGGTCATGATATAGAAAACCTACGAGAAGGATACCTTATCGAAAGCACGAATGTTTTGACGACAAAGTGTTCATAGAAAAAAGCAAAGACATCAAAGATGCGCAACACACAGGGCGCCTATCAACGTCTTGCAATTCGAACAATGTGACTAAGATAAAAACTGTTTTTGACTTTGACCAATATCTGAGGGATAGCAGATGAAGTGGGACTTTAAAAATCCATTGTGCAAGAAATCGTCTGGCAGATGATTAAAGTTTGTGCTAAATTGGTTTCCAAAGTTTTGACCGACGAACAGAAGAAAAAACTGCGTGTCGATTTCTTGTGAAGTTTTGGACCATATGAGAAGTGAGACAGTTTTTTAAAAACATAGTTAACTGGTGATGAAACGTAGGTTTTTGAGCACGATCTGGAGACGAAAACTCAGAGCTCTGAGTGGCACACTACCGAGTCTACTCAACCAAGGAAAGCTCGAACGAACAAATAAAAGATGAAAATTATGCTCGTTGTCTTTTTTGATTCCAAATGAGTTCACACAAATCGTCAACACCTGGGTTCTTCACGATATTGCGCCAAACTATGTGTCGCTGCTAGCGAGAGAGTTTCTAGCGAAACAAACCGTATAAACGCCACCCCGATCTCTCTAAAGCCCGGGCCTAGCCCCGTTCAAGTTCTTTGTGTTCCCCCGGCTCAAAACCAACTTGAAAGAACACCATTTAGTAATTTGTGGGTTCAAGTCCCTTGTTATTCAGCATCCGAAGTATTTAAGTTGGCCCACCTGTTCTATTCGTTTGTTGTATATAATTATGTTGGTGTTTGCATTTGTGTGATGTTTTTGGAGATGAGAATTGTCTTTATGTTTTCTGTGTTTATCTTAAAGCCAAATGCATCTCCCTCCCTTGTTATTGCATCAATAAGCTTTTGAAGCCCTTTTCGGCTGTTAGCTAATATAACGATGTCGTCTACGTACCGTATATTATTCACTAGTCTTTCGTTTACTTTATAGCATTTTCGATGTTTTCTAGTGCTATTTGAATTTATGAGTACATGTTGAACAGGACTCGAGAGAGTATACAGCCGTCTTACATTTTGCCATGTTTCTTTTCTTGGTATGTTCATGTGAACCTTTAATACAGTGGTTTCCTCTTGCCTTCTGTATCCATATGCCGTTGACCATGGTTGGTTCCTCCATCTTTTGAGATTTATTCTCAAGGACAAATTTGTGCCCTTTATCTTATCTCTATACAATCTCTAGAGACTGGGTTGCCACCTATGCCGAATCCGTCGTACCGAAGTTCTTTTTCTCCGTCTTCTTCGCCAATGTTGTCTTCGTCCGTATCCTTGGACAAGGGGATGCGATATACCCCGCACCACTGGGTCCTATCCACTACGTAATAGTCAGGCCCACTCCTGCGACGTAGACGCGTCTGTTGAGAATTAACTAAGTGGATTCAGAGAAGATGGCTCTGATTCCCCTTAGGTCAGGTTAAGTCACAAGCAAATAAAAAAATAAGCACGCGAAGCTTAAATGTAATATTTTCATAAACGATTGGCCGTGGATATACCACCTAAATGAGATCACATCCTGAAGTTGTTTTTGAGTGCTCTGCTAGACGACCCATTCCCAATCGTCAATTCGGCTTTTACGATTCCATTTAATATCGCAGCTGGCGCACTTTTAGAACATCCTGTATCGCGTTACGTATCCGATCAGACCAATTTATGGCTCGCGTCGAATAATCACATTGTAGCGTTTACGGCGCCATCAAAGCCCGCGCGGCTTTACGACGCGTTGTTGGGCGCGCTCTCCCGAAAACGCCGCGAGCGCTATAAGCTCCTTGTGATAACAGAAATATTTACGCCCAGAGTTTTAATCCTACTTAACTTTGCATAAACACTCAATTTTACGACTGCGTGGAGATCCGCTAATTTAAGCCGAGTGCGTGCCTGTGTAAAATTAGCGCTGGCATGCCGGGCGACAAGCAGCCGAGCGCTTTGTTCCTCATAATTCCCATTCAGAGTCTTTGGGAACAAATTACCGGTCTATTGTTGCTGAAAGAGTGTTCTATAGAGGCCGAAGTGGTTATGGTTCGTAAGTTCGCTTTTATGGCCGTGCTGCAGCACGCCTCTACGGGATCGGTTAAATTATATGGCTACGACTTTATCTATCAAATATCTGAAGTATAAACAGTACTTCCTAAATAATAAAATCTAAACGACAAGTAAAGAGTATGCTGTCTGCTCTTCCAGTAAGTTTAATGCTGGAGTATTGGGGTAAAGTTCTAAATTTCACTATTTCTTCTTTCACAGCACGTACTTTCAAGTCATTGCAGATATTAAGGATAGTTAAAAGCTTTAAGACTGAAATATTTCTATTATGGCTAGATTAGTAGCAGTTTAAAGATTACTTTAAGATTAGAAGCTTGTTGTGGGGGAGAAATTGAAAATGTCTGTCCGGCAGTTAAATTGTCTGCGTTTGGTCCATATATGGGTTCTCTAGATTAAGATGGATACCGAGGTACCTTGACAGTTTAAACTAAGCTTAGATGACATCAAGATAAGGTTGTAATTTTGGGGAGGCCCTTGTTGAATCTTCATCGCCCAGTAGTGTAATGTCGTCTGCATATGTTGCGATTAAACTCCTTCACGTAGTGGTAGGTCTGTTGTTTACAGCACTGGTCCTAAAACACTCCCTTGGGGTACTACAGATCCTATGAGTATTAGGTTAGTAAGGCCTTCTTCGTATTTGATTTGGAAGAATCTGCCATGTACGCAAGATCGTAATGTGAGGTTTTCAACTTATACAACAAGCCTTCGTGCCAGATTTTGTTCTAACTAGCGTCTAGAAAGAGAGCACTGCTTAAAAGCGACATTAGTGATTTCTACTGTTCTATTAACTTGCTCAATTGAGGAGTGCTGCCTTCTAAAACTAAATTGATGATCTGGTATAAGCTGTTGTTCTTCTAGATTGGGTATTAATCTCTTAAACAACTTTGAGGTTATAGATAATAAACTTAGGGATCTGTATGACTCTTGTGAGTTGAGTAACTTACCAAGCTTTTGGATTAGGATAACTTTTGCAACTTTCCATTGTGCTGGGACGTAAACAGTTCTTAGGATCGCATTAAATATAAATGTCAGCACTGCGAATTCCTTAGTTAAGAGTTCTTTAGAATTTGCCTTATTATTAGGTCGTACCCGGATGATTTTTTTGTAGGCAGCTTTTCTTTTACCTGTTTCATTTTAATAGCTTGGATTGGCGGTGATGGTGGTTGGAAAATTTTTCTGAGATGAAATACCTCAGTTTTTCGACAAATTTCGAAAAACAAGTTTTTGAGGTTCTTTTAGCCGCTTGATATCTTCTGTAGCCTTAACTCTTTTTCTAAAAGTTGCGTTTCCGTATTCTCCCGGCATTCCCTTCACTTTCCCTACTGCACCCTTCTAACATTGCCTATTTTTGGGGTAACATCTTCTCTGTCGCTGCTTTCGCAATCCTTTCTTCTCTGCCATTTTCTTAGCGCTGGGTAGCGTGTTTCCTGTTTGTTTGGTGGTGTAGGTGGTGTTGACTTCCGGACAGTATTCTGTACTGCCTTCAGGAGGTGGGAAAAAGACTCATCCCAATATACCCAAACTTGGAAAACTAGCCACAAGCCTCAACGCTAAATCGGCAGTAGACGTCAATCACCAGGAGCAACATTGTTTTATTGCCTAACTTGCAGCCAAATTTGCTCACGGTCTAAAATATGTGCAGTGCGCGCTGCAAAGGCGCCCGCGTCGTATTTCATTTGCAGCCGAATTAACTGCAAGCCGCTAAACAAACGTCCCGAATCGGGACCAACCATAATATTTGTCTTTGCGCGGGCAATAAATTCCTCGCGTGCTGTTTCAATAAACAGCGGCGTTCGTAATGCATTTCGGCCGGCGGATCCTGCTCGTAACAGGATCGCGGTGTTAATAAATTCGCCCTAATATGTTTGGATTGTAACAAGCGCGGCTAGTGTCGCGGTTTATTTGCACGCTGTAACATACAGCCGCGATTGCCGCAATTAAATGAACGAGGAAGTGAATTAGTGCAATGGATTTACAGATGAAACAATAGCAGGTTTACGAGAAGAACCTTCTTATTTCCCCAAACTTAACTCATTTATATATTAAAATTCCGCGGTGATTAATTATAAGCCGAAACTCCAAAGTGTACCTGGCAGAGTCATATATGAAAATGAGCATCAGAACATCGGGATGTCCGTTTTTAACTTAAAAAAATTTTAATTAAAATATTAAATAAGCGAGCACTTGAGAACCATTTCAGGGAAACTTAATCAATTAATTCGGCAAAACTAAAACAAAACAAAAGCGACACTCAAAAATATATATTTAATTGTATTTTGAAGAAATTCAAATCTTATAATTTTTAATATTAAAAGTTCCAAACGCTTCTACAATAAATGTTTACGTTGATCTGTCGTTGCTTCTACTTACTGAATTTCTTCATTCCCTTCGGCAGATTGGTATAGTTAATATAAGTCTGTTAGCATTCAATTCCAAAGTTGTTTAGATGCTTTATTAAATGTTAAGTCTATATCAATACTTCTAGCGGCACTCGAACCCGCTGTGTCAGTTCTAGAGTCTGATAGACTACGCTACTGTCTTATATAAAAGTTTATCTACGATTAGGGATTATTTTAAGTTATTTACTATTAAGCTATACATAGTTTATTCCCGTTTAATTCTATACTTTAAAGGACTCAAAAAAATTTAATTGAACGACGTCTTATGTATCATTTATATAGAAACTATAACATTATTGATTTTTTATAATTATAAAATGAAATTATTTTTTACAATGTATTGAAGCGTCATAATATTACAAATATGCAAAGTTATCCTATTACATAAGTTCGTGATTTAAAAACAGAATTTTCCAACAATTAGATGATGCTTTGATTTCGCTATGGTAAAGTCAAAGACAATCTTGTCAAATGTCTGTCCTCCAAGTGATTTTTTATTGCTCAAATAATTCTGTACTGCAGAAAAGCTATTTCACCATAGTAAAGAACAACTTTTCAATTTGTTGTCAAGTTTGGACAATTGTATAGGGCGGGCGTTATGATAAAGCAACCGTTAATTGGTGATCATCCGGAAGAAGGCAGCGAACTATACAAATATTCTCCCCAGACATCGGCGACATTAATTTTAAGTTGCTTTTGGTCCTGCCGTGAATTGTTTACGCCATACGTACAATTGAGTCTTCTTAAGAGTGATGTTTTCGAACCGTGCCTTAAGTCTTCACTTGCACCTTCTTAAGGGTGTTGTCTATCGTGCCTTAAGTCACCGCAAGCGTTTTGTCGTGAGAAATTTGATAAAACTTGGCCTCTTCAGTTAATGTTACCCACAACAATTTGGTCTTCAAAAAAGGTTGCTTTCATAAAATTACAGTTCTTTTTGCAATGGCTTCAGTAGTGATTTTCACTTTACTATCGTTTGAAACTGAAAAGTAAAAATTGTGAAGAAAAACCAAAATTTCACGTACTTCATAACACTGATTTTTTCAACTAATTGCATTTCTAAAATAAAAACTGCAGATGCAAAGAAACTAGTGACTTGAGTGCTAATAAAGGAGATTGAGGATACGACATAACAGAATTGCCCATAGGTTTAACACGGATAACATACTATATAATATTCACTAATATGTGTAAAGAGTTTCCAAAATGAACAAGTGATTAAAAATTAAAGTTTAGAATAAATCCAGATAATTTGACTCTGTCTATTTAGCCATGCTCACTATAAGATCACTATCTAAACAAAACCTAAAACCTGTGTGTCAGACATATGGAGTGTTTGCTCTTTTTGAAGCCAACTAATTGTTGAATATTGTTTGATAATTAAAAAAATGCACGTAGAGGGAATTTTGCGGTTTGGAAGTGTCACTTTCTGTTGAAGAAATGAATTCAATTCGCTTTTATAAAAAGTTAATAACGTTAATTGGATTGAACATCTTGATTATTTTGATTATCACTATTTTCCACAAGTCAAGCACAATATTTGAACGCCAGATGAATCGGAAAAAATATGCCTTTATATAGACTTTGGAGATTATGGATACTGTGCAAAGAAACCGGCAAAACAGTGCCATCTACTCTAGAACTACTCAACTTGTTCGTACTCTTTATCTTTGTTTCTTGTTTCAGACAGAGAACTAAGGAGGCAAATCCAAATAATCTAGTTCATTCTAATCTCTAATTGTTAATCACTTGATCATAACGGACATTCTCCAAGCATATTAGTGAACATTATGCAATATGATGTCCCATGTTAAACCCATGGGCTAATTAATAACTTTAAACGATGAGGAAGTTTCGACAAAAATGTCGCTACACTTTTCAACCAAATGGCTGGTGTTGCATCCGCTGCTGTGCACTTTTTTGTTTCATCAGAAAGAATTTTTCGGGCGGACAAAATCATTGCGTATGAAAATACTTTACGGGTAGCACCAATTTTAAAAGCCACTAATAAGCTAGTGATAAAGGCAAAAGCAGTTGAAACAATAACGATGACTACTGAAGGCCCAATATTTTAATTATTAATAAACAATTCTGGTTACTATTATCTTAATAAGTGAGCAGATAGATGACAGGACGATGTACCATTTTATTTTCATGGTAATATGACCGCTTAAAGTTAATTGACAGAAAAAAGTACACCATCATATACAAAAAGAAATTGCAGCAAAATATAGAAGCTGAAAGTTTCTGGTAAGTCATGCTTCGTTTGTACTTGACCAAACAGTTGGTACTGACTAACTGTAACAACCTTCAATTTTGTGTGAGATGGATTTCAGCTGCAAAGACCCAATAGAGTCAATTTAAATTCAGAAGGAAAAATTTAAAAGTTTTTGTGTAAAAGGTTAGAATTTGATAAAGCTGTTTATGAACGTTTTGGGAAGGGAGAAAGCGGGACAGAAGGGAAAAATCATTCAACGTATAGCATTTTTGCTAAAACTCTTACGTAAAAGCGAACACCACCAACGATCACACCTTCTCTGTTTCTTGACGTAACTACCATTGGCTGTCGATACCTAATAGTCTCTTCATTAATTTTTGGGATATTCCCAGAACGATCTACAGTTTTATTTTGTTGTTTTGTTACAACTCTTCGTACTTTATTTTTTTGTCTATGACCATGTGAAGTTTTCGACATTAATTTTCAAATAAACCTGTTGAAGCCTATCTACTAAACCTTGACGGCATCAAGTCTCTATGTTCTATTTAGAAATTAAAGAAATCTTTGTTTGAAGTACCGATTATCCCACTCACACAGCATTGTATCCACTGGCAAATATACAAACTGCATACAATCTCTTTTATACATAATTGCCCACAACTGCTTTTCTAAGATATCGTTTGCGAGTTTTTTTTTGTATTTGGTAACCATAAAAAGATTCAAAATGTATTTTAGACTTTAATGCTTATAAGTTGAAAATACTTGATCTATGGGACTCCTGCTGGGTTCAATGCTAATGTTTTAATTTCAGTATCGGTCAGAAGCAACTAGTTTGTCTAGCGTATAGACGAGGAACAACAAGATCCTGGTTATGGGCGAGGCCACAACTAGCGTGAACCCACATACAGCCGCTTTGATTCAGAAGATGACTATTATGATTGTGCATAGATTGCACGCTATCATAGATTCCGACAGGCTGCTAGTTAGAGATGCCGCAATGGTGGTGAAATTTGACCATCCACACACTTTACTGCAATAGATTAATGCATTATGTTATACTATGGTGCAAACTACTGGAAAAACGGTAAAAACTCTTCAAAATATGGGCCATGGGATTAATATTTCCTCCTGTACAATATTCTCATTCGTCTTTGTAATTTTTTTCATCGGAACAATTTTAATGTTATTTAATTTTCTACTCCATTTATCACATTGTCTACACACTATCACATTGTAAGTTCTCGAATTTAGTTAAATAACCACCACTATTATGCAATTATTTGCTAATTTCAGGTTATTTAATCGTTCTTCTTCTTGATGTTTTCCTTTATTTAATTAAGTGCATTATCTTTATATGTCCAGATGTTAGTATTTGTAAGCGAGAAGCATCTCCTTGGCCCAAGTTCCCGTTCTCATCAAATTTTTTGTTTTTGTCTCGTGAGACTGATATTTCAGGATTTTGGTTGCAAAAGCTGCACATATATTTGAATTTTCCTCCTCACAATAAAGTGTAAAATGTATTTCTGCCACAGAATGATGTTAAATGATCGTTGTGACGTAGAATATCCTTTTTCGTTATTCTATCTATGTTGTTGCATTTTTGCATTCTTTTTGTTCGTTAAAGTTATATGTGTGGCTGCTTATTTTACTATCAATTCTTAAAACTTGCCCAAGGATAAGAAATCAGTTCATTTTCTTTACTTTTTCCTGTAGATTTTTCTTCTGCTCCAGTTCATTCATTTACTTCAGTTTATAGTTAGAATCGTGTAAGATGATAGTCGTTCCACATACCGAAGCTGAGCTTTACTGGAATTATGAAGACAAAGCATTCCATCTACTCTAAGACGCAAAGTATCAACTAAATTTTGCTTGAAACAGAATTGTCAGTGAAGCGAATTAGCACCAAGACCAGCAACTATTTGAATCTATAAGCAAGGCGCTGCGATTAATTACTTCGTCAGAAATGATCATAAATCACTACTGTGCAGTGGAACTAATTTAGTTCGTGTTGCAAATGGTTCTCGCTGTGCTACGACTATTAAATTTAAAATACGGCTCGCTCCAACACGGAAAATTAATTATAACCCGGCTTTGCGGCCGATTCGCGCTACTTGCTTATCTAATTACAATTGCTAATTAGCATTTATTATTTGTTTATTTAAATAAACATTGTCTCGCTAACTCCGTTAGGTCTGCAACAAGTCAATTAGTTAACATTCGCTGCTATAGTTTATTGCATTCTTAAATTTTGTCATGGTTTAACAAATTCCAATTAAGCAATTAATAAAACTAAATTTTCTTCTTAAAGTTCCATGTAATTTTGAATAGCTTGTTTTAGAAGGTTCGTGAGCTAATGCGACTATAGAAGATACTAACGTTTTATTATAATCCTAAGTGTGTACTGAAACATTTTAACATCACACTTAATGGCCATTGACTACCCACAGATGAAAATGCCATGGATTTGGGATAAGTCGACTAAAAATGTCTTGTACTCCAAACGGGGGTAAAAACTCAAAAACTTGAAGGAATAGTAATGGATAATCAAAAGGATTGACGTCATAGCGCACGGAATCTAGAAAGATCTAAAAATAAAATAAAAATTCCGTCCTGTTAGAGATGAGTAAGCCACAATACATTAAGATAATCTGTAAGAAAGATGTAAAAACAATTAGGTCATTATAAATGTCATAAACGAAGCAAAAAAATAATAGCCTATTTAGAAAGCCTTAGATTTATTCTTTTGTAGAGCAACAAAGTCGCCTATTGGGGAAGTGTGGTTTTTGAAAAAAGCTTTTGTGTAACTAGCAAATTATGTACATGAGGCATTCGTTGAGAAACCTACGATTAAACAGGATAAATTACAACTAAACCGCCCTATACGGTAAGAAACATTCTTTTGGACAGAAGTCAAAATGGAACTACAGAATTCATTACCAAAAACTTCAATGGAGTAGAATTTCAAGATCGAAGAAACTAAGTAGGTAAAAAATTCTCTTCTCGAAAACCGCGATAGCGGTTGAGTCAGATATTTATGGCCAGAGGCCAAAATAGAACTTCTGTTTGAGAAAACCCCCAACTGGTACAAACTCTTACACAGATCAGTATACTGTCAACTGCAAATTGACTTGTCTTATGCTACAAATAGTATAGTACAAGAGTAAAGAGAAAAATGGGAGTCGCGGCTAACCAAGAATCCATTTTGAACTAAAACTAGTTCTTAACATGCCTTAAAACATTATTACCAATCTTATTAATAATACTTCTTGGGTAAAAAATGGCCAAAAAAAAATTCAACATCGAAAAATCTAGAGCCTTAGCTTTGGAAAATTACCAATTGGAAATCATGACTATTACTATCCCTTTGCCTATTAACAAGAAATTCATACACTATATGTATGTGACAGCGAAGTTAATACAGTCATTGCATATAAATTGACTACATTGAAATAAATTTCAATAAACGGTACTCTTTACTACTAGTTAATAAAATAAATATTAAATTTTGTCTACAAAACTAATGAAAAAAGCTCTTTGCAGAAATGAAGAAGATAAATATCAATCTGCCAAAAAACTTCTTAAAAATCACAAGCAGGCCATTACTAACTCAAAATAAGTGGCCTACAGAATTTTTTAAACATTCAACGTTTCGTCCAACTTTTGCTGTCTAGCAATTTGGCACTTTAACTTACTTTCCCGTTGTAAGTATCTGACTGGCGCTTAAGGTCTATGGGCACCCGAATCGGAGGGGTGGCGGCACAACAGCAGTCACAGCACATTTTCAAAATTCACCGACTCTTGGCGCTAGCTCCGACTTGCTGCACCATAACACCCTAGTGGTAGGCTCGCACCCACAGCTTGCAAGTGTTGAGCAGCTTCGCGAAGAACACCATCAACGTCATAGCAGCCGCGCGACGGGTAGCCAATTAGCCGCGCGATTTCGCCCGATAATGAACTCTTGGCATGCCTTCAAGTTCACAATTTTTCTTACGTAACCGGATGGATATCGCCGGCGGCTATAAAAATACTGGCACCACTAGCGCACTACGCACGAAACGCGGGCGCGTCTCCCCTTTTGGAAGAACAATTGGGCTGAAAAGACCTCCACCGACTCCAGCGGAAACGCGCACAAAGCAACCCACTGCACTAAATGGACGCCGCGGGTACGCTCCTTTTTTTCAGACTTGAATCTACGGCGGATTAAAGCGGCAGACCTTTAAAGCACTCGAGCAGACGGTGTTCGAATCACACAACCGCGGGCTTGGACTGTCTCCACCGAGTTCCCGCGGGATAAGAGCACCCAGGAATAACCCATCCCACTTGAAAGCGCATTGGAGGTCGCTAATAGTTCAGTATCCGAGAGGCAAAAAATACTATCACGAGAAGCGAAGAGCTGGCAAATTGGCTTTCAAACGGCGTCGCGATGTGCGCCACAAACGGCCCCGCTAACGCTACAAATGTTTTTGTACCGCGAAAGCGACTCTGGTTGATCAACAAATTCATCACTGAGCGTAGCTCTAATAAAAGAAAGGTTAAGTGCACGATCGAAATTGGCACTCAAGTTCTTGGCTTGGGGCTATCCGCCGCAATCTCTTGAAAGTCTTTTCAAGTGTAAATATTAAATCGATAGTACCCTCGAGCGTTTTCGGAATTCAAAAACAAACGTAGGATTAAAAAGAGCAAAATAGCAAAAACTCGAAATCCAAAAATTGGAAAACCAACTTTACCATTTCTGTTATACAAAATATTTTTATAAAATAATCACTTAACAGAAATTTAAATTTTATTAAAGTACTTGAACTAAAAGACCACCTTAAAAGTCTGTCATTCACCTATATAAAATTAATCTACAGATGATGTTTCATAATCAGTATCAGCCGAGTCAGCCGAGTAATGCAGAACATCAATACTACACTATTTCCTTAGAAATTAATCAGGCAAAAAATTTGTTCTTAAAAAATATTTCGTCTCTTTACCGTTGCACAATTTTCCTAATGAATATTATATATTGCATCTCCTCCACCAACCATTAATATCGCCAACCCTAACCAACTTTTCGCGGATCGAACAATTATTAGTTCTTGATGAAGTTTTGGAGATAGATGTGCAGATAAATATGTAAATATTAATTTTCTTTTCACGCTTTATCCTTCTAATGTTAGACAATTTTTGGTAGATTCTTGGTAGTTTTAGGATTTACAGAAAGTTAGTGTACTAAGCAAATACATGCTTTTCGTCACATTTTATGAAGTCATAACAGTAGCACTACAACTATAACAGGAATCACCGTAATAGTTCACAACAATATTTCAGAGTTGTACTAATGTTGCTAGAAGATTCCAAAAGACCAGAACTATGTTGGATCGAATGCATGTGGAATCAAAGAAACTGATCTTTCTAGTTTTCAAATATTACATGTTTGTAAAGAAACATTTAATTAATAAAACTAACAATGACACACTAAAAGGTGCTTAATGTATGGTAAAGAAGTTACGCTGACGAATCAAATCTAAACTGGAATTATTTCTTTAATTTATTGAATCACAATAAAAACACAAAAATTCAAAATTATTTTTCTATACTAACTATGCCTTAAGTCTTCTCATAATTTTTTGCGGTTTAACACTCTCTGTGGTAAAAAACTTGACGTGTGAGGAATAAGGATATTCCTTGTTGTGACAAGGTTGTACTGATTAAAAAAGCGGTTGAAAATAAGGCTCAGAATCCGCGCCCCTTTCTGTTCACCTCCTAATGGTGCGTAAAAAAAAGGAACTCCGATTCAGCTTCGTAGCAGTGGTCATAGTTCATTAAGATGATGATAAACCACCCAATACTATTTGAATAATCTTCCAAGTCTTACAGAGTATGTTGTCAAGGTCAATTGTTTTTTTTTTATTTTTGATCTACTGTTAATTTCCAGCCAAAACTTGCCAATTCATTTCAGCTTAATTAGTAGCTAAATTCAATATTGAATATGTCCTTCTTGCAAGCGTCTTTCTAATTCTGTAGGACCACGTATAGATTCTCCATTCAAAGATTCTCTTGTTTGTCTGTTGATGTCTACGTTCCTGTCCAATAAAAGGACTATACTTTAAGAAAGCATTTAACGAAATTATGGCTACAGCTATCATATATTAACAAGACAAGATCGACATAAGTAGAATTAATAAGTTTTTTTATTTGCTTAGTATTTTATGGCGTGTCTTTTTTTTTAAATACAATTTTAGCCCCATCCCGTGTCTTGGTAATAAGTCGATGTACACTGATTTTACATAGTTAGAATAGATGATTAAGTCTAATTGTTTGTCGAACAGCGTCCATATTAACGCCTGGGCGACGAGGCTTCAGCGCGCACATCTTTGAGACGGTATCAACCTTCATTAACATTGGTAGTTAGGCGCAACAACTCCATTATATTGCGTTTCCACAATCTATGGTACGAGTCAGTCAAAGATCTCCATATATTTATTTAACCAACAACGATTTTTATCATTGTGAGTAATTTGGATTAATTTCAAATTTTAAACTATGAAACCAATCCTTAACTAAATTTGCCGCCTTCTGAATTCGTTGGCCTACGACACTGTATTTATGCTCCTGACTGTCCGTATGGATTAGCTACTATCAACGATTTCTCTTTGAATTCAGTCTATTTTTTATTTGATGCCAGAGTTTCTTCCCTCAATAAATAATGCTACAAACTGTGCAATAGGAAAACTAATCTTTCCGATAATTTCTTCTTGAAACCCTCAGTAATAGTCTCTGCTTATGTTCAATAACAGTGTACTCTTAAGCAAATTATCTGCGATGATTTTTCCCGGGAGAATGACGATAGAATGGTAATTCTATGGGGAAAAGATCAATTAATCCAGTCTAGTAGGACGGAGGTGTTGCATGAGTATTATACAGCGTTTTACAATTTTTACCACCAGAGGCACTAGACTTAACAGTCTTACTCGTGTAATTTGTGCAAACAAAATGTAGGTTGCCGAAAAGCAATCAAAAAAGACAATGATCGCAATTGCAAAACTTTCTAATAACAGAAATAGTTACCGTCGGGGTATCAAATGATGCTACTCAGAGAACTCTTAACTGCCCCCAGTACTCAAAGTAAGAGCGTCGCTTCTGTTATCAAAAATGTGTTTCTCTAAAAAGCTCAGATTCCCAAAAAGGTAACAACTTTGAGGTGGAACTCTTAGAAGGAGGACCCGAGGAGAGAGAAATTCCAGAAAATGTGCGAAATATCCTCTAACTTGGAACCATAAGAGCAAAGAACTACAACGAAGATGGTTGTCAGTGATTAAGAAGGAAACATCTTTGAATGCCTTAGAGAATACCCCTTTATCTTCGAAAATAAATTATGCCCCAAAAAATATATTCCACCTGCTTCGTATTAGGTTGTACTCATAACTGTGTAGAAATCAAATGACGAGATGGTCGTCTTAGGGCACAACACTTTGAGGTCACATGAACCTTTAATGAAGAATGACGCACGGCGTTTTCAGTGAAGTACGCGATAATTCCAGGGATTATTGCTTCCTCCAACAAATAAAAGAGATTAATCCGCAAATAATTGATATTGCCGTTGCACTATGAGAATGATACCACTAAAAAATCTGTTTCTTTTGAAAGTCTCAATTCCCAAAAGAACAGCGATATAAGATGGACTGTTGGGATGGGGCTCCAAGTAAGGAAGACAACCCTCAGAAAGCTGAAAATTACTCTGTTAGTACAATTGATGTCAAATCTTCATTCATCCAGTTAATTCATTGCCTTCTACAAATTCATGATCAACGAGGCCGTTGCAGTATGATGTCATTTTCGCGTTCTTGATTGTCATTCAAACAGCTCACTCTTGAAGATATTGGAAACAACCTTTATGTATAAAACTTGCAATAAAAAAAACTAATAAAAACATTTGAAAGTAATTAATGCCGCTTCTGCAAGTAATTCTACTCGGAGATCACTTAACTACCCTTAGCACTCAAGGTACTGTCTACAAAAATCGTGTTTCTCAGAAAAACAAAGACAATGAAATAGATTATTTGGATGCAGTACCCATCGATGAAAAAATCACAGCAAGCATGCGAAGTTTAGCGCTCTGCTGCACAACCTTATGCAACCCGGAAAACGAAAACCTGAAATGAGTAGATAAATTACTAGTCAGAAACACAATCTCCACAAATGTTTTATATGTTGTCCTTCGGAACACTCAATAGTGACCAAAGTTTCTGGTGGATAGAAATGGATAGAACAAGGTTGAAGAAGAAGAAGAATATTTCCTATCATTTCAATTAACAGTTTATAGCTAGCTACGTTCAGCCTAGTTAAAGAAAGTCTTAACACAAAAAAGAAGAATTTTTGTATCTAAAATCCCCAGAATAACTCATATTTCTGAAAATAAACTAAACTTAAAAGAAGTGTTATACGTGTTACGCTACTAATGATCTCATAAGAAGAATCTTGGATAATGTCACAGCTGCCAGAGCTTTCAGCAAGCTCATTCTGTAGTTATCCTTATCTACAGAATGCTAACTGCTAACTATAATTATAACCCGGAAAACTTTGTTAAGGATAGTCCTTTAGATCTACTTAAGGAAATCCATGTGATGCATCGCTGTTATCCATTTTAGTGAAGATCTAGTAGAGGCTTCACCCGCTGTACTACCGATCCCCGCTCTTCGAAGATGCTAAAAGAGCGTTACCGGATGAGACAGACCAAAAAATAGTTGCTAAAATGTGATAATTTATGTATTTAGTATTTGAATCGCCTTTTTGAAGCAATTTGTCTTACTTTTTTATTTAATATTACTATCAACATAACACTAATTTCTTTCATTAATTATAGCGTTCTAAATGCCAGAAACTCTTTTAGGTATAATGGCTTTCCATATATCTTTCATCGCTTTCCAATTGTATTTATAATTGGACTGTTTGCTTAGAGATGTCAATTTCCGTACCTCCGGTCCAAATAGCCCCATAGCAATCTGAGTTTTGAGGCAGCTACTCCAATAGTGTTAGTATTCTTTGTTCTGCTTTTTATACAGATAACCTTTAATGATTTATGCGGTATGTTTTGGTCACTATCGTATTGAAAAACGAACCCCTTTCATCCCTCATCCACTTAGAAATACATAGTTTTCCAATATTTTTAAGTAATTTTTTTTACCATTCTTCTTTGGCTTTTTGCAAGCGCATTAACTTATCCTCTACCCAAACAACTCAAAATCATTATACCACCCCTCCTTTATAATTAATTGTGTTTGCTGCACACTGGTCTAATATCCTCTCTTAATGGAGGCGTCTAGTACCAAACAATTTAAATATGGACTCATCTGACCACAAGCCCCGCGTTCATTATTCTATTTGAGCACAACTTTTGAGTGCTTCGTGTCCTTTGAGACCCGCGACCTAAATGATGTTCAATTGTTGAAGTGCTGATTGTTTTAGGGCTAGTTGATTGTACTCAATAGCAAATTCGAATGCTGTACAACGACGGTTTAGTTGTAATATAAGTTTAATAATGACATCTTGATCCTGCCGCTTTTGATCTACCACTTCGTCTACGGTCCTTTAGTTTTCCAATGATTTTTTTACTTTTTAATGTTTGCGGTACATAATATTCAGACATTTTTATTAAGTTTAAAGCAATTTCGGGATTTGAAATTTTCATTTCACGAAGAACACAAATCCTTGTCCTTATAAATAAATAACAAAGTCCTACTACTAGAACTTATCATTTATGATTTCATATTGTGTCAATTTGTAACTGTTAAAGTTGTTTGAAATTAAAATATAATGTTTGAATTGTACAGAGAAAGGCAAAACTTTTTCCCTTTTCTAGGTTGAATAAAGAAGAAACAATAGAAAGAATACAAAACTTATTTTTATATGGCAAACTTGTTTTACAAAGGATAGCCGTGGTGGTTTAGTGGATAGACAGCTAGACTACGAAACCAAGAGTTGCGGGTTCGAATCCCTCTCTCGCCAATTCAATCGCTGGCATTTTTGCGGCCCAGCTCAACTCAGGCTGCAATAAATGAGTACCTGGAGGTTAAACTCTGGGGTAATAATAGGCGGTCGGTACGTAGCGCTAGCCACGTTACTACCCTTGTGTACCGTAGGCTCTAGATTGTAGCAGATCTATCCTGTTACGACCCCAAAGGTCCTTTAAGGTCTGTTATGGGGAACTAATATTATTATCAGCCAAGTGATGTCTAATTTCCTAATGTATTGAATTTTATGGAACTTTGAGCATTACGGAGTGATATTTGTAAATATTAGCCTTAAGATATCTCATAGGAAGAAGTCACACAGGACGAGAATCAACGAGTGGACTGGCCAAGCCATGTTATGGCGTTGAGAAATTAAACAGTCAGGAATCACCTCACGCAATACTGTGTGGACTGTGCCTCCATTCTATTGGAACCAAACGCTTTCGAGTTTGAGTGCATCAAAGTCAGATGAAAAAAATTATGGAATCATTTTCACATATTAATTGAGGTGTAGATGTGCTAGAGTTAGTACCTCTATAATGGATCGGATGGACCTCTTACGAGGTCTATTTGATGTGTTGGTTCTCAGCAGATGCACTCTCACCTATGGCTCCTAAAAGCAGCATTTATAAGCTGTGCCCATACCGCGGTAAGCGTCGTCTCGCAGGCTAAACTAAGTTACCGGCTATTGGTGGAGATCGGTACAGCTATATTACAGGCAATAATAGGCGACATTGGAATCCAATAAAATATGCATAATTTATTTGTTCCCTAGTACAATAATCATGTCTGGAAATAATCAAGATAAGGGACTCAGTCTCCAGCAGACTTTAAGTGATCAGAAGCTGCTAAGAAACTCCGGCTAATATTAAGATGTGTACATGGAATGTTTGCACAATGTACCAAACCGCTTTACAAGAAATGGACAAAATAGGTGTAGACATCATGGGTATTAGTAAAATGAGATGCCTGTGGAAAAATACATTCAGAAGAACATGATGTTTACTATTCAGGTGAAGATACATGAATACGCTGTTGGACTTATTATCAACAAAAGGTCGCCAAACATGTGATAAATTTTATAGGAATATCTGAAAGAATAGCTGTGATACAATAAGAGACTACACCAATAAAACTAAATATCATCCAATGCACATTTGAAGGAAGTGAGGAAGAAGTTGAAAAGTTTTATAATTCATTATCAAGGGTTCTGAAAGAACTTCACAAATTCGATATGGGGTGATTTTAAAACCAACATAGGAAAAAGGAAATGTGGCGATCTAGTCGGGCCTTTTGGACTTAGTGAAAGAAATGAACGAGGAGACCGACTATACGACTTTTGTTTAGAAAACCAATTCGTTATAACGAACACACTCTTCAAATTCCCGCCTCGTCAATTATACACATGGCGCTCACCAAGAGACCAACCAGGTAATATAGTACAAGACCAGATAGACTTTACATTGATCAACAAAAGGTTCCGAAAAAGCTGTTTAACAGTGAAAGGACACCGGAGTGCAGATATACAATCTAGTTGGAAATCAAATTGAAAAAAAAAAGAAAATGAAAAACTGAGGGGAAAAGATGGGATCTACAAAAACTGAAAGTAACACAAACAAAAGTACAAATAAAAACTTACATCAACGAACTCCAGCTACATAAAATGCAATAAGCTATAACAAAAATTAGTAATAATCACATCACAGCATCAAAAAGAAAAAACAAATAATGAGTGACTAAAGCGATTCTTTACGTAATGGAAAAACATAGACTGTAACAAATACAGAGATATATTAAGACAAATAAGGCAAAGTATTAGAAAAGCTAAACAAGACACGTTACAAGAGAAATGTCAGGAAATAGAAGCTATCGAAATACAACATGACTAAATAGATGCGAAGGCTTTCACAGCCGGTGTTATGGTGCATCGTGTGGTTGATTCTCGGGTTATAAGGCCGTAGTCGGAGTTTAGAAACTCTTGACGTTTCGTCCACAACTGCGGCGGACATCTTCAGAAGATCTTCTTCAAAAGATAGACGATACACTACAACATGACTACTTCAATATGTATAAAAAAGAAGTTGCAGGAATATATAAGCATCAACTTACAGGAAGACTAACAAATTGCACAGTAATATAATACTTGAGATGAAAAGACATCTGTCCCGAATAACTTCTACTCTAAATTTCTAAAACTATTTGATGAAGCCGGACAAAGCTGACAAAAATTTCTAACTATACTTATACGACCAGCGAGATGCCTCAATTATAGCTAAGATCAACATTTATAACCCTTCCTAAGAAGCAGAGTCCAAAACGATGCTCAGACTGTCGACTAATCAGTCTCATGAGTCACCTTTTGAGAATGTTTCTCAAAATTACTCACCAACATATATAAAAACGCTGCGAAGAACATATTGGACAAACATAATTTGCATTTAGGAACGCATGGGAAACCAAAGAAGCACTTTTCGACGTACAAGTTCTATTTCAAAGGTGTCGAGACTACCAGAGACCGCTGACACACTACAAAGAAGCGTTCGATAAAGTTCTACAAAGAGTTAGACTAGACAATAACGACTTAAATATCATTGCAAATTTATACTGGGGTCAAACAGCAAAAATTAGAAATGAAGGTGAAGATAGCGAAGAAGTCGATATTCAAAAACGAGTACGGCAAGGATGCGCCTTTTCGCCACTTCTCTTCAACTCTGAATAGATTTTTAAAGAGGCTCTAGATGATATCGACGCCGTAATTTCAATCAATGGAAAAATCCTTGATAATAGCAGACGACACAGTGATATTTGCAAATACAATGGAAAAGCTGCAGGAACTCATCAACAAAATGATGAATATCAGTGAGCAGTATGGCTTAACAGTCAACATAAATAAAAGAAAATACATGTTAACAAAAAAAGGAGGCGTAATACCAGCCCTTTTGGTGGTTAATAATAAACAAAGAGTCACGTCATATTTAGGAACGAAGGTCAACAAAAACTGGGATCGTTCGCTAGAAATAAAATGTTGCATAGAAAAAGCTAGCGCAATTTTTCTGAAAATATTGAATGACTTTAAAAGTCGAGACTTTAACCTACTAATCAAAATAAAACTATTACGATGCTATATATTCCTAATATTGTTCTACTCAGCGGAGAGGTGGACCCTTACTGACTACAAATGCAAAAAAAATTGAAACATTCAGATGTGGCTCTATTGGCAGATCTTTAAAACATCATGGACGGCTCACATGACGAATGCCAGCTTAATGGGAAGATTTAGCAACAGAGATTCTGAAAACCGTCAAAAGAAGAAAACTAGAATACTTAGGTGATATAATGTGCAACAATCTACGATACCAACTCTTACAACTAATTCTTCAAGGAAACGTATTAGGAAGAAGAAGCCCTGACAAAAAAAGAATATTATGGCTAAAGAATCTAAGAACATGGTTTAATACTACAACAACTGGCCTTTTTAGAACAGGGGTAAACGGATAGATACTCGAAGAAGAAGAAAAAAATTGGAAGTGACGGTAACACATTGACTTTCCTTCTTGGAAGCGTAAGGACCAACGACCCCAACTTTACTGCCCGCAGATCGTGGAAAAGATTTTCATGGATGTTGTAAGTTCTTATTACTTCAATAACAAAAGTTTTGTTTCTTAAAGCATTCCGACAAGTGAAAACATCGCTAAAGAAAACACTTGCGTTATGTGACACACCAAGATGTTTTCACACATTTTCAAGTGATCATCTTCAGACGGTTCGTGTGTGGGTAAAAATGGAGGTCTTTATGCAAAATTATTTATATGTTGCACTAGACAAGTAAAGAGCAACGCCGTGCCTCAGAGCAAAATGGAACGTCCTACAGCGATGTTTTCCGGTGTTCGCACGCTTCGAGATTGCCTTTCTCCCCTTTTACTGCAGAATCATTGTTTCTGAAGTTCCCTGTCCACCACAAAATCGATCTCGATGGGGAACGGAGGTTTCCAGACGCAATTTGAAAGCTCGTCCGAAAAGTACGTTGACCGCCCACAACAAAATTATTCCGTTTGTACGGTTCGACAGCAAAAGCTCTCCGAAACGTTGGCTACTAAGGGCCCTTCTAGACAAAACTTTCCGCTTACCTGCGTCTAAATAACACACCTCCTACCATCCTCCGATTACCCTTCGCTATTAGCACCAAACTCTTATAACAATATTTGGTTACACTTCAAAAAGAAATATGCTATTTTTATTTCTGTTATTATATTAATTGTACACTGTCATAAGACACTGAAAATACTAGTTCCTACCTTTAGTCAACCACTATGACTATTCTCGGTTTTTTAACATTATTTGACTTCGACAGACCTCTATTTCCAGATCAGCGCGAAAAAGTGCGGGTTACGTGAAATAACACCACTAATCTTTTGAAATGCGTCGTACAATAAATACGTCGAGCTGGTTTACGAAAGATTAACGTCCTGAATCACGTTGCAGAAATATCAGCGATAAGTAAAAATACCTCAAGCCTTCGGTTACACAACTCGACTTTTTGTGGTATAACAACGTAAGAGGCGTCCGGATATTTAAAGTACTTACATAACCTGTGTAATTGCAGGTACAGTGCTGAGGTGGCAGCAGGTAGATCACGTTCAAGTTCACAAAAGCTACTAAAAATAATCCTCGAATTTTTCTGCAGGCGCGAGATTTTTGTCCGACATAACAGTAGCGCGTTAATGTGCTTTCTGCGTTTCAGGAACGAACGCATTTCCTCGCACAATACAGTGTTATTTGGTAACAAATTGTGTTAAGAATTTTAAATGAGGGCTGTTGACAATTTTAGTTATTTTCTTTTAATTTTGTATTCCATTAATAATAATAATAATAATAATTAAACAATATATCATCGGCTTTTCTGAAGCTTTCTATGTCCAAATCTGTGTCCAGGGTGGGTAACTTCTAAATCTTATACCTTCCGTTATTTCTATTTTTTCATCCCCGACCTTTTTCAAGCCCTCTTCCACTTCTTGTAACCACCCTTCATTTTGCTTTCGCTTATAGAAGAGAATATACTATTGATTGTACTCCTGCTGTCCGTACATGTTCTAATCACCTTGCGTGTTATTTCATTAACCATATCTTTTCCTTCTAGTTTTTGTAATAAGTCATGTTCCATTTTTGCTTGTATTTCGTTAACATTTTTGTTAGATCTAATATTGTTCTGGTTATTTTCCTTAAGGTCATCCTCAATTATCATGGTTTCAGAGTACTCTCTTATCACAATTTTATATAGTTAATTTTGTTATCTTTAGAAAAGTTTTGTTTTTTAATAAATTTTTGTAAAACTCAAAATAAGTCAATTATAATCCGGAATTTATTTTTCATGGACCATGATATGAGTTGCGCGACTTTTGAGCATTGTAGCTAGGGATATTTGAAGGGAATTTCTCATTGGAAGATACTTTTTATTACTGCTTGCTTAGTCGTTATCACAATATCAGTGCACAAGGTACTCACGATGGTTGTGCAACACATTATTGTTCCTTACAATTTCAGCGCGTAAAACGATCATAAGTTTGGAAGATTTAAAACACAGGCCTAGAGCAACACCCTTAAGAAGACTCAAATATACGTGTGGCACAAATAATTTTTTGGGAAGACAAGACACAGTTAAAAATGAAAGTCACAGACGTCACCCGAGGACCAGCATAACTAAGGAGAAGGATATTCGCAATGTTCGTTGCTTTTCCGAAGGTAACATACGATTAAAGGTCGCTGAAATTACTTCTGAGGTTGAAATAAACCACAGCAGTGCTTAGGTAATCATTACTCACAATCATGGATTTCGAAAAGTATCCACAAGATTCCCCGGTTCTATAGAGTTGCTCAAATTTGATAAAAAAATGTCAATTTGTTTTGCACTACACGGAAGATCTTCCCGACAGGTCGAACTTATCGCCATGCAATTATCATTTGTTGTGGCCTACTAAAAGAAATTCGTACGGGATCAAAGAACTACCCATCCAATGGGAAAATTATTAAATGTCAGTATATTAAAAAAAAAATCGGTTTATATTTGATTCCTCTATTTGGTAATACCGCTTTTCCTCAATTGTTCTTTTTTCTTCACTACTCGATAACATGGTTCCTAGATATTTAATAATAATGGTGAGATTACGCCCCGCAATGGCTGCGAACTAAGAGGTTGAGGCTCTCACATGTTCGCTCTCACAGTCCAATCGTTGATACGAGACGACATGGCAAGCACCACGCCTTAGATGACGGCATTATTATCCTTTGTTTGAAGGTACTTAATTATTTTAGTGACTGGGTAGACTTCCTTCCAAGTATCTGAGATCAACGAATCAACCCGGGTCCGTTTGCATCGCAACTAAATATTTCAGGCATATAAATATTTTGTTTCCGTCTTTTTTTCTCTTTATTGTTATCTTTACTACTACATCGTTATTCTTTGTTATTATATAGTATATCATCGGCATAAGCTTGAGACTGGCCCATTAAATTAGCCGCCATACAAAAGTTTTTCGCAAACGAATTCTAATTACACTTGATAAAAAGAATTCGACTCACTAACCGCACGCGTATTTTCATCTCCTGTTTCACTCTAAGGATAATTAAAATAAAAAAAGTAACGAGTAAGGAGTACCTTTATTATTGAGCTTTAAAAACTGTTATTGCACTAATCAGATGACGTATTGAAAAATATATGTTTTACGAATCTTGCTAATTAAAATGTACTTGCGCGACTACTGTGATTAGCCTACAGTACACTTGCAATCAGGTAATTCATCTCAGTCACTATCCGAAGTTGACGTAAGTAAGTGATTTAAGTGCTCGAGTGATTCGCAAAAAAAAACAGATACCACAGCCGCCGAGGCAACCCAGGCAGTTGCATTGTTGAGAGAGGGCCTTAATCAGAGAGCTGGGGCAAATTAACTAAATTTGATTGTGAGTCAATCAATTGTGTTTATAGTGTGGCGTCGGTACCGGAAAACCGGTGGTTACGTCCGCCGGCAAGAAAGCGGCTGTAGGCGCGCAAAAACGGAGAGAGACGATCGGTTTCTCGTCTCAATATCCCTCAGAACTCGACGTATGATTGGGGTTGACCTCAAGTAAGAGCTGAGTGCGGTCAGAAGTGTGGTCGTCAGCGCTTGGACAGTGAGAAGAAGACCGAAGGCAGCCAACCTAACCCCAAAAAAGGCAGCTACAGGTCCTAAGCTGACTGCAGTCCGAAAGAACAGGTGACTGGAATTTGCTTGCGAAGATCTCGATTGGAACCTCAGTCATTGGAGTTAGATATTATTCATCAACGAGTCCAAGATCTGTTTACATGGCAACGACAGGAGACGTCGGGTCTGTAGAAAACCAGGGAAGCGATTTACTCATTGCTGTAGTTAAGAAACTATCGCATATGGAGGTGACTCTTGCATTTCCATGCAAGGAAAGAATGAGTTAGTTTTCGTCCCTAGTAGAGGACGCGGAAGAGGTTTAACAGCGGATCGTTACATCAGGGATATTCTGGACGAACATGTTCCGTTTGCGAAATTTGTTGATGAGGACTTCATGCTAATGAACGACAATGCGCGATGCCACACCGCGCGAGCGACCACTACCTACCTCACGTCGGTATACCAAAAATAGACTGGCCTCCGTGTAGCCCAGACTTGAATCCATTTGAGCATGTTTGGGATGAGTTTAAGCGAAGAGTCCGGGCCAGAAATCTTGCACCAGGGAGCGTAATGGAATTGAGAGCACAGTTGATTGAAGATTGGGAAGCAATCCCTCAAGACAGCATAGGAAAAGTCATCCGATCCATGCGTAATCGCTTGGAAATCGCAATTAGAAGTAAAAGTAGCAATACCATGTACTGAAAAAACCATTAAATTAATTTCAACTGAGGATTTCATTTTTTCCATTTATAATCACCTTTTTTCTTTCAACTCTTTTGTGTTACACATAATCTTAGGCACATAACTTTGTCAGAACAAGTCCGATTCCAATCAAAGTGGTATCACTTGAAACCACAGTTTTTAAGCTTTCAAACAGTGCACTGAACTTTACTTGGAATGCTATCGGAGTGGATACACATTCGAGTCGGTTGTTTTCCTCTCAAGTGTACAATGAAAATTAAATATAACTAAATGCTAGCAACAACAAGAAAATATTGTAACATTTTTGTTCTTGGAAGTGGTGAATAAGACGTTCGAATTTACCAATACTACTAATTTATTTTACCCACAGATTATACAAATTTACACACTAAGTAATATAAAACTATGCATTATTTAGGTTAACAAGCTTCCGCACTTGGATTCGCTTGCTGTCGTCACTTGAATTTATGTTATGCCTATTCGCTGATATTCCAGAAAAGTCGCGAACCATCGAGAGGCGGTGCACTCGAACCTTCTGGAATATTTCGACAAACACGTGCGCGCCAGCTGGATTCCTAGAAGTGTCAGTCGCTAAGCGTGATGAAATATGAATATATAGCGACCGCGCTACGGGTGGCGTTCAGAAATTCGTTACAACACTTTTATTCATTTGTTGTTAGTTACAAAATGTTACATTGTTCTTTATTTTATAAGGGTCACATTTAGTAACAGATCAAGAATAGAAGACTTTAGTGAATACAATAATTTATCAGGGAAAAAATCTGCACAATTCCAAGATGAACGCGTGGCAAGAACTGTCAAACATACCTCATTGGTGATGATCTGGTCATACATAACAGTTCAAGGCACTGATCCATTACACTTGTTTAGAAGATAATACACCAGATACAAGAGAAACGTCTAATACCCCTCAACTCCTCCATGGGAACAAAAAAGTGCATATGCATTTATGCATGAGACGGCAGCTTACCATTAGGCCAAATTAATTATAACAATATTTGAAGACAATATATATATTGTTATAATTTTTTCGTCCTTTGATAACAAGACAAATGCTTTTCTAAGTTGTTGCCTCCATATTTATGCTATTTTTCCTGAAGCTCTTCCATTATAACTTTTGTCTAGGACTTCCTTTAGTTTCTGCCTTGTTGATTCTTGTATTGTGTTCTTTTGAGTTAAATTTCAATTGAAACTGCTCGCTTTTCATATTTTTTATTTTGTTCTGTTATAGTTTTGTAAAATAATCCTTCTGTTTAACTTATTTACACCGTTTATTTTAATTTGTATGGTCTGTTTTGTTCTTTTATTTTAAGTCGAATTTTTATATTTAGACTAATTTTTTCTTTTTCTCTTCCTTCCATTTTAATACCAATTTCTTTTATATTTCCTATATTTTGTTATTTTTTTCTTCAATTTTAATTGTTTCTAATAATTTTATTCCGATGTTTATTTTTTGTTAGCATTCCCTGAACTTGTCGTCGCACCATTATTACTTTCTAGTTGTTCCCTTGCTGGCTCTTTAAAATATTTTTTAATGATAATGTTCTCTGCCACCACATATTCTACTAATTGTCATGCTCTGCTAGTTGCCCTGACACCTCCTTCTCAGATGTCATCGTTTTTCGCTGCTAGATTTTGTATGTTCCATCTCAGCGTGTAGTTACCTTTTATTATTATTTTAGTGTTTTGTTTGATTGTACCTATTAGATTCATCGTGATTAATACTTAATCTGATTGGGTGCAGTTCTTTCAGCCAGGTGTTGTCTATGTTGTTTTATGTTATATTAAATGTATTTAATTTTCATTAACAGTATATTTTTCGGTTACCTGAACTACTTGACCGTTTGAGTTTCTCAGCAATATTATGGTATCTTCTTTCTTACCTTCTGTATTGGTTGCGTTTAATAAAGATGTATTAAAATATTTTGCTTCCGCTATAACGTTAATATGCTCTCGTTTACTTGTCAAACTGTAGAATTATTAATATTAAAATTTGGATTTCAAAAAGTTGTTAAAATCTTTTTGAAAAATTTATTGCGTGTATAACATAAACTTTCGGATAAACATTTCCATCATACGAGACCCCTTATAACACGTTGCCGTGAACAGAGATCAATATCCCATTAGCGCGTTGTGTGTACACCGCTCGGCAAATTAACTGTTACAGGGCGTTTTCAAGAGTTTTTCTGGAAGTGTTTAACATGCTCCATTGAAATAGTTTAAAGAAGCGTTCAAAACCCACTTACAAAGGCAAACACGTTAAAAGTTACTCCTATAAAATTTCATATCAAACTTGCTACTCTTTATGTTACAGGCGAAAGTTATTAAGGCTGACAAAAACGATATTAATTTTTTCTACTGTTAGAAACACCAATAAAATTCTGAAAATATTTATGTAATATAGAAAATTCAAATTAATTCCATATTACATTCTTTGTTTTGGGACAACCAGTGACGCCGTATTTAATTATTTAATTGAAATAAAGAGCTAATTCGTCGTATTCCAGTACGCCTCAGTGTATACTGGGATGTTTAAATAAGAATATATTTTTTAAATTGTATTGAGGACTTTTAACAAATTTTATACAAACTACAATACCCGTAAAACTGAATAAACAATCGATGGCTTTCCTTATAGAGATATAAAACCAAATCATGATGGTTGCTGCTCCTTGTCGTTTGCAGCAGTTAACAACAAATTTTACATAGATGATAAACAAAAGCTGAGACTTTACAAATTAGAAAAATCGACATATTGGATTTCAACAACTACATAACATAATGCTGCCCCCCAAAAATATTTTGTGATTGCGCATAATAGATGTCAATGGAAACATCTAAAAGATGTTTATAATTAAACGAATAATTTTATTATTTGGAAGAGATTGGAGCTGACCAGAAGACAGTATGGAGTCATATTAAGTAGCTTGACAAGAAACTCCGACAAGATCCACACGAGCTAAACGAAGCACAGACCAATAAGCGAGTCGCATACTACCAAGAAAAACGTTGAAATCCTACCACACCCCACCTACAGTCCAGACGCCGTTCCTTCCGATTTCGGCCTCCTTTGCTCACTGGAACACTTTTTACGCTGTCGTCGGTTCGAAACTTTCGATGAAGTTAAAGAAACGCGTCAGGAGTACTTCGATTAAAGCCGGCGAAGTGGTACTTCAACCAGATCTTGATGCTTGCAGATCGGTGACAAAAGGACGTAGAGAATAATGGCTTTTAGTTTGTTGTTGTTTTTGAATAAATTTCTCCACAAACTTTCTCCCCAACCTGCTATTTATCAAGAAAAAATAAATTAAAGTAGTTAAGGACGCGCAAACTACGTGAGTAAATCAAATATAAATTGTATTTTTTTTGCGTGGCACGAAGTTACCCACAAGGTAGCCCTCAATGTCGCTTATTTAGTCAGTATTCCGATATCAAAGCAAGAGGTATGTATGCCTGTCCATTGCGTAACGGATTATTATCAAGTTTCTCACGACAGATGGTATAAAACTGCCTTGGATTTTAAGAAAACTTAATGCACAATTAGGGGACAACAACTTTGAGAAGACTTAAGTATATGTATAGCACAAATGACTTTTAGCAGGACGAGAATCAGTTGAGCGGAGTGATCGAAGAGAATATACTTGCACTGTTCAAAGCTTTCTCAAAGATGATCGGCAACTAAGGGTTCCTGAAATTACTTGTGAGATTAGAATAAGCTCCGACAGCGCTCAAGCAATCATTATTGATAATCTTATATTCCAAAAAGTGCAAGATGGGTCCTCGTCTTGATTTGACGACGATTAATGATATTTCAACTACAAATTTTTGGCTTAAAAGTGCCAAACACCGAATTATGTCCAAATTTCGAATTTTGTTTGCATATGTACTAGTAGTAGGGACTTCGTTTAGTTTGCCTTGGAATATTCGGTTGTTTACCTACAAGCACACGTTTTTAGTTCATTGCTACATTGCTTGGTGTCTGTAAAATGTTATATTTGATCCTGAAATAATAAATTTTGTAAGTGCAAGGAATAATTTTATACGTTATAGTATTTTGCAGTATCAAATAAAAACATGGCATTCAAATAGAAATGAATCTTAAGAATGCTCTAAAACAATGGTGATGGTGATGGAGCAAATTTAATACCCTAGCCACTTGCCATTTTAGGGAAAATGATACAGAACAGTCCAAAATCCAGTAAACGTGTTATTATTATGTACTTTTCAACTAAAAAAGATAATTGCAGCAATTAAGCACATTGTACAGAGAAAATTCATTATCTTAATCTCATGGTTATTAAATTTTTGGTAAATATTTAAGCAATAAAGGCAGTAATTGTAAACATTCCAATAAAATTCAAGTTGCTCCAGAAACAAAGGAACATAATATTTCAAATTAAAGGTAACACAATTAGATAAATGGTAAAAAATGCAATAGATATGATATTGAAAAATGCTACAAAAGGACGCATATATGTACAATACCTTTCGGAAAGGTAACAAACCTGAGTTCTATAAAAATTTCACGTTTAGAATATTCATCAAAGCCGACAAAGTAAAAATAAAATAACCAGTTAATGTTAGAAGGGCAACCAAATACGCAGAAAATTAAAAGTCGCGATTGGTAAGGAATGTTATCTACAAAAGGTAAAAAGATCTATAACCAATATACATTCAACAAAAGCACTGAAGAAGAAAGTTTAGTAAAAGAGTAAAGACAATTTGATGCCCCCAAGCGTAATGTGTGAACTTGGTTGTGATTGAGAAGTCCAAAATAAAAATTAAGAATTAAAGCTAATAGAGATTAGAATATACAGTAAACCGTGAATGAGCTGGTAGATAAATTTGTCATTCAGCTATGAGTTTATGAGCAAAAGAAAGTTTACAAGATGTACCGGCTGGCGTCTTGAGAATTTCTTTATTGTCGCAGAGCGAGTAAAGATAAAGGGACAGTATAAAATGGAATTGGTAAGGAGTTAAAAGAGCCATCAGATACAGTGAAACTTTGGTTGGCCTGACTAAAAGTACCTCTAAAAAACTTTCTAAAAAAAGTATTTTTTTAAATGCTACTAAGCTGAACTCAATCAAGATTATGTTTTACTTTATTCGCCTATTCTAGTTTATTCTCAAATTTAGAATATTAAGTAAACCATGAAGATTGTTGAGCAATCCCAGAACGAACTTAAAATTTCGATTTCAGTTATTTGTGAGAAAATTGAAATCGAACATCAAGATTATTCGACATTAGAATTTTTTCATTTTCGAATCAGCGAAAATTTTATAAGAAACATTTAAAATGGAATTCGGTAAGGAATTGAAGTCGAATATCATCAGAAACTATTCGATAATTTTCGTTTCATGATTGAAATCAGTAAACCTCTAAAAATTACTAAAAAAATGTCAATTTTTGAAATTGCAAGTCGAATATCTCGAAAACTATTCGAGATATGAAACTTTTGATTTCGATTTTGAAATGCTATTTTTAAGAATCCATTTTATTTTAAATCCAGATTTATTCGCACAGATTAGACATTAAGACAAATATGAATTCAGTAACGAACTTTTTAAGTTCGTTGAATGAGCAACTTGTCCAGCTGCCCTAGATGCTAAGAACACTGAAATTTAATCTGACACTTTTGTGACTTGAGACGATCAATATAAAATATCTTAACAAACATTAAAATCTGCAAAATGTGACAGCTTTTCACAGTGTGACTAAGTCTAAGATATGTCTCAATATACTGAGTCGCAGAAAATGGAAGAAGTCAAGAAAGATCACGCACATAAAACAATACCTTAATTTTCCTATGAAAATCTTCAAGCAGCTTTCGTGCCATGAGTAACAATCTTCAATAAAACAACTGTTAGCGAATTCTTTGGAAAATTGGAATATGTTGTAACTAGAAAATTCACACTTTCGACCTAAATAATATTAACGCGACCCCAATGCCTCCTATTGAAAATATTATTGGGAAAAAAGGGAAAAAGGCAACTGATTGTCTTGGAAGACTCTCAAAACTTTAATCCCTGTTGTGGATAAGCGCTAAGTTTTTTTTTTAATTTCCAATAGGTAAAGCAAGTTGCATCTGTTGAGCAAGAAGATCTGGTCATCCTGATTAGTACAATTTGTGCCAATAGAAACGCAACAGTTTTCATTTTCTCGCGTATTTGATCAGATAAGAAATACGCCTAGATCATTGAAACACCTTCAGAACTTTAGATAAATATCTGCAGAAGATTTCGTTCCAGTGATTTGGTTTTCTAAATAATATGTTGTATATGACATTAAATGCTCAGTATTTTTAATGATGGGTAGTCGTGATTTCAGTGACAAATCCGTTTCCATCGCATGTTGCTCTTGATAGAAATGTCTTAGACCTATTTAAGAAATATTTTTATGCAAAAAGTGCATCCGTAAATGTTAAATGATTACAGTGAAACTTTCGCTATCTACCTGCTCCAGGTTTTTTATTCTCAAGAATAAATTACCAACCCCTAAAAATGTGGCCCATCACCATTCGATAGAAACACTTTCCAGGAACATGATTTTTCCTACTCCTCCATGTCAGACCGTTCACAGTTCGTTCCAGCCACTCCTTGAAAGCTTATAAAGTACACTCTATTAAACGACAAATCTGATAAAGTAGCCATTTCTGAAGCTTTTTCCACCACGACTCCAGAGAGATTTTTAAATCAACTCTTTCAGGTCTACTTGGTGCTCTACTTTTTTACAACAATAAAATCGATATTCTTTTCCTCAAAAGATAAGCAAAAAGAAAGAACGCCAGGCTAAAAGACCAGAAAAAATATGATTAAATTAAAAAAGATAAAACGGCGAAATTTTAGGACGAGCATTGTCATGTTGAAAAATTGCTTCGTTCCCAGGTCTAACTCACTGCAAAGTTGACAACATCGCTTTGTTTCAAAAATTTAAAGTGGCCTATATCGCTCCAGTATCAAAAGACGTTTCATAACATTTTCCTGGCGTAGCGAAGGCTTTGAGTTTTTCCAATTAAGAGGGTCCTTATGCCTCCATTGATCCCTGCTTGTTCTTCGCACCGTAATAGCCTGTGAGTGGAGAAAGATATCACTTTTAAGTTGCTGAAAAATCTTCTTTTGATTGAACTTTCACCCCAACACATATTTAGGTTTGTCACCTTGCCTTCTGTGTGTGTATGGTTAAAGTTCATCTATTGTGGTCACACTATCAAAGTTTCTTGCTTCTGCTTCAGTGTAAACATGATTGCTATGGTAGCAGTGTGCACTAAGGGAGAGTGAAGAGCAGCGACTCTGTTTCTGTGATTGGTAGTTGTGTCAAGAGTTAAAATTTCAAACTCATAACTATAGGATCTGTATGAGATACTTATAGAAGCGGTCATCCTTCAACATCCAGATAGGAAAAAAAGATTCATCCAAAGTCTACAAACAATGTCCTCCTTATCTAGCACGTATAGCAAAAAGCTCTCATCTCACTTCATGCGATTCTTTTCCTGTAAAGGTGGGCGAAAGAAAAAGTTTATCGAATAAATCCAAAAACTTGGATCAGTTGAAAAAAAGCATTAGGCATGTTCCGATAGACATACCACGTAACTTTCTGCTGAAGTTGATCGAGGATGTTCCCAGACGACTACAACTGGTAGACAATGTTGCTGCCTATGTAGAATTTAAACGTTCGTGTATGTGTAAGCTTTTAACACAACAAATTATCTGCACTCTCGTCAAAACACATCTTTGGGTTTGTTTCTCTGCCTTCTGTGCATGCACGCTTAGAGTTGATACTGACGTGCTCACGTTATCACAGTTTGAAGGAAACTGGCGCTATCAACGTAATTTTTCTTGCTTCTATTTCAGTATAAACAGGGCCGCTCCAGCAGTATGAACTAAAGAGAAGCAAAGAACAAGTGATCCATTTGAGGTGTCAATCGGAGACACAACAGAATACGGATATAGTGCTCTGCCACGTAAAAGTGTGCATGAGTGGATCGAGAAGTTTAATAAAGTCCGGGCGATGTATGTAGAGTATTCTTTGCAGATTAGGACAAGTTCTGTCTATCAATTATCCACGACGAGCTCCACTTCCATAAAGTTTCTGCGAGATGAGAACCAAAACAGCTCACCTCACGTAACTCTTTTGAGTTTTGAGATGCTGAAACACCTTAAATACAAGCCCTTTTCGACTGTCATCCCTTTTGACCGCTAAAAATGGTTTAGGAGGTCGTCAATTTTCTACGTACAAAGAAGTGCAGGAAGTGGTGTATAAATGCTTGGGAACCAACCGAAAAAATACCTAAGCTTGTGTACCACTATATTAGGTGCACCGAAAAGAAGGGAGGCTGTAGAAAAATTACATACTTGTTCAACTCTTACATTTTTGTAAATGAATTGAAGTAAAGTGGCGAATTTTTGGCTTCCTTCGTAGTATGAAAATGAAATCAGTTATTGTTCCTCTTCTTATTCCTCTGTGAAAATCACATGCTATAAGAAGGCATTAATTTGCTTTAAAACTTTCGTCCTCCATTGAGGAACTGTTTTCGAGTTCGATGACTGTCTTTCAGATTTGTTTTAGGAAACCTCCGTCTAAAATAATGTTACAGTTAACAGAAGTTCTTGTCATAACATAGAGAAGCATTAAAGGCAGATAATAATGCAACAGAAAAATACAAAAAGAAGTAAAAAGGCAATAATTTAAGAGAAGATTGTAGCTGTTAAATCTTAAAGAAAGGGTTGGGTGGAGCAATTAAAATTATTTAATGTTATATTTAAAAATAAACTATTGGTGGTCTACAAATACTTTGATCAAATTTGAAAACAGATTCGGCGCTGTTATATTTTAAGTTCAAACTATTTGCTTAGTTATACAACTTAATAAGATGAAATAGTACGTTCTAGAACGACACACCAAAGTACCAGAGCTATTTCTTTCACCGAGCACCACTTTAATGAGACGGCCAGATTTCAGGCCCGTAAACACGTAATGCAGCAATACCACGGCGTTAGATTTATTTCAGGACTCCTCGGCTGTTACAACTCGGGCGGTTAGGCAACGCTTGTAGGCAGATTTGTACACGTGAATGGTAATAAATAGACCCACGTGGCAGAGCAATAAACTTCGATTCAAATGTAGCAGTTGGTGCAAAACGCGGACAGCCAAAAAGAAGCAAAGGTGGGCAGCCTTCAGCGCCGCTAACTGTATATTTTTTGCTATTATGAAGAACGCTCGAGTTAGAAAGGCCTTCTAGTTGTACACCGCTATGTTAACACCAGAGCGCGAACGCGCAGCTGAAGAGCTTCCAATTAGTTTTGACAGGGTTTTTTTTGCCGACACGTATTAATCGGTTACGTCAGGGCAAATGCAAATGCTGGGAGTGCCGGTTACCCGGAACGAAGCCATTTTGCCCCTCATGGGGGCATGACATTGCGCCGCCTCATCGCGTCCTGCACAGTTACCAGAAGCCAACCGCTACATTCAGGGCAAGTCTGCCTCGCGCAGCGCATTGGCACGGCCAGCTGACACTTTCGGCGAGAAATTCGGTCCTGTGACCACAGCCTTGGCAGTTGCAGACGTGTGACCACTTGGCCCGGCGCCACGGTATAAATCCGACCGACCTCGCGTCGGGCCTCCATGTGAGCATAAAAAATTGCGGGAATTCGCGCCCCCTCGCGCAGGATCGAGCTTGATTTCGGCGTTCGCCGATGAAGAGGCTGAGAATAGGTCGGCATGATGTCACATGATGCAGGCAGCACGCGGAACCTGTCAAGCGGTTAAAAAGGGCCTGAAGATTAATAGCTCTGGTCACGATGCGTGGGGCGGAGCGGCACCCAATTGTCATAACAACGTCTGCCAAATTGGACGAGAAAGCCACCGAAGTGTATTCGATACACGAAATTATTCAAGGGGCAATTCGAATTATGAAATTTCCAGGGCGGTCTTCATTTGAGTGCTAAAACTGTTCAAAAAAACTTTCTTGATTATACACAGCTTTTTATTGCTGCTAATCTTGGTACGTCGATTGCAGAGTTCTTAGCGTTACGATTCGCTGTTTAAAATTTAATGAAGCGAACATCCCTCTTGAAACTTTATTGGTCGTAAAATGTTAAATGGTTTCATAACTTCACTAACCACAACATGAACAAAGTAGAACGATGCTTAAAGTTTGGGACTATCGTTTACAAAGTTAGAAGTCTATCTGGGACAAAAATTGCTACAATTCCTACGATGTTTTTGTCACATCATCACTCTTCCTGAAATGATCAATTTCTATTCTACTGTCATTGCTCAATGGAGAGAAATGGTTTTTAAAATTATCATTTATCTTTCGTGGACTTGGATATGATTTATAAGTAGAAGATAAAAATTAAGAATTGAAACCTAGTGTTTCTCAAAGTCAGAAAGAAGAACGACTACTCTAATGCGATAGAGTTTAAAATATACAGTTCCGTTTTACTCATCTTTTGCTACTTTATATATATATTTTTCATTTTCATAAGTTTATTCTATCTCTCCTCCATTTAATATAATACATCTTAACAAACATTGAAGTTTGCAAAATGTGACTAAGTTTAAGGTATGTCTCAATATCCTGAGTCGCAAAAAAAGGAAAGAAGCCGGTAATGATCAGTTTACCAAGTTTATGAAACAATACCGCAATTTGCTTATAAAAACTTCAAGCAGCTTCTATGTCAAAAACAACAATATTCAATAAAAAAACAGTTCTTTAGCAAATTAGAAGATATTATAAATAAAAAGGTCACATTTTCAACCGGAATAAAATTGATGCGACAGCAATGCCTTCTGTTGAAGAAATTAATGGAAAAAAGGGAAAAGACCGACTGATTGACTTTGAAGACTATTAAAATTGAATTCCCCTTGTGGATAAGTGCTAGAGTTTTCTTTTTATTTCCGAAAAGTAGAACAAGTCACATCCCTTGACCAAGAAGATCTGGTCATCCGGATAGCATAATTTGTACCCACGGAATCGCAAGTTTTTATTTTCTCGCGTATTTGATTAGATAAGAGACAGAGACCACAGAAGGTACGCCCAGATCAATAAAAAGCCTCCACAACTCTAGACAAATATCCGTCGAAGATTTCATTCCAGTGTTTTGGTTATCTAAAGAAAATGTTAAATATGACATTAAACATGTTTAAAGCCACTTCCAGTCACTTTATTGGGCATAAATAAAGTATAACGATGCTTCAAGTTTGGGACTATCGTTTACAAAGTTAGAAGCCTGGGACAAAAAGTCGTACGATGTTTTTGTCACATCACCTTTCCAGAACTGATAAATTTCAACGTTATTGCTTGTTGAAACAGCATTTTTTCCATGGAGAAAAAGCAGTTTAAAAATTATCATTTATTTTTCGCAGTGTATTTACGGTATCCATTCATATCTACTATAAAGAACACCAAATTTCATAGATGATGATTAAAGCCGAGTTAAAATCGAAAGATGGTTTGTTGCAGAAGAAATTGTTGGGTGATGATTCACAATAGACCTGACAACTCAAAATAGATAAAAAAGTTTTGAAAAGAGTAAAGATTGAACTGGAAGTATTTTTTATTTATGAATTGACATTTATCGGCCCCTTAAGTTGATGACACAAGGGCTAAATGACATGCTAAATCGCATACTTCGATTTGTAGTTTAGATTAAAGAGACAAAAGCTATGGTGAATGAAATGAAGATCATTATCTTCTTTCCATTCACCATAGCTTTTGTTTTTTCTGCATTAGAATCCTGCTTATGAAGCAGAATATGCTAAGGTCTTTGATCGCCTCTTTCAGAAATGCTATGTACTATATTGTGGTTGTTGTTAATTATCCTTTTTAATCCAAGATTTGTCTTTTGTTTGCTTCTTCAACAATTTTGCGAACAATGAGTTGATGGCCTGATCAAACCAATACACCAATTTTTTCCTCATTCTGAATGATGATAGGGCGATCAGGACGAGGATGATCCTCTACAGATCCTTGGCCTTTTTTGAAACACGACCACCGCTCTAATGTCGTGTGGCTTATTAACTCCTCGTCGAATACTGTCCTGAAAATTTTATATGTCTTGGTGATTGAGTTCCCTAGTTCAAAATAAAAACAAACACAAAATTTCGTTCCTTCTAAATAAATAATGACAATAAACAAAAACAGAAAAGACACGATTATAATTATCGCTCATGCAAATTCCTTTTTCAGTGTGCTTTCTATTCTATTGCTTTCATTAACTAATCCACGTATATCTATTTACTTCACTTAATTTAATTTTAGCAATAGCTTTTAACTAATCCTGCACAGAGTAGTAACCGTCCAATACACTCATAAGAAATAATGAATCGAAAAATGACTCCACAGCTACAAAGTTAAAATGTTATATAACCTCTCTTAGTCTTCATAGTTGTGACCACAAAACAAGCAAAACATTTTTGTTCGTGACAATCCACAGATGAAAGCACTGTGGAGGTTGCGAGTACTGTGAAAAATGTGAAATATTTAGGTTAATTTTTACGAGTCTTCACGAAAGGAGAAGACGCGAAGGTGAATTGGATATAAACTGGAATTTATTTTTTACGAGTCATGATATGAATGGAAAGGGGAGCGGCTTCTGAGCCTTGCAGATAGGTATGCCGATGACTGCGAAGAATATTTGCTTTGTGCGTCGTCTTCTCTAAGATAGCCGCCGATTAACGGTTGCTGAAATTGCTTGTGGGGGCGGAATAAGCTACATCAGTGCTCAGGCAATTCGAGACGTTATTATGACAATACCAGATCAAATTTCAAAATTGAATAGTCCAATCTTCCTTAAAAACAATTTTTTGGTATTCGCTAAAAAGAGGATGTTTTAGATTGTTATCCATTTTAATCGCTTTTTGATTTACTCTCTTTATATGTGAATATAAAAACCACAATTTTCAAAACTTTCCTGTCCATCACGCAAGTCAATATTTCTATTTATATTCATATAAGGAAATGATAAAATGCTGGTATGATGATATTAAAAAGGTAGCGTAATGAACCTGGACAAGAACCGCTCAAAATCGAACAAAATGAACTAAGGGAGACCTATTCTCAATTCTGGGCGCATTAATGTTTAAAGAGGAAGAAGCCAAATGATATAAAACCACAAGAATAAGATATCCTACAAATCTTCAATTATTAAACATTATCTTTAACATCGCTTAAAAATCACAATATGAAATGATAACATCAAAGTTTAACTTTTTCTGTTCAGAGGTCGTATATTTAACACCTCTACGGAGACTTTTAGGAGTGCGAAAACAATACCCAAAAATTTAGAAGTTGTCAGACATGAACACGTCAAATGAACATGATACCTAATAAATTTGTAATTAAGAAAATATGATTAAAGATAAGACAACATATTAAACAAGATAATCTTTGCTTTAGAGATATATAAAATATAAATGTATTATGCGGCATACACATTATCTATTAGCATTTTATCCCGCACTTTTAATATGGCAGCCTTGAATTAGGCCAAGTTGTAAATATTAGAATGTTTATACTTGGTTAAAAAATCGGTTAAGTTTTTTTTTCAGCACGCGATGGAGCTTTATCTTGGGTAAACACGTAACAATTTACATGCATTTCTTGGCTAGTTGGCAGCATTTTCTGTAAAATGCTCATTTTATGACATTCTACACTTACTTTGAAACGTGGAGCAACAAATTGTTCCTTTAAAAGTAGTCACCCAAACTGCATACTACTGGCATTCTAAAGGTAGAAAATATATTTGCGGTTAGTGGGAATGTCCTGGACACTTACGTAAATGAGATCGTTTTGAGGGTTAAAAGTGTGTCGCAAGATGAATAACATTTCACTCGAAAAGCTGTGTACCAGTAAAATTATGTTTGGCTTCTGCCTTTCTTTTCTGTTAAGTCACAAATTTTGCTTTTTTGCAAGCCCGCATTTTCAAGTCTTCTGCAAGTAACAAATTCTTGGCGTATTTGCTCAACCACATTCAAAAGGTCGCTTACGCCCAGAATGTTCCTGAATTTTTTACAGCGCGTGGACGACCCGACCTTTAGCAGCCTTTGTTTGAACCAAATTTTTAATCGCTTTATAGCACGGCTAATTTAGTTGTTTCTTTCACTGTAGCAGCACAGAATTGTTTCTCACAAGTTCTTGTCAATCTTCCATTATATATGGGGCCCGCCAATTCAGGCGCAGGAAAGTAAAGCGCTTATTGAATCTACAGAAATTATTGTATAATCATTCTTGTATGCCATTTATGTATAAAAAATGACATCACTCAAATGTTCACCATGACTGGCTTTACAGATGTCGATACGATGGTCGAAATTTTCAATAGAGTCGCTTCAATGGCATTTATCTTGGCAATTGTGTTGTTTTTGAGGTCTTGGATGGTGGCTGGTTTATTGGCGTAGACTTTACTTTTCAAATATCCCCACAAAAAGCCTAAAGACGTCAAATCGCACGAACAAGCAGGCCAATTGACATTTCCACTTCTTAAAATTAAAGGTTCACTGAACTTAGATTGTAATAAGTCAATATTCACACGTGTTGTGTGGCATGTTGCGCCGTCTTGTTGAAAATAAACATCACTTATGTAAGTTTCATTAAGTTTCGGAAAGGAATAGTCATTAATCATACCGCGGTATCGCTCAGAATTCACAGTAATCGCGTTTCTAGCTTCATTTAAAAAAATAGCCCAATAACACCTTTTGACCACAGAGCACACCAAACGGTCACTTTTTGAGGATACACTGGTTGTTCTTGATATTCTCTTGGATTTTTGTTGGACCAAATGCGACAGTTTTGCTAGCTCACCGTCCCATTTAATATGAAATGCGCCTCATCGCCGAAGATCATTTATGATGAAAAATTCGGATAAATTGCAATTGAAGAGGCCATTCAGAGAATACACGTTGGTTGAAATGTTGGCTTGAGTTCTTGAGTCAATTTGATCTTCTAAGCTTGGCAAATCAAATCTTTATACATAATACGGTGTAAACTGGTCTACCTCTCCTTCACCGCAGCGACTATTTGCTGGCGTGCAAACACTTTTGGGTAGTCGAATCTTTGGCATATTACCAACAGAACCAGTGGCCTCAAATTTTCGCACAAAGCGACCGATGGTAGTCTCATTTGGGCGATTATGGCGACCGAAATCATCGCGGAGAGCTCGATAGATGTTTTTTTATTTTTTCAGCATTTTTCTAGTTTTTTATGACGTTGGGTTGACATGTCATCTGTGTTAAATTGACGTTTTCGTTCCTGAGTCCATATTAGCGAACCCTTGCAAATCTTATAACCCAACTGAGAAAATTAGAAGACCCTCTACGAATTTTTACAGCAACTGAACGAAATTTACATCTACAATAGACCGCATGTTTAAAATAGCACTTTTCAATAAAATAATTTGCCAACCATTATCTACGAATGTTTTGACACCATACATTTCTAGAATTTTAGGCTTTCTAGACAGACATTAAGCTTGATAAACGGCGGCCACTGATCTTATTTGATATATAGTGAGTGCAATGCTTTTAGAATGGAATACATAATACATCAAGTATTGTATTGAGTATGATAAATCGATTTTTTTAAATATCGCCTTGAAAAGTATCCTATAAATCATCGAATCCTTTCCCTATCATGTCAAACACAGCTATTGACGAGGGTTCAGGGAATATTAATGTTTGTTATCCAGTTTTCCCAAACTTTAAGTTGAGGATGTATAGGTTGCTCACATTAGTCCTTTGTCGCATTATAATAATCCCATGTTTTTGATATTCGACTCCTTTTATTTCATTTCCAACGTCTTTTGAAAATGCGGTCGTAATCTCCATCAAAATAGTATTATTTAATTGGTCTAGTTGTAAATACACCTATCATACGATCATAGGAAAAGCCAAAACTATCTATAATATGTAGAAGAATGGTATATAGCTGCACAGAGGTACACATGAACCTTGGGATTTGAAATTAATCTATTTTATCAACGACATACCAAACAAGGCAAACCTGTTAAAGCGCAATAAAATTGTTCCTAGAGAGCTTATGGTTTTTGTAGATCTATAGATGATAAATCTACCCCAGGAATCGACTCTAGGTCTTAGTGTTTGAACCAAATAGTTCTCCCTTATTTATTTTGTTTATTAATTTAAAACAATTTTTTTCTAATTGACACTCTCTTCTCATTTTCACATACTTGTTGGGCGACAATTTCATCCATCAGCTTTGAACTTTTCTTATTTTTAATGCAAGAGTGGTGTTATCTTAAAATAACTTACTATTAATTGAAGTTCAATTGAGCAAAAGTCATAATAAACCATGGAGAGGCGAGGTGTGTAAATAGCCGCTCTCGTGGTGCGGTGTGGGATACGTAGTACGGCCCGTATTGGAACGTCAACCGATAAGGCCCAAATCGTCCCTTAAACGGCCGTCGCGTAAGCGGATGGGGGCGGCTACCGACGTCCATCGAAAGTAAAGCCAAATCGCTCACCTGAATCGGCTTCGGGTTCGTCGGCGATGGTTCCACGGTGGCCACCTTGCTGCGCTGTCTTCTTGTATGTTGCGGGGTATTAAAAACACGACCGAAATTGGCCGCGCTGCGGATCGAGTATTTGCGGGGTGTTAAGACACGACCGAATTGGCCGCGCTGCGAGTGCTTATTTGCGGGTTATTAAGACACGACCGAATTGACCGCGCTGCGGTTTGAGAATTTGCGGGGTGTTAAGACACGACCGAATTGGCCGCGCTGCGGAGTGCTTATTTGCGGGTGTTAAGACACGACCGAATTGGCCGCGCTGCGGTGTGCTTATGTTGCCGGGCTTCGCGCCTGGCTTGACGGTAGGTCTTTTGCGGGCAATTTTCATTCGACAGTACCTTTCATATCAAAAGGTGCCACCGACGGCGTATGCAGACTTGTCGGCTGAGCAAAAGCTCATATGCCGTTTTGTGTGCGATGGCAAAACGTAGCAGCAGATGTCAAAAAGCAGCCCAGCATGCCGCCGCGATATAAAAGCGGTTCAAGGGCGAAAAGGCCGCCACACCAAACTATTTGTTGAGATTCAGAGTATCTGTTCGTCCCTATTTTTAATAGCACCGAATGGACTACAAAAACTCGACACGTTCTTATCTCTAACAGTGTTTTCTTCCATAAAAGGGAGTGGGGGTCAAAAAAAGATATTACCTACCTTTTTCAATACTTTTGTTCATATAATTACATAACTAAAAAGTTCTATTTTATAACTCGATAGAAATATTGATGTCCTCAGCAACATACAAGTTGGGGCAACAAAATAAATAATTTTAAATTTCAGTTTATTTCGGAATGGTTTGATTATAGAATGAGTATAGTAAGTTTGGCGCGCATGCGCTATTTAGTTATTATAAAATAGTAGTCGGGTAGAAAGCGCGTTTGCGCAATTAACTTGCTTTATATAAGTAGCGTATTCATTTCAATGGGAGACACGACGGTGGATTTGGCCTACCCGTTCCTCACGCTAATATTCTTTAGACCTACAACTATTTCTTCGAACACTTCAAATTTTGCAAACAAATGTTAACACCACGCGGTTTACAACTTACGAGGTCAATTTTGATATGCCAGTAATGATAGAAGCAAAGTCTTTGGTTGAGCGTAAAAATTTCTGCAGCTGATTTGTCTCAGTGGAATAGTAACAATCATTTGAGTTGGTGGTACCGCGTTATTTTGCATTTATCACTAAAGAAGTTCTTTTTCCCAGTGATCTTTGGTTTATGTGTACGATAAATCTTCGACTTCATATTCCACTGTAAAGGAATAGGCAAAACAATTTCATTCGCGCCGAGAAAGCATCAAAGACAAACCACATGTAGGTTGACTAGTTGAAATGCTTTGGGGAAAAAACATCGCCCTCGTAGAGCTTGAGGTGCTACAATATGGGCGTGTAAAAGTAAAAGAACTATCGTCAAGATCAGAGCTTTCCGATACAGTCGTGCAATGCATTTTCTTTGGGCAACCTCAAGTGAACAAGGTTAGTGCCGGATGAATCTTCAACATTTGTCAACGGTTCAAAAACAACGTGCGACTTGTAATAAACAATTTTTAAATCTCTGTCGCAAAAATAAAATAGAAGTTCTTCACTTCATTGTTACAGCAGAAATCATGATCCTGTACTATAAGGAAATTATGCAGACCGGGTGGTAAAGGAACTGCAATCGACGAAAAAATCATAAGAGCAATCTTTTGTAACTCAAAGAGAATTTTGCTAATTGATTTTAAGGAAAGGAACACATTGGTTAATGGGGGATTACGCCAACTTACTGCACAAATTGCGCGACGTTATCAAGGAAAAGAGAAGTAGAATGCCGAGTCAAACTGTGCCTTCTGAACGTTAACGTCCCTATCTATGAGGCCGCAATTGTCCAGGTTGCTGCTAAGGACTGTAACTTTGAGAATCTTCCCCACCCACCCTACATGAGCCTAGCCTTCAGTAACTAGTATCTATTTCCAAATTTTTACATACTGCTTATGTGACTGATTAGGGCACAATCTCATCGTCTGTCATATTTGAGCTATACATCTTCAAAAATGAGAATGAACGTGCAGTAACGGTGACTTCGGTACGGTATGCTCGTCAACTGTATCACATGGTTTCAACAAGTTGAGGCTACATCGCTTACTGCTAGTCTCTATGCTTAACGTCACTTATTTCCTGATTATATCATGTCCAAATGTGATTTCTTCGAAGGCATGCGCTATGGTTCTCTATAGATGATTTTGACTAAACTTGTACGCGGCCCAGAACTCTGAAAGCAAAATAAACAAAGGCGGCAACTTCCGCCCATGAGGGACTCGAGTGCATTTTCAAGAGCATCTATTCATAGCCAACTGAATGACATCACCACCTGCCAGTCATCCCTCGTCACCGTGTTAACGAGCCGCGCGTCTCATTTACCAGGGCTCATCAGCGGCTGAACGAGGAGCTCGGAACGAAGACGTGCTGCACCGCATGCAACTGCGGCTTGCGACATGGGCCTATTGTGAGCCGCAACCTTTAATTACCACGGCTAACCTTTCCCTCCAGCCGCCATTTGCATATTAAACAATTCGCGACGCGTTACAGATTGCTCGCACTTCGGTTTCAAAAGCGCCGGTGGCCTTCCTCCTTCGCCGAAGATGATTAATTGCGCAGCACGTCGTGGCCTATAAATGAAATTGCAGCCGCCGCGATGCAGAGTCGGATTCAGTCACGCTGGCATAATTCAGCAGATAGCTCGGGTCGTTGGCCCCGTCTAACTTGCGGTATTTGATATCGACGTGAGCCAGCGCAATGGAATTAAAAATGTAGGCGCCCGTCAAAATATCTGCTCTCGCAACTTAATGGCGGGAGATTTTATCGCAGTCATCAAATTTGAGACCAGCGAAGGCAAGCATCTATAGATTTTATTCAAATGACAGAAATTACAATCGAAATGATCACAAAATAAATACGACAGTCATAAAAATGTTTAGGAACACTTGATTGATTGACTAAAAATTAAAATATCGCATAGTTTGATAAAGCAAACAAAAAACACAGATGCTTCTAAATAATGTACTCATTTATGCCAGTTATGTGTAGTCTGCATCCAGTTCATACCCGCTGTTAATTTAAGGTCATCTACCCTTCTCTGTGCGACATATGTATGGCGTATCCTCCAAGAAGAGATGGATATTTGCTATTTTTCTGCATCTATTTTAACTAAAGTATTTACAAAATAAGTTAGTCTTATATTTTAATGTTAGTTCTTTAAAAATATGGTTAAGTTATTAACAGATTAACCTTTTTTTATTAATTTTCTACAAATATATATGCGCTATCTTAAAGGGGAAAAACCATACGAGAATCTTACTGTTCGAATTCAGTAGTTCAGAAGTTAAAATAGAAGAAGGCTCGCCAAATTTGTCCATATTAACAACTTGATGACTTTAACGAGCTTGCAAAAGAAATGGGGAAACGTGGATCGCTCTGAGTTCACCCTAATACCATTTTAAATTATTTGCACCATGCTAGGTGGTGCGAAAATGACATAACCAGATTTTCAGTGACATGAATCGTTTTAAACTACACGATGTTAAAGGAAAGCTCAGCAAGCCAAGAAGACGACGTTTCAAAGTTGGGACCTCCTTTGATGAGTTAACTTTCATCAGAGGACCCATCAATATTTATTAAGAGCTCTTTAATTGAAAGCCATACTACTTTAGTCGCCACACATAGAATCATTCCTCAGGTCAAAATGGAAGGCTTCGTCTTGGCTAACAAATTCAGAGAAGCTAAACTAACAAAGAATGAGGAAAGTTTTGAGAGGATTATTTAAGAGGTTTGAGATAGTTCTCTTCCTTGCAACAATCAACTTCTTCAAAGAATGCCAAAACGATTTGAAAGCTTCATTAAGAAGAAAGGAAAAATATTTCTAATATTTCTTTACCAAGATATGGCAAGGTTCTAACGCCTCGCATGGGAGCACGGCCTGCGAACTGAGAGGTTAAGGCTCTCATATGTTCACCACTGTATCCGGTGGTCGCGCACTATCCTTAATTACTCCTTGTTCGAAATAAATGCAGGTACTCAATTACTTTTAGTGACTGAGTAGGCGACACAGAATGAACCCGTGTCCTTCCGCACCGCAATCACGCTGACGTCTTTACCACAACATCCCTGCATATATTTGTCTTACATTACATGATTTACTTGTTTTCTTTTGCATATAATTAAGCAATCAATAAATTATTAACAGCCGCATTTTAGTCTTGTTCATCTCTTTTTCCTTATTCATCCGGTCGTTTCTCATTTTCTCGTAATCAATATATTTGATATTCCGTGTGCTTTTCAACAAAAACTTTGTGGCGAGCAAGTAATCAAATGAAAATATTCTCTTCGAAATCTTGTCTGTTCGTAGGGATTCAGTGAAAAGTATTAGTTCTTCCAGAATCATACTGTGCGTTATTTTATCTTCGAAGGGTGTTCTATTCTTCTTCATATTTTTATTTTCGTAAATTTAAATTTTGAGAAGTCTTTAAATTCTACATTTCCCAATATTTTAGTAGAGAGGGTTTTACTGGTACCTCGTTTTTTGGCAAAAATCTTCTATTTTCAACATCGCTTTTCTATCTATTATTTCTATTCCTTAATTTTTGATCAAAGATGCTATTCTATTTGTCTTCTCATTAGATATGTCCTACGTTTCACATTTTTGTTGTTCTCTATAGTAACCAGAATCCAGGCTAGTTATTGATTCGCCCTATATTCTCGTACGTTTCCTCTAATCTCTATATAAATTGATACATTCTCATTAGCCATTTTATTTCCAGTTTTTTTTAATTTTTTCCGTCGGGTTTTGTGTATTTGTGTATATATGTATGTAAATCTAATATGATTATTTCTAGTTTGTGTTGTTTTTGCATAATGGAAACTATCTTGGTGGAGAATAAATCCAGATCAAGGGAGCAATTCTGTCCATATGAGTCTGGTATATTTGCCCTTTCTGGAATATCTGGGCGTCCCCGCGATTCTTCATATATGCCATCAATTTTCGCTACTGGTTATTCCGAGAGAAAACAGTAGTCGTTCTCTTTTCGTCTCTGGTAAAAACAGCCTCATAAAGTAACCTACTATTTGAGGAACGATATGTAAACATTTACAAAAATAGATCTTTCCAACAAACTGGCCAAGTACTTTAGCAGTAAAGTATTTGAAAGGGCGACAACGTAGCTTTACTGCTCGAGAGAGCGATCCGAATACGTCTGCACATGGAACGGACTGGCGAAGCTGGGGTTGCGACGGAGCTGATCAATATCAACTTGCTAAAAGATCCGCTGATCCATTCGGTAACAGCTATTAAATGTAAAGCTTTGATATTCGGACTTAGTCACTTCCCCTATGTGCACAATGCTTTATCTAGCTTAACATGAGGTGGTGAAAGAGAAACTGCATAGATCTTAGAAGCAAGCTAGAAGAAGTCTTTGAGCTCAAAGCTCAAAGCGTAGAATTCGCATCAAGAACCCCTTGATTTACATTTACACTTCTGGAACCACGGGGTTGCCAAGGCAGCTGTCATTATCCATTCGAGATTTCTCTGTCATTTCGGCCCTCTGGTTTTCAATCAATCTAAAATTTAACAACACAATTTACAACTCTCTGTCCCGGTATCAAATAGCAGGTGGAGTTTTAAGTGTTGAGCAGTCTGTCTTGTTTGGAATAAGTTTTCTGCTTCCAACGGTATATAAATGCACAATCGCTCAGTGCATCAAAGACGCATGCTTTGGAAACAATTCGTGGACGAATTCGACATAAAGTCTGTTTATGAGTTTTATTTCCAATATGACTAACATGGACAACACGGTAGGCAGTGTCTCATACTCAGGTACTGCCGATGATTTTACCCGGTCGCGCTAATTATATGCGATGGGGCTACGGGCGAGGGTAGCACAACACGACGCCGGAAACCAACACGCCGAAAGACATTACGACGAACCCTTAACGCCGAAAACAAACATGAAAACATTGACGACGAAAGTCCTTATGCCGAATGGCTATTATGCTTATTATATTTATAATTATTTTATTTTCAGAGTAAAACAACTTAACATTTTTTAAATTGGCAGTTATTTTCATGGCAACTTAAATTTTGAGAAAATTAAATAAACGTGAATTAGATTGCCTTTAGCTTCAAGAGATAAAATGAAAACAACGTAGTGCTAGCAAAGTTACAGTTTTATAATGCACAGGAGTCAATAATTAATTTGCACTAATAACAAAGTTATGTAAAGTAATATCGGCCAACAATATAACAGTGAAACAAAGAGACCGTTAAGCTTAATAAGTAGGATAAATGTATAGAGCATTAAAAAAGGAGCATTTTTCAATTTTAAAAATAAATACGTGAACTTATATAATGACAAATAGTATAAAAAGTATCACACCGATATATGTATAAACAATGTAAATCAAGAATTCAATAAACTGTATATTAATAATAATAGTTCCCCGTTACAGGCCATGAAGGGCCTTTGGGGTCGTAACTGGATAGATCTGCTACAATCTACAGCCTACGGTACACAAGGGTAGTAACGTGGCTAGCGCTACGTACCGACCGCCTATTATTACCCTAGAGTTTGACCTCCAGGTACTGATTTATTGCAACCTGAGTCGAGCTGGGCCGTAAAAATGCCAGCGATTGAATTGGCGAGAGCGGGATTCGAACCCGCAACTCTTGGTTTCGTAGTCTAGCGACCCATCCACTAAACCACCACGGCCCTTAAACTGTACATTAATATGATTAATAGTTAAGCTTGATTAGCATAATAATTGTATAAAGTATAAAAAATTAACACTTCCATATTAAAAATAAATAAGTAGCTTAAACTTGTATAATGACAAAGTACGAAAAGTAATACAGTGATAACAGCATAAACAACAATCTAAATAAAAAATTCGATAAACTATGATAATGTGATTAATAAGAAGCTTGAGCAGCATAATAGTTGTATAAAGTATAAAAATCCAACACTTCTAATATTAATGGTAGATTACAATTTCAGTTGGCACTTTTAAAGTAACTAAAAGTACAAAAATAATATGACAAAAGTACTTAAATGTGTAACAGTTTGAAAACTGTATAAAAGACAGGGTACTGGTGTTCAGCTTAATAATTAGCCTGAAGATCAAAATTGAGAGCAAGACCGGTTAAGTAGTCATCGAGATCTATTCTCGTAGTCCGAAACGATTGTTTTTATTATATATACTGGGCAGCGTCCCTGTACGACTTGCGCCAAGCCGGAGGTTGTTGGCCAGCAATGTATTGGTTGACTTTTAACGTATTTAAACTTTGGTCCTTTTTAACCCTTCAATTAGTTTCCAAATAATTGGATGACATTCCGAAAGCAGAGAGCTGAAGTTCCTGTGCCATTCCTCCACACAGTTATTCATCTTCGGTAGTTATAGTGTCCATTAATGGCATATAATTATCTGTAAATCGCCATTCGGCATGTCGTTAGGGTTTAGTCTTTCGGCGTTTTGGTTTTCGGCGTCGTGTCATGGTACCGTTCATGACAATCTAACAACATTTAAAAGCCCACTAAATAACGTAGCAAAGTACGACCGAGGAATAGTTACTTACCGAAAATCATTTGGAAATATAATGTTAGTGGATGTAAGAAAGTTTAGAAAAAGATTGAAATAAGGTCATGTTTAACTACGAGGCGTCCTTTTAGGCTTGGTCGTGAAAAGAAACTACTCCAGAACTTTATTAAACAAAGCCTTGAGCTGCATGTGTGGAATTGTTACAATGAATGAGGATTTGGAACGTTACACCACTTCGCAGAGAAGTTAAAAGCAGAACAATTGGTTAAAATACATGAGAAATATTTATAACGGCCTGCTCAAAAATAGTACGGAGCCGATAATGAAACGTGGTTACTTCAAGAAGATAACGACACTAAGCATTGTAGCCAACTATTTACGACTTGGAAAGAAGAAAATACAGTTGAGTGATTGAATGTTTCGTCCTATGAAGCGTAGACTAAGGAATAAATGCGTACCCAAAAAATGATTCCAACGCATTCGGAAAATATGGTGCCCACTTCCAGTTTTTTACACTGTAATCTCATTCGCTAATATACGAAAGTGTTACCAAGCGGTACTTTATGAATTGTATTTCGTTTTATTTTTCAAATAAAGCTATATTTTAAAATCTACGCTTTTGTGGGACTAATTATATGCAAGTAAAAAGAAAGAAATTTTTAAGTATTCTGCTTAATGCTTGCTGATATTAACCGTATCTAATATGTGTTCTAAATACAAAAAAGTCTAAATCATTTCATAGTATTGTTTCTATACTCTTTTCGAATAATTTTAAATACATAAGAACGCACCTTTGCTGAACATCCCGTATCAAAAGGGTGCTATGTAATGAAAATGGAGAAAACCCTTCAACAAGAACTGACCCAACAGATAAAGAGATTAATAAACTTTTAAAAAGAATTTAAAAACTAGATTTGTGTAGAAAGAGATAAGAACAGACAGGTAAAGAGCAATACGTGATAGTATCGAAAAGTACGACAATTGTTTCAAAATGAACCAACAACGTCGGCTATGGAAGCAAATGGAAGATTCAATAATCAAAAATAACAGATTTTTGTGACAAGCTGTAGCGTCTACGTTGAATTGATCTTTTCCAGATAAATTTTATCATAAATAATCTGCAGGGCCTATGTTCTTGAAGGACCCATTGTTCCTATGGTTTAAATTTTCTTCGTTTACAACAGAAAAGTTTTGTCGACTCTATATGAATGGTATATTCGTAAAAGAAGGAAAACTGCATTAAATAATTCCCAAACATTATATAGGCATTGCAAATTTACAGAATTAAACAGACCCCCCCAAACAAATTAATTTATAAATACCAAAATAAACCAATCAATAGTTCTCTTTTTATGAAAAGAAGATTTATCATGTAAATAAAAAGTGACCTAGAGGAAAATAATTTGAATTTCAATATGAACATCATTTCTTTTTACTAACAAACGACATTTAGGCTTCCGTTTCCGATGGGGGGAGAGAAATGATTAAAAAAGCACATAATTACTCTTTGGTGTAAGTATTACCATTATTTTGCAGAAAATTTGATTTCACGAAGGTAATTTAAATCAATTCTCTGAATTTATGAACTTATTTTATAGTATCATAAAATGTTTTTTTTAGACATATCTGTAAGGTTCAAAATAATTGTCGCTTCTCCATGTAACTCCGGTTGTGTTTCAGATTTATATGTGCGTTTAGTACGTGTGTAGTGAGAGATTATAGTGCAATGTAATGCCCCCCGATGCCCACGTTGCTAGAATTTACAAAAGGAAAGGCAATAAGTTATTAGTGCAGTGCTGCCAGTGCAACATCGAATTGCATAACTATATTTTGCTGGATGTTGAAAGAAACGGACATTCGGCCGATGCGCCCAAGCCTCACATTTATTTGATAATGGCAGATAAGAGAATCCCATTTGATAAATTGGTAAATACACCATATGTCTAGGAACCTTACATGTCACCATACATAAGGATGTGAAGATGTCAAAGGTCTGTGCACAATGGGCTCCCCATACCCTTACCGCTTAGCAAAAATAAAGAGGTATCCCAACAGCATGTCCATTGAGTGACTTGGCCGCAGTTGACGAATCATGGTTTTGACACAAAATGACAATTTATGGAACGGCAGCACAATGAAAGCCCACGTCTCAATAAGTTATGGTCGGGATTGTTTATTCCAAAATAAATGACAATTGTCTTCTACGATCAAGAGGTTATTGTACTGGTGGATTGACAGCCCCCTTGTGAGAATATTATTAGTGAGCGGTATTGAAAGTCATTAAAGCGACTTCGCCAATGTATTTAGCAACGCTTCCATGGGAAATAGAGATGTAGCGCTTTGTTTTAGCATTAACACGCACGGCCACATATCAGTCGTTACTTTGATGTTACCCTGTAAGTATTTAGGTACATCGTGCTGGCTTACACTCCAAGCGACTAAACTCTAATCCTGCAACAACGGGCTGAAGTCGCATATCCGCAAGTTTGGATTTCAGTAGCTTTACAGAAACTACCAGGGCAATTGGCAATGGTGCACAGACATTGAAGGGAAACACCTCTAATTAAATGTGTACTTTCTTCTTCTTAATAAAAGATTAGTCAGCAAAAACAATTGTTGGCGCCAATCATTTTTGAATGCTCCACTTAAAGAGGACTAACAAAAATCGCACAGAATTCGCATTTCTCTTTATTAAATAAATTTAGCACAGATAGATATCCAGAATATAAAAAATCTCTTAGCAACTAAAGGATTCTAAATTCTCCAAAACAGGAAAATGTTCATAAGGTTGACCATTGTGATGATTAACCAAAGTGTGATTGAGATAACTGCTTAATAGAATTGTCGCATTAAAGCAAATAAATAAAGCCCATTTGCATTTAATAAGTTCAGCTTGCCGAAATATTTATAATGGTAGTAATAAGAAAAGACAGGGCAGCTACGTCAATTTCTCTTTTTATTCTAGCCTGGGAGTCTGATGTAACTAGATCCGTAATCTGTTTGTGAAAAGTCGTCAAACTTTACATGAAGCACATGCTAAGTAGGTTTAAATGTCAATGAGATCATAACTAACACTTTCTTGCAAAAATATAATGTTTAGTAGGAAGTGGACAACATTTCCTAGACTTTATAAGACAGAACCAGATGATTATTTTTTATTTTTTTGTGCGCAACTTTAAAATAACTAATGGTTTATGGAGATATTATTCTTTAAAAGTAAATTTATTTAGAAATTCGTGCACTTGTTACATAAAAATATGTTTTATGTTTTAGTTCAATTATTTTTTTTTCTTTTTAATGCTTATCAAGTTTGGTAACCCACCACTCATTTTTTAAATAATTTTTCTATTCATGTCTTAAACAAGGAGACAAAGCAGAGGTTCGAATCAGTATAATAAATCTCAGAGTTTTTCTTGCTGTCTCCAATTTCAACATTGACTTCGATAGCATAATCTAGGGACCCTAAACTCGGCTTCTAATCGACTTCCATCCCTTTTTTTTGGTGACCGGGTGTAGATCCTCCTCGCACTGGCTTATGAGAAAATCACAATATTTGAGTGCTTATAGCGGATGTCTATCTAACTCTACCACAGAACTTTTAAAAGCGGATTAGATTGAGGTTTTGATAGAGAATGGAGTTTTGTACTAAACAAAGTCTCAACGTGGTCTGAAGACCTCGATTCTGGTCTATTTAACGTTTGTTCTTCGCCATATAGCCTCATAGAGCACACACTTATCATTGAGCAAATGTAGGTTGTGAGCTTATTTTGAAGGATAACCGACCTATGTAAAGCTTCAAGCTAAATTCCTTATCTAAAGTTGATCAGAGATAAAGTGTCTTATTTCTTTAAGGTGCTTTTTTGATAATTGTGAATCGTTACCGCAAACTGATTAAAATACCGTTAGTTAGATATTTGTTCAATCTCCTTTTTATGTTAGAAACCAAAGTGAAGCACTTACAATAAAGTAAAAGAAACGGAGGTTCCATTAGCAGGAGCTATATCAGAAGAGCTGGAAGAAAGAAATCAAGCAGGGGGATAACCTCAACTCCTTCCTATTTATAATAGTAATAAATAAATTGATTAAAACACTAGGAAAAGAAGGAAAAATCTTCAGACAACAGAATACCAAAGACTAAATATTGAGCTAATAGCGGACTCAAAGAAGAATATGCAGAAACAAAAGGACATATAGACAGCAGAAACTGAATTAGCGAAATACGGAAATAAATACACAGAAAAGTAAAGTAATTGTGACAAATGAGAAGAAGCCAAATGAAACGAAAATTAAATGTAACGACACAACAGTTGAAGTAATAACTTATGAATACCCAGGAAGCCTTATTAAGACTAATGAGAACAAAACTGTTATACGCAAAAAATTGGATTTTACAGAAAAAACACGGAGGTAAGATTGATGCAATGGAGAGGAAACACTTAGGGAAAATTGCGGAAAAACAAGATGGAATAGAATTACTAACAAAGCAATCAGAGAGATGACTAAGCCAGAGCCAATAATGAGCCAAATACAAAGAAGAGAACTAAACTGGTTCGGCCACACGACTAAGATGAACCCAAACAGATTGACCAGAAGGGTTGGCGGAGCAAACATTCACAAGAAAAGTAAAAGAGCAAAGCCAGGAAAAACAATAGAAAATTGAAGAAAATGGCATTAAATAGAAAGCTTTGGATGAAAAAAAAGACCTGACCAAAATCAGGTCCCAAAAGGATGCAAGAAAAGGGTGAAGAAAAACATTCAAGGAAAAAGTTTAGAAAACAAAAGAAATTATAAAACAGATTTTCCATATTACATCTAAACCTCTTTTTACGCGAATTTTTCAGTCGATATCAGAGTTACGCAAATCGGTATATTAAAATTGGTCTTTTATGTGATTTCTATTCACTTCTAGCGACCAGCTAAAAGTCAGTAATTCAAAGAAAATGTTGAGAATTTGCTAGAATTTTATCTTATTTCAATTATGGAGATTCTAAATTCAAAATTTCCCGAATTACATAACTTATCTGCAGTTTGCATTTTTTAAATGAAATCAAAGTAAAATCATGTTATAAAACAAATAATCTGACCAAAAAATAATAAAGGGTAAGCTAAATGTAATTTTCAAACTCCTATTTCATTAACCGAAAATTTTAATCCAGCCTTCCCATGATGTTGCCGATAAAAATTTAAATTTTAGATCGTCTTTAAATTGAGAATAATACGATGACTGTGGGTAAGCATTTTGAAGCTCGTGAATCAACTGTTAGATATATAAAGAAAAATGAAGAGTCTGTTGGAAAAGCGGTATATTCTGGTATAAAATAAATTGCGAAATTATCATACACAAAATGTTGTACAGAAGGCCGAAATAGCTTTAGTGATCTGGATAGAAGATAATGTATATTGACAGAAATTCCACTAAGCAATCAGCATTAATATTTTATGAATATCGATCGAGAGTTTCATGCAGGCAATGGTTGACTGGGCAAGTTTATTAAGCCATGCTCTTTACAATATAAAAATAAAGGTGAAATGGCTTCTGCTGATGAATCAGCTGCTAAAGTATTTCAATAAAAACTTGCTAAAATAATTGAAGGTGGAGGTTACGCTCATGAGCAAGTTTGGAATAAGAAAATAACTGGCCTTTTCTGGAAAAAAAATTAAAACAAGAGTTGTGTCAAAAATGCAAAGAAAAAACTGTTGTAGGTTCAAAGTGGCAAAGATTACATAGCCCTTATTTCGTTTTACTAATTTAGGAAATTGGATGTTAAAACCACGCTCATAAATCGGTTACTAAGACCACAGCCAAGTAAAAGCACAACAATAACAATGATAAAACTCTAACGCCTCGCATGAAAGCACGGCCTGCGAACTGAGAGGTTAAGTCTCCTATGTGTTTTATTTTACTGCCCGGTTGTCGCGCGCCGTTTCTGATGCGTGGTGATGTGGCAACAACGCGCCGTAGACGATCGCCATTATTGCCTCTTCTTCGAACTGAACGCAGGTGCTCAATTATTTTTAGTGACTGAGTAGGCCACCCGCAAAGTAGCAGAGATCTCCGGAACTGGAACCCGGGTCCGTCCGCCCCTCAACCGCGGAATCACGTTATCAATTAATTAAAAGCATAGATTTTTAAAATTTACCAGTTCATTAGCTAGTAAACGTAAAATCTTGGGTGACCATTGATATTTTCACTGAATTTTGTGTCAGATGTTAGACACTATTTTAATGACAAAAGTCTCAAATTTAAAGTGCTTCTGATTCTTAATTATGCACCCGGTGCCTAACAAATTTAATGTTATTTTGCTTAAACTTCTGGTCTGGAACCAATCATCACTTTTTCTATGCTGCTAGTTCTTTTCATGTGTAGTTTTTAGGAATGTGTCTATCGTGTACAAATAGGTTTAGGTGTATGCTAAGTATACTTTAAAATATTCATAGAGAAACGTTTGGAATTTTCCGACTACATTAGATAACATTAAATGGGCACTGGCGTGTGACGCGACAATCATAAACCCCTATAATACAAGATTCGAGTTTCTGTCGGCATTTCAGTCGCGAAATACAGTCATTGGCAACGGTCGATAGAATTCAATTATGGCGCAATAAAACCGCAGCTTATGATCCCATTCGGCTGGAACAATCATTAAACCGGGAAATAGCAACATTAATTGCAGTTGGAAATATCGGCCCAGCGGCCGATCGAGTGAGCATGCGACCAGCAGTATGTTAAAGAGCGAGAGCGCAGAACTCCAGAAAAACGATTCGGGTTTCAAGCAAATTAGCAATAAACCATTGCAAGGCGTAGCAAGTAAAACAAATGGAGCGTACTGAATGTCGCCGGCGACGCTAATTCCGCAGATCAACCGCAATTTATTGCAATTGAAAAGTAATTTACATATTTATATAAGGCGTGCGCTCGATTTCCGACCGAAGCCGTGGAAATTTATTGACGATAAACGGGCAGCGGACGCAGTTCAGTGGTTAAGTGTGCGAGCCGTCGAACAGGAAACGTGGGTTCGAGTCTCACAGCAGGTCAATGGAAAAATGCTCGGCAAGCAGTTTATTTACCTCGAGCAAGCTTAACCTACCTGGTGCATACACAAAAAAGTTCTATGAGTAAAATTTATTGAACAAAATATAAAATAAAACTGTACTTATTTTTTTAATAACTCCATTAGCATACAATTTGTCCTTGTAGAGAGCAATGGTCATTATATATGTTTAAAGTTTAACTTATGATAGTGTACACTGCCTCATAAGAGTTTTGCAAAGGAAGGTTTTAGTGAGCCCCCTCCATACAAAAGGTTCTGAAGTATCTAAACAAAATCCATTACGACATTTGACATATTAGTGAAGTATAGATGTTGATCAAAAACGAGTCATCAGTTCAAAAGGTTTATATCTTTTCAGCCTTCTTGGTTCTTCACCTTCAAGTAATAAAGTACAGACAAGTTCATTTGGGTGAACACTCACTCTATCTTTGTACTTTTTGGCAAAGTTTTGTATTGCGCTATTCATTGGCGAAACTCTATTGGACACGTACCACGGAGCGTTAACGATCGTACGAAGCACTTTGTTTTGAAAGCGTTCCAGGATCTCCACGCTGGACTCACTCCCCATAGTGATGTTCCGTAAGACCAGATGGGCAACTTTATAAACTAGCAGTTTATTATTTAACGATAGTTTGGAGCTTTTTCCAATTAGTCAGTAGAGTTTACTAAGTTTGAGTTCCAACTGCTTACGCTTGGTGAAAATACGCGTTCTTCAATTTAGTTTCCTGTCAAGGTAAAGTCCAATATACTTAATGGATTCTATATGTTTTAGTTGCTGGCCATTGGCAATCATTGATAGACAGTTACTCCTTTTCAACGTGAAAGTAATATGGTGGGATTTGGATTCATTAACTTGTTGAATTTTGTTTAGGTGTGCTTGCAAGTATCTAGATACAGCTTCAAGTTCTAAATGGGACGCTAAAACTGCTATGTCATCAGCGAAAGTTGCTGTTGTAGTTCACCGAGATGTTGGAAAATCAGCTGTATGCAGCAAACAAAGTAAAGGTCCCAAGACGCTGCCTTAAGGGACCGTATTAGAAGAGAAAGTTAACAAATACTTGGTTATTGTTATAATGCATATTTTACAATTTTAAAAACATTACATAATGTTATCCTAAAAGTTTATTTCGCTTTGTTAACAAGTCATGTGCACATTATATTACTTAGCGCTATAATAAATTCTGCTCCATTGCCCCTCCATCTCTCCGGAAGCCACATAATGGTATCTCTCCAAAACTTCTTACTGCCAATAGAATTTTTTAATGAAAGGAGTAAATAATAACCATATGGGGCAATATACGGAGAGTACTGAGACGATGAGTTAGAACATAACACGTGGGGTCAGGTCGAGTGTTATTGTGCTAAAAAACAATGCCTCATCACTTAGTTAATTATAGCCATTTTGTGCTGATTGCTTCCTTCAATTTGCCCAATTAGAAACAGAATTTCGTTGAGTTAACGATTTTTCTTTGCGAAAGCAGTTAATATCTTTCCAATTCTACTAAACAGCATTAAAACTTTCTACAAACAAGGATTGGGCTTTGCTGCCATAGGCTCCCTATTAATAGATAAAATGCGTTTATGATTAACGTTCTTGTAAAGATCAAAATCTCATCTTCAGTAACCGATCTCTTCAAAAAAGATGCTTTCTAGTTTCGATGAAAAAGCAAATCGCACGTGGAGACGCAGTTAAAAAGGTTACTCGCTGTCAACTGATGCTTCAGACTGATATAATACGAGATAGTTGTGTATTGTTTTTAGCGAAAATGCTTAAAATATCATCCAGTTCGCGAGTAGTACCTCGCAAAATTTTTGTCAACCAGAAGGATGGACAGCCGCTACGCTCTTCATCTTCCAGTTTAAAATTACCAGCCCTGAACCTTCATCCGTACAAAATCATGATTGTTCAAGACTTGCATCAAGATGCTTTTGTCCAATGCAGCATTTTTTAGAGAAAGGATGCTTGAAATTATTGTTTCTGATTATGTAATTATGATGATAGATAGTTGTCAATGAGCAAAACTGTGAGAATTACACTAGATACCTCTCGATAGGGTTAAGGTTACAGTTTGGTGTGGCGTTTCAAAAGTAAGGATTGTCGAAGCTTACTTCTTTATAGGAGGGTTTACAGTAACAATGGACATTGCTGCGCATTTTTTTGCGTCCACAACAACATTCACGTGTTAATATAGAAAAATGTGGTTCCAACAAGACGGAGCCACAACTGATACGGCAAAGGCTTCGATGCCAATTATTCAACAAATGTTTCTCTAACAGGTAATCTCATGTTTTGATGATGTCTCTTGACCGACCTTCATCAAGTTCGCCTGTTGGCGGTTTCTTGCTTTAGGGTTATCTCAAATCAAAAACCTCGAACTGAAAGTTATCATGCGCGAAGAAATTGCAACCTTGCCAGAAAGAACAGTAAGTGCGCTAAAAAACTTTAAAGAAACCCTGCAAATACTAATAAGGATCCTATGTAACCTATCATAAGTGTATTTATTAGAGATTGTTTAGATATTACGATTTTTTTATAATTAATAGTTAAGCTCTATTTATTTGAAAAAATACACGTTTTTTAGGCCGCCCTGTACATTATGTTCAGAGACCCATGGAAAGGTGTTTCTAGCATTGAGAGGTATTTTTGTACTAATGACACAAGCATATATTATGTGTAATATGTTATTTTGCATTTGCGTGTTTTCAAGTAACGATAACTACATATGTTGCTCATCTAAATAACTTCGTTACTATAATAATTTCGTTACTATGTAATCAATACTTACACAATACGTTTCATTTATAAAATAATTCCAAAAGCTACTACTGGGTATTCAAGTAAATTATCTATCTTAATATGAGTACACAAATCTTCGTTAAAATGATCGTGAAATCGGTTTATTTATTATTTATTTTAATATGTATATGCAATACACGCTTCTATCTTAATTCAATATTAAGTACATCGATACTACTAAGACTTTATAATACTAAGGTATATAGTATAAAAACATATAAAATTTAGGATGCTTATGGTGGCAACCTGTTTCTCTCTGTTGTCAACAGTGAATCGGGTTATTACACAATTTAAAAGAAGGTATAGACGATCAGCACTGCCAAGGCCCGCCCGGCTTCCCAGGACCTCGGAATAAACAAAACGAGTAGTGGTAAGAGAAGTTGTTAGACTTCTGAAACAGTGATCCATTTGGCACAGGTGTCAAAAATAACCACAAAAATCGTTCAAGGTTATTCACCTAGTGTGGGGATATACCAGGAAAAAACCCTTGCTGATATTCTTCCAAAAAAAGCGTTGACAGAATCGAACAACCGAGATACGTTCGTAACTAGAGGACTTTGGCAGTCCATCATTTCTTCTAACAAAATATTTAGTGACAGTGGTCGAACTTGAATATGGGGGATTCTTTCAATCAATTAGATGATAAATTCCTTCATGAGACTTAAAAAAAAGGGGAAGTTAGCGTAATGATGTTGAATGCATTTTGGTATGGTGGCAGCTCACGTTTAATTTTGTGTGATAAAACGTAAATGTCAACTAATGAATTCGATTATTGTAGTGGTTAAAGCACTTTACAAATATAAACTCTATGGAAAAACTGTGGCACATTATTCAACAACGACCAAAGAACCATATGAGACAATATGAAACAATTTAATCGACATTATCCTCCATAGGTTAAAATCACTGTATGACAATAAATGAGGTTCAACTAAGTGGTAACTATAGATTTTAGTTAAATATTTAATTAGCACTTCGACGTATTTATTTATAATAATACTTAGAGCACTAATGTTTAGCAATATGGCGGCGTATCGAGATGTTTTGTGCTGCAACTGTGCACGATATTTGATTGTTGATCACTGTTTCGAGAAAATAATTTATGTACTGCTCTCACCGTAAGACCATTATCAGATGGTATTGGAAGTTACAGAGGGCATTTTTAAAGGTCCTGACTGCTTCCATCCATTTTGTAGTTGGTTTGCTCTTTTTCTGTTTAGTGTCGGCTTCACTTTCTAGTACGATATTTGTTATTCTTCTTTCTAATAATATGGTGAAGTGGTCATGTAAAAGTTTTATCTGCTACATTAGATCCTGTCGTTAGAAAAAACAAACGGCGGCTATTTGAGTAAAGATAGTTAAAATAAAATAATAAAAATGTTCAGTGATGCAATAACGAATTAAATCTTACTGCCATTTCGAGAACCCAATTATTAATTTTGGTAAAATAGAATAGATAACTAATATCATACGCGTTGTTTCCTATATTAACGAAATAGGCGAAATTTTCCTAGGTTTTCTACGTATTGATGATTCAACAGTCCGCACTGCAATCGACAGAATAATTGCACAACTGACCAAATAGAACATTCCTATGGGAAACATGCGAAACCAGAGTTATGATAATGAGGTAAATATTAAAGAAAGGAAAATGGTCTTCAAAATTCACTTTTAACTAAAAGTCATTTGGGTTTTTGTGCAACTATACAAGAAATACATAATTTTTAAAACGTTTTTTTTTGCATTTACATCAAATAAACATTTGAAATTGTTGCAAAAGAAAAAGTTAAGCATTTCATTCTCCACGTGATCAATTAAAGGATGTTTTTCTGAAAATAAATGAAAACTTCAATAATTGAAAATTCAAGATAAAGCGTAAGTTTCATGCGTTAAAGTCAGAACGTAAGATCGTCCGATCTTTAACAATTTGGCACGCTTTAATTTTAACAAAATAAATCCATTTAGTGTATCTTTTCAGGATAAAAATATGAATGTACCCCTAACCCTAAGATGCATTCGAAATTCAAAAATATCAAATCTTGAAATAACAATACAACTAAATGAAGACGTGCATGATGAAATAGAGCTTAAATCTGTATTAGACACAAGTACAAAGAAAGAAAAAACGTAATGAACACCCACAAATCACAGAAGATAAATTTAAAGTCAACATATTTCATACTTTTGGATACTACATAGACTTTGTTAAACGAACGTTTTGAACAACTTCAAATCAAGTTGATAGTTTTATTTTTTGTATGTACTTCTCCCAAAAATTAATAATGAGAAGTTCAGAAAAAACTATGACGACTTAAAAATTCTTTTGAAAGATGGTAACAAAGATATAAACGTCATAGAACTCTTTGACGAGATATAATCTTACACAAAAATTTATAGAAACAACATTTCAAAAAATCCTCTTGGTTGAAGTTACCTGGTCTTTTTGAAATGTTAAAAACTTTTTTATTTATCTCTTAACTTCTAGTTTCTATTTTTCATTTTGCATTTAAAATTTGGGAATTTAGTGTAAATAGGTGCTATTACCCAGTTGACTCAAATAATGTTAATTTAAAACCCAGTTGCCAATTATTCTAATGCAACGATCTTTAACAATTTCAAAACTTACGCGAAGCACCTTGTAGCAACATAGTTAGAACAACAGTTCAAATGTTTCTTGAAAGATGAAATGTTACACACAAGTGCTAGATCAGCGCACAATATTAAACGTATTGATAATCTCTCGGCGTTCGTTACAACAAATTACGTCTTTTTCCATACGAAATTGTTGGTGAAAGCTCTTCAACCTGAAGACCGACACGCCCGTTTCCAGAATACTAAGAAGTCAAATCTTGCAGAAAATCTCACAAAATTTAATATCAAGTAACGAAGCACATTTCCATTTAAAGAGAATTGTTAAAAACCAAATTGTCGGTTTTGGAATAAGATAAACCCTAGATTAACAAAAGAGTGGCCACTGCGTGCTGCTCATATTATGGTTTGAAAAAGGAGCGGTCAGTAGGGAACGCTATACGACAATGGTGGAATTTTTTTACCCTAACCACAACTTATGATTCCATCAAAATGATACTACAGCCCACATGGCTAGAACCACAATAAATTTTCTGATGAATCACTTTTCCAAATCGCCTCATCTCGAATCATGGTGACGTTAGATGATCAGCGCGTTCACCGTACTTGAGCGCTCCCGATTTTTTTCTAAAGGAGAGTTTACGTTAACAATCTCCATACAATTGAGTTTCTAAAAGAGAACATCCGCCAAGAGATTATAATGCGGGGATCTAGATACGAAATGTCACAATTAATTATTCTGAATAAAATACTAAGTAAAGAAAATCCCAGAAGAAAAAACTTCCTGATTTGCAAGCTCGAGGGATTGATTTGGACTTACACATGTGCAACTCTTTAGAAAGGTTAAAATTGGTGTAATGATCAGCAACCTTCGAAAAAAGACGCTGAATTAAGAAGAAGAATGTTACAAACTTTAGAAAGGTAGACCTTTGCATTTACTATATTTTCAGGATTTTCAAAAATTAATAAATGATCATTGGCCTACATCTTTCGCAATTTATTTATTGGTATATAATTGTATGTTTTTTTTTATAAATTTTGTTATCACCAGGTACTTAAATGGTACTTCATCCAGGTTCTTTGTTTTAGTATAGTGCTTTTCCTAATTCTTTTTATCGTTGAGCAACTTTTACTTTTTTGTTTTCGGCTTTTTGAATCACTATCACAATAAACAATTAACAATATCACAATTCAGCTACACTTTGGAGATTTTGTTTTAAATAGTGGTTATAGTTTTCCTGTATCGACCTTAGTTTTAGGCTTTTTACATATGTCCGTCTATTCGTCGCTTTCTTAGCTTTCTAATAATACGCCCTTATATTATTTAATTGATCCAGGGAAAAAGTCGATCCAGTTTTTTTCACCTTTATTTATATTTACAATCTGCTCAGTGAGAACAATTACACTGATGTACATGTTGGAGACCTTTCCAGTGAAGGATTCCTTTAAGAATAACTTATTTGGTACATTAAATAGATATAACATAGTATTAGATACTTATATACATACACATAAAAATTGGGCATATAGATATTTAACTTAACTAAATCGGTCAGGTAGATCAAGAGGGTTATGTCTTTGCAATCTACTCGTTGTGTTGCTGTTACCTAATAGGTTTACAGCGAGGCTGTTGATGTGATTTTCTAGATGTACAAGATATTTTTTACTCACGCACTTCACTACTCTTTCACCGTTTGCACTTTAAAGTCAAGATGGATCACTTCATTTCTCACGTGCCAAGGTGCGTCGACCATTGCCCTTAACGTTTTTGATTGGAATCTTTGAATTATCTCTAGATTTGAATGGCTCGAAGTTCCCCGCAGTGGGATGCCATAGGTTGTTTTGATTTGCGCCCTAAAAGCCAGTTTATCTTGGAAAACTTTAGGCCCAGCTGCTTATGCTTATTAAAGATATGTTTTTTCCAAGTTAATCAACGATCAAGGTGCATACTAAAATAACTGACGACTTCTGGTGGCGGGAGTGGTGTATTACTTATAGTTGCTGGTGGGAATGTTCCTCTTTGAAGTGTGAATGTCGCACGAGTGGACTTGGTTTAATTCACTTTGATACGCCAGTTTCGCATCCAATCTTGTACATGTTTGAGAGGTTTGCAAGTTGCTTGATGCAATATCACGGTTTTCGTCAGACGATAGTATTGCAGTATCATCTGGGATCTTGGCGGTAGTTGTACGATTTGTGACAGGAATATCGGCTGCAAACAACAGGTAGAGAGAAGGTCCTAACACGCTTCCTTGAGGGACTCCGGACTTTATTGTAGGTCCATGAGTGCATCAAATTTTACCTGGAACTGTCTATCACCAAGGTAGGACTTTATGAGATGATAGTAGGTGTGGTGAAGACTATTCTTTATTTCTGAATAAAAGTCCTTCATGCCAGACCTTCTCAAATGCCCAAGAACGCAGCAGAACAATATTTCTTTGATTTGAATGCACGATGATCTCGCTTACTAATCTATGAATTTCCTGGATGTTGCCGTGTTCTTCTTTGAACCCAAATTGATATTGTGGTATAAGATTTTTTTCGTGGCGAGTTTTTTTTAAGTAACAACTTTTCAGACACTTTAGCTAGTAGTGGTAATAAATTTATTGGGCGGTAGGAAGTTACTTCTTCTGGTGGTTTCCCTGGTTTAGGTATGAGTTTTATTTGACTCACATTTCACTGGGCCGGAAAATGATTCAATCTTAAAATAGTGTTAAATATGGCAATTATTAAACATTTGCTAAATAGGTTGCAAATGTATCAGCTCGCTTTTGGCCCAGGTTCCGTCAGATTTTCGAATTAGAAGTATTCCTTGTTGCGTTTGCTTCAATTTACGCGTGGCTTTCCATAGTGAATAATCCGATATTTCCGTAGAAGATAGAGTAGAAAGATAATCCTCTATAGTTTGGTTTTTATAATCTTGAAACAGTACTTTTAAATTTCATGATGCATTGTTTAATCTGCTTTTGTCGTTTGGAAATCTAGTTTCCGCAAAGTCTTCTTTTTTCAGCTATTGCTTTTTTTATTACCACAGGTAGTACATTTTTTATACCTCTGGTTTGCAATAGGGAACTGAGTCCCACGCTTTGTATGCTATGATTTAGGTGTTCTACTGCTTCATTGATTTCATTTGCGATCCTAATTCAGTTCGAAATTTATATGTATAAAAGCTCAGGATATCTGTGGAACATTGTTCTACCTTCTCACCTTGTTTCATTTTTATTACTAATCAACTCTGAAGACTAAAGTATATAATACTGTAATTCAAAACCGAATAGCTAACCAGTTATTGCAGATATTGCAAAATTGACCCAGAGGTGTACAACAGACTCTTACTTGACTATAAGGTTAGTATGAATCATAAAAAGACCCAAAGTCAAAAGGTAACAAATATCAAAAAAATGTTGCTTGCAGATTCAGCCTGATCAAAGCATCACAGTTAACCATTCATGCGACCATGTAACTACCGTCGGTTCTGGTCGAAGAAAGGCTAGGTCAGAAATATTTTAGTAATCCGACAATATATTAGAAAATGATTAGAACATTCATCACTCTTGCCTTCGCTTGTTGTATGGTAATAGCTTTGATTTCATTTTTTATTGTTATTCTTGTTCATTCTTTCTTTACTTTAAATGGTTGATATAAATTACCATGCTATTTTTGCTTTATTGTCCTAAATAAACAATAAACATATTTATATTCTATGAATGACGTAACTTCAGGGCACATTCAAGATTTGGGGCCAAAGAAAGCGCGTATTAATGCTCTATAAGTAAACTGTACTTAGCAGTGTAATCGGCTAGAATCGAAAGAATTAAATAAACACAAAGGAAGCTAACCCGCAACTTGCGTCTTTTTTAAAAAGACTACCAAGTTACGTTAATATATAACTTACACTCGTGCTTTTATTCTACATTAGGATTTGATCCCTACATTTTTCAACGTTAAATATCAATGTTCCCGTTTTATTACAGGAGTACTTACGCAATGTTTGCTACGCGGTACTGTAAATAACTGACATAACATGTTATTGTATTTTTGTCTTGTCTCTGCTATAACATTAAACATACAAAATATCGGTTACTCATTGCCGCAGCTCCTCTGAATTATGATACAATTGTGACAATAACCTCAGATTACTGGACGTTTTACAGATTTTAAGTGCAAATTTTTGATCCTATGAGCTTTTTGGACGACACATTATTGTATGTTAAGCTGTTTTGATAATACTTATTGCCTAGATCTATAGAAGTAAACCGAATTAGATTACAAAAAACAGGATCTACCGTGCTGTCAGCGCTCGCGTCTAGGAGACGGCAGCCTCAAGATGCAACCTTAATTTATGTATGGCGCAGGAGCGTTTCTGGTACCGAATCCATCAAATATATCGGAGATATATTTAATAGTTTTTTGGTCCGAGATACAACATTAACAGAACTTACCGGCTCCACGATGCATTGCGCTTCAAGTGGAAAAAGGGGCTTTTGTGCTGCGGGCCTGCTGGCCAAGTAGAAGGCAGAAGCTGCAGCGACACCTGTCAGAGCTAGAGCTCCGGCGCCTCCACCAATGTAGTGCAAATATTGGTCCATCTCCTCCACTGCAAGAAATTGTTGCGTAAACATGGTGCAACTAAAACAATGAAAAATATTCTTCGCGCCATTTATTACATATCTTTTTGGGCGCTTTGAACATCCCGAATCTTATTGCGGTTCTTAACATCCCGATGACTCAAAGTGAAACGAAACCGGCTGCATGCTACGCCGTCTTTACTTAAAAAATACATCGAAGTGTAATTTATTGGGACACACGCTATTATCAATTTATCAACAATTTTCTTAAAATAGCGCGTAGACCAAATCAGTTCTATTATCATAACACTATAAACTATAAAAATATATCCTTCTTGGCCGAGTAGTTCAGAGAATAATAGATTACGCGACTCTTAATGCCACCTGGTTACATTAACCAGAAGCTCTTTACGGCACTCTGTCTCTCACCATCACGCCGGAAGTTTCTTTCGATATAAATGCAATCTAAGCCGTTACTACAAGCAAATACATTTCCTACGTTTGTATTATACCTTTACAACTCGTTAAATTACAACTCCGTATTTTCTGCATGCACCTCACCGAGAACAAACCTAGGTACGAAATTAGCACGTGGAACCTTGTGCGGCCCCTTCTCTTAGTTGAAAAATAAATCGCCAGGTGTTGGGGTCCATTTAAATACCTGGCGTGCAGGTAGACGACAACCCTGGCGTTCTTTGGATGGTTGCCTTAAAAGTTTAGTGCTCTGTTCGATTAAAAACGCTAAAATATCGAGTGGTCATTAGTGGATGTGGTGCTCGAGATTTCTAGTACTTACGTCAACAAAGTAAAGAAACGACTTGGTTACGCAACCGCGGCAGATTATGACTTACAGAAGGCTCGCCACAAGCTCATCATTATGCGGCGTACGTATCTCGGTGTAGCAAGCCGGCTATTTTTATGAAAATGTAAACACAAACATGCGACTCACAAATGAGAGCTGGAACCGAGGCTATCAGATCGATCCGCCGATATGGTTGTGCCGGGTATTACCCCATTTGGCCCATATCTGTGCCAGGTGTAATTATGATGCAACAGCAGCTTTCCTTGTTTACATTGGCGCGTTCGTAATTGCCGGAATTTTTTGCCATTGGGCAGGCGAGCGACGTTAGCGATAACAATAAACATGTTTTTGTGTAGGCATGTTTCGTCTATGCGACCTCCATAAATTTAATCTGCCTTATCTTTTTATTTTTTGAGGACCTTGAAGTCCGTTGATACTCGATTCGTTTGTGGTTCCATAAAAATGTAATTTAATATTTTTATTATTAATTTGCAATTTATTTTTTGCAGTCGTCCATGTTGCTCATTGCATATGTCCGCAAAGTCAAAGTAATTTTTTTAATGACTTAAAGTTAATTGACATTAAATCTTTATAAGAAAAAGAAAAAACAAAATTTATTTAAGAAATATTAACCGTTTTAAAGATAATCTAAGTTAAAGATCTAGGTACTGGACTGGTTTGGAAGCTGTGGCACAGAAATGATAGTATCTTTTATATTTTAAAAAATTTAGATCATGCTTGCACAGAAGTAATACTGCGACGCATTTAGATCGTCCGAATAGTCTAGAGAACAGGTCGAGTGAGCTTTAATATAGCACTTTTGACACCAATTGAATCAGTTCACTAAAGCCATGTAGCAATATCGACAAGCTCCAGTAGGGTTCTTTATTCGTTCTTAATGAACACATTTAGTCCAAAGTTTTTGAAATGGCGGTGATGCGCTTGGCGAAAAGTCTCTCACAGAGGTTTCTCACAAGAAGTTTTTTTCGTGCCAACAAATTGACCACGGGCTGCAAAGAACTTTCAAGCATCATTAAGGGTGAGATCGCTTTACTTTCTTAGATTATTGTGAGAAAGACGTTGGTTTTGTAAACACAACTGCCTTTTGTTTTCATCAATTTGATTTTACACTTGAGGGCAAAACAATCGACTCCCTAACTGCACGCGCATTTTCGTCTCGTGTTTTAGCCTAAGGAAAATGAAAATAAATACATTGACGTGCACGGAGTATATTTATTATTGAACTTTAAAAATTGTTGTCAAAAATATGCATCACGAACGGGGTTTTACGAATCTTGCTAATTGAAAAGCACGTGCGCGACGGCTGTGACTGGCCTACAGTACGTTTGCACAATCCGGTAATTCATCTCAGTCACTTATCCGAAGTTGACGTAAGAAAGTGAGTTGCATTGTTGAAAGAAGGTCTCACTCAGAGGGTCGAGGTAAATCGACTGAATCTGAGTCAATCAGATGTGTCGAGAGTGTGGCGTCGGTACCGGGAAATCGGTGGCTACATCCGCCGGTAAGGAGCCAGTCGTAGGTGCGTGACAACGGAGAGAGACGATTGATTTTTCGTTTCAATATCCTTCAGAAATTGACTATGACTGGCGTTGATCTCAAGCAAGATCTGAGTGCGGCCAGACGTGTGGTCGCCAGCACTTGGACAGTGAGAAAAAGATTGAGGCTAGCCAACCTGACCCCAAAAAAGACAGCTACGGGTCCCAAGCTGACTGCAGTCCAAAAGCAAAGCCGACTAAAATTTGCTCGCGAACATCTCCATTGGGTCCTCGGCCACTGAAGTCAGATATTCCCCGACGAGTCCATGATGTGCCTATATGGCAACGACAGGAAACGTCGGGTCTGTAGAAGGCCAGGGGGCGATTTGTTTATTGCTCTATTCAGTATACTGTCGCATGTGGAATTGGCTGTTGCATATTCTGAGCAGGCATTTCCATGCAGGGAAACACGCAGTAAATGTAAGATAAAAAATGCAATGGAGATAATTTTGCGTATAAAAGGGAATTTAAAAAAGTTCTTTAAACAATCAGGATGGACCTAAAAATCTAATGACTTAACCGTAACAGAAAAATTTGCCTCGATCAGTTTCATTCATGTGGGAAAAATGATGTTAATGTTCTAAAAAGGACAAATCATTTCCCGCTTCTGTGCCCTAGAGGTAAAATGTCATAACTACCAAATTACTGATAGTCGGGTTACTGACTCGAATAATATTGTATTTTCTGGTGGTAAACTGGAGAGAAGGTTAAAAACCATGATTTAAAACATTTTAATAGTGGAAGGTAAACGATCTTAACATATCACCCATTTGTTTAACCCCCCCCCCTTCAGTAATAACGAAATCAATTTATCATTCAAATTGTCAGCAAATGATATATGTGATTGGTGTGTCCAATTTACGACAATGATAAAGAATACCAATGAAGAAGGTTGTAGGCGAACTATGAAGCGAACTTGGCTGAATCAAAACTCAGATATGAGATTTGAGAAAACTTGACCAAACTATCTAAACATCACTGAGCTGTATGAGATGAAACAGTCTGGGTACAAGGTGCTTGTGAGGCCTCGTGTCACTGAAGAACTGACTATCCAATCAGATAACTGCGGACGAAACAGAAATTTTACTATCGTGGCGAGCTACCTTTGGTTACCAAGAATATTAAGCTTCATTAAGAATGGTCAACTATAGGTTCCTCTCTCAGAGGGTAACATCCATATGGAGATAGATTAATCGTGCATTCGATTACCATGTAAACCCCTTGGGATTGATAACAATTCATGTGTCAGTGTAAATTACAGGAAGTTTTAGAAAATTGCGACACAGCGATGGAAGGCCTAAAAATTTTGTTTGATCGAAAAAAGAATACAGAGCAAGCAAATTTCAAAATCAATAAGGTAGTACGCCTGTAGTTGAAAAAAGAAGAAGAAATTCTCTATTATAAGTCTTCTTTTTCTGGTGAAAACTTTAAAATGGTAGATATAAAGGGGAACACAAGACAAGCAGTAAAGTGGCATGAAAACATTCCCCAGGCAAGATCCAGTCGAAAAGGCACAAGCAGTGTCGAGTAATGAGACTTAGCAGCACTTCTAAAGTAGAGTGTTTCCATAATTTTTATGAGTCCTCCACACACCAGGAAAATAGTACTTTTCATTGGTGTTGTGAAAAAAGACATAGTTTGTTAAATAATTTTTGATTATTCATTTTGAAGTTCAATTGCGTTGTTTAACTCTTCAATGCAAATAAATAATTCTTAACGTTTTTTGGCAATATTTTGCCATTATTGTGTGTTTGCAATTGTTTGTTGGTCACCAAAATCAATCGCAACTTCATTAGCAGAAAATGTTGAAGTGAAGTAGACTGTCGTAATTGCTCCCCTCATTATTCTTATACGACGATACTTTTTGTGGTCAGCTAATATCAGTCGAAAAGCGTGCCAAATGAGTTCTTCTTAAGAGAATAATTTAAGGGTGAAGTTTACAAACATAATATATCCAATATCTCATGAAATTAGATGTTTTCTTCAACACATGTTAGAAAAAGTGATGAAGAACTTCAAAATACAATTTCATAGTGCATCAAAAAATGATAAGATATTCAGCTCTTCACGGGTCGTTTCGTTTCTAATGTGATCAAATTTTGAATACATGTTTACTTCTCTTCAAAATCTTATTGCCATGGTTTATATATATATTGCTTTTGCCTTACTTTTAAGGATCTCACTGCCACATAGCAAAGTTGGCATAGTCATTGTGTTATAGAACTTTATTCATGTATCTCTTCTACAGCATTGCCCTAGAATTTTCTTAATTGTTCCAAGAATTCTAGCTTATTTTCAACATTTTTATTGTCATCCTGTGTGACATCACGGCTGAGGTACTTGAAATGCATTAGCTGTTGGAGTACCCTGTTGCTTAATCATATCTTTGATCTTTGTCGTAAAATGCCATTATCTTATTTTTAGACTTCCAATTCTCACAGTTGTGTTCCTGTGATATGATATTTAACAAAGTACGGCCTTCTATAAATTTGTTTCGGAGAGTGCAATAATGGCTTGATTTTTATACAATTGTATACTTTTAGGTGCCTTAATTTTCCATATTTTTTTCATTCAATTATGTCAAAAATATATATTTATATAAAACGTAGGTGACAGACAAGAACGTTATCTGTTTGGTTGATATAAGTTAGACCTGTGGCTTCGTCATTATGGTTATATATTAAAATAGTAGTAGGTCTGTACAAACTTTTGATTACTTCGATTAAATGTTTTCGGAAATCTTTTTGATTTAAAATATTCCATAAATTTTGTGGTTAATTCTATCTTTAAACGAGATTATAGGTTGTGCGTGTGTATATACAGGGTTGTATCCAGAAGTAGTAGGACTGTTTTTTTTCCGCGCGCGCGGAGCGATTGAGGGAGTCTGCAAGGCCGGATGTTATGGAGGGGAGCCTTGGGAACAGGTTTCGACCTGCGGCAGTCGCCTGCGTGCGTTAGTTGAGTGTGGACCTCCTGTTGTGACGCCCCGTCGTCAGTTGCGATGGAGCGAAATTTGGAGCAGCGGTACGCCATCAAGTTTTGCTACAAATACGGCCCGGAAACAAACCGTTAGAGCGAAGAGTGGTTGATTGCATTTTTTGACCGTCGTGGCATTGTCCATAAGGAGTTTGTACCTCCTGGACAGACTGTAAATGCAAGATGTTATGTGGAAGTCCTCACATGGCTGCGAAATCGGATCACATGCGTGCAACCAGACATGGTAGAGAAGTGGAAGCTCCACCATGACAACGCGCCCTGCCACGGCGCGTGGATTGTGAGGGATCTCCTGGCCAAATTCGGCGTTTTCACGTTGCTTCACCCGCCTACAGCCCTGATGTGGCACCGCCGGACTTCTTCCTGTTCCCCCGGATCAAGAGGCAGGCAGCTCAAGGGGCATCGTTTCGACTCGGTGGAAGCAGTCCAAGCGGCAACGACGAGGGCGCTTGACAGCATCCCGGAGGACAACTTCCAGAAGGCCTTCGCGACCTGGAAGGTCGCGCCAGAAGTGTGTGGATGCCCAAGGGGCCTATTTTGAAGAGTATTAAGTCGATATACCAAAATGTTCAATAATTTTTTTTTTATAATCATTCCTACTACTTTTGGATACCAGCCTGTATAAAATAAAAATAATGACGAAACCCTTCGCTCCGCGTAGAGGTAGAACTTGCGCACTCACAGGTTAAGGCTCCCATACGTGCGCCCTCACTAGTATGACCATAAATACTCAGAATTATTTTTACTGAGTAAATATGCCACCCGACAGACATTCAAGCCCAGAATTGAACTCGGGTCCGTCCACACCGCAGTCATATATATACAATTATAAATAAAAATGACAAATTCAGCAAAACAACTAAAGCGCTACAAATAGCCAGAGACAACGAGGTAAACGGCATTTCTGTCTGCTGTCCACCTATTTAAACGAAAAACACTGAACACTCAGAAAATATTAATAAGAACAAATAATAAATGCGTATTAAAAACATTGAAATAAAGACAATAAAGAAAAATGTAATGAACATGGAGTAAATATTTAGGCAATAGCGGTGAAAAGAAATTAAATACAGTGAAAGCTTTAAACAGATTAAAAATGTTAAGGTTAATAAGTTATTTGTTATGTTTAGGTAGTTATATAATTTAAAGGGTATTAAAGGTTTTGCTAGACAATCTTCTTCTAAAAGAAAAGAAATAGCTCGAGACAATCTACTGATAAAAAAAAACTCAACGATTCTCTAAACAATGTGATGGTTACACTTGACAATCTTGGATAAAATATACAAAATAATTATATGATTTAAAAGAAGTTTTGTAACGTTAGTTACGAATAAAACATTAAGTAGAAAACGTTAAAATTGAAATCCAAAATTTGCAATAAATATTCCTACTGATAATAGCCTCATATAAAATGAAGTTGAAGGTATTTAATAACAATTAGGATATTTTTGGAGTATCTTGTCAGGTACCTTCCCTTCCGATTAATTTAAAAATTCAGTAACTACTTCTTCATTTCTTTCTCACTTTCAAAGTGTTTTTCTCAAAAATAAAATTAACTGAGAAAGCAATTATCTCTAGAGTAGAGTTTGAATAAAAAATGAATGGTAAAAATGTTCAGAACTCCCGAGGGAGTTGTTTTGGAGAAAAATAATATTACTAAACAAGGTCTCTTCGACAATTTTCACCGATTATTCAGTATTACAATATGCCTCAGAAGGCAGTTTCAGTGAACTTCCTTAATGCAGATTCACATATTACACTGTGCGTAAGAGCTTAGCTTGCGGACTAGGAGGTTAAGACCCCCAAATATGTCCGTTGGTGCTTTGGATAACCGTATAATTATTTCTTGTTCGAAATGAACGCAGGTACTCAAATATTGTTGGTAGCTGAATAGGCCACCCTTTAGGCATTCTGAATCCAGGATCCATCTGTGCCACAGCCAAGCGCCTTGATCACTCGATCTCAAACTGGCGATTTTCTACGAACATGTATTCAAAAAATACAATAAAATACTTCCAAGATTTTTTTGTATTCACTGCTAGACTATTGTGGCCACTACGTACAAATTTTTGCCATATCTAAAGTGATTGGTAACAGTTTCATAGATTATTGTGCGAGAAACTTGAGAAAATTAGACGTGGATTTCGTAAGGCACAGATATAAACAACATAATGCAACAAATTGTCCACAAAGACAGCTGGTGCATTTCTCAGCATTATGGCACAAAGAAATCGAAAAACTTTATAATCTAATCCAAATTAGTACCTAAATAGGCAAACAAAATAAAATAAGAAAAGCAATCATCAACAGCTGTAAACCGTTTGCAAAAATTGGAATAATAATGGGGTAATAAGGCGTTATCCAAGTTCGAGAAAAGCAAAGCCCTGAATAAATCTAAGATAGGGTAGAAGTGAAGAAGGATTCGTCTTAATGTTTGTAGAATTTTTCTTTTAAAATGGTGGAAGATGGAAAACGACCAGTGAAAATAATACGCTCACACTGTTTCTGTGTTATCTCAAAGACGACTATAAACACACACACACAAATCTGCAATTAAGTGGTTACTTCCAACCCGCTCCGTTTCGACTTGGTTATAAAATTATAGCCATAAAACGAACACCAAATCGTAAACAAATAAAGATAAGATCAGAATGAGGTTAATTACAATCCACCTACTTTTCAGGTGAATACGCCGCCAAGGAATAGAAAGCTGACGATTAGTCATGGGGCATTAAGAAGAGTTGCGTTATTGAAACCGCTGTTAGATCTAATTAGATGGTCAGAATGAAAGCTGTAAAAAAGCAAAAGCAATTTAACGGAAGATGATCCGTTTTTGATAGAACTAATGCAGTTTGGGATATCTTTATTCCTAGCATTTTTAACGGTAAGCTAAGTTTGAATGCAAAAGTTTTAAAAAAGCGAGAGTTTTGAATTAATATCATCAATCTTGTTATTCTACCAGGAAATTAATTTTGTAAAGATAAGAATAAAAAATTATCTAAATATTCCTTATTGTTGTTATTTTGTGGACAGTTTAAGAAATTTGTAGTATAGAGTTTAGCCCAAATTGGAAGCTCGATTTAAATTTTAAATAAAACTTTTTTAATTGATTTTATAATTGGATTTTTATTGAGAATTAAATAATCCCATTTTCGATTAAATAGGGAAAATTGTGTTGTGCAAATAGCTACCTTAGCTTCGGATCAATTTCATCGATAATATGTCGAATTTCGTTCTTGAGGTTTTGTGGATTGCTGAACTCCACGATGTTAAATCACCAATCTTGTATCCATATTATCTAATTGGTTCGAAAAATACCGGAATATCATATAACGGTACCACTCTGTATTCACATTTATATCATTTCCAGCATGGTCTTCAAGGAAGAATAAGCCCACGTGACGCCCAAAATTCACACCAAACAGCGACTTATTGGGAGTGCATTTGCTTCTCATGAGTTACAAGAGGATACCCCAAATCCCAAATGCAGCAGAGATTGCAAATCTACTTCACGATGATCTGGAAACCAATTGAATTGTGCTCAGTGAGAATGGTCAGCAAGCTAAGCCTCTCGTACCAGTTGAATTTTGTACGTATAAAGGTGTAATTCTGTAATGAATATTTGTTGAAGAGACTTTTAGCAACACTTTAATTAACTATGGCACTCTTTTCATAGGACCTTATCCCACACTGATATGGACTAAGTCTTGTATCTATTACCAATTCAATTTCATCAAATTTTATAATCAATCTTGAAGTGCACTAATAAAATTCCAGTATTCCTGATTTTCTTGATTTCAAGAACTATAACCGGAAGTAGAAGAGGAAGAAGGACCAACATCCGATAGCTCTCCAATTATACTAACTCTTAGTAGGAATATAATAACCAAGCAATCACATCAAAAGTATCGGTTAGGAAAATTTGCAATTAGAACTCAACGAAAGAATAGAGTTGAACGTACCTACCAAACCAGTAGAGAGCAACTAGAAAATGAATGAAAAACTCATTAGATACCCAAAAAGCTGGAGAAATTAAAAAAAACGAACAGTGCCAATTATTCCAAAGAAATACGTGATTTTGTGAAAGGAAAGAGCAAACAAAAATAAATTATACGACTAGACTCAATAACTAAATAGAGAAATCAAGGAAAAAACAAATCTAACTAAAGTACAGATTATTTACTCTGGAAAGCTAGAAGGAAATTAAACTGATCAGTTTAACAAATCCCACTCATGTGAGAGAAAATGGCGCATGTGAATGAGATAGTAAGCAAAAAGCAGATCTGTTTGTCGCACACATAGAAAATATCTTTCAATCCAACGACAAACTTGAAGTAATTGATTAAGCAGAGTAATACAAGAAACTCAAAAAATAAAAAGAAGTTAAAGAAATAAAAAAATCAACCCAAAAAAACCGAGATCCGACCTAGTTACTGATGAAATATTAAACCAAGGAAGGCATAAATAAACTTACTCATGGACGAAAACTATAACTGAAAAGAAGCAACTGGTTCAAGTACATCGAATAACATATATCGCAGAAAAATGTCTTGAAGAAAAAAATACGCTCAATCATCTTTCTGGATGTAGCTGGAGTATTTGACAAAGTCAGACAAAGACCTAATCATGAAATTAAAAAGTTGTTTAGTACGGTATGTGCAGCTCTTGGAATCATATATAACTCAACGAACTTTCAAAGCTAAGCAAGATGGATGCTCAGAACTTAAAACAATAAATGCAGGAGTGCCCCAAGGAAACCTGATGGGACCAGTACTTTATCTGTTGTACACACGTGAGGTACCAGTAGTAAATAAAATCTAACTAGGCACATTTGCTAATGATACTACACTATAGAGAAAACAGAGCTAATCTCTAAAGAAATCGCGTATAAAGATAAATCAAAACATCTGTTCATGTTAACTTTACAAACAAAAAAATATATTATCACTTGATAGAATTGAATGACAGCCAAACACTTGCGTCTTAATCTGCATGCCAAGCTTATTAAATCGAAAGAACCCTTGAAAAAGCATACTGGGGAGTTAAAACTCAAACATGTATTGGCTGTTGGGAAAAACTCACAGCTGTCTATCAAAAACAAATTACTGGTCTACCAGCAGCTTCTTAAACTAATGTGGACAATTGGATTCAGCTGTGAGGCTGCACCAAAGAAAGAAACTATGGTTTCCTCCAAGTTCCAAAGCCAAATACTAAGGAATTTTCTAAGTACTCTTTGGTATGTTCGGAATGAAGATCTTCACAGAGAACTCCTTGAGAGGACAATCAAGGAAAAAATCAAAGTTGCCAAGAGTCACGAGGAGAGGCTTCAAAAACATCCAAACATTGAAGTGCTTCAACATCTAAATAATCAACAACCTTTTGCCGATGATACTGCAGTTTTTGCAATAGAAAATACCATAGATGAGACGGCTAATCTCTAAAACGCAATAGATAACATAAAAATAGTTTAACCCTCTAGTTTCGAACGTAGGTTACACGCCCCATGGGTGGGGGGCAATTTGATTTTAAAGAGGGGCACTTCGAGAATGGGTTAACAGCTAATAGTTCTTTAGGCTTTCTTCACGTGAATAGAACTTTAGTTTTTGAATAATAAGAATTGCGCATTACGGGAGGGAGGGAGAGGTTAATCAGGATTTTAGAGAAGCTTATGTCATCAAACACACACTAGATCAGTGATATATGTATAATCGTCTACCTTCAAATATAAAGAGTGGGACCCACACGCCCAAAATTCACCTCATAAAACCGTCGACTGTGCCAAGTAAAATCTGGACCGCTAGCTAGCCAAGCGTCCGTAATTAGTCATTAGCTACCGGCTACAACTCCTAGACGTCGCCTACGTGCCGCTCGAAAACCGTAAGCCGAAAAAATTCGCGCGGAGAGATCCTGCGCGGAGCCAGTCTATCTCGCCTTGCCTACTTTCTATCGGTTTTTTAGGAACTGATAAAGCGGCCGATTTATTACCTTGAACGTGAAATTTTTAGCGTCCGGCGGTCGTTGACCGCGCGCTGTTGCGAAATGTTACATATTTAAAAGGCGGATACAGTTACGAATTTCACAACGCGATCGTCCCCCAAAACGAAGCACGCGCTGGCCGTTTAGCAACAAAGCCGCCTCCGGTGGTTTTCAGGAAACTGGGGCAAACTGAAAGACCGTACACAATTTCGTTGCAAAATCGATGCAATGTAGACTATCGGACGACGCATGAGGAGAATTAAAAGTTGCTGCAAAGTCTGGTCAGGTCGTTTATCTTAACTGGCTGGACGAGTCAGTTGCCTCCCACACAATGCCTTAAACATAGAAACCGGAATATCAAACAAAATTACAGATGATGTGCATCAAAACATGTCCGTATAATGTCTTGATAAATTGTAATAAAAAAAAGTTTTTGGAAATGTTAAGAAGAACAAAGCTTTATGCTCTTAGTCCAACTCTATTTTCTCAATAATCATTCAACTGAAATTTTCAAAGAGAAATGTCACGACTTCTGCAATTAGTCCAAGTTCGGTCATTTTTTTTTCTTATTTAGAATACATGCAATATTTTTTCTAAACAATTGTTTAATAAAGTGTCAAAAACTAAGGCCATCGCTGTTAAGCTCTTTGAATTTTCTTTGCGTCGATTCGATTCACCCATTCACTATTTTAATACCACAAGAAACTTCAGTGAAATATTTATGTCTACATTTGGACAACAAACTTAATTGGAATAAAAGGGAACAAATAGATTTAAAAACAATAGAACTCAATTGGTTAATTGGTAGGAGAGCTCATTTAACAATAGAAAATAAGATCATAATTTATAGGTATAGAGCTTTGGGGGTGTACCGACCATTCGAACATCGTAATCATCTAGAGATGTCAATCTAAAATAGTAAGAACCACGAAACGTTACATGTCGACCTAAAAATCTCAAAAGTAAAGGAAATTATCCATGATAGAAAATTAAATCACCATAGACTTTAATATTGCTTAAAAAGTCATAAGTAAATAGTATGTAAGTGAATTGGTTTGCGTCACGAACCATCCATTGAAAGTTCGCTGGGGTTCAGTTGGGAAGATCTTCTGGCCATAATCTTTTCAGTCTTCTCTCAACAGGTGGCTGATTGAATGGTTTGTCTGAGTTGACTACTATGTCCTGTACAACTGTTTTTGTAATTGCTGGTCTCTGGTTTGATTACTTCCGAGATGAATGGAATTTCCAGATGATTGGAAACGTACCATAGTATGTTGGCTATCCTTGGGATAGTTTTTGACTGGAATGTTTCCAATATTTTGGTATTGGATGGTTTACTGCACCTTCAGCGTTCGACTCCTTATGTCCAGATCTGTTTTATGATAGCTTTATAGGTTTCCATGAATAATTGAGATTTTCTATTAATTAGCCAGTTCATATTTTTAATTTTTAGATCCAACTGTTTTCTTTTGGCTTTTATATAAGCTCCCTAATTAAGTTTTTGATCCAGGTGCATTCCAAGATACTTAACTTCTTCTTTGATAGGAATAGGTATGTTGTTTATGCTAAGTTGCGTGCTGTTGATTCTCTGGTTAGTGAATAGTTAATAAGATAGCCGTATCGTCAGCGAAAGTGGAATGTCATTAGTGTACCACTAGATAAAGATATTGGCCAAGCACACTACCCTGCGGCACTCCCGATTTGATATAGTGATAGTCAGATAATACGTCATCGCTTTTTACCTCATAATATCACTCGCTAAGGTAGCACTTTAGAATAAGGTATACTTAGTCAGTAAAGTTATTTTTATTTTGGAAAGTAGTTGTATGTGTTGAAAATCAAGGAAAACAGAATCACATATCTTCTTGTCTTCAAGGCTATCTTTGATTTGATTGACTAATCTGTGGCACTGTTGTATGGTGGAGTGGTTCTGACGAAAGCCAAATTGATAATTTGGGATAGTATTGTCCAAGGAATCGCTTTCTAGTATTCTATTGGGAAAATAGTCTTTCAAAGAGTTTAGTCACAATAGATAATAGGCTTCTAGGTCTGTAAGAGCTACGTTTCCTCGGAGGTTTACCGGGTTTGAGTATCATCAGGATCTGGCCATATTCCTATTATGCTGGGAAGTAGCAAAGGCGTAATATGCTGCTACAGATTGTCGTGATTAGGAGAACTGCTTTTCTTGAAAGATTTTTTAATATTTCTGCAACAATCAGGTCATTACCAGAAGCTTTGCGTGGGTTTAAGAGTTTTATTTCTCTGAGAACTTCTTCCTTAGTGAATGCTTTCATCGGTAAAGATAACTGGCAAGATGTATTTGGGAAATCTTCAATCTCTAAGTCATCGTTGGTTGTTTCAAGTAGGGAGAATACATTTGATAGGTGCTCGACAAATGTGTTAGCCTTAGCAAGATTTGAGCGAGCCTATGTTCTGTTCGTTTTTCTAATTGGTGGAATACTTATTGTAGGTATTTTAAGATTTTTAGCAGCCTTCCACATCCGGAGAAAGCTTCATAATATTTGTTTTGAAGAACTCTTTTTTCAGCATCGTGCAGAAAGGATTCGTTGTTCTTTGGAATCTTTGTCTAACTTTTCGTTTTTCTTCTATGAGATTTTTGAAATGTAGCGGAAAGTGATGATTAGCTTGCATCGTCCTGAGTTTAGTTGGGGTTCATTTCCAAGCAGCTTCTTGGATTATTTGTAACAGGTGTTGGAGAGCTTCCTTTATATCCTAAATATTTTTTAGGCTAAATTCAATTTCATATGAGTTTGGAATAGATCTCAGTTTTTGGTGCAGAGCCGGAGAAGTACTCAGGTTAGTCATAATAATAGGGTTGTGGTCTGAGCTAAGGATTCAATAGCACTATTTACCCCTCCAATGACACCAAAGTCCAGTAAGTCAGCTCTCCTGTCGAAAGAAAAATTCATATTGTTTTGTTCGATCCCTTTAAGTAGCGCTCTATCTTTCGGACTGATGAGTCCGGAGCTCCGAGCTGTTCCAATCTCCAGTTAATAGGAAATTGGATCCTAGCTGGAACAGGTAATCTCTATATTCCTCGGAAACAATACGGTGTATGAGTGGACTGTAGATTGTAGCAACTGTCATAGGCCAAGGGAAGGTTTCAAGATTTATAATAGGGCTTTGAATTTTATTTGTAATGTATGGTTGGAGGGCATAATGTTTTAACGATCATCTAATGATAATAGTCGAGTCTGCATGAGCTGCTCTTCCATCAGGGTAGTTTGCGAAGTAGACTGTATAGTATGGTATTTTTATATAAGTTCGTTCTGTATAGTGGCTTTCAGAAATAAGCAGGATGTCAATTTTGTTCATTTCTAGAAATAAAGTCTTGGATCTTAGATATGGTTAGAAATTCCATTTGCATTCTACGCTGCTGTTCTTAGTATTGTAGCCATTATCTAGCTAATTTATTTGTGACAGTAGTGAGCATTGATAGAATCATACTGTTTTGGTTTAATAATTGCGAGAACATGCTTTTAAATTCGTTGAGGAAGTTGTCCAGTTTGTCTACTACGACAGAATTATTGTTGTTATTGGTTTGTTGTATTAAGGTATCAGCTGTAGCTTGAGCATCACTAACATAGTTAGGTTTAGGTAGAAGTTACTTAAAGGAGGTTGGATGGGGTAAGTTGGGAGTCTGTCGTTGTCGGGCGGTTGCTTTATCTTCTTACAGATTTTAGTATCATGTGAGCCACCACACTTGACACATTTATAGGGTCCCCTGCAAAGTGACTTTTAGTCATATTTCATGACTTCATGTCTGATATTCATAATTTATCTTGGCGATTGAAATAGTACGCTGTAAATTCCAAATTACAAATCTATACGCCCTAGTTTGCATGACCTGATACATATGATGAATTATGTTTTCACTTCTGACGTGATTTATTAATTTCCTATATGTTTCAGGTGTTTTGGGGTTTATTTTGACAGTGTTGTTTGATAGAGTTTTAGTAATATAGTTTCATCTTCGCTGACCAGTGCTAGGTCTTCTAGCATCTCCTTATAATTATTCACCCCATATATGTAAATTAGAGGTGGAGTTGGTTTTTTTGCCACATTGCTTTTAGTTATTTTCTCAGTTGTGTTAGCTTTGTTTTTATCTGTTGGACTTCATCGTAAGAGTTCGACATGATTTCATATCCGTTAGAGATTTCTTTTTTTAACGCTGATAAACCCAAGAGTGTTTGTTTGGTTTATCGTCTGCGTCATTATCTTTGTTGATCTTTCAAGATCCATATTACTATTTTTGTTTGAGGATAATATTACTGTGTTATTTGTGTTAGGATTATTAATCTGTTGTACGTAGACAGATTTTTGGTTTATTCCTGTTTGATACGGAGGATTAATATTGGATGTTGCTTAATTATAGCACATGGGAGGGAATTGTGTATTTAATGAAATTTGCTCGGGTTAACTGGGACATTGCGGCATTGATGTATAGTTATGAGGTGCAATTAGCATGATATTTTGTAAGTATAAATTAAAAGCCTCGGGCTGTTCCCTGTAGGGAACATGTTACATGACGTTTGCGTGCAAAATTTAAAATTAAAATTAAAATTGTCAAATAAATACGCCTGGCCATAACAAGGCTGTACTTTTTATCGCTGTAAGAGGGCAGGTATAAACGGCTCGCCACATATCCGCTTGGCTTCGATGCACAAGCCGTACTCCCATAGAAAATTAGAGTCGCACTAAAATCCATTAATACACAGCTAAGACAATGAGACGATGTCCAACAGACTTGTAATAGTTTGAGATCGTGTCAGCTAGTCCACCTCCAATCCAGTCCTTTAGCTTATAGAATGCTCTGATTACTAAATAAATAAATAAATAAAAAGTTTTTCGATGTTGGTATGTGGTGGTTACAAAGTCATTTGAAATTATTTAAATTCTGGTGTTTAAAACGGTAATGAGGTCATTTTACCTTCTTTTATGCCGCAATAGCCTTCCAAAATTTGATCACCCTATAGCTTTTTGGTGAGTTCTATTTTTTGGATTACGTCTTTGTTATTGTTTTCTATTAGTGTAGAATCCACTGTACTACTATTTTTTATGTTCAGGTCACTTCTTCAAATACTTCTTGTTTCTATTTTGTTGTCTTATCAATCACGTTTCATGGTCTGATTGTATTTTGTTCAATTTATTAGTTTATGCAAATTGTTATCGATTCGCAACTGTGATTAAACTATTTACAACACTTGACTAAGGTTTGATCAGAAGGTCTTTTAGTACAAATCCGGAAACCGGAAAATTTTTCACCTAAATCTAATCACTGTTCAAATTGGAAATAATAAAAATGAGAGATGCCTAGAACCTCATCAATGTCATGTATTTATTCTGCGATGTGTCATAATTTTATTAAGGATTTTCAATGTAGCAACTGCTTTTGAACATCTTCAATGAGGGTGTGCCAGGCGCTAGCGCTTAGGCGAGGAGGTAGTCGACTCAGATTCCAATGCTTTGGGGCGGGCGGTACCAGATTTAAATTAAAATTGCCGGATGGCGGTAGACAGACCTTTTGTCGGCATAAATGATTAAGATTGATGTCAAGTCTTCAAGTAAATCAAGTTAATCCACTGATTTTTGTGGTAGGTTTGCGATTCCTAAGAAGTTTTGCTCCTGATCAATTTTTGGCCAGCTACTCATCAAAATACTGAGAAGCGCAGAGTACTCCTTTCCTCAGACATAGTCTGCTTCTACATGACGCAACGCTTTTTTCTTGATAAGAGATGCTACTAATTACATCAGTGGAAATGATATAAATACAATTTTTGTTGGAACTCTCAGTAATGGCCGCCATAAAATCTTCAAATCAATTAAAACTGCTCAACTTGAAGAAAGTTACACTTCCCATTGTTTTCTAAAGGCGTTTAAGCACATTGGGTACTTTTGGTGATCTTTCCCACCACCGATAAACTAGATATTGTGAAGGATATACTGCGTAAATGCACCAAAAATGCCTTATTTTTACCTTCACCGGCAGTAAGCTTTAGCGTTTTTTTTTTGTCTGTAATTATGAACAGTTCTTAAAATTTGGGTTACTATAAAATTAAGTGCGATATGCGAAATCAAAAGAGATAACCAATTTATCACGTATGCATGCATATGAAATTTTTAATAAAAAAAAACTAATATGTAGTAGTAGAATAGTTAAGCCCACGGCCGCATTGTGGGGAGAGTGCAACTCAGAGGACTCATACTAAAAGTGTCTCTGCTGTTACCAAAAATTCTTATGAAAAGAGGGATATTACAGATAAACTATTTGAATGCAAATAAAAGAAATCTTAACCAACGGAGTAGAACTTTTTATAGTTTAGAAAGAAAACGACAAAAACGAAGACACCGTTAGTCATTAAAGCGGAGGATCGTGAATTGTAGATAATACAACAGTTAAAAGCAACCTCAAGGAGGATTTTCCACATTAATTTTTGGTACATGTGAAACTGCCCAGAGTTTAAGAAGTTGACGTGAAAAACAAATCATCTTATAGATTTCACGAGTATCTACCTTTGTGTGGCTGCTGATTTCTATAGGATCGAAGGATATATAGATTAAAACGGGTAGTACTTTTTACTATAAGAGAAACCGCTCCAAACAATAAGATGAAAAGTACTGATAACATTTGGTGATCACTTGGTTAAAGAAAACCTTCTTAATGCAATATTACCAATTTTTCATCGTTGTGCGACATATGCACAAGAATAAGACCATCAGATAGTGTCTCCCCTATTAAAATATTTCCACGCATTCAATTAAGCGGTCCTTGAGTGCGCTCTGTGTGTGATTCATACCCACTTTTAAAGGTGTGCTAAGCAAGTATTTACTTCAAAAAATCCATGTGATCATCCCCATTGTGCATTTGGGAAAAAATTTCAAAAAAAATTCGCTATCAGTACCAGGTGCGCTAGAGAAAAAATTTCTGCCTGCGAACTTAAAAGGGAGTGCGATGGTGTACGCAAGAGCACAAAGTGCTGTCTCCTGAACGTGAAACAGACATTAATAGAGTCTGAAAGAGCAAGCAAAGTAGTTGTGATATTAAGAAATCCCCTCCATGGAAAGAACCTGAACAAGACAAACTTGAAGACTTTACTGATCAATGTTTACGATAAATGACGAAATAGCCGCTCAAAATTAATATGTTAGAGCGATATCAGCCTTAATACAAAATTAGTGCACTATAACACTTAAAATTTAAGATGGGCGGAAAATAGGAGTTTGCTTAACTAAAAAAAGGAAGAGATAACTCTATTAAATTTGGGCATCCAAATAAAGGCGTTAAATCCCCAAGATTAGAATCCAACACGTACTTGATATCCGTTTTAGTGTTTCCTTCTATAGAAAAATGATAGATAAACTTAATATTTTATTTATTACGTGAAGGACTGGCACCGCAATAGCATAAAGGTTACTCTTTTACGTCTACTTTATGAATTAATTCTCTAAACAGGAAAAATATGATAAAATTGAGAATAAAAATATATTTAAAAATAAAAATACAACAATGTTAAAAAACTACTATAACACAACATGTCAACAGATAAAGACACTAATGACATTTATTTACTAAATATCCTATAATATTATCGCCCTCCCTTCAACTTGAAAATATTATTTAGTTACTGCCACGAAATGAATAAATGATATATGATTTTAAGAGATTTTAATGTACGAATTGGTGATAGAATAACCTCTAGGGTTAAACAACGTTTTAAAGAAGATACATTTAAGAACAGTGGAAAACTTATGTTAAAAATCTGTCCAAGTAGTTATTTAAAGTGTAACAATACATTCCCCAGTCATAAACTACAATATAAATACACGTTTGGGAATACCCGAGGACATCAGTCAATGATAGATTATACATTCTTCACAAAAACTAGACATTAGAACTCTAAATTCGGCTAATATGGGTAGCGACTATATCTCGTTACTTGGAGAATAACATTAAAATCCAAGAAAACGTTTATTGAGCCAGGAAAAAGCACACAAAGGACACATAGTGAATTACTTTGAGACACAACTATAAAATGGTTACACTAAAACAGCTTAAAAAAGAAGAAGAAGACGACGTTAACAACAGGCGGGGAAAGTTAAAAAAGAGCCTAACAAACATAGCCAATGAGGCTCTTGAGAGACGAAAGAGGACTCAACGAAGATGAATATTTAAAAAAAAAGCATGATTTTGCGAAAAATTTGAAGGAATATACAAAAAAATTAAGACGCATTCGAGGAAGTACAAATAACAGAAACCTATGAGGAGTATAAGAGAATCTGCAAAGAGACAAACTCATCAGTAAAATAAACCAATAGAACAAACATTTGTAAACCTTTCAAAAAAAATGGAAATTGATTTTGTGGGCTTCAGAAACAAAAAAAAGAAGCAAATGAATTAATCACAGCTCAAAGAAATTTTATCAGAAAGGAAATCCTGAAACATAACCAAATGTAAAATGGTAATCAACGACGTTGTGCTAATAGAATAGCAGCTGTAGAAAAAGCACTTGAACACTGAAGACTTGAAAGAGCCAAAACAGAATGCCTAATGAGATACTCAAATAATTTGAGATTCTAATTGGTAAGATTCTTTGTTGACATAAAATTCTGTGCGAATAGATAACCAGTATAACCATCTTCCTATTCGAGAAAGGTGATCAGAAGTTCAAACTGTAGGGAATAAATTTGAGAAAATGCCAGTAAACAACGGCATACAGCAGGGAGATTCACTAAGCCCGCTATTATTTAACATTATACGAAAACGTAGAATAGGTAACATCAAAGAAAGGTTCCTCAACACAAAGAAAAAATGGAACCAGCACAGAATTGTTAGGATAACAAAAGACAAATCTCCGATGGGCTGTAGGAGCATTGGAAGGCCTAGAAAGAGATGGAGTGATGACATCAAAAATGCACAAATACAGACAAAGAAGAACGAAAAAACAGGCAAACTTATGTCTATATAAAGGAGAAAAGAAGGAAAAGAAGAACTAGAGATTTTTACGTTTAATTAGACTCAAGTGAGCAAACGTGTGAAGAATAAGCATTACGATTACGATGGACAACATTATTAATTATGGAGAGATAACGGGTAAAACGATTTAATCTACATTTATTCCACCAACCCAATACTTCACTAATTTTATTTCGTTGCCTCGTCAATTGCACTAAAATAAAGTTAACTTCTTTTTCTCAAATTAGACAGAAAATTCTTCCTAGCAATAATTTAACGGGAAAATAAGAATAGCCTGACAACTGAAGAAGAAACATCTCATTAAGCTTTGAGTTATCCTAAAATGTAGGCACTAAAGCTCAGTAGTAAGCTTAACAGGCTCCTGTCGCAAGTAATATTCTTTCTTTAGATATTACCTTCTAATGGGATGTTATCTAAGCAGAAAATTTAAAGCAAGAAGGCGGCATACAGAGGCACTTTCTTAACTGCAGATATATTTCAGTGAGAGTAAGACGACTTACTTAGAGAATACACTCACGTTTACAGATAATCATAATAATTGTTGAGTATGGAAGTTTCTGATTAACTGCCAGTTACAGACTTGTTAAAATGCAATTATTTTGTTTGCAGAAAAGAACGAGCTAGCTAACCAAAGCAGGCAACACGGAAGCTTAGAATACACATACATATACATAAAACTGGTCGCTGGTGTAATAAGACAGAAATTCTGTATCTGTTGCAAATATGGCAATAATTCCCCAGTAATAACTTTTCTCCAGGCTACACCTTTAAGCACACTTTCTTACAAATTCCTCTAAATGCATTGATTACATATAAAATGATTATTAGATGCATTAAATCTCAATAAACTCGTTTAGTTATCAATAAAAGTTGATTTATTTTTAATAAATTGTTCCTTGACTTGTAGTAGTCTAATACATTGTTAATTGATGTAGTAGAGTGATATAACTATACCACAGAATTACTCAAATAGCAATTAAAAACAAATTATGTAAAAAGTACTTAAATAAATTATTTTATCGTCATATTTGATGATATCCAAAGAGCGGAATATTTCTTTTCCGTATAGCAGTTATATGAGTTCCAGTAGAAAGATAAATGATTTTTTGAATTGGTCGCCGCGCGCAATATATTGCTAGACTGAAGTCGTACATCCTTGAGAAGCACGGGGCATGCCATTTTAGTGCACGTCATAGTGTTATCAGACATTTTAATATTCTAGCATTCGTCAAGTGTGGAAGAGTTCCGACCAAGAAAACCATAAAAACCCAATTTCCGGCAGGCTGGTTCAGCATTAAAACGGAAATCGCCCGGTAGAAGTCGTAGCATTCAGACACCCGAGAATATCGCAGGATTTCAAAGAATGTCACTGATACGCCCGGCAGGCTGCTGGCAAGAACATGTTGGCAAATATTTCAGCTGATGATGTGCTTAAAATTGATGACTCTCCCTAATCAGCGTGAATTTGGCACCATAGAACCGTTTTTTTTGTGGAAGCAACACTTTCACATCTACCCGCTATGTTACGATGCAATTTTCTGCAGCGCAGGCTCAACGAAAATAGAAAGGCACCACTGTAGTTCCAACAAGATGGCGCTACAGTATATACCGCGAGAAGTTCTCAAGAAGTTGTAAGCAAATGTTTCCAGGCAGCCTAATCTTATTTCTTCTTTAACCCTCATTGCGCCCAGTATTGGGCATAGGTCTCCCTCAAATTCTTCCATGTAGCGCGATTATGTGCGACTCTCATCCATGGCAGTCCTGCTACTCTCTTAATGTCGTCTTGCCATCTCATTATTGGCCTGCCACGCTGTCTCTTGCCTGTCCATGATCTCCATTGGAGGATTTTAACGTTCCACCTACTGTCTTTGATCCGAGCTGTATGTCCTGCATATTCCCATTTCAATTTCGTCACTCTTTTCACTACATCCGCGACCCCAGTTCTATCTCTTATCCATTTATTTCTTTTTTTTTGTCTCGTATTGTAATTCCAATCATTGCTCTCTCCATTGCTCGCTGAGTGACTTCCAGTTTTGTTTTTACTTGTTTCGTTAATGTCCATGTTTGAGCCCCGTATGTCATTATGAGAAGTATACATTGGTCATATACCTTAGTTCGCAAGCGTTGGGGTATTTTGTTGTTTTTTAAAATATAAGCTAGCTTTCCAAAAGCTGCCCACGCCAGACGTCTTCTTCTATCTATCTCGTGTTCTCTGTTTTCCTTCCTTAATGTTACAGTTTGTGCTAGATATATATACTCGTTGATGTTTTCTAGGATAGTTCCATTTATGTTTATTTGTGGGTTCTTAAGACACATTGTCTTCGTCTTATTCAAATTTACTTTTAGACCTATTTTCTTAGACGTTTTTTCTAATTCGTTTATCATAATTTGTAGGTCGTCTTTGTTGTCTGCAAATAGAACTACGTCGTCGGCAAATCTTAAATGATTCATTTTTTCCCAATTTACATTAATACCCCTATTTGACCAGTCCAGATTTTTAAATATTCCTTCAAGTGCCAAATTAAATAATTTTGGAGACATTGTGTCTCCTTGTCTAATACCTCTATCAATTGAGAATTTATTACTATATGCATGTAATTTAATTGTTGCTGTAGCGTGTTTGTATATATTACTTATCAGTGCTGTATATCGGGAATCTATTCTAGCACAATTAAGTTCCTTCATTATTGCCCAGTGTTCAACGCAGTCAAACGCCTTCTCATAATCAATAAAAGCCATGAACAAAGGCAGGTTATATTCGATGGATTTCTCGATTAGAATTTTAACAGTAAGAAAATGGTCACAGGTACCATATCCCTTTCTGAAAGCTGCTTGCTCTACTGTCTGGTAATCATCTAATTTTTGTGATAATCTGTTAGTCAAGATCTTTGTTAACAATTTATACATTTGAGAAAGTAGGCTGATAGGGCGGTAATTTTGTAATAGTAATGCGTCCCCTTTTTTAAACAAAATTACTATCACGGCGTTATCCCAGTTATCTGGTATTCTCCCTTGTTGTAGGCACATGTTAAATAGGATTTTTAGCTTGGGGATTACTATTTATTTGGCATCTTTGATAATTTCTATTATTATATTATCATCTCCCGGCGCTTTATTGTTTTTCATCGTCTGAAGGGCATGCAAAATTTCGTCTTCAATGATCTCCGGCATATCCTCAGATCCTACATTTACTATTTTAGAATTCCTTTTGGCCCTCAGGTTGTTTAATGTGCGACCCATATAGTGTTTTATAGTATTTCTCCGTAGTTTTTAGGATCTCGTCTGTGTTTCTTATTTCTGTTCCGGCGGAGCCTTTCACTACAATGATTTCTCGTTTCCCATATCTTCTTTTCAGGCACTTCATGCTTTTGTTGTCCTCTATTACTTGCTCTATTTGTTCTTCATAGAATTTTTCTAAATCTTTTCTTATCATACGCCTCGCTTCTTTTCTCACTTCTCGATATTCATCAGTTGCATATTTTCCTTCTTTATATAACTCTTTTCTTTCTTCTATTTTTTGTTTTGTTTGTTGAGTAATTTTATTTATCTTTTGGCATGTCGTCTTTGTGATTTTTTTCGACGCTTCTGTTAATGCTAGTGTCAGATCACGCGATATTTGGTTTAGATTGTTGTCATTATATTCCTTTAATAGCAATGATTGTCGTATGTACTTTTGATAGGTTTCCCTGTTTTGTTTGAGTGTCTGGGCATTTATCGTTCTTTTATATCTATATTTATATCTGTTAAACTTTTGAACAGTAACCTTTGCCGTTACGAGCCGATGGTCGCTTCCCGTGTTAAATGAATTTAAGACTGTGACATCGTTTATGCTTAATTTTTTGGATGAGAGTATATAGTCAATTTCATTCTTGGTCTGCCCATTTGGGCTTATCCACGTCCACTTGCGCTGGGCTTTTTTACTAAAAAAGGTGTTCATAGCGTACAATTTTTGATCTGCCAGGAAAGCTGCTAGCATATTTCCTCTTGGGTTTCTTTCACCCAATCCATATTTTCCGATGTATTCTTCCTCTCTTTTATATGTCCTATAATCTTTTATATGTCCTATAACTTATATAATCTTATTACATAGTGATATCACGTGGCTTTGTATGAGGACACCTAAAGGTTGAAGTCTTTCAACGCAGGTCGACAGCTATTGAGGAATTAAAGGATGCTATTCGCAACGTGATCGCAGCAGTAACAGTGGAAATGACTGGGCCAGCAATGTAGAACTTTAAGGCGAGGTTGCAAGAGTGTATCGCACATTTGGACGATATCATCTTCATAACTGGTCGATGACTAAATGGCAAACATATTCCGTGTAATGATGCAATAAACCGTGTTGTTCTTTTTATTGTTGAGGAGACCAAAGTTACTTTTAAGAGCTATTCGATATTACAAAACAATAAATTTGCCAAAGAACTAGTAGTGTAAAATTGTTTCATAATAAAGCACAAATCTATAAAGAAGCTATTAGTTTTGGCAATATAAAATGTAAAGGAATAGTTGCCCCCAATTACAAGTTTTAAAAATTTTGAATCAAAGGTTCCTTAAAAAAGCGCAAAAACTTTGTTTCTGTGTGACAATGTAGTGGGATGTTTTCTTTCTTTTTCATAATTTTTAGTTTCTCACCACAAACAATTTTTCTTTCTTGTCTATTTTATGTTATTGGAGATGATGCGTTGTTTTAAACATTTTCTGGAACCGCGTTTGTCCAATTATAATTAGAATACCTTAAAACACGTATTGTGAATTTTTTTTTAAACTCCCAACAAAAGTAATCTTACAGCCGTCCCAAATAAATCAAGCTTTGTGCTCGAAGTTTTATATTCCTTTAACGTTTTTCAGTTATAGTTTCTCAAAATCTATATTACGTTAAGGCTTCTCACAGATCTTCAAACTCCTACATATACAACGTTATAAAGTACGGCAGATATTCAAACACCTCAGTAGAAAACTGAAAACACAGCTTTAAAAATATTTGATCAAGTCTGACTGAGACTTGGAAAAGCTACACTCACAATGCATCCACTGCAAACCATTGATGATTAGTGCATGTAACTAAAAATTGGACCGCACAAACAATTTCATTAAATACAGTAAGGACTCATCTACGACACATTCGATTGTTACTGTTCAAAATGGCAATCTCCCTTGTCTATGCCTCTGGTTCTGGCGCTCCGGCAAATATTTTTAGTCATTTCGAGTGATTTAGATGGACCTCATACGTAATCCCTTCTTGGTATTTATGGAAATAGCATACACCAATCATTTCATATGGCCTTATACAAAAAATTGCACGGATTCAAATCGGGGAAGCGAGAAGAGCACAACATGAACTCTTGTCAACCAATCCATCTGCGTAAAGGTATGGGCCTCAGAAGAGCGCTTTATACTAACTTCATATTATCCTAAGCTTCTTCATAGAGGAATAGCCACAATCTTAACTCAATTAAACTACGGAAAAATTAAAAATAGCAATAAATACACACCAGCGTAAGAACAAAAAGAAACCAACAAATCCTTTAATGAAGATATTTTTCATTTTGCATTTTTATTGGTGGTGGCATTTAGTTTAATGTCTGCTTTCAGGTTATAGAGCTTATCAAATCAGATTTTCATAAAAGTCATGCAACTTTCACCTACTCATTTTCATATAACTTGTATTTGTGGCTCTTTGAGAGATTTCGATGTTTGCCTTCATGACTCACCCTGCATCTACGTTGTAATTTGCTTTACCACTTAGTAAGTGTGTAAGTCTTGTTGACTTTAGCAATTAAATGCAATTTTGTCCTAATTTACGAAAAACAAGTAACCTTATGTCTTCAGTTTGCGCGTTGTTACTTAGTAACTAAACTCAATTTGGTTTAAAAATTAAACTTGACGACGTCGTAAACAAAATCCATTGATGGTCGCAATTTAATAGTTAACAACAGTGATGTATCTTCTTCGTTGCGAATTAATGATAATTAAATTAATTCTTAGTTTATTATTTGGCATTCATAAAAATTCCTGATTTCTCATTAAATTTTGTTAGAGGTTAGTTACTTGAAATTGCGTACTACAATAATTTAAATACTTTTTGACAAAGGTCATTTTACTTATGGAATTTTCTCATAGATGATTTGCGATCTTCGCACGCGCGCTTTCAGTAGCTTACAATTACTCCTATGACTGTTTCAATGCATTCCCATCAAACGAGTCAAAGATTTCGTCAATTAGCTATTCATCATTTACCAGTTGGTCTAAATGTTGTAGTTTTCAATTTTTCTCAAACCAAGAGTACACTGTTACAGTCTTGCAACACATTAATGTCACAAGGATATATGCAATCAACTTTAGTTTTGCAACTGTTGATAGAGATAGATTATAATTAAAATGGTTGTAATATGTTGTTTCAAAAGTTTTGGCCGGCTTTTATAACTTTTTAAATTTTATGTCGAAGTGTTACAATTTTGGTATCAATCGATAGCGTGAAATTTTTTATAGGATGGATCTCGCAAAAGAGATATTCGACTGCTACTCAAATTCAAATTGAACTTGAACATGAGTGCTTCTACAGGACTTATGGTAACTGTATTGTTGATGATCGCATTGGTAGACATTAGTTCATAAAGAATAAGAAGGAAGGAAAAAGCTTAGCCTGTAGGGAGCGACCACAGGAAGTTGGCCTTCAAGCTGTCGTTGGTCGAATCGAAGAAGAGTTGACCATAACATGCAAAATGGTGACTGGGCTGGGCAACGATTAACAGAATTCTGTATGAGGCCGGCAAGATGGGTACATCAAATTGGCCGAAGTTCAAAACTCAAAACCTGTAAATCCATCGTCGTTTATTTGACCGATACAGTCACGAGCCTCTGTTTTTGAACGACAGCATCACTTGCGGCGAGAAATAGGTAGCCTTTGACAATCCGCATAAGCGTAATGTCACCTAGTTGAGGTTCTAGAATGTTAAAGAAATGCAATAAATGCTGATTGCCTTGTTTCGTTTCAAAAGCGATTAATTTTTAAGTAGTGGTATCGATCTCTTCCCCTTCATTTTAAATTTTATAGCCTAACCTGTGGTAGATTGTATGTAGATAAATGGAATACAAAAAGAAGATTTAATAAAGAACTTGTTTAACTAACTGATATTCACTTACAATCCTGTATAGATGACATATATACTACTCTGATCAAATTTGACCCGGACTGGTTAAAAAAGACATTTTTATGTATTTTAATACAAATCTTTATTATCGCCTTCAAAAATAGGCTACTTCTGAGCCAATACAAGCACGGCAACGGTTAATCCAATTTTTCAGCGAATTTATTTTTATGGGGCGTTCCCCGGAGCGGATATTTGAGTTTTGAAAACAGAAAAAAGTCACAGGGAGCCAAATCTGGGAAATACGGTGGCTGAGCGATGACTTTTGTTTCGTGTTTGGACAAAAATTCAGTCACAATCCGGCTGGAATGTGACGGTGCATTATCCTGGCGAAAAATCCATGAATTTTCTGCCCACAAATCCGGGCGTTTACGACGAATTGCTTCACGTAGACGTTTAAAAACGGCCAAGTAGTATTCCTTATTGACCGTTTGACCCTCTGGAACAAATTCATGGTAAACCACGCCACGGTAATCGAAGAAAACGATGAGCATCACCTTGATTTTCGACTGACTTTGACCTTTTTTTCGGTTTCGGCTTATTTTTGGCGCGCTATTCGCTAGATTTTGGATAGTTTCCATGTCATATTCATAAATCCACGTCTCGTCACCAGTAATGATGTGTTTGATGAATGTAGGCTCATCAGCTACGTTGGCAAGCATCTCTTTTGCGACCTCTACTCGACGTTCTTTTTGCAAAAAATTTAGGTCTTTCGGTACGAGTCTGGCAGCGACGCGCTTCACACCCAAAACATCAACCAAAATATGTTGAGTCAATCCATAAGAGATGCTGAGAGCCTGTGCTATCTCTCTAATGCCAACACGTCGTTAACAAAGGTGGATGGACGACTCACATGAGGCATGTTTTCTACGACCTCACGACCCTGACTGAATGCTTTATGCCACTCAAATACTTGCGTTTTCGATAGAGTAAACTCCCTCAAAACACTTCTGCACTATTTTCAATAATTCCGTAGCCCTAATTCCATTGGAAACACAAAATTTCAAGCTAACTCGTTATTCAATTTTTTTCCATAGTAAAAATCCCCAGACAAACTTTTCGCGTCGTAAACAAATGGCTGCCAAACACACACTAATTGACGTATCTCGCTCAAACTTCACAGGAATGTCAAAGAAGGGTGGACCAACAAAAAAAATTTAACCGATTCAGTTTAAAAGCGGTTTAAATGGACCAGTCCGGGTCAAATTTGATCAGTTGGTACTATACAACAACTAATAGAAAAGGAAGAGATGAAAAACAGAGATGTACATCTAGCCTTTATAGATCTCAAAAAGCATACAATTCAGTTCCAAAAGGAAAAATATGGGACGCCTTGAACAAAATAGGATTAATAAAGAAAATATTTTAAGCAATGTAGAAACTATACAATAGTAACAAAGTAGCAGTAAACACAACAGTAGTAACAGTTTTAGAACTTCAAAAGAATTATCATAGGAGTGCTCAACATCACCAACCTTATTCAAGATTTACTCAAAGATCACATTTAGAACATGCAGAAGAAAGTGTGAAGGTATAGAAATCCCAATTCGCCAGAAAAATCTATAGATACTAAGTTTCGCCCATGATCAAGTTGTACTCGCACAGGACAACGAAGATTTGGGTTATAAGATTAAAAGCTACAAGAAGAATACACTAAAGCTCGTGTGGAAATTAATTTTGAAAAAACTGAATTACAAATTAAGTACTTAAAAGTTAACGAAACCTAAAAATTAAAGGCCAGGATAAACTTAAGTACTTTAAATTTATTACATTGAAAAAGGAAACAACTGAAGAAGGTATAAACAATAAAATGGGACAAACAAGACCTTGTATTAAACAACTGCACCCGATTCTATGATAAAAAAAACGAAACAGAGAATCCATAATACAATAATATAAAGTATAATGATTTATCGAACAGGGCACTGAGTAATAAATAAGAAAAACAGCAATAAAATAAGAGCGATGGAAATGGAATATTAACTAATGTATTGTATAGTAAAAAGGAATGAAGAAATTAAGACGAATGGGGGTAGAAAAAGAAAGAAAAAGAAAAGTACTAAGTATCGTAGAAAGAAAAAGGTTAATATGGTATGAACACATCAGAAGGGCAGACGAAAATCGATGAATAAAGAAGATAACAGATTGGAGCCCAATAGGAAGAAGACAGAAAGGAAGACCGCGAAGGTCATTTAGAAATGAAGTGAAAGAAAAAAGAAGATTGGAAGCAGCGTGGGAAGACAAAGATATACGGAGAAAATGGTTGAGACAAGGAAGATAGCGTTAGCTGTAGAAATCCTTTGTATATACATTCACGTAAACTAATTCAGTTGTCTTAAATTAATGAATAAAAAAGTAAACCATACATAAAGAGCAGTAGAGTTTCTAAACCGGAAAATTTGGTTTGAAATATCAAGGCCAGCGCACGCGACGTGACTAAAGCGGCATTGTTCCTGCAGCCCCCAAATGTTGGGCAGATTACCGCAGGTGTTTTACGACTAGCAAAGCCCAAACCGGCCGATAAGCCGCACAGAGCTGCGGCGTGTAGCCTGATAAGCCGCCGAATCCGCGAGCAAAAACGGATCAATCAGGCCTGCTCCTTAGATAACGACCCACTCATTGCGATGCGGCGGGCGTCCGCGAGTTTTCGAAAGCGCTGAACTGCCAACTGTGTTAGTAGGTAACGTGAAAAGTGCTGTCGAGCCCCAAAACGCTGCGGCTGCGTAATCCGCGGGTTGGAAATTTCTGCGGCTGCCTAAGGAGTCGCGGGCAGCTGCGTTCGTTTCCAAACGGTTTCGTAATGGCCGCGGCGCATGCAACACTTCTCTAAATACATTTCAAGGTCACGGTTCCGCTATCTGCTATCTTCGGCGCGCTTACCGTTGAAATCGCGAATCGTGATTGTGTGGAGATGATCCTCGCGAGCGGCCTCATTGCATTTTTAGAATGCTTGCGCCTCCCCAGCAGGCTGCAATGAAGAATGTACGAAGTTGTCAGAAAAATAATGAGATGATCCTCAGCTGCATAGCAGTGGAGATGTTTTTTCTATTGTTCATAGCAGTCCTGCTAGGCTTCTGCTGGATACTTATCAACTTATCGATAACGATGACCTTCTTTCAAATGATTTTTAATTGGGGAAAAAGAAGTCACAGCGACTAATATCCTATGAATGGAAGGGGGGTAAGGGTGAGAAACCACAAGGATGCTTTTTTGCCAAAAATTCGTTGATGGAGGCTGGGGTGTTATAGTGCAGCATCCAAGGGAAAGCAATGCCATCTTTTTCTTGACCCTGTAGACTATTTTCCGACTGTCAAAAGAACCCATGAGCATCAATTTGATTTTCGATTTGCCCATTCTCGCTTTATTGGAAAGATAAAATTTTTTAATTGAAGATTTCTGACTCCCTCTCAAGTCAGTACAAAAACCAAGGTACACATCCATCAATCGGTCTTCTGTTCTTCCATAAGTTATAGTAAACCGATTCGAATTTAACTCACCACTGATTCATTCCAACGTCAAAAGACCCCACTCTTACCACATTGTCGGTCGTTTGTAAAGTTGAAGGGTGTTACCGCCAGAAATTCATCTTCAGCTTCTTTCCAGCCCTCTGAACACTTGAATCCTGGGTAGGGAATGTTCTCCGTAAGTCCTTTGTAACTTTCCATGAGCGTCGGTCAAGCCTTGTACCAAATTTGATAACAACACTGTTCAATCTTTTGTAAGATCGTTTTCCCAATGCATCTAATAAACACAATTTCAATTCAAACGCTTTTAACAATAGTCTAGCAATTGTAACGATTCAGACTTGTACCGAGTCTGCGTGAGTCGCGTGAAAGGGGAGGCAGTTACGTTCTCGATTCGTGCACAGCGTTGCCAGTCTCATTATTTTTTATTCTTAAACTCTTATAATTGGAACGCACTGATTGTACTAAAATAAAAATACAACTCTTCACTGCAATCAAGACAAAACTGATGTTAGTAAATTTATTTCATTAGTCCTGCATAACAATCTACAGAACATCTTTAATTATGAGTTGCTAAATTATAATCTTGTACCGTAAGAATAGTTAAAAATCAACAGAAAGACAACCTTTAAAATTGATTAGTTTGATTGATTTTAAATCGACTTTTTTATGCTAGTGGTGATTAAATTTTTGATTAGAAATTCAGTTGCAATTAAACTCATAAAAAATGATTAATGCCTAAAAATAAATTTCAAGTTGATGATGCAAAGTCACTTGAATGGCCTTTGAATTTTGATCAAGTAGCCAAAAGATGTAACTTGTGAGTGAAACTTGATAATGAATTACATTGCAATGAAGTATGAACACTTCTAATTAGTTAAATATGTTGTTTGATGGCTGGAGTGATTTATGAAAGAAGAAAAAGAAAAGTTTTTCATGCAAGTTTTGATTAATGGCTGAAAACTAAGCATCAAAATCTTTTCATTAACTCATGAAGTCGGTAGATCCAAAATCAATTCAAAATGTTTGATCATTAGTTGCTAAATAAACGATTCCTTTTAACTCTGAAGTGTTTCAAAGCGATTATGTCATTCTGACCAGTTCTATTGAGTCTTAATTTTTTTTCATAGTCAAAATTTGATAATAAAATTGATTTTATTGTAATCTTTATAATTAATATCCAACAAGTAACGTTCTTCGTTTTCTCCTTCTTCTTTCTATAAAGTTTAAATCCATTTTCGAAAAGATCTTTCCAATGTTTATGGTCTGTGCTATTTGGAAATCGTCACATCACATAGGTGGTCTTCGTCTTCCTTTTTTATGTTCTTAACCCCCCTTCCCCATTCTATTATCTTACGATTACAATTTCATTATAGTTGGGTTACATCGATGCCAATATCTGTTGTTTTAGTGGTTCATCTTACTTGTTCATGCTTTATTTTGTCTTCGTCGTAAGGTTTAACGTAACTATTGTTACTCTTTGAGATATTCTGACAACCACCAAATGCCACCATTTACCGTTTTGAACACTTTGAACTTTGGATCTTTTCATTCTTTTGTCTGTTTGACTTCTAGTTGTTCTGAAATGCTGTACTGAGGTGTTCTGCCATTTCTTTTAAAACTATATAATGTGGCTAGTCTTTCTCCGTTGATTGAAATGTTCCAATCTTAACAATTTTATAATTAAAATGGATTTTCTTGTCAGTAGACGACTCAATTAAATTCAATTGTTTTAATACCTCATTCTATACTCAAGGCTAAGAATGAATACATTTTTTAATTAATTTTCAATTAAAATCAATGCTATCAGTTAAGAAATCTAAACAAACCCCGTTAATCCAAATATAAATTTATATGTAGTTGGAAAGTTTTAAATTAAAATAAAAATTTTTGAAGTTGAATCAAAAATAGGCCTAGTAGCCGGTGCAAGCTTTCATCTTTATTACAACTACTCTTGGTCAATATTTTTTTGATTTTTTTTAATTTTGTGAAATTTTCAAATATTTGGTATTGATTTTGGTAATCTTAAGTAGGTCCCCCTTAGCACCTCCAAATTCTAGTTGCCAGCGACTTCTGTTGCCTAGATATAGCGCCTAATGATAAACTTGTTCAAGTTCCTTAGTTCCATCATTGAGCAAATACAATTTATCGGATAAACATTCTAATTAGGGGTCACTGCAGTTAAATAAACATTCGATTAGATAAGACAATTAGTTCGATTTTAACTTTGTAATTCTATAATAAACTAGTGAAAATACGAGATAATCGATGATCATGCTTTTGTATTATCGCAACCAAAAAATCAGTTTCAAATTTCAAAATTGCGACCTTGTCTAACACTAAACCAGAGGCAGATTATTTATGATTTATTATTTGTTCCGGTTGGATGACAAAAGGGTGGGGGAGGTCAGCGACTATTTATCTTAGTCCGGAAATTGAACTCGCATCTCACTGTTCATAAACTACTTCTATTACCGTCGTTGCATTAATTATAACTACATTATACCTAAATTAATTGTATCTACTTAACTAATTACCTCTCATTATTAAATTATACAACTTCTATTTAGTTAGCTGCGGCATTTGTAATAATACCTTTAATAGTGTCGAGTTAAACATCAATTTGCGTAAACTGTTACAATAAACTAATTAATTTTGATTTTGATGCGTTAGTCAAATACTTTTTTTTATTAAATATTGATTAAAAATAGTCTTATTTATTAAGTTTCAAATGAAATCTGTCAGCTAAAGGTTTTTCTAATTTGATTAAAGGTCAATAGTTAAATTAGTATTATTTTGATCACTTCTTCCTACCTCTTGCAACCTTCAAGAAGAAAGAATTTCTGTGGACACTACTAGACCCACACATTTCAAGATAATCGTCGGAACAACTGTTTTTCGAGACACCAAGCTGCAGGGTAAACGTTTTCATTCTGTAAGCTTCGATGACGCATCTAACTAAAAATCGAGCTACAAAGACTATTGGTCTTCATAACTGAAGTTCAGAGATCCGTTTACTTTAGCTATAATGTCTTGGGATTGCTTTGCATTGCTTTTGGGCCATGTACTACACATAAGTGACAATTCTGTTCAACTTAAAAAAGGAGAATCTCGATATGGCAAGCTGTGCCAAATTCGACAGACTCTTGATATGTCAAAAACAAACTGCTTGGCTTGCTGAAAACGGAATGAAAACCAAACCATCAACGAGACAATGGTCAAATTCTACTATATATGTCTCTCATTGTCAGATCCATCTAGAAGAATTACAAAATCATGATCCGAGCAGATAAATTGTCATATTCCATATTTCAAATTTACACTAGCAAGGTTCTGTTGAAACTCAGCTGGCTGATAGGGTTGTGAAGCGTCCTACCAGCGAATTGGTTTTAAGTCATAAGATAGATTTGGAAAATTTTTCTGCAGGAAAGAATTCATGTTACAACAAGGAAACGGCGTAAGTTCGAGCTGAAAGACCTATGTGGTCAATGGGGCCAACTCATTTAGGTCCTCACCACAAACGCCGCGTGTTTCAAATTTTAACTAACGATGGCCTACTTAACGGACACGTAAATGGGAACGACACAAAACTATTTCAATGAATTTACTAAAGCAGCTTTAGTTAATTCTTTCTCAAAAATTCGTTCAACATTTTAAAAGTAAAGGAATCTGATGATTCATTATGCAAATAGTCGAGAGCTTTCAGTAGTATTAAACTAAAAAAATGTTGGCTACAAAAATGTGATTTATAAGGGGCCAACCCTATAAGAAAATTTATGGGAAAGTTTCAAGCATTTTTGAGTTTTATTGTAGTTCTAACATTTTAAATTAAAGCATGTCATATAGAGATTGCGAACTGTTTATTTCTCTTTGCCACTACAAACCGCAGAACCGAGTTATGCTCATAAGAAAAACAACAGAATTGCCGTTACTTACTTGCTGTAATGAAAACAATTGTAATTTACTTAATTCGTGAAGTTAACCTAAAAATGTAAATTCCGACTTTTTTGCCGTTCCAGCAAACGCTGCCGCTTTGTCGGCCATTGGAATTCAAGGGCCATAAAACATTCTTCTATCCGAGCATAATGCGGCACTTTTCGTGTTTGTGTGACCCTGCGCGTGTCATTCACGGAATTCATCACAGCCCCAGATAAATCAGAGCTTTGTTGGCGAGCCGGGCCTTGGGCGTCATTACATCTTTGTTGCGACGGCGAACATTCGCCCTACTTCCGAGGCCAAGCTTTTCGGCAGTTTTGCTGTTATCTTCGCCGCAGAAGCGCAAATGGAAGTATTAGAAAGCAGCAATTTTCCATGCTGCAACCTAGATGAAGAGGCCTGTGCATTGTAATGAGAGTAGGACGTGCGGTCTCAAACCCGCAACGTTTTGAAACCTTGAGAAACTCCGCGAGGCTATGATTATTCAGCTTTTACGAGGAAATGGTTTCCAATTCGTCCGCGTGTGCGTTTACAACCAAGCGGCTATTATAAAATTTATTCAGCTAAATCGCCCTTTACGGTTCTAAACTGCAAAAAGCAAAAAAGCCCAATCAGAAATAACCAGCGTAAAATGCACGCAAGAAATTCGAGAAATTTCGTTTTAGAAAATAATTGTCAAGCTTTTGTAAACATAACCATCAAGCTGCGGAATTCAGATAACATATACATTTACTAATTTAATAATCAACTATTTGAAATGTAGTTCACTTTCACAGTGAAACAGTATATGAATGTAAATCAAAAACGCACTGAAGAAATAATAACGTCTTATTGGCTATTTAAGCTAATAAAAGTTAAAATCAAAGTTTATTCTATTGTTAAAAACTAATTAATTAACTAACCTTCCAATTTCAAATGTAATTAAGCGTTTATTATAAGGTTAAAGATAAATTATCATTTAAATTATTTTAAATAATAAAACATAATTAGATACTAATTACCAAATTGTATTTACTAACAAATTAAGAAACCAATTTCAATTAGCTCTCCTTTCCTTCCTAAATAGTTGGTCCATCATTTGAAGTCGGCAGAATGATCTATTAAAATTAATTTTAAAAGCATCCATATTACATAATTAAATTAGTAAACAAACTAAGTTAATAACCTAACACACTAATTACAGAAAAATTGGGACTAAATTGGCAACTAGTAAAACAACATAAGAAAATCAAAACATGAACATGATGAGCTTGTTTCTAACAGCACAGATTGATTGATTTGCAGTTGTACATTACAAATTAGTTTGTGCTCGTTCTACTTAAACTCAATTTGTATTCTAATTGTATCTTATTTCCAAACAAATAAAATAATTTACATTATTATTAATTAAGTTATTTTTAAAGTGGGATTAGGAAAAATAAAAGCAATAAAAATTATTTACTGGTTTTTATTTAGTTAACTAATTAAGTACTGTTCCTAGCAAAAAATACATTTGATTTAAATAATATAAAAATTATTTAAAACTTTAGTTTTAAATCATTTTTAATCAAACGCAAATTGTAAAAAACTAGTCTATGAGGAGCTGAACTAATGCTAGCCAATAAAGCTAATTAAAAATAATTAAAATAAATAATTTCTATGTCAATTGAGTGGCTGCTATATGCTCTAACATAAAATCTAACAAAACTGGTTTATTATTGAAATCATTCACATTATTAATTAAATTATTTTTGAAGCACAATTAGGCCTATTAATTTCAATTAACTAATAAATTATTTGCTTGTCTTTATTTAGTATTGTCCCAAACAATAAAATATATTCGATTTAAAAAACATAACAATAATATAAACACCTTTTTGACGTTATTAATTAGTTTATAGTTATAAATTTAATTTTTCAATTTCTATTTACCTTGAAATCATTCTTTTAAGCTTTTAAACTAATAAAAAATAGTTTATGCGTCTCTGAACCACTGGGTAATAAAGTTAATGAAAAGTAATTACAATAAATAAATTTCATGTTAATTCAATGGCCGCTATATGTTCACAAAATTAGTTTACCTTACTAATTACATAATTTTTAAGGTAGAATTACGATTAAGCAAGCCAACTTATTAATAAATTATTTATTTAGTTAAGCAAGTGTTGTGTCAATCAATAAAATATATTTAATTCAAAAAATAAAAATTAAAGAAATTTGACTTGATTAATTAATTTGTAGGTACAAAATTTCGTTTTTAAATGTCCACTTATTTTAAAATCGTTCCTTTGATGGGACGTATCTGAACTAATATTAAGCAATAAAGCTAATTAAAAGTAATTTAAAAAATCATTCAGTAACAAAAAAACTGACCAAATTTGGATTATTATTATTTCTATAAATTATAATAAACTGCTCACATCATTGTGAAGTTTATTAATTTTGTAGTGATTAGAACTACTAATTATTTGCTAGCCATTTTTGATTAGCAACTGATGTTTGAAGAAGTAAAAAATGCCATTTAATGCTCCATAATCTACTGATATCAAAATTATCAAAGGTTTGAGACACTTATAAACTATTTTTCTAATTTATTAAGAATTAAAAACAAAAATTTGCATTACTTGGCAGCTTCCAATAAAATTTTATTTATATCGAGAGTTATGTTTTGCTTATAAACTAATTTACAGAAAAAATAGATTTAAGAGGCCAAATTGGTCCAAAATGATTATTCCCTAAGTAATTATAGCTCCACTTTAATGGTCTACAACTACTAAAAAATATAAAATTATTTATTTACACTAATTAGTGTTATTTACATATTCAACTAATTAAAACAAGCATGACTAGTAGTATTCTTTCATTTTAATTTAAAAATTATCTAATTTTGTGCTTAATTTATGCAAGAAGCGTTTGCAAAAAATAAATTAGAAACCTGGCGTTACAAAACCATTAAATAGTTTATTTCTTATTTCTCTTAGTACAAACAAGTATATGTCTGTCTTGCGATAAAGATAATGTGTTAATTATTTAGTTAAGAATTTCGCACAACGTTCTAATTACTGCCTATAAATTGAGGTTCTCGCTGTCAGTATTCAACTAATTAATTAAATTAGTAGTTTATTAACCCCCTGCCTTACACCTAACGTTAAAAAGGCATAAGGATTAAGTAAGTAAGTAAGTTTATTAACCCCATTTTATATTAATATAAATTAGTAATTTTAGCTTGCAGTCACCTTATTGAATTTGAGAGGAAAAATTAATTCAATTAATAATATTTCTAAATAAAAAAACATATTATTGTAAGTATTAAAATTAATTTAATTAACTGATTAAATTATAAGGACAATTTTAAGTATAACGCACTAACTTGATTTAATTTAATAACTAGGAACAGCATCAGCGAAATTATTTAATCGTGAAAAACAATTAATTTAGAAGCATCATTTTATACAATTTTAATGTTTATTATGTCTATTCTCTTGATTTATGTAAACTAGAAATCAATTAATTCCATTGTTATTAATTTAAAATAATTAATATGAATAATAATACGAATAAAAAATAATAATATAAATTAGAAGAAGGTAAAATTTACTTAGTAAATTTTACTTCAGTGCTTAGTTAAGTTCTTTCTACAAATTAAATTGTTAGATTTTTAATTTCATTAATATTATTGTATTAAAAATCAAAGTTAACTAATTAACAGTTTAAGTTTCTTAATCAAATTTTGTAATTTAGGTGTAGTAATTAATTAGTTGAATATTGGAGGTTAATTAATAAATATTGATAACCTATTTCATATTTAAGTTTTTAGAATTACTCATTAATTTGAAAAAACACAAAAGGAATACAGACTTTGGGATTATTTAATTACTGTTCAACTGTCGTACAAATTCATTATAGTAAGTAGAGACTGTATTAATAAAAATATAATTAAATATATCTAAAAAGTAGTTTTATTATTTTATATGTAAATTACGAAGCTTTAATTTGAAAATTAATTTATACGCTCACTTGAACAACACGCCTAATTAACTAATTAAATTAATTACAAACTTGTAAATTCAGTTATTAAATTATTGTAACAAATTCCTGGTTAATTTGTTGATTAAATTATGCATCTATTCCCGTTATTAAAAATCATTGAAACAAAATTAAGCTTCATAGTAAATATAGTGGGATAAATTAATTAACAACAATCCATCAGCTTGCATCAATATTTATTTAATTCAAAATAGTTTTTAAATGTAAACAAATTATATATTTGTTGCAAGCCGCAATATGCTACACTTAATTAATTAGTTTCTATCAATTGGACACTATCCAGTTAGTATTAATGTTTAAATTAAAACAAGTAAAAGTCGTGCTAAATATTTCCGACTGTAATATAAACAATATCGGGTACATTGACCTTACTGTGGGAGTGATACACTAATTAATTAATCCTTAGTCATATAGCTTTATTTGTTTTTCTTGCTCTGTTTGCACTCGTCTTTCGCAACAAATTAAAAATGTACTGTTAAGGTTTACTGTTGTAACCCGACACGTTCTTTATCCATCGTCTATTAGGAGCTATTATGTTTGAAAAAGGATCTATTTTGGGTTCATTAACCTGGGCGCCGAGCCGTTTCGAGCGGAATCCCCGAATTGTACCCATCCAAAATCCAGCTAATTTTGAATTGAAATGCGATCGCAATTTTTCGCCGTAACAGGGGTTGGACTTACGGTTGCGCCATCGCCGCCGCTCCTTGGGCTTCTTGGGCTTGCTGGGGAGGGCCTGCTTGGGCTTGTGGTGCTTGATGTAGTGCTTGGCGCTGAGCACGATCTCTTCCTTCATGGTCGCCGGAACTCTATCGCATGGCATGCCACAAACACAACACCAGGTGCCGGCAGGAACTAGAGCGCGCGCCGGAATCGGGGCGATTTACGGCAACATTCGCGCGGCCGAAGAACTCTTGGGATGGATAGTTGGAGAAGTGTGAGTCGGAAGAATCTCTCGTGGACCATATCAGTCAACTCCACCACACTCGCGCGCCCGCATCGGCACCGAGCGGCACACGGCCGCTTCCTCTTCCTCGTCGGACAATGGCGCACACGTCCAATTAGCGCTCGGCGCGTTAGAGCTGCACAGGTGGCGACGGCGGCGGCAGTGAGTCACCGAATTTTTGGAGCCGGCCCTGCATGGGCGGCCGCCTCTGAACGGAGCCGCCGCCCGGCGGATTGATTCTGCGTTAATTCGCTCCCGTGTCAGCAAACGATCGCCTTTATCGCTTGTGTCTGCATAATTGGCCACCATTCACTATAACGTTATTAGGAGCCATAATCAGATGTTATTGCACGGCGTGTTGTAAACGCGATCGCGCAATGCGCCTAATTAAGAAAACACCGACTCCGCTCTGCATGCTGGAACGATTAATCTTCATCATCTCGCGCCTCCTTCGTTTTGCAACATGCATCGCACTCGTCATCCCCATTATGCCGCTAATTGCAAGTGCAGCGTCGTAAAAACGCGGAGCAACGATCTTGCATGATTTCAATTGAAATGTCGGAACCCCAAGCACTTGATTGATTGCCATTGAGCCTAATTAATATTTCCATACTTTCACTCCCCAACTTGTACTTCTGATCATCCATCCTTATTGCTACTGGCACGTTTTATTGTTCTCATTATTATTATTCATCTTGACACAGTTTCTTCCAACCTAAGTATCTTTTTTATCTTTATCTCTTTATATCCACTTCATTTTGTAGACTAAATACGTATAGAAGAGGAACTGAGTGATTTACCCATTAGTCTAGCGAAACTTACAGAATGACTAGTAATAATGAGGTTGTTCCTCTTTCCAATTTTAATTACTCAAAAACGTTATCTATAAGAGTAGTTTAAAAAGGAATTGTTAAACAAATGAACATATCAGGAAAGAAGAAATACCCACAAACTGACAAGTTAATACAGGAAAAAGAACAGCGTCTTTGACGATGGATGAAGTACTAGTAAATCAATCACCTAAACCACATAAAAACCGGTGATTTTTGAGCTATCCTGACAGTACTACCGCTTTGACATACTATTGAGTTGAAGTCAGGTAGAAACGTGAAGACAAGACAAAAATCATGCTTACTAAAATATTACCTCTAATCCTAGTCGAGTTAGAGCACGGCATCAAAATCTTGAACGAAAAGTTGAATGTAAAATTGGCAAGGAAAGGGAGTTTTAGACCAATCATTGTTAGCCATGGTCTCCATCACGAGAGTAACATAAAAGTCTGCTGCAAGCAGAAACTTGACTGTGCACAAGAACACCTTATACTCTTTCGGCGGTGTTACCAAGAGCTAAATCGACCACATGCTGATAAAGAGAAGGCAGGTATCAGATGTCATGAATGCGAGGCTGTTAAGCGGCGCACTGAAATGGCCAACCACTTTATGGTAAGAGTGTGTTATTGGTAACATATTTTTTTCCTCGGAGAGTATAGAAGAAATAAGACAAAAAAAATGAAATGGAGAAACTCAAGATGGCGATGGTGATAGAAGGGTATCAAAAAGAAATAGGAACAGAGTTGTTGTAACCCTTGATGTACAACGACTATTTTCAAAACCTCAATAGAATTGTGTAGAATTACCAAAAAAAACAGATAATTGGTACGAATAATCAACGTGAGAAGGCGTTGGAAGATAGAAACCGGGCGAGGCAAAAGGTACTTCAGCAAAAAGTGGCTAAACAGATAATTTGGAAGAAAAAGAGGAGACTAGGAGAATGACCAAATCTAGATCTTAGTATTTTCAGAATTGCGCTTTACAGGTGTGAAAACAAAAATCAAGGATAAAGAGCAAGTTCTAAGCAGATGGGTGGAATTTATCGGCGAACCGTTAAACCTAACAGACGTGACTGTCGTTCGGAGGGCGTACACCATCGTGTACTGTAGAATAGAAGGTTTAGTGGAACTTTTTGCGGTGGATGGTATTAAGACGAGTAAAAATAACGAAGTGAATAAAATCGACGATATTTCAACAGAACTCGTCAAACTCAATAAAAAAGAACTTGAAATGGACTTGCATCAACTGATGGAAAGTATAAAAAATATGCCCAAGAATTAGAACAATACAATTATGTTCAAGTTGATTTAAAAATTACCAATACGGATTTAGAAGCGGCAGATCAAGGAGCACATCTAGGAACTTGAATTCTTTACCGATTTTGAACATACCTACAACAGCATCCACCAAGACCAATTATATAAGTGGACATCCCCAAGATATATCTGAAGAAGATAATTAAATTGTCGTAAGAATTTGAAGTCAAATAAGAACTGAGGTATAGATATGTCGTCTTAAGTTTTCCTTAAATTTATATCTGTGCGAAGTATCCAGATCAGTCCAGGGAGACTTCTTCTCTAACAAAGATTGATCAAGGTCTTATTAGAAGTCTATGAAGTGAAAACAGAAATAAATCGGATTGATCATCAACCATAATAAAATGAAATACATTCTGTAATATTGGATTAATATTGGATCAGAAAGCCTTTTGGTGACTTAAGTTCTATTGTTACCGAACAGCATGTAACCACCACAGAAATCACTAAGATTTGCTTCGCATCAAAATTGTCTATTGTCTAGAAAACCTACGATGAAGATTTACTGACCGATTATAAAATTAGCTGTTGTTTATGATGGGGAAAATTGGAACGTAACCAAGGTGGAGAGCTCGGAAAGAAAGGTTTCGCAAAAGGGAGTTGAAAAAGCTCTATCAGCAACTGAACATTATAGTGGACATGAAGGTGAGTCGTTTACGATGGGCAGGCGTCAAGAATGGAAAAGTCGGAAGAGAAGTGGACGACAAGAAGATTAAGAAAACGATGGTTTAATGGTTTTGAATATTTGTTTCAAAAGATGGAAGTTTAGGGCTAATGGAAGACATTGGACAAGACAAAATGGAAAAAAATTAAAAAAGTCTTTTTCTTATTTCTTCTCTTATTTCAATTTTAGTCCTACCTTTTCTTTATTTCAAATTTTCTCTATTGCCTTATATAATATTAATATTAAGTTTATTATTGTTTATTAAACTTCAAAATTCTCAAATGTGAATCGGCATCTTGACTTTTATGATTCACGAATGCTGTTTCTCTTGTTTTCATATTCTATTTTTATTTCTTCTATTGTTATCATTTTTTCTAATTTTTCAACTTTTCCTTTCTGCTTATCTTTTAATTTGCTTTTGTTATACTGTAGAAAAGAGCCTAATAATTAAAGTGTTAATAAATTGAAAACAAAAATATCACCTTCTATACTCTACTCACTTGCTACTTATCAACGTTAAAAATCTTTTATTTTTTCCTGGGTTTTGTATTACTTTCAGATGCAATTTCAATCTTTATGTTATTTCTTCTCTAGTAATGAATGCTATTTATATGTATTTGACTTACATATAAATGTAAATAGACAAAAATATATTACTAGTCTCTTTTTTGCAGAAAAACTGACTGTTAGTACTTATACCAACAACACATTTCAAAGCATTAGGTACATCTCAGTTATATTTCTTTTATATAATAATTGACACTAACTATTATGCTGATATTAATCTTCATATTGTTTTATTTCTTGTTATTGTGGTGTAATATACACGTACTTATCTTTCTTAATTAATTAAATTTCCTAAAATTACATTTAGCTATGGAAAATAGAGATTGGCAAAAAAGTTTATTTTAAAATAATAAAAATAAGCAAAATATATCGTTAAGAAAAGAAGTTGCAAAATAAATTAATGATCTCTGCTACATACGCGAAAAGTGTCATATTACCCAGTATTTTTTAATCTTTTGTAGCTTAAGAATGTTCAAAGTTCGCAAAATGGGTCGCAAAGCAGCCGCGAATCTAAACAGTTGAAGATACAAAAAATGATTTGTTATCACGAGATAAACATGAATTTAAAGTAAAAGTTGGTAAAATAGGAAGTCGAAAAAAATTTAACCCAGGATTTTTGCCAGAATTGCCCAAATAATAGGATAAGGAAAGTCGTGTGATGTTCACACCAGATTTTTAGTAAACATTTTTTAGAAGTAATCTCCGTAAGACTGCTGTACACCATTCTTTGCATGTAGCACGGTAAACTTGTGTACAACCGACTGAAGCTCATCGTTGAAAGAAAATCTTTTACCGTGCATTGCCTCTTTTATTATGCCAAACAAAGCGTAATCGTTAGATGCAACATTTCATGACTATGAGGCGCAAGACAGCACGGTGTTTCCGTGAGTCTCTAGGATGACAATGGTGTGGTGACATGTAGCCGCGCATTGCCGTGTTGAAGCCACGCCCCACGTTTCCCAGTAGCGGGGGATCTTCCCATGATCACAAAAGACAATCGCCATTTGTTTTAAAATAATCATTTCCGTTTGTAACTTTTTTGTTTTCCGGCGTGTAATCAATCATTTATTATTGTAACTGGACTTCCTCCTTCCATCATCCCGCGTCCATCGTTATTATCTGTTTCCATAATTTTAGACTTTATACACATTTATGCTCATTGTACTGCACGAATGACTCACTACTTTTCCTCCTGTGTGTTCAAGGAACACCATTTGATAGCACACGTGGCACTATACTCAGTATTCACATTTGAATTGGACGCAACTGAAGTTTTGAGGGAAAGTGCCAATTATTTTTGAAGATCCTTAATGGTAAATAATAAGTACTAAAAAGATTTATGGTTTAATTAAGAACCAACATGAACTTTATTATGTATAACTACAAGATTTTCTTAAATGCAACTTAATGCTAATATTTGTTTTCGAGAACTAAAGAAATTGATAAAAAATAAAAGTTTTGAAAATAAATGAAGTGTCTTATTCCACTATTTATAATTGACCTAATTTTAAAAAATGAGTAAAAGCGAGCAGACGGGTAGGTTCTTGAATTTTTTTTAATGTATGAAAAATAATTACGGACATCGCTTATTGTTCGTGTAATATATGAGTAGAAATTCACAATTAGATAGAGCTTTTAAGCTAACAAGTATACTAAAAACCCAATTCTTCTCAATCAGACTTTTCTTTAACAAAATCGAAAATTTGACGTAAAATTAGAAGCAAGTTAGAAATCAGAAAAAGTAACAAAAATATCAGAGGCTTACATAAAATTATAAATTTAAATTTTATTAGTCAATGCACTATGGAAAAAATATTCTGTTCTACCTTTACATTGAGTTCGTATTTGATTCTGAAGGAGTAAAGGCGTGCATGCCGTCGCTCCGTTAAAAGATTAAGTGCTGCAACAGTTAAGTGATAGTGAGAGGTCCGCAGGTCACTTTAGACCTATCTGGTCTAGGTGACTTCAGTGGTAAGTGGATAACCACTTTTTTTTATTACGCGGCGCATGACAAATGTAGCGTTTGGATGACCTCCTAATCAGACAATTTTTAACAGCAGGCACAATTATTATCAACCTCCTTATCCACTCCAGTAAAATTCTTTCACCTTTAACCTTGATAATTTACAATCATCAATTACTTTCGCAAATATACCAGCTTTTACTCTTGTATTTAATCAATATGCTGCACATGTAGCTACGAAGCTCAAAATGCAATCAACACAGCCAATTTTTAACGAAAATCAAGAAGTACACAGAAAAATACTCACGACTGACAAGTAGTCAAAAAAAGGAAAATCTGCAGATGAACTCAAATCAGTCTTATCTAAATACACACAACATATTTTCAACATTAATGATGGCGTTAATATGCAGGAAAATGAGTGAACTACCGCAACTAAAATTTAAACAAACGAACTAAAACCACCACCAGTATTTATATACGGCTTAACTAATTTTAAAGGCATGGTAGACAATCTCGCGAAAATTACAGATGATGAAACATACCATAGCAAGGCCCTAACAGATGAGACGGTTAAAATCAACGCCCGCACCATTGATACATATAGAAAGTTAATCACCCACATAAGAGATGAAAAGATAATTCACCACACATATCAACTAAAGCAAGAGAGATCCTACAGAATTGTCATAATAAACCTTCACCATTCAATCCCAATTGATGATATACAAACGGAACTGGAAAGGGCTGGTCAGAAAGACTGCAATATATTAAATATAAGGCACCTAATAGTAAAGAGCCTCTTTCGATGTTCTATGTCGATCTAGAACCCAAAAAAAACAATTATAAAATCTTTGAACTGACAGCCATCTGTTGTACGATAATAACCGTCGAACCTCCTAGAAGAAAAGTGGAATAATACAGTGTACTAGATTCCAATACTACGGACACACTAAGACATATTGCACTAAACCATTCAACCGCGTAAAATGCGGAGGGCCGCACAACACTTCCACATGTATTAAGACAAGAGATACCCCAGCAAAATGTGTACTCTTTGACGACGACCACCCGGCCAACTAGAAAGGTTGCAAGGCTTATCAAGATGTTTTGTACTTAAGAAGTAAATTAAGCCACAGATTCCAACACAATTTTAATGCCACAAGATAACCCCCTAACACCTTTTCTGAAGTCCAGTTTATCTCTAATACTCATAAGACCATAAACAACAAGTATATGAACACTCAGAAAATGTCTAATGTGCAGACAACATCTGGAACAACAAGAAAGTAGAAGAAATGACACATTCTCCATGATTACTCAGCAATTAACCTCCTTCTTATCAGAATTAAAAACCATGTTCACCCAGATGATGCAGCATTTACTATAAAGTCTCGTCAATAAACATTAACAATGGCTAAGTATACAAGAATTGTAACCTGGAATGCAAATGGTCTTGTTAACCAGAAACTTGAATTAATGGCATTTCTACAAACCTAAAAATTCGATATCTTGCTTATTTCGGAGGCTCATTTTACTAACAGATCTAAAATTCAAATTCCTAACTATGCCGTACACAGCACTTGTCATCCTGATGGTACTGCGCATGGCGGCTTCGCAATTGTCATTCACAACAGCGTCACGCATCATGAGCTTCCTAAATACACATGCAAGTGACTAGTGTAAAAATTAATGCCTCACTTTGGAACTACACTGCTATAGCCATCTATTGCCCCCCATGCCATACAATATCGACAGATCAATTCAAAACCGTTTTCCAAACACTAGATCAAAAATTTACTGTTGGGGTGACTAGAACGTAAAACATATGCATTGGGAATCTAGATTAATCACCACCAAAAGCCACAACACATACATCTTTCAACTGGTAAATTCACTTACTGGCTCTCTGATACGCAAAAACCCTGTCCTGCTAGACTTTCTCATAACTGCAGGAATCTCTAGAAACTATTTTCAAGTCTAAATAACTATGCCCCGTCATACGACCACTCTCCTGTCATTATAACCCTTAATACTCAAACCAATAAATTTTGCTCTTCCAAAACTACATTTTAGATAATAATAATTTAAAACAGAGAATAAAATAACCTAAAGATTTGAACTGTACGGTTCAATACTTTACTGAATTTATTCAAAAGGCAATATAGTTATTCATAACCTAAATTTAACGTAATACAAGCAAAAACTAACATAGTACACCTCCAAATCCGTGAACTAATTGCTGAGAAAAGACAGGCTAGAAAGATGGAACAAATCTTGTAATCTTGCAGATAAACGAATTTACAACAGATTGGCCAAAAGACTCAGTAACCTACTGAAAGAACATAAAAATTCCAGCTTCGAAAACATTACAAAGCTAAACAAAAAGACCACTTTATTTGGAGGACCACAAAAGTTTAAGCGTCCCCAAATTAACGTACCACCAATACAAAAACAAGATGGCACCTAGGCGTCCTCACTATCTTCCAGAAATTTTCTTACCATTCGAAGAAGTGCAAACTGTAAACTTTGAGGAAATAGCTAAATTCTTGAATATTCCTTGCCAGTTATCACTACCAATCAAGCCACTTACCCTTAATGAAGTCAATAATATTATTAAGGAATTAAGTAACCATAAAGCGCCAGGTTACGATTTGATATCACCACAAATCCTGAAGCATCTTATAAAAAAGCTGTCGTTTTTCTGACCACTATCCTCAACCGGATGCTCACTCTGACTTACTTCCCTGTACAATGGAAATACAACACACTTAACTAACTCATAGAGACCGATCAGCCTGTTTCCCCTCCCTGGAAAACTATTTGAAAAGCTTCTCCTAAGTAAACTACACGATGATTTAGGCATGACCACCCTGATACCAAGTCATCATTTCGGATGTAGGGAACATCACTCGACAGTTCAACAAATCCACCGAATTGTCAATTTGATAGCTATGTGCCTCGAGGAGAAAAAGTTTTGTACCGCAGCCTTTCTGGATGTCAAACAGGCTTTCGATAAGGTGTGGCATGTCGGATTATTATATAAATTAAAGCAACGATTACCGAGCATTTATTATCTTTTGATAAAATCATATATTATCTACCGCTACTATATCGTAAAATACAATAATCAACTCTACATATCACCCAATAAAAACAGGTGTACCACAGGGCAGCGTCCTTGATCCCTTTCTGTACGTCCTTTACACATCTGGTATCCCAGAAACCAAAAATGCCTCTATGCCTATATACGCTGATGATACCGCGGTACTTTCCACACATCATGACGCAGCTGAAGCTACACTAAATCTACAAACACACTTGAACCAACTCAGTGATTGAACCGATATTTGGAGAATCAAGATAAACGAAAACAAATCTCTACAAGTAACATTTACAACTAGAAAAATCACGCCCTCCTATAATATCTAAGAGCATTTCCCTGCCAGTTAAAACAAAAACCAAGTATGTTGGACTCCACCTAGACAGAGAGCTAACCTGTCCTCACATATTAGATCGAAAGGGAGGAGATTGATCCAAAATTCAAGAAAATGTATTGGCTGCTTGGACCTAAATCCAATCTCTCAACTGAAAATAAAGTTCTGCTATATAAAACAACCCTCATGCCCATCTGGAGATATGGTATCCAACTCTAGGGGTGCGCTAAGAAAACAAATATAAATATTATACGAGCATAAAGCAAAATTCTTCGAGCCCTTGCAAATGCACCTTGGTTTGTATAACCGAACCCTACACGAGGTCTTCAACATACTGTTCGTGACGGATGTAATAGAAAAGTCAGCTTCAGACTACTTCAAGTCAGGCCAGTAAACCCCAAGGAAATAATCGTTAGATGAAGACCCTTATATGCATCAACAGACAACATACTTAGTACTCTTATAATACCGGAGTAGATTGTAAATTTGCGATTCTATCAATAATAATAAAAAATGCATTTAGGAAAAAATAAATTTCAAGAGCAATGCTTTGTCAATAATGAGGTTCCGTACTAGTTACATACAGGCGAAATCTTACTGACCGTAATTTCATGTAATTTTTTTTCTAGAATTTAAATAAAAAATCTGATGATCTAATGAAAAAAATGCAAGAGTAGCACTTAACAGATGAACAGAATAAATATGATGTATATTGCATACATTATCAGTTCATGTTAGACGTCGACAAGTGAAGGTAATGTTTACTTTAAATTTTAATTTATGATTTATATACAAGAATTCATTAGTCGTTTCAAAGTTGTGGTCATAATTTCTCTGTAGAAACGTCATGATTGTATTGACTCTTCTGTAGTCGTAGCTTTTACAATTTTTCTTAATCCCATGTCTAGCATATTTGGTTGTTTTGCTGAGTATTCAATAAATTATTTTATCTGGTTACACTATCGTTTTGATGATCATGCTTTCGATTTTATACCTTCCAATTTTCATAAGATGTTTACAAAGATTTTTAATATACACGAGTAGATAGTCCAAAAAAGCGTTGTGTGTCTTTTATTCTTTTTATAATCGATTCGTTTGCTCCTCTCGTTTGTCTTTGGTCATCACAGTATTCTTCTTCGGCAATACATTTCCAGTACGTTCACCTTTCTCTTACTGTCCGTGACATGCTTCGCATAAAAAATATTAAGGTTTAATTGTTTTTCTGTGTTTATTGCAAACTTAGATGCTCAAGAAAATAGACTATAGAATTGATTACAAAAATATTTGTATACTGGGTTCTTTGGCAAAAACTTTTGATAATACAATATGTAATCCGAAAAAGAGCGCATTGGAAAGCAGAAACAATTAGATAAATTGTTAATGGTAGAAACAGCTGAAATTCTAGCATTTTTAATAACAGCTGATGAAAAACCACAGTGTATAAAGACAATAGTTTAAAGCAACTCAAAGACTAGCAAGAGCAGTTAGCAAAAGACTGTGACAAAGAATAAACAAAGACTAATAACAAAAAAGGAAATTTTTATAAGTATTTAGAATTAGGAACAAAAGAAATCGATACTGTAACGAATTTCGAACGCCCCGATATCATCATAAAGTGCTTATAAACATACAGTTCGGGGATACTCTGGGGAATCGAGTATCAGAAAGCGAGTTGAATCATTCTAGTGCTAGATAAATTAGAGTGAATACATTTGTAGTGCACATAAATGTAATTAACTATTTTAATGTTTGTAAATAAATTAAATAAGTTAATTTTAAGTAAATATATAGTATTTTATTCACCATTTTAACAGCAAATATTTATGACTCGTATATTCAGATATAAAGTGTTAAGTGTTCAAGGAAAATGACGATCTTTTTTCGGTCAAAGCTCCATTCTATTGGATATAGCCATTCACAAAAGCGATATAAAATTGCGAGTCATAAAAATAAAAACCAGCGAGTTATTTGTGGACAAAATTGCAAAGCTAGTGAAAGAATCCTGCTTCAATTGTGAAATAATTTAGAATTGATTATTTAAAATCAAAAATTCTAGAAATGTAATAAAAACAGTGCAATCAAAAAATCACAGTACAATGGTATACAATTCTGAATATTTATGGGTGGATTACTTATGCAGTACTGTTAATCTTCAACCTAAAAACATGTAGAAGAATATATTGATACAAAATCCAAATGTATACAAGAACTGCTTTCAGAAGTTGCCAAAATCAAGGTAGAAAACTCCTTATTGATGAATCAATGAGAGCCATTTAACAATAATTTACAAAGTCAAAAATCTCCCACCCAATACAAGAAGTGCAATTGAGCTATGGGATGTTTATGCATTGGACGTTGGAAAAACTACGTAAAGAAATTCCAATAGTTATATATGTTACAGTAACGTTAAAACCAGGATTTAGTCTACTATTTCTAATCAACAATGATAATTTTGTATCTTTCTAACTTACAAGATCTGTCCCGAAAATATCGAGCCAATATTAATACAATGAAAACAGTTTGCTTGTCTGCGTTGTAATCTAACATACGATGAGAGTGGACTGTAATTCGCATGTGTAAATGAGGATGACTGCACCGATTGGGTCACTTGAGAGTTAGATGGCAACGGGTAGGCATATGCAGTGTGTGACTGTTGCTCGGCGAGCAGAGCAGTGGATTTGTATCATATTTTGGGCGAAGCTTAGAAGACCAACATCAAATCGTTTAGGTGACTCACAGCTACCGTGCAGTCCCAGAACTTAAATCACATTTAAAAGGAAAAGGATTCCAGACCGTCGAAGACATTTAGTTAAATTCGATGGGGCAGTTATTCGTGATTACAACACAAAAGTTTGCAGAATACGCTGAGAAAATTGTGTGAGATCCCAAAATGTTTACTTTTAAGGTGACGGAGGCTACGTATGATTTTTCTTGCATCTTGTACCATTTTTTATAAACATATATAAATCCAGTGTAGAAATCGAGGTTAAAGATACAGTTTTAAGTTAATGAAAGACAAATTTACAATTCAAATATACCCACTTATATAAAAACCAGAATGAATATTTAACAAAAATTGTTAGTAAAGTCCAATCACATGGGTAAAATTTGTGATATCTATCAAAGCGTAAGAAGTTATACAAATATAGAAATTATTAATAAAATTGAGTTTTATATAACTGCAGATAATTTTACTAGGGTTGGGGTTCATATTTGAATAATCTAAATATTATAATATTTGGTAGCTCATAGTTCAAATTTGTTTTATTGGAATAATTTGAAAATCCAAATAATCCTCGATGTACAATTTGAACATTCAAATATTTGGAATATTCAAAAATGGCATTAGAATAATTAAAATATTCTAAATTTTGTACATGAACAATCGAAATAGTCAAAAAGTAAACACAGCTCTTCAAAAAAAGCAAACTTACCAACTTTCCGATTTGGTAAGAATTTTTTTAACGAAAATATTTAATGTTTTTTGAAAAGCTTGTGCCTATAAAACAAAAATTATCGTGTCCAGCTTTTTTTAGAAACATTTGAATTATTCGGATACTACTCTTAAATATTCGAATTATGTGTGTTCGAACTTTCAGTTGTCAAATAGTCAAATATTAAAATTTTTGAAATGCCAAATCCAGCCCTAGTTAAAAGATAAATATTTAACATCATTTTCGAGTGACTATTCTCTTGCCACAACTAAAGCATAGAAGACACACTAGAACAATTCTAAGCTCAAATATCTCATATAATAGCAAATGAATTATAGTTCAAAAAATGATCTATAAATAAAGCTTGAAAGATATTTTCTTTTCACACATGCGCCAATTAAATGTTCTTTCAATAGTTTTAAGCGTGCCGTAGAAAAGAGTACTCGAGAAAAAAGATAGAGAGTAGCTGATATACGTAGAATATTAGAAAAAAGAACGTAAAAATTGCAAAACGCCTAATACGAATTGGTATGAAAATAAACAAAGAAGTCAAATAAAAAAAATAATATACAAGGTGGTTCAAATATGACTAGAACTGATTTTCTTACAGAAAAAAGCAACCAAATTGCCAAAACTTACTTTCCCCTCTAGAACCAATAACTTTTCTTCAGTGTTCTGGAATCAAACTGATGCCCTTTTCAAAAAAGGCTTTTGGTTGGCGACATATCCACTCCGAACAGTCTGGATGACGGCGTCATTGTCCGTAAACCGCATGCCTTGCAAGTCACTTGAAGACAAATCTAAACTGTATGACGGGATATGGCAGAAGGTTCCACTTTGATTTCCGGTGGGTTTTCATTGTTGTTTTGGTCGTATGGGGGCGTGTATTGTCTCGAAGGAAGGCTACCAGCTTTCTACCTGCCTTCCGATTGGAATATCTTTTCGATCACGTCTGTTTGCCAAGAGATCTGAGTAATAGGCTGCATTGACTGTTCTGGCATCTGTTAAAAAATCTACCCTGCTAGTCCCAGAAGAACGTTGACATCACTTTTCCTGTCGAACGGCCCCTCCGCGCTACTTGAGTTTGGAAGAACTGGTATGTCGCCACTCGAGTGGTGACTGCTAGGACTCGGAAATGAAGTAGAGTACCCACGTTTTACCGGCAGTCACTATAGACTTTAAAAATGCACCACCTTCGTCTTCAAACTGCTGTAGGAGACGACTAGAAACTTGCATGCGCATCTTTTTCTTTACATCCATCAAAGTCTGTGGCATCCATCTTGCGATAGTGCAGGTAGTTTTGACGATGTCTTCCACACTACCAAAACTGATGAATAGCATTGCTCCAAGATCCTTGATAGTGGTGCGCTTATTCTCACAAATATCATGGGGCTTATTCTCTACGCTCTTTCTGCGCTCTCTGAAGCTTAGACAGTCTTAGACTACTCAAACACACGCGCCCGTAAGAGACACTCTTCTCCATACTGTTGTTGTCGTCTGTAGTAAATTTCAGAGGACGGGGCGTTGTCTCTAAAAGGAAATTTGAACACAATGCGTTGTTTTACGCTCCGTGGTACTTTCTGTTCGCTTATCACTCTAGCAACTCCAAAACAGGACTGAATAATTTCTAACCCGAGCAGGAAGGAGGGTGGAGGTTTACACACGAATTAATCCTAGTCATATTTGAATCCACCTTGTAATTAATTAGACGAAATAAATTATGAAACAAACATAATTTTTTGGCAAACGAAAATTTATTTTATGTGCTTTCTTGTCCCTACCCAATTTAAAACTTGACTTATATATTTTTCCTTTTAAGTTCTTTTCCTAATGTTTATAAACAGTTTTGTTACTTACATCATAAATCCGTTTTTATCTGATCGAATGCACGTATTCCTACATATTAATGTTTTTAACTTTGCAAAGTGTTATGTAAACGTTATAATATATATCCCTAAAATAGTTTTGTACAAAATTTTTTTATATAATTTCTACCTACGTTTATATTTATTCTTATTTTCAGGAAATTATCTATATTAGTTGTTTTTATTCTATTAACCTACTAAATATATTTTTGTACTTCTCTTATACTTATTGCTCCATGGTTACTTTTAATCAATTGTTCGTTTTTATTTGAATCTTTCACAGTTGTGTAGTCATTTTTATTTTTATTGTTTATTTTATTTTGTTATTGGTCATTCTGATAACGTAATTTCCATTGCTTTGTTAAAATTGTTAGTAATTGTTTTAGTTTGCTGAAATAAAAAATGGTTTTCCCTAATAATTTTTTGGTTCCATACTACTACAGAATTCACTTATTTTTGATTTTATTTGTGATCTTCAATAGTTTGGTTTCAGCATTTTCCTATTTTAGTACTGCCAAAAATGTATAATGCTGAATTTTTTTGTACTTCTTTTGATGTTTGATTATATTTATAGTACTTGCTATCTTCAATATCTTTCTTAATGCTATTCTTTTGTAGTTTTGTTTATTGTGTTGTTTTGATTTGTTTTGTTAAATTCTAGTCATGTGTATTCTTAAAAGCTACATTTTCGAAAATAATTCAGTTTGTATTTTTCCACGACACCATTTTTGTCAATGCGTAATGTGCTCATTTGCCTATCCGTAATACGTTACAGAACATGGAGAAAGTCCTGAATCTTTTATCGCGTTTATAGGACATTCCAAAGCCGTGGCACATTTGCATATGCCGTATATTGCAGCTAACAGGAACTGAATCTGACGTGGCACTAACTCAAACTTGAGCACAACCAAGCCTCGCGACCCGCGACATTTGCACTTACTTGCTAGCAGTTCCAACCACGCTTCCGAATTTGGGCGGATAGATGCGGAGAGCACTCTGGGGGTCTGGCGAGCCGCGACCAGGGCGAGACCATTTTGCCCGTTGCTGGCAAATTGGCGTTTAATATTGCCTGAAGTTGGGCAACAGAGGCGGCGATTTTTGAATGGCCCGCATAAATGAGGCGCGACGCAATCGGCGTATGATTTAACTATGCTAATCGGGCATTCATGCTGGCCCCTATTTGTGAAACAAAGAAACTCCGGCGGCTTGCGTAATAAGTGGACATGTAAAGGAACATAACAATCTATTAAGGTTTTGAATTGCTTTACAAAACCTTTATAATCGCAGATGAGAAGGTTAATTATTTTTATCAATTTTCAGTTAGCAATCAAAGTCATAGCACAAAAGTACTTATTTCTGAAATATAAAATTGATTATAAAGAAAATATAATAGTCCAAATATGATTATAACTTACGTATACTTCTTTCAAATGGTCAAAAATTGTAAAAAAGGTTATTATTAAAATATCTATTCTATATACAGGTAACCCCTGGAATGGTGTACACGTGTGTCGTAAACTTATGAATTATTAATAACTCAAGTTACTTTGCTGCAAGAAGGTGAGTTGTATTGTTTTATAGCGAGTACTCTTTTGTAAAGGAATTTGAAACGGTGTAACTGTATCACCACCCAAAAGCCCGTAAAGAGTATTGCGACGGCAGCCATACTAGGATACAAAAGTTGTGGATTAATTGCCCTTTTAAGGAAACAGATAACAATCTTGGTAGAACAAACTTAACACTTTGCTAAGCTTGCCTAAAAGGATGGTAAAATAAGCTCATGATAATAAAACATCTAATTACGTTTAAAAAAGCGACGTTAATGGACAGAGGAAAATTTAGGGGAAAATCAGAAGAATGACATATTGTCTATCGGGACATTCTTTTGAGCTTAGTATCCATTGAAACGGTTCTGATCGCTAAATGCAAATAAAATACTCTAGACCTTCATTAAATATTCTATTAAACTACATGTTTGGGGGAGGAAAGGGGGTTTAATTTAAAACATTACACCACTTTACGTAGATATCATATGAATAAAGTAAAATTAAAGTATTTGTGAATTGATAATGAAGCGGAGTTAGTAACTTCAAATATTGCAGCCGAAGGAAAATGGAATCAATAGATTGTCGCCAATCCAATAAGAAATATTTGAACCTACATGAAGTAACCAAATAAGGGGTATGGCATTTGTTCCCTGCTTCTTATGTTGTAAACTTAGTCACCTGCCGATGAAATCCTTTTCACATGATATCGCATAAAAATGGTAATCAGACATCTTACTAAGTCGTTTTAATCCAAAAATGAAAATGTAAGAACTTTAAAATCGATTAAACGCTCTTGCAGGTTGATTGTATTTGAGTAAAATGAAAGGAACTTTTAAGCGTTCATGTCTACTGATGTTTATCATATTTAATATGTACTATGGATATAAAACATTTAAACTATTTTGTGATTTTTATTTTTCAAAAATTTCCGTATCAGACGAGTGCTAGGTAATAAAAGCTAAGGAAATAAGATTTCACAGAACTGATCCTGCAGATAAAGCGATTAATAAATGATAAAAGCTGTAAAGAGCAGCAAATGACAGTATCGAAGAAATATGACAATTATTTAAAAGTGGAAGTTAGTCAAAGATTGAGTAATCACAAATAACAGTTGGCTAACAAGAAGGCTTATCATATTCAGACAGTATATGTCTTAAATGTAGTGAATTCTCTGTAATTACAGACGAATTACTTTACTAAGCATAGTGAATTTGATATGGGAGAGAATATAAGAAACAAGATCAAGAGAAAAAACAATGCAACTTTAGAAAAGGCAGAGGAGTACAAAATAACATATTTATACTGCGACAAGTTAACTAAAAGGCAATAGAAACAGGAAAGAAGTTCATCTATGCTTTATGGATCTTAGTAGGGCCCCGACCGAGTTAGAAGAAAAGATACATGGAAGGCACTAGAAAATAAGAGGTGTAAACGCAACAATGAAATGGTCAAAACATTGTATCATAAGACAATAAATGTAGTTAGAACCAGAAACGAGAAATCAGAGGAGTTTGAAACAACAAGAGGCTTAAAACAGGGTTGTGTACTAAGGCGGTTATTATTCGCACTAATGATAGACGAAGTAGTTAAAGAGTTAAGAAGAGGGCAAGGAAATACAACGTAGAGATGTGGAGAATGGAAAACATGCAAATTTCCGAATTACTATATTCAGACAACAAGGTGATTTTAACAGGAACAGAGAACTGCAGAACAATCTGAATATATACAATAGGGAGATGCAAAAAACAAACACAAACATTAATATAGAAAAAATAAAGACAATGATGATAACAGCAGAAGAAAGAAAACACAACATTACAATAGAAGGGAAAGAAATACTGCAAATGAACAAATTCAAATATCTACGAATATATATTAGTAACAATGGGAAGATAAATGATAAAATAAATGAACATGTAGCCGTAGCAGGAAGAACTTTCCAAGTTATAAAAATTACCTTTCTGGGAAAAGTGGAAATACCTAAAGAAACTAAAGTGGAAGTGATGAAAAAAGTAGTTTACGGGTGATCTCAGATAAGCAACAAAGTAGACTGACGAGCACAGAAATGAGGTTCTGGAGGAAAATACAAGGAAAAACAAGAGAAGACAGGATTACGAACACAACATTCTGAGAGTAGTTAGGTGTGAAGGCAGTAAAAGAAGTTTTCTTTTTATTACAATAATATCTTCATGATATTACTGAAATTATAATCTGATCAAATAGTTGATCTATGAGTAATATTGTGGAAACTTAAATTATTACTTCAAACTTAAGACTAAGGATTTTCACACTAAAATCTCTTAGGTTCTAACAACTTATTTACACTAACATCAACGTGTACACTAGCTCTGTACTCTGCTTTTGCACTAACACACATATTAAACTAGCTCAAAAGGTTTGGTCCTCTTGAGTCGTTTTGTCAAATCTGTGTTGTCGAGAAGCTGGATTGCCTCGATATTGACGTGGTGAAGGAGTCTCTGTTCATAACTCTTGGCGAATTTTCTAATGGCTTGGTTAATCGTATCTATTTCCAGGTCTCTATGGAGATCATTATTCTTGAAGTACCACGGAGCGTTAACAATACTCCTCAATACTTTGCTCTAAAACCGTTGTATTATGTCTAAATTGTTTTTTTTTGGCTTAACCCCATAACTGGATGCCATATGTCTATATGGGTTTAAGAATTTGTTTGTACAGAAGTACTTTGTTGTAAATTGAGAGGATAGAATTTCTTCCAAGTGGCCAATACATTTTTCTAAATTTGATATCCAATTCTTTTCTTTTACGTGAGCTTTCCAACATAGCTTCGCGTCCAATGTCATACCCAAATATTTTGCTGTATCAGCATATGGTACTTGGATGTTATTTATGCTAACAGGAATATGCTGATTTCTTTTATTCGTGAAATTGACGTAGACAGATTTAGTCTCACTCAACTTGCTTGGTCCAACTGTTAATTTTGTTTACTGACGCTTGTAGACTTATTGCTGCTTCTTCGTGAATTTTACCTACAGCCATTATGGCAGTATCGTCAGCAAAAGTGTCTATGTTCTAATTCAGGAATATCATGGTATATTAAGTAAAGGATCGGCCCTAACACACTGCCCTGCTGCACTCCTGTTTTTATTTCCTTTAATTCAGAGTAGGCATCTTCGTATTTAACTCTGAAAGCTCTATCTGAAGTATAAGACCTTAATAATCTGCGAACTGTTTGGGCAACATCTTGTTTAATTTATAATTAAGTCCCTCATGCCACACCCTATCAAAAGCCTGTGCTACGTCAAGAAAGACAGTAGAACAGACTCTTCTTTCCTCATAGGACTTTTTAATTATGTTTGTAATCCTGTGGATTTGATTTATAGTCGAGTGACTTTTCCCTAAAGCCAAATTGATGCCCTAGGTTTATGTTGTTATCTTCTGTAATTGGTGTCAATCTTTTAAGCAGTATTTTTTCATATAATTTGAGATTACAGGCATTAGAGAAATTGGTCTATAAGATGAGGCTTTATTTGGTGGGTTTCTGGATTTAGAGATCATTATCACTTCCGCTATTTTCCATATCTTAGGTACATCATTTTAATCTGAAGGATGCATTAATTAAGTATGTAAGTTTTACGATTGCTTTACGAGGAAGCTGCTTTAAAATCTCCTGTAATCAAATCAAACGCAGAAGCCTTCTTTGAGTTAATGTTTTCTTTTATTTCCGTTGCAATTTCTTTTGTAGTAGTGAATGTAATATCGCCTTCTTCTGTGATAATATTCTCCCAGTTAAGAATGTTTTCGCCCTCATTCGGTTGGAAAGTCATTTCGAAGTGTTCAGCATATCCGTTAGCCTTTTGTATGTTACTTTTTGCCCATGTATCGTCGGCATTTTTAATTGGTGGGTTCTGTAGAATTGGTTTTTTTGAATTGTTTGGTTGCTTTCCAAAGCGAATGGTCAGCTTTACTATCATTTGACGGTTCACTTAGGGATTTACAAAGAGTTATTTTTAACTTTTTGAATCTCCCGTTTGAGTTGTTGTGTGACATTGTTTAATCTAATTTTATCTGCTGGGAATCTTGTTTGATACCATATTCTTCTAAGTTTTCTTTTTTCGGAAATGAGTGCTCTAATTTCTCTAGGATAATTATTACCTTAGTCACTGAGTTAATATTGGGGGTATTATCCCATGCGGCTTGTTGAATATTATTATCAAATTCACTGTCTAGCTGATCTTCATTTCTTAGCGGACATGACAATTTAATAGTTCCCTCAAGTTAGGGTTTGAAGCTCTGCCAATCAGTTTGCCTATTAGTCAATCTAAGAGGCATTTCTTTTTGTATAATACTATCACTCAAAGTGAGGAGAGTAGCAGAATGATCAGAATTCATATCCCAAGCCTCCTCCACGTTAATATAATTTACAGACACATTTGAAGGAAACCAATTAAGCCTGGGATTTTATCTGTATCTGTAGGTCAATATGTTGGCTTGCTAGTCCTTGTACATTTTAGTTGGTTGACCGCTTGTATAAGTTGCTTTCCTTTTGTATTGATTAACCTAGGACCCCATTGGACGTGCTTAGCACTGAAGTTTCCTCCAATGATAAATCTACATCCGTGATAAGTTAGAAAGTCTAGATATTGCTCTTTTTTGATAGTATGGCTAGGCGGACAATAGACTGCGGTAACAATTATATCATATGTTTTGGTTTTAACATTTTCTGAGGCGGCTTGAAATTCCCGTGTTTTGTATCCCATCTCTTCATGACGATTAATTGATTTTCTGATTATAACAACAGTACCACCTTTGGTGGTAATTTTCCGGATGTATAGTGTGGTATACTTTATAACCGTTGAATTTAATAAATGACTCATTATAAAATGGGTCTCGGAGATGAGACATATGTCAAGGACTGCTTGCAATTCTTGTGTGAAAGAAGTGATACAAGACAATTAAGATGGTTAGGACATGTGTATAGAATAAGTGAAGACCGACTGGTGAAACAGGCACTCGAAGCAAGACCAGGAGGAAATAACAGAAAATAATGGAAAAAGTGGTGCCGAAAAACTCCAACCAATGAAGAGTGACAATCCAACCGACACCAAGTCGTATACCTTACGGTAGAAAGGCTCAGGATTATGTATATATGTATGAACACCAAGACGTACAAAATTATGGAACATTGTTATTTTTATAAAGCTAATTCTTATCATCTTCTAATATAGTCTGATACAAAATAATTTGAAGTAGTAAAATGGCAGAGAAATCTTTCAAAAGTTTACGAGTGGTTTGGAGTAACTAACCTATAGTTTTCTTTTACGAAGCATCTTCAGCAGTCTGTCTAAATTGATATTCTTCAATATCTTGCAACAGAGCTTCTATATCATGTTTTGTTTCAACAAGATGGAGGATTGTGCATTAAGTAATTGTCTAATATTATGAATAAAATCAGTGGTAAGTTCTAGTGTTGTGCTGTAAGAAGAAAGTCAAATATACACATGAAGCATTGTTAAATTTTAATTCGTAAATTGAATAAGATTAATTTAAGAGATGCGTCAGCTCTATGGCCTCATTGTGACAAAATGAGAAGTATCTAATCTCGTTAAATCATTAAGCTTCAACTCTCAGAATACGAATTTATCTTTGATACTCTTATAAGAAGTTTTAGACTGATAGATGTTAACAAAATGACATATAAATTTCTGTTGTAGAATAAATAAAACAGGTTCTCGGTGAGTATAGTACATTGCTAACCTTAAAGAGTCATTTAGAAATGATATTGTTCCCCTATTCTTGTTTTTTCTTTCAAGGGATATAAAAATATTTTAGTTAATATTGGATTAACATGATTAATTGATTGCGTTAACTCTTCATGCTGATTGATTCAAATCCGCTTTTATATACATTTAGACGAACCTATTAAAACTGAGAGAACTTGTTATGTGTATCTTAATCTAAACTATAGATTATTCGAAGCAACAGAGCTATATCTTGTAATTTCTGTCATAAAAATACTATATTAAAAAATATATACTTAGTTATATCCACTGGACTCAGACAAAATAATGAGTATAGTAACATATCTTCATTTTGTTATCAGTTAGCCTTAGATCGTAGTTTTCTTATATATATAATCTGTAGATGACCATATACTGACTAACGCTTTTGTTAAGAAAGTAAAACGAAAGCAATCTGCAAAGAAAATAAAAAGTTGTCGGCTTCGTGTCCTTTTTAAGGTTTAGGTCTTGGAGCTGTTTCCCTTCACCAATGCTTTATAGGTCGCCCCACACTTCTTCAGGATTGTATCTTCTGGTTCTGACATTATCCATCCTTTTTTTCAATTTTTGTCTGTATTTTTCTAATTTTCTTCTAATGGTTTTACATTTTGTGTTATATTTTTCATTGCTATTCATTCCTTCTTAACCTTCTTAAAAATTTCAGGTGTTCTTAGTGCTTGAGTTTTATTTTTTGTTTACATCCATATTTCGCTTTCATACGAAGCAACTGGAACTGCCAAGATGCTATAAAAATCTACTTGGCTATCTAGTCTTGGATTGTTTTTGAAGATTTTAGTTATTATTTCACAGACTAACTGATTTGTTTCTATAGTTAATATCATTACCAAAAGTGTTTTACTTGTTCTAGTGATTTGTTTCGCGGTAGTATTTTTGTTCTCTTTTCTTTAGTGAGTCATGACCTTTGTTTTCCACTCAATATTTTCCCTACACATCTTGTTACTATCGTATGTAATAGATATATTTATTTTTGTAAGTCGTTTTTGGTACGATATATGATCATCTGCGAAAAGTAGTATGTTAAGGGATTTTTATTCCTTTTGGTACTATTTCTTTCCTATCTCTAACGATCTGGTCTATATATACATTAAAAAGTATTGGTGGGTGGTGAGAGTGGACACCTCTGTCGTAATCTTCCGTTTGTTATTTTGAAGTTTATGTTATAGTAACAACTCTGTATTACTTTTACCATTTGGTATGGAAATCCTTTGCTTTTAAGTGCACGCAGTTTTTTCCTATTTATATAATCTAAAGCTTTTTGTAAATCAATAAAAAGTTAGTTTGTAAATTGAATTGTCTTCTCTTCTTTCTTTTTTCTTCTGTAATTTTTGTTGTAGAAGAAATGCATTGCCGATTGCAAAGTGACTTTGCTGAATCCGCTTTATTCTTCGTCTGTTGCTGTCTGCAACAATTTTATCAGTATAGTTGCCCAAATATCTTATCCTGCATTGATAAAGTATGCCTATATAGTTTTATGTGTTGTCTCTATTGCTTAAAAAGTTATACATTTGAAAATGAACGAACTGCAACAGTGAGTACAACATTTGTGAATATATGCTTCATAAGAGGCAATATATTTTATAAAAAACTACAAAAACACTCAATAAAATAATCAAAAAAGAGGTATAAATAAATTATTAGCGATGAACATAAAGGTAAAAGAATACTGGGTGCGGCGTCCTTTGAAATCTCGTCAAAACAACTATTATATTATTATTGTAAATGGTTTTCTTGGTTTTATAAAACCATACTTTATAAAGTATTATAGACGAGAGGTTTCCAGCAAAAAGGTAATTTTGGCGCCCTAGGCTAACAATTTATTTACAAATGATAATAGTGGGATAAGTTGGCGATCTTACAAAAATAAGATTTGCAAAACGATCCTAAATATAGGCAATCAAACGTACGCTCAGAGCTCAGCCACCCCACATTTCATATCAGCTGTCTTTGTTTACTTTCTGTTCAAATATATAGTTTAGTTCAGCCAACACATGTGACATTCTTTTGAGAATGATCATCGAAACAGTGGTAATGTAATCTTAGAGCGTACCCAATGTTACTGATACTAGTAAATGATGTTTCTGTTACCTTTCAGTAAAACAGAAACTACCTGCTAAGACATATGATTTTCAGTGTCCGTTAAGAGCTGGCTTTTTGATTTCCAAGGAGACTATAACTAGTCCAAATCATATTATATAAATGATCGTTTATTTGGCCAGAAGAGCGTTTAAAACTATTGACATTTTTGCTAGCATTGCTAAATAATACAGCCAAACGAGGATAGCTTTGTATATACTCTCTGAGTATTTCAATACATTTATTACACCTTGCAATTAGCTTTTTAATACCCTTGGAAAGTTTTAGCTGCTCTACAACAGCTTCCTGCAACTCTTCGTCGTTAAATTTTCTCCAAGGTCTTTTTTCAGTTAGTTCTTGGGGCCGGGTCTGAGTTGCAAGGTGGGTGGGAAAGTTCTTTATAGTCGGCAACCTGGAAAATGAAGGCCTTATAAACAGGGACGTTATCGTGCAAGCCACTTCTCTCTTCTTTGATAGCGTCTCTCAATTTATGCAGGTAGTTTGCATAATACTCCCAGTTTAACAACGTGTTCCTTTACTTAAAATCAATTATCAAAATTCCTTTGGAATTCCAAAAGATGGTAGCCATATACTTTCCGTAGATTGAGTCTGCGCTATTCTTTTTGCTAGAAAAATGCAGTACAGGAACGCAGTTTAATGCCCTGTAACAATACATTGAAGAACTTCTTCGTTGCTTAGACAACTGAGGTTCTAAAATTGTTCACAACAGGTCGCATGTGCTGTTTGTGAATCGCTGATATCCATCTGGCACTAACTTTCTTCACATGAAGGTGCTCATGGGAAATTCGTTGCACGCCCTAATCTTGATGATAACACTTATACTTTTAAATCTTGTAGGGCCTCATGTTTAATAAGGGTGACGTTTTCTTCCGAATACACTTCAACTGGCTGACTTACACGTGGTTTGTCTTCGATATTCTACCGGCTCAAGCAAAATTGTTTTGACCATTTCTCTACCGTGGAATATGAAAAAAATCATAAGAAATAAAACTGAAACAGTTAATGGATATTTAAACAACGCACATCATCCAATTCTTCTTAAGTGTGCCAATGAGGTGGAACGCATCGCTTCCGTTGTAAAAATAACCACAGCTACAAAATTTCAAATTAGCAAAAATGTTTGCTGTTAAAAAAATCTCTCATTTCCTGAGGTTGATATGGCAAATCCCCACCTATTTCTTGTTGTGTGGATTAGCAGTTCCCTGTTTCGTATGCTGTTTATCCATGATGTTTGTCTTCTGCCGAAACTATTCTTTTCGTTAACTACTTTTTCAACGAAACACTACGACCTGATGTATTTTTCGTGTTTCGCAACAACCCCAATGCCGTACAATTTTCGTATTTTCGTTATGCTTCCTAATTTTTACTCTTTGCTCATCTGTTGTAATGTTTCCGTATTAGCAGCTCCTTGCATTCATGAAATCTGCAATATTCTTCTGTATCTTAAAAACTCAAACGCTATTAATCGTTTTAGCATACCCTTCTTCATCACTGTACAGAAATGTTTTCTATGTATAACACTTAGGTTTGTTGATTGTTTAACTTATAGTTTACAAATTCTGTTCTTGCAGTCTACTGGTGATCAATTAATATTCGAAGATAGATGAATTTGCTTATTAGTTCAATTTGGGAATTTCCATAAATAATTTTCATGTTGCCCAGGTTATTGCAGTTCTTACTTATTACCGTGATCTTCGTCTTTTGCGCATTCCTTGGCCCCATATTCCTGCTTTGTTCTATGACGCAGTCTAACGTAATTTGTAGATCTTTCTAGTTGTCTACTGTTAAATCCGTGTCGTCAGTGTATTTTATACTATTTAAAATGACCGCGTCTCTTCTGCCGATACATATGATATAATTTCCTCTTAATAGACGTTAAACAGAAGTGAGGAGAATATAAAAAAACTCTGCCAAATTCCACAGCAATAGCAATAAAGAAAAACTGCTAACAATTTTATATACAATTACTTAGTATAAACCATACGAAGAAATGATGTTTGACATATCATGTAATTGTAGTTTGGCATATTTTTTAAAGAATTTAGGAGCGCCAGAAGATTGAAAAGTATCTTCACCTTGTTACAGTCACACCAAGTACAACTTAAAATATAATTCTACAAACGTTTGTTTCGCAGAGAACAATGAAATCTAACGTCACTTAATAACTATTTCAGCTGCATAAATGTGCAGAAATGTAAATGGCAACCAAAGAATATCCTTTTGCAAGCGACTAACGGTAGCAAAACCTTTTAAGTTAAGATGTTTTATTCACAAAAAGCCTATTAACCTAATTTTGAAACTGAAAAAATCTCGAGTATTTTTTAAATTGCTGTGTAGGTTTCAACATTTAGTTTTAAGACTTGAAATAGTTATTTAAATTCTAACCTTCGAAATATTCTCTTTGGAGGCTTTCAAAGCCTCTGCTGCCATTCATAAACATGGCGAAATTCGTTTTCTTAAAAATCGTATAACGTCGTTTATAATTTTAGTTCTAGTACAAAGTCAAAGTTCTTTTAACAAAACAAAAGGCATATACCAAAATATATAATTTAAATGTGTGTTAAGAGAATGGAGACACGTTTTTAGCTTTGTATATACGTTTTTTTGTTAAGATCTTCTGGGAAGCGACTTCACAAATGGTCCGAACCTATTATACAGATGATGATGGTTATTTGGCAATAGAAAAGTTTACAAGCTTTAACAACATTTTTTATAATGTTTCGGATGAGTAATTCACGAAATGCTGAGCATTTTGTACAGATCCTCAACTATAGGGTGATCCAAATTGAACTTAAGGGTGTTTTCCCAAATCAAACACAAAATATTAGAACTATCGCAATTTTGTTGCTATTAATGTAAAGTGCAGACTTAGCAGTTACGATAAAATATGAAGACTTCCAAATGTCTTTCACCACTCTGCTTATATGCGACCATTCTTTTAGCGAAGTTTTCCATGATGCTTTGCCATAAATTCGGTTCTATTTCAGTAATTGTAGATCCGACGTTCTGTTTTAGGTCTCCATTCGTATCAGGTTTGTTAACATAAACCCTCTCCTTCAAATAGCCCAAGATGAAAGAATCTAATGGGACGAGATCGCAAGACCAAAGGCCATTGCAAATTACACGACCAGGAAGTGTGATTTGAAGTAAAGTGAGTGTTTTACGAGCTGTGTGATATGTGGCTCCATCTTGCTGAAACCGCACGTCGTTCAAGTTCAAATTCTTGGTTTCATTGAAAAAATAGTTGCTTATCAAGTTCCGATAACGTACAGCATTACCAGATTCATACTCAAAAAAGTAAAGACTGATAATTTTTGAAAATAGCACTTGGATTTTTACTACCTCAGGTGTGACAGTTTTGATGATTTAGAAAACCATTAAAAAAGTGAAATACTTCGCTCAGGAGCATATAATTCAAATTCTAAAGTCAATTTGGTCTCTATAATTTTGAAATTTGGGTTTAGTTTTGACAAGGAATTGACAAAATATTTGCCAGTCATCTTAACAACGTCAGCATGGTTTTAACAGACAGTGAAATAACTACAATGCAGACAATACCAGTGGTTTAGCAAAATAAAAATAATTTTCCCAATCCTAAAATGATCTAGGATTTTTTCGACATTATTACGTACATGAAACTAAAAAAATACTGATTTCAGTGGCCAAATTTCGATTTCTTATCTTTGAAAAAGCAAAAATTTCTTCAATTTAACGAGTACGTAGCATCATAGTGGATGTACTTTATTCTACTAAATCACTGAATTCAACGCTTATAGTATTTACAACCTAGGCGATTCCGATAAGTTGTACACGTACACAACAGACAGACAAACGAATGGATAAACAGACGAGCTGAGATTAATGAGCAACTTCGGCTACTTTATAAATTGTTAGCCAAACGAAATACACGCAAAAGAACGCTAATAATATTAAACGTTGCTATATTTAAAAACAGTTTTAAACATCGCTAACATTCCGTAAATAATATTTGAAGTAGATACTTAATCTAAATGGGCAACTTATCTACTTAAAAGCAAGAAATTCCTAGCGAACGGTTCTTTAAATGATAGAACTGTTATTTCTGGTAAGCAACTGTTTTATTATTTCAGAACACATTTAGCAGGTAATTTAGTTGAAATGTTTTCTAATTGCCAGAGACGAAATCAACTAAAACAACATAAAAAACAACATAACATCAACATATACAAAAAAGGAACTTATATCAATTATTTTCACTATAAAATGTTAATATTTTACAAAAATTATTCGTAAAGATGAAGAAAAGTTATATTTTTGGTGTTAATTGTTGTCAAACTTACACTGAAGTCGAAAGAGAAAGTCAGCGAATTAAGTAATGCATAAATGGGGTGTGTAAATACGAGGGAAATTTCGAAATAAACCTTTGTATGCGCGTGCGCGAGAAATAGGCGGGAATAGCGACGCTCGCCCTCTGACGCGGTACTCAGTAGTTCAATGGACAGTGCGGAGTGGGAGAAGAAGGTTGTGTTGCAGTTTTACTCTTCCCCTAGTTCAATTGAAAAGAAACGCTGCCAAATGTGAAGTACGTGCAGTAATACAATTTCTGTGTGCGAAAAAACTTTCGATAGCTGCAATTCATCACTAACTGTATAATGTTTGCGGACCAAACGTGATAAGTAAAAGTATCGTACGTCATGTTTACAGATGGACACACTAACGTGCACTATGAGGCAAAAAATGGTCGCTCATTTGTAGTCAGTGATGAACACACATTTACAGAAAATTAACAAAAAGGTCTATTATGCAGATAAAACAGTGGCTTGCGTCGCACCACTTCGACAATAACACTGCGGTTCAAGATGCTGTTATAGGGCGGCTTTATTTTTAGAAGGGAAAGGTTTTTAAAGAAGGAATTTTAAATTTTGTGTGACGTTATGACAAGTACCTCAATTTGCATGGCGATTATGTTGGAAAGTAATGCACTGTTGTAGGTTTATAAAGTGCATAATAATACCATCCCACACCAATTTTATGCAAAGGTGAAATTTTTTATTAAATGTTGTACCTTAAGATTACCATTTTCGCGCCTAATGTCCGATGTCATGATGAATTGGCCACGCAAATTTTTAGCACAGCCGATCTTGAGCACAGTTTTCCGAGTGATAATTTTCACACATTGTGAGTTAAGTTTGACCACAAAGCTTAAACGTACTTGAAACTGCGACAGCAATGTAAGATCATTGTACACCGACGAGAAACTGAGTAACATGTTGCAAATACAACACTTCAAACCAGCCAACAAAAATTAAAGAGTTAACCTGGGTTATTTGACTATGAAAATCATTGAAGTACCTGAATTAAGGTTTGGTAGATAATTCATTAAGTCACCATTACTCTGCATATATCTGAGGGATAGTAAGTGGTTGGAGATACTACCTATTACCACGTGTCGTGTGGTTAAAAGCAGCAATTGTATATGCGTGGATATTCGTGAAGTTTATGAGATATTTTAGTTTTGTAGGATTTCTTGAACTACCCCAAAAATTCTGGCCAGTGGCCTGTGTTACAAGGGATAATGAGCAGGATTCTTGTAGAGGTTGCAGTTGAGAGGAGAATATTAGAAATTGAAGATACCTTCAGTTTCACCTTTTAAAGACATGACTACAGAAGGTTATGCTATATTCGTTGAGATCTATTTCTTGAGGATCACACCCAATCTGGAGCTTTCCGAGAGAATAATTTTTTTAAGGCAACTGTGCTTGAGTACCGAGGATAATTAAAAATTGCCGTTCAGAGCAATGGTGACAGTAGATATTCTGCAGCAGGAGTATGTGGGTAGATCAATTCTTTTATTAAAAAGTAAATTATGCCATTGGCAGAGTAAGATGGTAAAGGTCCAAATATTCTGACAAACCGCCTTGCTTCATCCCGCTTTCAAGACAAAGACCAGATCAGTCAGGCTATTTTCTACAGAATTGCCATTTCAACAGCTTGTTTTTAGTAGCTAGAAAAATAGTAAAGATCAAATGATTAAGAGGCTTTAGAATGTTCTTCGAAAATATAACATTATTTATAACAGGTACGGCCAATTTATAGATTTTATGGCTAGCAGTCATCAGTGCTGAGAGTTTAAATAAAAAAATGTCTGCAAGATTTATCTGAGGTTAATATATTCCTGTAATGAAGAAACTTTTTTTTAAAGGAGAGGAGACTAGAAGATCTCACAAGACGTGGAAATACTCTATCATCTCTTAGTATCTTCACAAACCTGTTGCAGCATAGAATTAACTTGCAGATCGGTGTTGCGTTGAAGGCCTTAATCTGAATCTTTGCTAAAAATCATTGTTGGGTAGAAAAGAATGAGGCTTGTGACTGACTAATAAAGTGATTAGTGGAAGAAATACTAATATATTGTGCTGTGGCCAAGGGTCACAATAGTAATAATATGTGAGAATTGAAGATCTTCTTCGTCTTTTTTTTCTTATAATCATTATGCACTTTTAGATGTCGGATTGGGATTCCAGGTCATTCTGTGCTTATTTCTTTCAAGCTCTTGCTAAAGTTTATAATCCCTTTTTTCTTGCCATTCCTATTTGATTTATCCGTTTTCCTCTTAGCCTGCCTCTTAACACGTTCGCTGCCAAGCCGATTTCGATGAACTGTTCCCACACGCCAAAAAAATTTCTCACTTTATTCTATAGAAATATAAAAATAAATATTTTTTATATTAGGAGAATTATTTCTATTGTTTTTTGTCAAAAAATTGAAAAAAAAATTTCCCGAGTTATCTCGTGGTCGGGCATGTCTAAACATGTTGGTACCTTTAGCGCCAAGCCACGAGTATTCTCGTGGTGGTGTGATCGTGTTTATTCCTGTTCCCGGAACGTTATTGGCTGTCTAGCGCTTGACTGCAAGCGCTCACTGGAGTACATGTGAGCGCATATGCGTTAGTGAATTGTTTTACCACCGTTCAGTGATACTAGACGATCGTTTTTGTAAAAAATGGACCGAAAAGAAAGTTGACTGATGCTGAACTTGCGCAATACGCCGAAATGGATGAGTCGGATTGGGATGAATTTCTTGGAAATAACAGTGACAACAGTGCAGAGAACGAATTATCAAGTGAATCCGAGTCTTCCAAACGTGACGAAAGTGAAGATGAAAGCCCCACGGAGCTAAATTCAACAACGGATGTTGATGGTTGGTGCGACATAGAAGAGGAACCATCAGACTTTGGATTTGAGGTTAGAAATATTGGACTAAATTATAATGGTGAAGATTCCTTATCAGTAGAGTACCTGACAAATTTGTTCTTTTCTGAAGAATTTTTGAAGCTTTAGTTGATCAGACAAATCTTTATGCCCAGCAAGAAATTTCAAAAAATGCTGTTACAAGATCGTCTAGATTGAATAAATGGGTAGATACTAATATAGATGAGATGCGTGTTTTCCTTGGGATAATTTTGAGCATGGGACCATGTGTATTACCATCCATTGAGCATTATTGGAGTAAAAATACTTTGTATAAAATGCCCTTCTACTCATCTGTGATGAGCCGAAATAGATTCAATTACTAATGCGCTTTTTGCATTTTTCCGATAATACCATACAAACAGAAGATCGGTTATATAAAATCAGACCAATTCTCGATCACTTCAACAACCTAATGCGTTACAACTATGTACCCGATCGTAACCTATGCATTGATGAATCCATGTTATTGTGGCGTGGAAGGCTATTCTTTAGGCAGTATATCAAAAACAAAAAACACAAATATGGAATAAAACTGTACGAATTATGCGAATCTAATGGAATGGTTTTGAAAATTAAAATATATTGCGGAAAAACAGAAACTGTTGTTCACAAAGATGGACACGCTGTCGAAGTAGTCTTGCACTTGATGGAGGATTACCACTTCGACAATAACACTGCGGTTCAAGATGCTGTTATAGGGCGGCTTTATTTTAGAAGGAAAGGTTTTTAAAAAGGAATTTTAAATTTTGCGTGACGTTATGACAAGTACCTCAATTTGCATGGCGATTATGTTGGAAAGTAATACACTGTTGTAGGTTTCTAAAGTGCATAATAATACCATCCCGCACCAATTTTATGTAAAGGTGAAATTTTTTATTAAATGTTGTACCTTAAGATTACCATTTTCGCGCCTAATGTCCGATGTCATGATGAATTGGCCACGCAACTTTTTAGCACAGTCGATCTTGAGCACAGTTTTCCGAGTGATAATTTTCACACATTGTGAGTTAAGCTTGACCACAAAGCTTAAACGTACTTGAAACTGCGACAGCAATGTAAGATCATTGTACACCCACGGGAAACTGAGTAACATGTCGCAAATATAACACTTCAAACCAGCCAACAAAAATAAAAGAGTTAATCTGGGTATTTTGACTATGAAAATCATTGAAGTACCTGAATTAAGGTTTTTCTTTGGCAGATAATTCATTAAGTCACCATTACTCTGCATATTTCTGAGGGATAGTAAGTAGTGGGACCTATTATCACGTGTCGTGTGGTTAAAATCAGCAATTGGATATTCGTGAAGTTTATGAGATATTTTAGTTTTGTAGGATTTCTTGAACTACCCCAATAATTCTGGCCAGTGCCCTGTTACAAGGGATAATGAGCAGGATTCTTGTAGAGGTTGCAGTTGAGAGGAGAATATTAGAAATTGAAGATACCTTCAGTTTCACCTTTTAAAGACATGACTACAGAAAGTTATGCTATATTCGTTGAGATTTATTTTTTGAGGATCACACCCAATCTGGAGTTTTCTGAGAGAATAATTTTTTTAAGGCAACTATGCTTGAGTACCGAGGATAATTAAAAATTGCCGTACAGAGCAATGGTGACAGTAGATATTCTGCAGCAGGAGTATGTGGGTAGATTAATTCTTTTATTAAAAAGTAAATTATGCCATTGGCAGAGTAAGATGGTAAAGGTCCAAATATTCTGACAAACCGCCTTGCTTTATCCCGTTTTCAAGACAAAGACCAGATCAGCCAGGCTCTTTTCTACAGAATTGCCATTTCAGCAGCTTGTTTTTAGTGGCTAGAAAAATAGCAAAGATCAAATGATTAAGAGGCTTTAGAATGTTCTTCGAAAATATAACATTATTTAAAACAGGTACGGCCAATTTATAGATTTTATGACTAGCAGTCATCAGTGCTGAGAGTTTAAACAAAAAAATGTCTACAAGATTTATCTGAGGTTAATATATTCTTGTAACGAAGAAACTTTTTTTTAAAGGAGAGGAGACTAGAAGATCTCACAAGACGTGGAAATACTCTATCATCTCTTAGTATCTTCACAAAACTGTTGCAGCATAGAATTAACTTGCAGATCGGTGTTGCGTTGAAGGCCTTAATCTGAATCTTTGCTAAAAATCATTGTTGGGTAGAAAAGAATGAGGCTTGTGACTGACAAATAAAGTGATTAGTGGAAGAAATACTAATATATTGTGCTGTGGCCAAGGGTCACAATAGTAATAATATGTGAGAATTGAAGATCTTCTTCGTCTCTTTTTTCTTATTATTATGCACTTTTAGATGTCGGATTGGGATTCCAGGTCATTCTGTGCTTATTTCTTTCAAGCTCTTGCTAAAGTTTATAATCCCTTTTTTCTTGCCATTCCTATTTGATTTATCCGTTTTCCTCTTAGCCTGCCTCTTAACACGTTCGCTGCCAAGCCGATTTCGATGAACTGTTCCCACACGCCAAAAAAATTTCTCACTTTATTCTATAGAAATATAAAAATAAATATTTTTTTTATATTAGGAGAATTATTTCTATTGTTTTTTGTCAAAAAATTGAAAAAAAAATTTCCCGAGTTATCTCGTGGTCGGGCATGTCTAAACATGTTGGTACCTTTAGCGCCAAGCCACGAGTATTCTCGTGGTGGTGTGATCGTGTTTATTCCTGTTCCCGGAACGTTATTGGCTGTCTAGCGCTTGACTGCAAGCGCTCACTGGAGTACATGTGAGCGCATATGCGTTAGTGAATTGTTTTACCACCGTTCAGTGATACTAGACGATCGTTTTTGTAAAAATGGACCGAAAAGAAAGTTGACTGATGCTGAACTTGCGCAATACGCCGAAATGGATGAGTCGGATTGGGATGAATTTCTTGGAAATAACAGTGACAACAGTGCAGAGAACGAATTATCAAGTGAATCCGAGTCTTCCAAACGTGACGAAAGTGAAGATGAAAGCCCCACGGAGCTAAATTCAACAACGGATGTTGATGGTTGGTGCGACATAGAAGAGGAACCATCAGACTTTGGATTTGAGGTTAGAAATATTGGACTAAATTATAATGGTGAAGATTCCTTATCAGTAGAGTACCTGACAAATTTGTTCTTTTCTGAAGAATTTTTGAAGCGTTTAGTTGATCAGACAAATCTTTATGTCCAGCAAGAAATTTCAAAAAATGCTGTTACAAGATCGTCTAGATTGAATAAATGGGTAGATACTAATATAGATGAGATGCGTGTTTTCCTTGGGATAATTTTGAGCATGGGACCATGTGTATTACCATCCATTGAGCATTATTGGAGTAAAAATACTTTGTATAAAATGCCCTTCTACTCATCTGTGATGAGCCGAAATAGATTCAATTACTAATGCGCTTTTTGCATTTTCCGATAATACCATACAAACAGAAGATCGGTTATATAAAATCAAACCAATTCTCGATCACTTCAACAACCTAATGCGTTACAACTATGTACCCGATCGTAACCTATGCATTGATGAATCCATGTTATTGTGGCGTGGAAGGCTATTCTTTAGGCAGTATATCAAAAACAAAAAACACAAATATGGAATAAAACTGTACGAATTATGCGAATCTAATGGAATGGTTTTGAAAATTAAAATATATTGCGGAAAAACAGAAACTGTTGTTCACAAAGATGGACACGCTGTCGAAGTAGTCTTGCACTTGATGGAGGATTATTTAGATCAGGGTATAAGTTATACACAGACAATTTTTACAATTCACTTGCACTTACGAATATTATGACAGCTAGAAAAACCTATATTTGTGGCACTCTGCGCAGTAACCGCAAAGGAAATCCACAAAAAGTAGTGACAAAAAAACTAAAAAGGGGAGAGTATATATGGCAAAGAAATAAATCTGCGGTTGTGTGTAAGTGGAAAGACAAGCGCGATGTCCTCTCAATATCAAACATGCATAAGGTGGAAATGGTCGATGTCAGTAACAGAAATGGAGAAATTGCAAAAAAACCAAATATAATCAAAGATTACAATGCTGGAATGTCAGGTATTGACCTATCAGATCAAATGCTAAGCTACTACAGCGGCTTGAGAAAAACCATAAGGTGGCCAAAAAAACTTGGTTTGCATATCATTGAAATATACATACACAATGCATGTTTACTGTTTCGTAAAGCAAACAAATCTAACATTACAACTTTAAAATTTAGAGAACAAGTGATCAGAACACTAATTGGAGATAAAATGCCAGAGACATGCAAAAGGCAGAAAAAAAATGACTTTCATTACTTAGAGATCATACCACCCACAGAAAAAAAAATGCGACCAACAAAAGCCTGCCGTGTTTGCACCAGCCAGAAACGACGTCGGGAAACACGATATTATTGCCCAGTATGTCCAGAAAAACCTGCATTATGCGTAGATAAGTGTTTCAAAGGATATCATGAGTGAAATTTGTTCTTATTACCTTGTTTGTATCACTGTTTCTTATCTTGACCTTGTTTGTATCACTCTTTTTTATTTTGATCTTGTTTGTATCACTCTTTCTTATTTTGATGTTATTGGAAAAAAAATTTAAAAAAATTTGTTCGACAGTGTTTTTCTTATTTTTCAACCTTTCACACACGCCAATCAAACAGAATAAACACGTATTTACAACGAGATAAGTCGTACTTGGCACCGAAAAATAGAATCTCTAAGAACGAGATAACTCGTGGTTGGCGCCAACGGCCAGACTCCCATCACGAGTTATCTCGTGGTCGGCAGCGAACGTGTTAATTTCTTTTTTGGGTTTTCTGCTTCCATTATAAATTTTATTAATTTTTTATATTTCGTTCTTCTAAGATAGTCAGTTTAATTGGTTTATTTTCAATTTTTCTTTTATTTATTTCTACTCAATTACATTATTTAATGCGTTTAGTTAATTCATCCATAAAAATTATCAATAGTAGCTGGCTTACTTTATTTTTTATTCATTCTAAATTTTTGATCTTGGCTTTGTAATCTGTATTGTGCATCTAATTGTACCTTGTAGTATTAGTTATTTTAATATATTCATTATGCACTTCTGTTTCTTTTCATCTTTTTTATATTTTATTGTATCTACTGTATGAAATGCGGCTTTTATGGTTTTAAATATTAAATGTTAAAAAAATATACAGCGCGTGCGTCCTTTCGTCCACATAATACACAAAACCTGAAGGGAGGAACGAACGAACAGAGAAAGAGAAAGAGAAAAAAGAGAGAGATTCATTATGGTTGTCTATCGAGTTTGCACGTTGTTTGTCTTTCTTTTAGTTTTGGTTCTATATATTTTTTCACTCTTCTTTCTAATATTCTTGTGTACAACTTAGAATTAAGCTATTTTTAGAGTATATTTGTTTTTCCTTCTTACACATTGGTAATACCAAGTTATTTTCCCGTTCTTCAAATATCTTTTGTGTATTTCAGAACCCTTTTTCTTTTCCTCCTAGCTACTTTATTTGTTTTCTTTATATGCCTTTGTTATTTTAATTTTTGTAGAGTTTCTATTTCTCCACTTGTAATTTCCTATAATTGTTCTTTTCTCGTTTCTTTCTTTATTTTTTCTTTCGATATAGTAAAATTCTCTCCAAACTTTTAAAACTTTATCCATTCCTATTTTTAGTTGACCATATTTTTCTGTTATCGTCTTGTTTCACTTGTCTCTTTGTCAAATTCGCTATAATTTCCTCTTACTGCTCTTTTAACTGTTTCTTTTACCGCATTTTTTCTGTTATAATTTCTTCTGCCTATCTGTGTTTAATTGGGGTATTGTTTTCTAAACAGTTTTCTTTCCTTTTACTATTTTCTTTACCCCACCCTTGTTTAAGTTTGCTTCTCCAACATATTTTTTTTGATGTATTTTGAATTGTTTCTTTAAAGAATGCCCCAAATTTCAAATGTAGGTGGAAGCCAAGAAGCAGTTTATGATCTAAATAATATTAAAAATACTTTAAACTTTATGAAAAAATATAATATAAATAAAAAAGATTGCAACCCACGTAGGTATGTCAAAAGAGAGATAAAATACCTAGTTTTGAATTTAAAATGGAAAAGCTTTGGTGATAAAAATATGCAAGTATTTGAGAACAGTTTATATGATTTTTTAAAAATTAATCCACCAATGTAAAAAAATCAAAACAGAGTGCATCGCTCTGTAGAAGCAACAGAATTTTTGAATTCGACTTTGATATGGATAAAAATTTATAATGAAAAGTTTACACAACAAAAACTTAAAATTGTCGTGAGTTTTGTAAATCTTCTTTCTAAAGATAATAGGTGTATAAATAAGTTCTCAGCTTTAGATTTTACAGGACGCAAATCATCGTTTACATGTAAGTCCGCCCTCTTGCGGTTTTAAAGCAATGACATTTGGTCTTTCGAAACATCATGCGATTTGGGGTTTGATGCACATAACCTCAATGATCAGCTGTGTTCACGATGGCAATCACAAAAGAGCATATTCGATTTTCTATCCATTTCGCGTTTCATCTTAAGAAAAACGCTGCTGAAGCCACCGAAATTATTTGTGCTGCATATGGTGAGAATGCTGTAAGTCATGCAACGTGCAAAAAGTGGTACCAAAGATTTCGCGGAGGAGAATTTAGTCTTGAAGGTCAACCACGCGCTGGACGCCCTCAAACATTTGACACGGATGAGCTGCAGACGCGTTAGACTGGGAACTTCTCCCACATGCGGCGTATAGCCCAGACATGGTCCCTTCCGATTATCATTTATTCCAGTCGTTACAGCATCACTTGGCTGATACGCACTTCAAAACAGAAAAAGAAGTCCGAAAATGCACCGATAACTTTATCGTCTCGAAGCCGGTGAGCTTCTATCACCAGGGAATTCGCAAGCTACCCGAAAGATGGCAAAAGGTCATCAATGCCAACGGAGAATACTTTTATATTTAAGCTTTTTTTGTTTGTTTTTAAATAAAACTTTAATTTTGCAGAAAAAAGCTGAGAAGTTATTTATACACCTATTACATTGATACTAAAATTGTCAACAATTGGTCCAAATAAAAATTACTGTACATTATTGATAACGAGAGTGGTCAGTAGCAGTTAATGAATAAAACACGTCAAGAATGTCTCTGTTTGAGTTTATTAAAAATTATCTGTAAGTTGGATTTTATAGTATAGTTGAAGCGTTATAGGGCGTAGAAAAAGAGACAATGAAAACAGCTTTGCTACGATGAATTTGAATTTTTTAAACAGGGTTTATGAGAAAATTGTAGAAATATTATAATACTCATATAAAATTATTACCATATTCGTAATGTAGTATTATAATGTTTTTGCTCTCCACAGTAGTGAATAGCAAGCGCGAATTTATTATAACTACTTATTTATTTATTTAACTCAGAACCGATTCCACGACGTATACGAAGTTTCTACTAAGGATTTGGAAATTTCCTATTATTCGAGTTCTTACACGTGCGCGGTTGCATTCTTTGAAGAGTTTATATGGGTCGCGCGGCCTTAACGGCTGGATAGCCGTTGCAGAGGGCATTCAAAAATAGAAATAGAATAGGATGATGCAATGAGGTCCATTTAATATAATGTTTCAGGTATAATAATATTTATTTCTGAGATTTTAGATAATGGCAAATGGAAAATTATAATTCGCAGGCTTTGATATTTACAACGTGGCAAGTTAGAAAGTAATTCTACAATTAATATGTACGTAGCATTAGACCGACTTAAAATATTTTGCATATGGCGACATAAATTTTAACACAAATTCCAAGGTCTTAAATACGCTTAAAAGACCGTCAACTAATAGATACATCAAAATAGGTATGTGCACAAATGGCCCAGTGTATATGTTGTAAAAATAATTTTTATGCTATCTTCTCCAACGTTTTTCTTAAATTGCGACTTTATAGTGCAGAAGTAATAGGATATAAAACTTAGAAATAATGGTTAAGGACTAGTAAAGTAATGCATAATCTTTGTTCTACCAGATGATTTTGCACATATTTCTGTAAAGGTGCTATTTTTGTCATCATCCCTAACTTGGAGTTGAGACTATAGACAAGGTAAGGGTTATTTTTGCTTAAAAGTTCTGGTAGTTGTTGAGTGATTGCAGAAATTTGAGATTGATTTGAAAATTTCAGAACACAAGCGGTTACATTTTATAAATCACTTTCTATTGCGGCTTTTTAATATTTAACAAGTATATGAGTTTTTTCTTCTTAAAAATCGTTTAGTGTTTAGCTTTAAAAAATTCTGCAGAGATCGAAACGAATAAAAATCTTGGAGAGCACGCTCTGGAAAATGTGGTATGTGCTGGAGACTGTCCATTTTATTTCCTTTAGTTTTCTCATCATCGGTTGGTTAGCATGCAGTCTAACGTTGTGGTAACGGAGAATGGTGTGCTTTCAATTGGTCAAAACAGGAAATTTTTCATGAATATTGAGTTTGGCGGATTCTTTACACGAAGAAAATGATTTCACTATAATTTCACTATACAAACAGCAAAATCTTTATTAGATGTAACCCATCTTTTTCCACGTGTTTTGGACTTTCATCTGTTTTTTCTCACCTCCTATTTCATTATATGTTGTTGTACCTCTTGCGACTAATCCAAAAAAGGGTATTTTCATGATGTTGAAGCAGAGAAATGATTACAGAGACGTAATCTACTTATTGTTGTTCGTCAAAGAATGAGATACTCATGCTTAGAAGTGAATACAAATTTCTTCAAACAGAAATAAACAAAAGCGTTGTTAATATTTAATACTTAGATTATTTTTCACTAAAGCATGCAGCTTATTATTATCAATGTTGCAAAGACGTCCAGAGTAGGTTGTCGTCATTTCTAAATATGCCTAAATCACTTTTGAACTGCTTTGAGACCAAGACGACGCTACAAATAAACGATAAGAATAGACTTACTACAATATCACACGTAATGCTACTATTTGACTTTTAGAGTATAACTTGGCTAGAATACAAAGTTGTAGAAATCGGACTCGAACTTTTGTAGTCATTCAGTATGTGCATTATACATACATCATACAACAGTTTCCTAATTACAAATTTTTGAGTTGGATTAACACAAATAAAAGAGAATTGAAACGTTTAGTGGATTTTTTAAAATTAATTATGGAGAATTGTTCGTGTCAAAGCAAAATTAAAAGCATTTAAGTGCCATGTTTTATAAAAGCATCTTTTCCATCAATTACAAAATGGTCATCTTAAACAAAAAAAGTGCTGGTAATGGTTTTTGCGCCACTGACATTAACGCAAAGGAAAATAAATGTCTTTCAAAAATTCTATAAAAATTATTAATCAACCCACTACTATTTTATCTACCGCCTGCACACTAATAAATGTATTAGCGTAAAGACTTGCTAAGGAGACTATTACTTCCAAACAGGCGTAAAACAGCAAAATTATTACTGAAATTCTAATCCACTCCTGTTTATTTACTGAAAGGCCATGTAATCCAGGCAATTTATTTCGCATATTACAGCCAATTTATTTGTACGAGTTCACTCTGTTGCAGTAAGCCCTAGCGCAATTTATTACGCTATGCTTGGACATCAGTAATTAAACGTTACAGGCAATTACAGCCGTGTAGAATTACAAATTATATTATAAATATTATTTCATGGGCCACGCCACGGGAAGTCTAATTAAGTCATTGCTTCGTAACGACCTAGGCGAAATTTAATTTAAATGAGTTCTATTTTTTTACCTTTAAAACTACTATTAATTAGCCGCCGAAGTTTTTGCTTGTAAATATTAAATCTAAAGTGAGTATGACAACTATATTAGCCGCCGACATTAATATGAATGCCGCGTCGAGTCACGGTGAATAGATTCGTCGGGCTCAAATATTTTTCAAATCGCGATCATTGTTAGTGGGCCTAATAAAGCAAGCTAACTGTTCATTAACAGTTAGAACATTTATTTCTGCTTCCCACAAAATGCTGCCGTATATAGAGGTTGTAAGCCACACGAATTTTTTCATGTTTGCCAGCAAATAAACTTACTGCCTTTGGTTTATTTGTTCGCATAGATTGTTGTTCAGCGCTTTAGAAGCTAGATCGGTTTACACACTGACACACATTGATTGTTTTTAAACTAGAAATAATTAAAAAAGTAACAAATGGTACCTAAATTTCAGTATAAGTAAGATAAAAGATAATATAGTGGAATTATGACGTATCGTATTGATGGTAGTCTGGACATATCCCAATTCGGATATTACTGACCGAGCTATTAAAAGTGAGTAGTTGCAGCGTGTTCAAACGATAACTGGTAGGACGTTCTATGGAAGTTAATTGCTCCCGAATTGTGGTAGATTTTGCTATGTTGGCTTGATTAAAAACAAAATATTGGATTATTTTAAAATACGACTTCACTTTAAGCGTTGATTAGTACTTGAAGAACACGGATTTTCTGATAAAAATAATTGTCCTCATTGTACGACTATATTTATAATACCGGAAGTTTCAAATCGGAACGTATATCCTCGTCTGTCGTGAAGAAGAACGTCGCTGCTGTCAGTTCGACAGACACCTCCTACCTCCAGGTGCATTACCACCTTCTAATGAGAAAGGTTTGTTCCATTTGAGAACCCCACACTTTAACTCGCAAAGTTCTTGGTGCCGCAAGATGCTCAATAAGTTCGAAAAAACTAGCATTAATATACGGAACATAGTTTTTCAGACCCGAAAACCTTTTAATGGCGTGGGATAACCAGTACCAAAGATTTCAGAGGAAATGTGAAAGAGTTGAACTAGCGATTGGGTTTGAAGAACGTATAAGATATAGTGGGAGGCATTTTGAAACATTATAAAAATTAAAGGTGTGTAGCAAAATCTTCCTAGTACCTCATGTATATTTCTTGGAAAATTTTTAGTAGATTGCATTAGTGATAGTTTATTTCAAGAAGCTTTGTCATTTGTGTGCCTCTGCGAACAGACCCGCCACACCCTTTAATACTTACTCTTCTTGGCCTTTCCGAAACCGTTAATATTTCAAGAAACGTTACTTCTGGTCGAGACGCATTTAATACCGATATCGTTCCATAATACATTGGTCTTGACACAATAGAAAGAGTTGTGCAAATATTTTGCTATAGCGACGACAACAGGTCGAATTGTGGACATTTTCGGTCCTTATATCGGAAAAATGAGCGACGCCGATATAGTTAAAGAGTTGTTTTAACATCATTTAAAGTTCAACGAGCTTGTTCAAGCTAGAGACGCATTAATTAGACAAAGAGTTCAGAAACGCAAAGGAATTTTTGGAAGTCAAGCAAATATCAACTTACATGCTTGGATTTAGAAATAAGCAGGCTCGTCACGAAATTGAGATGGACTGTGGCGTCCATTATATGCTGAAAATAAAGTATAAGATCTTGCAGAATTCCTTCGACTACAAGGAGTTGCCAAAACTAAGAAACTGCGGCTATATAGGACATGTTTAACTGCAAACTCGTATCTGACGCTGACATTTGTGTAGGAATAATTGCAATGTTTAAGCGGAGCAGGCCTCAAAACAATGAACTTTACGAATACCTTTAGAGTAGCAAAACCAAGATACTACAATATTAAAGTTGATGATTTTTTGTATTTCCCGATTCTGAAATCTGAAGATTTTTACATCTGGAACTTACTAACTCTCAAATACTATTTGCTATCTTGTCACACACAGATAATGGACGCATTAAAATCATCTTTAAAAAGTCCAAGCCAGGACTACTACGTGCGAAGATAAAATCGAGGTTTCGATCTAAAATTTGGTAAACACGAAATTGAAAGTTGGTACTGTAGCTGTTTTAACGGAATGCTAGGGTGTTGCTCCCACGTAGCAACAATCGTGCTTTACCTGAGTAATGTAAGGTACCAATAGACAACTGTAAAAACTGCGAAAGCGCTTTCGCAGCTTTTTATTCAGGTACCTCCCCTTGTTGCAGAAGATAACGAGGCAGAAGACCAAGTGGTTGTGCAGATAAATTCGCAAGCAGCCGCACTCCAAGATTTTCGATGGACGCAAAGTGAGGGGGCCAGGGGTCATTTGCGGTTGCGTATTCCAGCATACTGATGAGTCTCATAAAGACGAAACCATAGGTTTATCTAAAGTGAAGCATTTAAAGTATTTTCCTGTTGACAATTCAATTTGAAATTGAACAACGCAAAAAAATCTGCGTTTTATTATTAGAAGCGTCGAAAATGAGAAGAGCTAAAATTTGGCCTTACTTTGACGGCGAAAGCTGAAGTTTAGATTTAAGAATATATACTTGTAATTTTGTAAGAACGGTCTTTAAAGAAATGGTCCGATCATCTTACTGACTTTATCCAAAAATGATGTCTCAGCTTGTGCATACACATTTGGCAAGGTTTGGTTAAAATCGGTTAACAACGCCTTCACCTGCAATACCAAAAAAAAACATACTAAGAATTTTTTCTTTTCTAGGGATTAAATGGTTGGTATGGTTTCGATGGGAGTAAAGATGTCGAATAGCCACCCCCCATAAATGTTAAGAAACTGCACTGCGATTTTCTTAGCAGCTCTGCCAAGTCCTATCCTCACTTTCACGTAGTAACCCCTGACTGTAGTCGTAATAGACTATGGCTAACGAGGAACGGCGAACGGCGAGTATCCGGCGCCTAAAAACCGCTCCTTTTGGCTACTGCAGCATAACCTAAAAGAAAAGACTGGCCCTTCAGTTTGGGGGTTGTGGCGTATGGGTCAGCAACCCTTCACTTGTAAAAAAACTATGCCGCTACAAAGACTTTTGACAAGCTTTGAAATCGGACGGATAATAGCTTGAGACGACAATTGACAAAGAAACAGACCATGAGATTAGCTACCTGGAATGTACAGGGGACAACTAATAAAATAGTAGAAATAACAAAAGAATTAAACCGGCAAAAAGCTGACAGCAGTTCTATCGGAAACAAAAAGAAAAAAGGAAAGGAAGAACTAACAGACTACTTAAAAATTTGGTCTGATGTAGATAAATCTGAAAGAGCAGCATTAGGTGTTGCTATTTTAATATACAAGAATTATATTAAAAACTTCGAATATGAATCAGATAGAATTGTAACACTAACAATATAGCTTTATGTATACAAAACTGTCATAATTGGAGTTTATGGTCCAACGGATGATTCGACGCAAAGACTGAAAAATAATTTCTATCACGACTTAAGAAGAGTAATGCCAAAAACACTTTAATGGAAGAATTGGATACAAACAAAAAGACGACGTATTACGCCAACATAAAAAAAATATTATCAGCCAGTTGAGAGAATTACTAATAGAATACTGTAATGAGCATTATCTAAAAATATTAAATAATTTCTATGTACGCAAGAACATACATATGTAAATACACATCGGAAAGACCGACACTAGGAGAGAGAGAAATTATTGATCATTTGATTAGAAAACAAAGATCAGCTATGAAGATTCAGAAGTGTCGAGTAAAATGAGAACCCAATTGTGGGTCTAATCACTACATACTCGAATTAAAAATCATATGGCCTTTTAAAACCGACTTTAACATGCCAGTACAAGAAAATAGAGTAGAATATAAAAATATAGAAGAAGAAAAGTACAAATTATACCTGTTTTCAGAACTTAGTATCAGAACACCGTATGAGAATCGATTAAAGAATGAACTTAAAACTTATGAGAAAGTAGATGATATAGAAAAGGAGTATACCAGTTTTAAGAAAACACTATATAATCGCCGCACATCAAGAACTTGGAACAATAAATAAGAAAAAAACTTTTGGATGACAGAAGTGATAGAAAGACTGATAACGGAAAAGAAGAAATTATGTAACAGGCTCACTAAAAAAACTCGTGAAGGAAGGGAGGAATACGAAGAAAAAATAAAGAACTAAGAACAGAAATGTTTTCAGATTGGAGGTATGATAGGAGGATCCCGGTTTAGAGAAACCTGAAAAATAATCAAAGGGATGAAGACAAATGATATACAATAATGTGATCAATTAATAAGTATAAGAGAATGAGAAAACCATTATAAAATGTTACTGACAGAAAACCACAACGAACACAAAGAAATATCAGATACAATAGAGGAAAGAGAGGACGAAAACCTACTAATAAGAGAAGAAGAAAGTAAAAAATATATAAAGATAAAAAGTTTAAGATCACCAGGACCAGGTAATATACTTATAAAACTAGTAAAATATAGAGAAAAATGAATTATGAGCCAAACTGCAAAGTTAATGAATAAATGTGTTAGATCAGTACAGATCTCCCAGGAATGGGAAAAAGCCTATACAATACGGATTTTTAAAAGGGCGATAGAAAGGACCCTGGTTAGTATAGAGGCATTAGTGTTACTGAAAGATACTTCAAAAAAAGGTCAGAGCTACAGTATAAGTGAAGATCAGAGTGACTTTATACCGGGTTGCTCCTATATCGACAATCTCTTTACACTACAACAAATATTAGAAAAAAAGATTTCAACGGGAGAGGAAATACATCTCGCCTTCATTGACCTTGAAAAAGCTTACGATTCTATACCACAAAATAGACTTTGGGAAGCCCTGACTAAACTAAACATAAATATCCATTTGATGGCTATCATAAAAGAACTTTTTAACAACAACACATCCTTTGTAAAAAGAAAAAAGCACTTATTAAAACCGATAAACCAAAATCAATAACCACAGGAGTTCGCCAATGATGTAGACCAATGCTATTTAATTTTTATATAGAACTAATATTGAGGGAATGGAAAAGAAAATGTACAGCAACGGGTATATCTCTTAACACTAAATTTTGCAAAAAATCAACTAAATTTTGGCGCAAGATTTATTTGATCTGGAATTTGAAGAGACTACATTAAATACCAAAAGTGGAGACTGCAAGTAAGCTTACAGAAAACAAAGTATCTGATAGTTAATAGTGAGACACAAATTCAAGTTCTCCTAAATGACGATACACTTGTAAAACAAGTTGAAGAATTTAGTTACCTTGGGGTAGATCGAAAATATCTAGGGGAAGAAGAAATAAAACATAGAATTCAAAATAACAGAAAAGTAATAAACTGCCTCGATTCGCTACGGTGGGATAAAAAATTATCCGAAGAGACAAAGAAAAGAATAGCCCAATTAATGGTAGAATCAGTTCTCTATTATGGAAGTGAGATACGGGCCATAAGCGCAGAAATAACGCGCATATTACAAGCAGTAGAAATGGATTACTTGAGACCTAGTGCCGGGATATCTAAGCTTCAACACATACACAATGAAGAAATTAGACGACATACGAAAGCAGAACAAACATTTATTGATAGAATTGAAATGCGCGGTCGATGCTGGTTTGGACATCTAATGAGAATAGCGGAAAATAGACGACCACAAATAATATTTCGCTGGCAACCTCCAGAAAAAAAGAAGCGAGGGCGACCAAAACGTTCCTAGAATGAAGCCATAAGGAAAGCTATGTTAAAACGAAACCTAAACGAAGACATGACTTAGATTAGAAAGGGTTGGAGAAAGAGATTCAGTGGGCAGCGTTTGGCTATATAATGATAATGTTACAATTATTGTAATTATCTAGCTCAATATATACATAGGAATTTTTTCTGTATCTAAAGACTACTATATAGTTTTTCATTAAAAGGTCTTTCATAAATCAAAGGGCGATTGTCGGAAAAAGTAATAAAAGCTAAAAAAAAACAAAGAAAAACAATGCGATATTTCTTAATCTTAAAAAATATGATTAAAGAAATTGTGTGTAACAATTTTTAATGGGGTCTAGATTTTTAAAAAAAGATGCAGACAAGTTGTTGTAACAACAGAAAACGCATAACAAACTATTCTGAAAGACTGTTGAGTAATGGAGAATGTTTGAATATAAGGAAAGTTCAAACAATCTGTTATTTTGTTGGTTAAATATTATTAGTAACATACAAGATTACAAGAATTGCTAGGTCTGAGGTACAGGACGAGCGATTGTTGTGTTTTGTGTTTTTAATACCATAAAACTTTGACATAAGTAAATAACCATTAAGATTATCAATATTTTGCCCCTGTCTACTATAAAAATAATGGATAGGGATATATATGGATGATACCGATAAAATGGGGGAGGGTAGCAAACTAGCATAACATAACATAATAAGCTTTGACGAAGTTTGGCCCAAAATTTCCAAATTATCCATCCAGCTGAAAACTGCGGTGGAGAAAGCAATGAAAACAACCGCAGTAGATAAATATCTTTCATGGATAATGAAATGATTAAAAAACAATACTGACACCCATTAGTCACTCCTATAATGAGGAGGAGGTGCTAAGCATTCCCTAGACGGGCGATTAAGAAATCGTTTTAAACTATAAAAAAGCAGCCTCAAAGTAATAATATGAAATGCAGATGAAAAGGTTAAATACTACTATATTATGCAGAAAATGCAGATAGAGAATTTCATAGTAAAGTCGACCAGAATGATACTGTTACAACTGCAAATAAACTTAAGATAAAGAAAATAATGATAAAATATAATCATTTTATGAGCAGCTTTAATACGTTTTGAGATTAACTAAAGGAAGAGATTATAAAGTCAAAACATGCAGATCGACTATTACAGTTCTGTATATTAGAAGAATTAGCGGTTAGCATCAATTTATTTAAACTCTCCAAAAAGAGGATTATATAGACGAAAAGCACCCGATCACAAAATAAATGTTTTTATGATAGAATTATATCGTTTATATCCTTGTTGCAAGGAGATTCCGAAACAATATAGAAGTAGTAGGAGGTAGGTACTTGTAATGACCATAATTCTGTAATAATGAAGATTTATATTAGTTTAAGGAGAAGAATCGTAAATTTAAAACTATATAACATTTCACTAAGTAAATAAAATAAAAAAATACCATAAAAATAATTAAAACAAAACAGAAAGTAATAAAAGCTAACGGCCTCCTGATGTCTGAGAACTAACGGGCTGCACGTCGTTCTAGACGTTTTGGTTGGAATTTCAGATAAATACATTAAATATTACATTTTGAACTATAAGCTTCCCAATAGACTACGCAGACAAGGGAATGAAAGAAAAAGTAGCAGAATAATTTCAATTACTGAAAAATCTTTCAAATGGTAGTCGAAGAAGAATAATAAATGGTTGAGATAAAAACTGTAAAACTTTTTTAAGAGGGCTATTGCAATTTTTTAAGCAATCTTTCTAAAAGCAACAAGCCAAAAACATTACTACGTATAGTACGATTAATAACTTGTGTGTTATAAGGTGTAAACCTTTTAAGAAGTTTTGATTGGTTACTCTTACCTAACGCTTTAGAAAGCACCGATATCTTTTTAATAAACTGAACAGCCTCTTAGTTGACTGGGCCAACTGATGTGTCTCTTTAAAGCACGACATTGGGTACATAATAAGAGCGTTGGCGATGGTATGAATTATCTTTAATATTTTATTTGCTAGAAGTATCCCAGAGTTGTATTATTTATATTAACCTACAAGTTTCTTGATGCTGTTGTTGGATTTAGGTGAGCTAGTAAGACTGCAGTATCATCAGCAAATGTATCTGTCAATCATATTGTAAGTAAATTTGCAGTGTAGAAAAGATATAGGACTAGATCTTGTGGGACATCAGATTAAAAGAAGAGAAGGTCCGAATACTCATTATATTCTTCTATAAAGAAGTGCTAGATACATTTTCTCTTTGTACTGGAGGTCGGTGTGCCACACCTCATCAAAGACCTGAGATAAATCTATGAATACAACAGTATCTTTTTACATTTCGGTTTATTTGATTGATTACCTTGTAAATCTATCCATGTTTATTATGGAAGCCAAACAGATATTCGGTATTAAATGTTTTTCATCCAGGATTGCATAAATCTTTTCAAAAACCTTCGATAAAATTTTCAGAAGACTTATTGGCCAACATGGAGTAGTTTTTATGTTTTTCTTTGCCACTTTATAAATAATAGGAAAGCAGTTAAGTCGAAAGATATACAAGGTATGCTAGTATTAAAAAGGAAGGTTGTTAATTTAAAACGCTTTGAGATTAATCCTTTTTGCACTCCAGTGACTTAGTTAGAGCCAGGTGCTTTCTTGGTGTTAATTTCGGCCTTGATTGTTCTTGTTGCTTCTTTTATCGTAATCTTGCTATGAGGCAAGTCCATTTGCCAAGAAAATTTATGATTTTGTCTTCTTCATCAATAGTTGCTTCAGAAGGGAATGGTTAAAACACTTTTTGGAGATGCTTTGGTAAAATGTCAGTTTTTCTTTGTTGTTGCCCATTGATTGGTATCAGTTTTAATGGTAGAATTGTACTTTTGTGTTTTTTTATTTTCGTATTGTTTTACAGAGAGCGAAATCAGTGTTAAACCTTGTAAATAGTTTGAACAACTTGATTTTTAATGTTCAGCTACATTTCTCCTAACCCTTCTGTTGGCTTACTAAGCTTGTTTTTGTTTTCTACAGTTCTAAAATTTTTGTCACACTTTGTACATAAATTTTCTTTTTAGCAGTATTAATTCATCTAATTTTGTCTGGGAAGATCCCAGTTGGTACTCTTCCTGTTTTCCTTCGTTTAAGATCAGAAAATATGTGGTAATTATCAAAAGCGAGTGATCGCATGATAATTATAAGGAGGTTTTTGTTTTATACTTTAAATCGGTTTATTCAGTAATACTGCAATCTAACAAGCTCAGTATATTTTCTTTGTTTGAGGACCAACTTGGCTATTCACCTGTTCAACTGTACTTTAGGTGGTTATTTATCAATGATGTGAACAATTACACAGGCCTGCAAAAAATACTTTTCAAAAATTATTTTAATTTTAGTCACTTATGTGTTTTTCAGTGCTGAATTCAAAAACTAAAATCGTTTTTTTCCTATCACTTAGGGTTTTCTCAGAAAAAGTAGATGTATTTTAGGAAGAGTAAGCCAAGTACCAAAAATTATGGAATATATATTTTATTTTAGATTTTATTAAAATCATAAATAACCAAGCATTTTTCGTAAAAACGACACAAAATTAGTACCGTTTTCGCTTCCCATCAAAACTTCGTTTTGTGCTTCTTCTGCTGCAGGATCGCTGGGGATTGTCTGTTTTCAACATCCAGTAGTAGTCCGTTATCATGTTACCATTTCACCTTCCTTTATATCGCTTTTCCATTTCCTTCATATCTTGGTGAAGTCTTTCACCTTGTTCCTCTCTGGCAGAATCAAGTTTGTTTGGAAGGTAGTCTAGGTGTGAGTGGAGTAAATGTACTTTTAGATTCGTGTTACAGCCTACATTCTTGAAGCTTTCTAACATTTCAGTTACGATGGCCTTGCAGTCAGGATCTTTTTCGTTCCCAAAAAATCTGGTTACAACAATTTTAATAGATACCCATGCTGCTTTTTACTTTGGTCCCATTTTTTTCTCAAAGTTGTTATCCTTCATAAGTTTTCGGATGTCAAGCCCAACAAATACTCCTTCTTTCAACTTTGTCTCAGATAAACCAGGAAACTGCTAACAAAGATATCGAAAGCACTCTCCTTCCTTTGATTCGGCCTTAGCAAATTGCTTCATCAGACCCAATTTGATGTGGGGGAAGCAAAACTTTTTTAGATTCAAAAAACTCATCTTTTCAATATTCTTTGTACCGATCTCTCAAGTTTTTCTGACTAGCCACTCTTTTTTTAATGTAATGCTGTTTTCTGTCACTGCTATTCCATTCACAGAGAAAACATGGATACTTTGTGTATCCACTGTGTTGACCAAGCAACAGTGAAATGATTTTTAAATCGCCACAAATAGTTCAGTTATGGCTTGAATAGCTAAATTTGTTGAAAACCACTTCAAGATTTTTGTATGTTTCCTTTAAGTGAACCAAATGATCAACAGTTACTAAAACATATTTATTACTGTTGTGTAGAAGAACTGCTTTCAAGTTTCTTTTTGAGAAGTCAATGAAAGTCCTCCAATCTTCTGGTACGTACTCAACATTGAAACCTGCCATAACATCAGGGACGTTGTTACAATAAACTAGGTCATATTCTTGGGAAAAATAAGAGACAAAATCCTTTTCTCTATGTCGATACCACCGAAAAGACGTACCAGAAGACACACTGTATGAGAAAAACAAACAAAGGTTTGACAGCTACTTAGTGTTTTTTTATTATTTTTTTCCTTAATCAGCGTACAAAAAACTATAAAAATCATTGATTATATTTTAAACATTTTTTCTATTGCAGGCCTGTGTTATTTTTATTTTTCCTTAGTATTGGCTAATCTTGAATCCGCGGTTTTATCTTTAGCGTGACAATCTCTGATGCTAAAAAATTGTTGCCTAATATTTTAAAGAGCCTCTCGTAGTCTTCTTTTTGGTTATTATATTTAGGTGAGCAACACATTGCTGAAATGGCTATTGGGTTTGATTCGTCTTCAATGAAGATACTAGTGGCCTGCACATTTTTCTTTCATTATGGTACTCTCTCCATGGACCTTATCACTTTAGCGTTTGCTTATGGATGTTTTCTATTTAGGTATACGTATATAGAGCTTATCAGTAATATTTGTTTCTGATAGTAACATGATATCTATGTTTTGGTATGTTAGAATGCTTTTAATACTTGAAAATGTGGATGTAAGTAATTGGCGTTCTAAGTTACAATCTTATAGTTGCTTTGCGCAGCTAACTTACTGATAAATGAGACAAGTAAATTAAATAATGTGGTTATTTGCTCTGTCAGTTTTTTGATCATTTTTTCTATCATATTAGGGTAGTTAGTCTATTGATTATTAGTGGGTACTGTTGAGTGGCTGTTATTCAGTAAATTATTTTTGAAAACTTGCTCAAGAGGCACATAACTAAATTTTGTGTGCAGAAATGGCGAAATTTATGGTTGTGTCAACTTTTGTTCTCTGAAAACTAAAAATGGTTATTTGTATACAATGCAACCCCGATAGAAAACAATAATTTTGTACTATGTTGTTTCGTACTTTTCGTTTGCATTCCTTTGCTGTTCATTTCATGCAGCGTGATATTTTACGACAATTTTTGGTGTGCCCATATTCTTGACATCTAATATACTAAGAAATTATTCTCTTCTCATGATGTGTCTCAAATTTAATACTTTCTTCTAGTTTTGTTACATTAAAAATTTCTGTTATTTTCTTCAGACTTAAGATCTGCCAACCATATGGGAAGTTTTGCTTTAGTAACTTTATGTTTCATTTATATATATATTTACCACTTCGTGTTCTTTTTCTTCTAAAGCTTGTATAATATCCTCTTATGTTCTAAAGGGGCGCAGTACTACTCTAAAGGTTTTTTTCAGTTTTGAAGCTGTAAATATGATACTGATTTTTCTTTTTATCAAATATTTTTAATGACTAAATTATGTTCTGCTTTTGTAGTTGTGTTTTTAGTTCCAAGATCAATTATTTATTTAGTTTGAGGTTTCGTGTATTGTTCAATATATTCCACATTACAGATTGCTGTTTGGTGGTGATTTTGGATCTGTTACTTTTTTGGGTTCATTTTCATTCTTTTTAGTCTTCTTGTTCATTGACTTATTAAATCTACTTCTGTTTTGAGTGGTTTTTTAAACCAGTATTCGTATTGTGTTGTGCTAGTAGCGTCTTCTGGGCTTTTTAGCTTTTCCTGTTGGCACTGAACATTCATGTGAAGTGCTAAAGAAATCTGATTTGTTAGAGTGATAATTTTGAATTTAATTTGAAAAGGGCATTATATATTGTGGTTGAGGAAATGAAGGCCTGTTGTTTTCATTTGCTGAATTGGTAGCTGCACCTGTAGATATGGCATTTATTGGTTTAGGTCATAATAAATTGATTGTGGAATGTTGCTGGAATTAGCAGGTAATAATGGGAAGTAATGGGTAGCCAATTGGCTGTTCACCCTAAGTTTGCTTTATTTAACTGTAGTTAAGAATTTTTAAATTTTATTTATTTGTAGAAAATTGCGCTAATCTTAATAGTCTTTTAGTATCATTCACACACACTTTAATGTACGTATTTACTTGATAAAACTAAAGTAACTGACTTTTTAAATTGGGAAAAATTGCTATTATATCTAACATCTCATCCTGCCATTTTGGAAAATATCATATTACCGAATACATATATCGAAAATGTGGAGGATCAATAATATAGTTCATTAGGTTATAAGAAAATAAAAATTAAGTTGTATGAATTGTCTAAAATATTGGAAAAATGCACAACGCCTAAGGGCCAAAGAAAAATATTTTAGCCATCGTTTATTATTTAATATGTGGGAATATATGAGTGGGAGATAAAGATAACCATATTACTGTAATAGTATTACATAAGTGTGGAACTGAAAAAGTGTAATCTTTAGACGTGTATTTGTGTATCGAGATGTAAACTTGTTTAATCGTCCAAAATCTGGAAGACCATGTTCAGTTTGGACTGTTCGGGCCGCCAAAACCTTAAGTGCCCCAATTAAACGAAATCCGCTTGGCAAGCAGAAGATTATATCTGAGCATATGGAAATTTCCAAAACTTAAATGTCTCGTATTATTAAACAAGACCTGTAGCTGCTTACAAAAGACTTACGGAACATAATCTGACAGATGATTTAAAGAGAGGTAGAAGAGAAAAAGCAAAGACGTTGTTCACTAAGTTCGCGCATAATAGCCACAGAAAAATTTTGTTTACGGATGAAAAAAAATTGATAGTGGAGAAATATTTAAGAAAAATGAGAGGGCGTAGGCTAGGTCATACAAAAAAGTATCTCAGCTAGTGCCAAGGGTTCAGAGAGGCCATCATCCAGCAGTGGTTGGGAATATATTATGATGGCGTAATGACATTCATTTTTGTGGAAAGGGTGTCACAATTTCGGTCGTTGTGCATCAACAGAATGTTTTGGAAAGTGTAGTGAAACCTCTGAATCATACAGTTTCTCGAGATGAGCCTTGTATCTTTCAACAAAATTCCGCACCCTTCCACAAAGCTCAACTTTAAAGTTGGCTGAACAGTAATGTACCGTATTTTATAATAGGCAGAGGATTAGCTTTCTGGTAGTCCAGATCTCAGTACCATTAGACTAAAAATTATGGACAGTTTTAGAGCGCATATTTTGCTTAAAAAGAAACCCTAATATTGATTCTTTGAAGCGACTGGAGGACTGTAGTCAATACTTTTCCGTATGTAGTGCGTGTTGCTATAGAGTGGTCCGGACGTCTTAAAACTTGCGTAGAGGCTGATAGCCATTTTGAATAAATCCGTTGTAAATAGCAGCATTTCATAAATTCTGCAAAAACAGTTAATCGTCTTATTTTGTCGTTTTAATCAGTGTTTAACCAGTATTTATAGGCATATTATCTATATAATGTTTATCAAAAAGGATTTTGATCTGTAAGCGCAGGAAACCGCCCATTATTTCTTGTAGGAAGTGCAGGAGCAAATTTGCCGGGTTTCCCTCTTACCGCAGAATTGAAATTCCCGGACAAACTACGCGCTGAGTGCAGCGCGCGTTATGTAAGGATAATTGCGGCCGAACGTGCTTTATAGCCGGGCACGGCTCTAAATTGCACTTTCGATCGGTGCACGGCTCTAAATCATAATCTTTTCGGTCTATCTGCCATTAAACACTATCGGTACGCGCTTTTTGCGCCGGCCGAAACCACCCGTGCACTCGCGCCGCTCGAGCTCGCCGCCGGCGCTGCGGGACAGCAACGCCGCCCATAAATCGCCTTATCGGGCAATCAGCGGTTTGTTAGTTGGTTAACGCGTGCATTAATAAGCGGAATCGGACGTTTCCCTGGCCGCCGACGCGAAATTGCAACGCGATTAGGGTAATTTCAGCGGTGGGCGGCGTGAATGCGATGGGGATAAGCGGACACATCGCCGCACGGCTGCCCGGCGGCGGTTGCGCAACCGCGCGGCAAATTAATTAAGCTCCGTGCCGCGCGTTTCCTAAGATCGGATAATTTACCTGCCGCTTGTTGGTTTAACATCGTTTCCTGAAAGAAGGTGCGAATTATTGTTTTGCAACGCGTTGCGCCTCTGCGCGCGATCGGCTTGCCTCATCTCGATTTATGTCGATTTTCATGCCGTTTTCGAGTTGCGAAAAACACTGAAACGCTGAACGTTGCGCCGGCAACCGCTGGCGCAATTTAACGCATTAAGTTTAATTGTTACGCTGAAGCTGCGTTTAGTTCTCTAAGAGATTTTTCGGAAAATTTGCTTGTAATAAAAGATTTGGTTGTTTAAAAATTGGATGGAATACAGGGAGAATTATTGTTCGAACGATTCGGCTGTCGACTATTCATTTCTTTGAATTTATTCTTCGAGATGCTCCTTTTGTCCTTTGCATTTTCAGATTAGCTTTAAGTTTTCGTTGTGTCAAACTTAATCTTCGGTATTAGTGATTTTTCTTGTTAGTAGTTTTTCTACTATTTTACTTAACCCTATCACTTCTTACTATTTATAAAGGGTGTCCCAAAAGAAACGCATGATTTAGATTGTGCGTCACTTTTTTTGCAATGTTGGCAGCGGTCTGCTTGATGACAATTTGTAGTAAATACATTACAAGCAGGGCGGAAGTTGTGCGCAAATTATATGGTACTTTCTGAAGCAGAAACAACTGTGAAAAGGCTAATTAAAAAATTTGGACAAATAGATTTGGTTGCAAACAGCAAAAAAAACAGCCCCCCCCCCAACTCGTACAGCCATTCAGCTAAAAAATTGCCGCTGCGAATGATAGTGTGACGAATCGTCCAGAAGCCTTAGTGCGTGGTCTGTCACTGCAACTAAACATTTCAAAAAGCGCCATGTAGCGAATTTTAACAAAACATCTGCATCTACATCCTTTCAAGATTAAACTAACCCAGGAACGAAAGCCAGTCTTGCTGATTGAGTGCTAGAGAATCAAGAAGTAGACAGCACTTTCACTAAGTAAATTATTTTTAGCAACGAGGTGCATATCCATCTTCGTGGGGATGCCAATAAGCAAAATCGTTACATTTGAGGTATAAAAAATTCTCAGGTTATTCAAGAACGACCTATGCATATCCAAAGAGTAACAGTTTGGTGAGAACATTATCGTGAGATGATACTGAATTCTTGTGCCTTCATTTGGACGACATGGATTTGGATAATTTTTGGTTTTAGCAGGACGGCGCCTAATGTCACAACGCGTGCAATCATCCAATTGTTGGAGCAAAAATTGACCGAGCGACTTATCTCCCAAAAAGAGCCACCAAGATCTTCCAATCTCACACCGTGCGATTTTTTCTTCTAGGGATTCGTAAAGACCAAACGTTATGCTGCAAAAGTAAGAACTATTCCTGAATTAAAAGCAAAAATTCGAAGAGTTATCGCCGAAATTGAGTGACAACGATGCGAAAAAGCAGGAGAGAATTTTGCCAGAAAAATGAACCGTGGGCGACAGCTGTAAAATAGCATTGCAACTTAGTTTTCTTAAATAATTAATACTTTTTATACATTTATAATTTAAAGTGAATACATAAACCCCAGCAATTATATGACCATAATATTCTACACGAGGTTAATTTACTACAATGGATTTTATGCTTCAAAGAAAAACAAAAAGAGACACACAAAAGCAGAAATAGAATATATTAGCAAATTATTTGCGTTATGTTACTTCGTACTATTGTAAAACTTTATAGATGTTTGTCAGACTTATATGGCACATACTACTAACAGTTTTTGTATCACGAGCATATCTATCTACCAAGGACATATCAATTTTGTTTCAATTTTATGAATCGGATTGTGCTAAATGTCTTGATCGTGACAGGAGAGTATTGTTAAAACATTTGACCCCATCTTCAGCTAAATTCCCTAATCAACATACAATTGATCCCTCACCACACTTTAATTTATCTCAAGATGATGGACCTCGACACCTTCTCGGTAACTTTTGATGCATTTCTAACATATGCCATCGTATTTTTTTACATACATTTCTTCAGCTAATAAAATTTTACAATGTTAATCGTCGCCATGACTGAATTTAATTTTTAAAAAATGAAATATTTGTTACTTCTGAATTATCATATTTAAGAGGCTAATTTTGCGAAAACCTTCTGAAGGTCCAAACTTCTACGATAGCAACGAGACAGGCACGTGCCACATATTGCTGTGCTTGGCTCACTGTCAGATTTAACAATTACAATCTGTCAATTACAGTGGAATTCAGAAATTTTGTTGAACGTACGGAATTTTGGGGAAGGGATCGTTCTTTAACGGCCCTCCTGTTTTTACTTCATTACTATGGTAACATACATATCCATACGTAACTACTAATTAAGGTAGTATCGATATATTACTAAAATCTAAAAAGTAAATCGAGCAGGTTTATTCTTTTGAGTCGTTTAACTTGTTCACTGTTATCTAACACATCACTCAATAAGTTCGTAGGATGACTAATAAAACAAGAACTGTTAGGCAAAATTTGACTTTATTCATTAAGATGGTCTCCTTCAAGAGTGATACATTCATTCCACCGCTTCTCTAACATTTTGATGCCTTTTTGTAGAACGATTTATCTTTGACCTCAAAATAAGTTTCACTTCTTCATCGGAGACAAATCTCTTTCCTGGAGCATTCTTTTTAGGTTTATAAACAGGTAATAGTCGCTGGGAGCCAGATCCGGAGAATATGATGGATGGGAAAGCAATTCAAAGTGCGAATAGTACAATTTTGCCATTGTTGCGATCGACTTGTGACACGGTGCATTGGCTTGGTGAAAGAATACTTTTTTCTTCTTTTTGGAGTTGTGATGGATCCATGTTTTATCCACTGTCACGTGCCGCATAAAAGAATTGTTTCTATTGCGCTAAAACAACACCAAACAGCTCTCTGAATCGTCTACGCGTTGTTGTTTTTGATCGACTTTTAGCAAACGCGGTACCCACTTCGAACAGAGCTTTCTCATGGACAAATGTTCATGCAAAATAGTGAATACACTACCTTCTGATATTTTTAAAGCTAACTCAAGCAACTTCAATTTACTATCGGGCAAAACTATTTTGTGGGTTTTTTATGTTTTCTGGAACAACTGCTGAATTTGGTGACCAGAGTGTTCAGCATCATCGGTCGCGTTTAAAATCAGCAAACCACTTCTCTACCATTTGCTTAATGGAGCAGAGTCTGAATAACACTTGTCAAGCCATTGCTTTGCTTGAACGGTATTTTTTCCCATTAAAAAGCAATGTTCTAGCAACACATGAGATTCCTAATTTTCCATTGTTTTGAAAATTACAAAAGTAGCGCTACTAAAACCATTGTAACTTGTAAACTAAACGTCAGATTGTCATAAAATTATGACACGTATCATTTGAAGGTTAGTACTTCCTAAAAATCATGTGGGTTTGTCAATAGTGGCGCCATCCTACGAACATATTTAGTGATGTGTCAAGAAATTGACTGCCAAAGGGCTGAAATGCACTTCTAGTTTATGTAGATGGTTTTCACTAAAACAATTTCTTTCTTGCCTGCGGGAACTTTTAGATCATTACGAATTCCAGAATTTGCGAAATGGTACAATGCGTTGATTATTAATCGCAGCACTTTTGATTGGTACCTCTCCAGGATGTCACTGATGGATTTGGCGGCGGTTCCCCAAAGCTTAATCCCGTATGTCAAATGGGTTTTAGTACTATTTTATATATGACAAATTTATTTCCTAGCGATAATTGTAAGTTTTTACCTAATAGCCAGTAGTAATTTTTTAGTTTTATGCCAAGCTGAACCCTCTTCTTCTAGATATTTGTGCGCCATGTAAGCCTTCATCCGGGTGAACGCCTAGTTATTTAACCGCATCTACCTGAGGGGATGGATTGTTGTTCATGGTTACTTATGGAGATTGGCCTCGATATTCAGCAAAAGTTACTCGTTTACTTTAATGCGCCATCTTTGCAGCTATTGTTTAGATTCATCTGGAGTTGTGAGCAGCAGCGACTGGATCTGAATGCGTTGAGAATATAGCTGTATCATCTGCTTATGTTGCTGTGACTATGCTATTATTGGTGAGTAAATCGGAGATGAACAAAAGATATAGTGGGGCCCCAGGACACTTCCCTGTGGTACGCCGGCGTTTACTTGGTATAGTTAAATTTGTTCTTCGTCGATTTTGACCTGGAAGCACCTTTTCTGCAAATACGACTTTAGTATGATGTAATATGGAATTTTAATAAGAGTTCCTCATGCCAGACCTTATTAAAGGCCTAACTCGCGTTTACGAAAACCGCACTGCAGTATTTTTCTTGTCAAATGTATTATTTATAACTTCTATAATTCCGTGAACTTGTTTTATGGTAGAGTAGTTTTTTCTAAAGCCGAAATGTGGCCAGAAAATAGGCCTTCTTCTGGGTGTGTCATCAAGATTCTTTTCAACAGTAGTTTTTCCAGTAGCTCCGATAATGCTGGTAAGAGGCTGATGGGTCTAAAGGACTCGACGTTAATTGGGGTTTTGTGTTAATATTGTGTAAGAAAGAACCCAGCTATGAAGATGTATATAGTGATTAGCATTGTCTTCCCTATTTTGAAAGATCTGAGTGTTTTTCCAGTAATGATATCCCGCTCTGGTGCCTTGTTTGGTTTTAGTGATTTTATTATTTCTGTGATTTCTGCAACATTATGTTCTTCAGGTCTTCTTGTTGTTGGGATTGGTTGACAGACATTTTGCAAGTGTTTTTCTTTATTATTGCGCGCCTACGAGCCATCCACTTTACATATAGAAGACACTTGTTAATTTGCTGTTGAAAGGACTTTATTGTCTTCCAGAGCAAGTAGTCTGTATCATATGAACCTGATAGCTCTTCTACGTATGTGGCAAAGTTATCGTTTTTGAGAATCCGTATCAGTTCTTTAAGCTATCTGCTAGCGCGACTTAATTTTCTTTTGTCTCCTGGGTATCTACTCCCATATTTTTTAACCACCTTTTTGGGTTATATTTTTTAAAGATTATCTCGAAGTCTTGTTTAACTTGTTTGGTCACGAGGTTTGGCGACGCTTCCCATGCTGCCTCTTGTATTATTTTAACGAGATATTTTGATATGTTTTGAGCGGTATATTCAGTTTGTTTTAAAATTGTGTAGTCTCAGTGGTTTATTTATTTGTATGATAGTTGAGGTTACGGTGGCTATTACCGGCGTATGGTCAGACGACAGATCCAGGTCGGACTTTATCCTTAAATTCCTTGGCGAGATTGCTTTGGTTACAAGAAGTCCAGAAGGTCAGGCATTTTTGCAGGGGCTGTTGGCCAGTAGGTTGGCTCATATGTAGAGAGGTAGCGTAGATGTTCTTTTTGCGTCGCTTGAGTGAGAGTTCTTCTTATGCTTGGTGTTGTAGTCGCCTCCCACTAAGAGGCGGTTTCCAAGAGATATGAAGAACTTTTTAAAATTGTTCTTGTTGTGTCGACAAATAAAGGAACACTAGACTGCAAAAATTATCAGATGGCCGGGCCAAACTTCTATTTGTATGCTAGAAGTTTGAAGAAAGTTCCTCTCATATTTTGGTATTTTGGAATGTTTCATATGCTTTTTCATGGTTACCGCGGAGCTTTCTCTCGTTCGATTTTCGGTGTCTAGGTGTTTGAAGTCATAGATTTGATATTGTGGAATTTAAAAGTGTGTTTGTGAGTTAAAATGCGTTTTCAATATTAATAATATATTGATGTGGTTGTGGTTCAGAAATACTTCTGCTTCCTGTCTGTGCTTTACTAACTCGTCGACGTTCCATATGACAATTTTGTATAGTTAGGCCATTTTAGTTACCAATTTTGGTTGCCAGGCTTTTCATAGCCGCTCTAAGTTCTTTTAGTTGGTTTGTGAGTTCAGTAATTATCCTCTGTTGCGATTCAATTGTATTTTGAAGGTAGGCTATGAATTGATTTTCATATAGTGGGCGATTATTCGTACCATTTCTGGTACTAATTGCGGATTTATACTTGGCCGCTGTGGTCCTTGGTTTAAGGGGGCCGACCGGCCCTCTGATGTACTTTTGTGGCTTGCGCGCCGTATTGTTTTTTCTGTCGCGATTTTTGAGGCTTGTTCTGAGTTTATATTTTCCAAGCTGTGTCGCGCTTCTTGGATTTGTGCTTGGCGTGGTTTAGATGGTCTGTCTTGTAAGAGAGGGTTTCTTCTTATGTAGAATTTAAAGATAGACTTTGCAGCCTTTACCCCTGAGTAGTACACATTTGGATGGTTTTCCGTCCTTGCAGTTTTGGAGCATTGTCTGCCATGAGCGCTTGCGCACTTGACACATCGCTGTGGGCGAGCAGCCCATAGCATTGGCAGCGGTTGCATTGGGGAATTTGGAATTTTTTATGGTGCGCTTCAAACTTTACCACTGCATTTAATAGAAATCTATATTGTAGATGTCTTTTTAGATTTTAGTGACAATAAATCCTTAGATAATTTAACATACAAATCTCTTGGACATTTAAGACCTCTTAGTGGTTTTAAACACCATGGAGGACTACCTTATCATACTATGGAAGCTAAATATAATTTTATTGAAACGCTGAACCTTTTCTATTGGGAAAAGCAGACCAAGATTCTGCGGAATGCTTGTGTAAAATCAGGCAATTTATGTAAATGCTGTAGTTATTAATGGTAAATATGTTCTGTTTGACGACTGTGATTTTAAATTATTTTAGCGCATCTGTCCTTCCAGCTCTGAAAACCTTTCATAGTTATATTAGGAGAAGGACTATTCCAAACGTCTCGTAAAATTTTTCAAAGCCCATATAATATGGTATTGCGGTGTGGAAACATATACTGCTTCAATCAGCTAAAAAACCCATAAGATTACTATTGCTTATAAGCTCTAAACTCATTTTCTTTGGTCTCTACAGCATATTTCTGGATAAATCTAGCAGTATGAATCTTCGCTACGTAATGACGAATGAATGCCTTTTTTCCTCACTAAAGCTTTCAACATTTCTTCGACATAGTACTTTGCATTCATTTTCACTTTCGATCACCATCAGCTAGGAACGGAATATCTCCTTAGTTTTACAAATCTAATCATCGGGCCCGGTATCACCATCTTTGATGTAACAGATCTTTCTAACGTACCTTTCGTACGTTCAAAAAATGCAGCTTTCGCTAGATTTTTGAATGCTCACATTACATTGTCATTCCATTATTAAGAAGAAAGTTTATTTTTTGAAAAGTTTGTAATCTAATGGAAGCAGCAATTTTGGGATTGCAGAGATAAAAAAATTGATGTACAAATCATTTTTATTTTCATTCATTTAGATAATTACTTATCCACATTTTAAGCGTTTCTGTATTAAAAGTTGATATCGCGGATAATGTTTAGTCCAAAAAGCGACTTGACGTCACACTTTTAGACTACACTCATTCATAGACAGTTTTAGACAGGCTGATTTTTCTCACGAGGAATAAGTTATTGCAGTGCAAAGTTGAACTTTGGGTATGGCGGTTTTTATTAAAAAAATATAACTAAATTTGAGTGTTCAGGGGTGCCCATTGCATTCCGAAAAACGCAGAAAATGTTTGGAACTTTCTCCTCTTTCGAATGTACATTTGAATAACCTTTCGGTGTAGAATGATAACTTTTGTCATCTTATTGTTCTATTGTTTAAGAAAAATGCAAAAACATATTGGGGGGGGGGGCGATTAAGGAAGAAATAGATAATTAAAACTGATACACATAAATCAAAAATGGTTACAACATATCCAACAATTCAAAAAAATTTAGATAAAGAATTACTTGGTGAGAAATTAAACAAATTGCTCACTTCCCGTTTTGTATTACAGCTTATTTTATGGGACGAAAGTTTACTCTGGAATATAAAATTCCTAATTGGTATGGCAGTGATACTCAGTTTTCTTTTTATTCTTATGCCAACTGGTTTGAACTTTTTTGTCATACAAAACCAAACGGAAACACAATCGATTAAACTTTTGACAGCATAACTGCAATTTTAGCCATAATCTGGGTGAAACTTTGTTTGAATGTGAGCTATTGGACTATGCTTTGCATTAAAAATTGTTTTTTTTGCGCTGGACCGAATTTCGTCTTTGTAGTTTCGGGACAACAGAGATGGATCTAATTTAATAAATTTTTTTTTGCTTTACAAATTTTGTGAAGAAATTTTAGGGGTTCCTTGCATAAATATAATAGAGGAAAATGATAGAAATGAGCTACGAGAGAATAAAACAATTCTAAAAACTGAGGTCGTCCTTAATATCAACAAATTCCACAGTTTGAAGCCAGTAACTTGTAGTAAAATCAGAACTACAAAAACAAATGGAAGGTAGAATTTTTCTCTGCATCTTTCCATAGTTCGTTAAAGAAAAATTTATCAATTTAGCTTCTTGTATTATTACGGAAACAGCAAATAAAAATAATTCTCTTCAAAGGCCGTGCCTAGTAGATCGATATGATGCAAGCTACTTGAGATTTGAGATCTAAAATCATTCGTAAGTATCGTAGACCCTTCAGTGAGTTACAGAAACTCTCTGCACAAAAAAATTTCTTAAATTGTCAAATGAGACCAATAGCGCTTCTAATTCTTGCATAAAAAGTCAACTTGTCTAAAGCACCCAAAATGAAAATTTTAACATAAAATACAGCCAGAACGAAGCAATCTTAAGGAACGACTTCGATGGAAACAGAAATGGCAGGAGTTAGTCTAAGTAGTCAGAATGTAATCACACGTAAAATATTTAATTGCTTTGGATTCAGATGATGTACTGCAATTTAAATTTATTGCTATAAATGTAAATCAAACATAACCGTTGTGATTTGATTTTTAAAGTTTGTAATTACAAACTAAAGACTCTTAAAAATGATAAAAATCGTATAATTTGAAAGCAATTGCTTGATTTGATCTGATTAATTTGTCATGAACATTTTACCGAAAACTTTTTGGTGTGGCGGCCTTTCACCCTTGAACCGTCTATGGTGAGGGTGACTTGTGATGTCTGCCGGCGGGTGTTTTGCTATCGCAAACTAAAAACGGCAGGTGGTCTTTTTTCGCTCGGCCTGCGAGCCTGCATACATCATCGGCCACACTTTTGAAACGCATTCCGACAAGTGCGATCGCATAATAATCTTCCCGCAAAACCAGGCGCAAAGTCAACAGCCGCCAGGAAGTCAACGCAGAAAACAACAGTCTGAAGCCAATTACAGGTAAGCGATTCAGCAATTAACTCATTGGTTTTGATATCGGTAGCCACCCCCATTTGCTCTCGCACAAACTGATATAGAAGAGTCTTTGTAGGCTTTAAAATGTCTCTTTCTCCCCCCCCTAACTGCTTTATACATTAAAATAAATTTTTTTTATCACAATTGTTGAATAAAAGAACAAAACAGTACCGTCATTATGTCTAAAAATAGCAAAAACAATAAAATCAATACCCGAAGCTGTTTTTAGGACTAACATATCGGCCTACAACATTATTTTTGTTTTTGGATACCAATTCATACTCTTTTTTCAGCCTTTAGTGCTTAGCACACATTCAGTCATTTTAAATCCTAGATGGATGATTTTCTATAAATTTTCATTTAGATCTTTTTCATTATTTATACTTCTGGATTGAAAAGCTTTAGTAACCAATATTAGTTTTTAATTCTTCGCTACTAAGCAGGTTTCCGCTGCTATTTAGTATCATACATATAACAAAAAAAGTCATTTAATAATATCTGAAGTAAAATTTAATCGTCTACTGCTTTAGGTTTTTTGTCAATATCTGAATGTTGACTGTATAGAGTAAAACAAGTTAACAATCATCTAAACAATAGAGAAAAAATTATTAGCATTGATTTCCACATTATATCAGGACACTTTAAGTTTTTTACTTATATGGCACGCTTGCAGAAGAAAAGACTATATTACGATATTGTGCAAAGGGTAAAGAAGGTAATTTATTACAAAGAATTGGTTCGAATAATATTTTACAATATATAAGACGCATCTGGTAAGGCAAAGATGATAATCATCTGCGAAATTCTGCACACCAGGAGCACTTTTGTTGGTTGAACTCGTTCTATGTTGGAGGAAGGATGTGTGAATGTTTTATTGCAAGATACGCAGATGGTAATCGATGTAAGTAAAAAATACCCCCATGTTAGTTGTCTGTTTTTTCGTTTGGTGTCTGATAATAGACGGTCTCTTAGAACTTTACAGAAAAAGGTTAACAAACTTACCAACTGGTAAACTCGCTAAATTAAGAGTCGAAAATTTCTGTATAAATCCAGTACCTTTCTTGGACATGAGAAGGTAACATCTCGAGGGAGGCAACAAGCGAGGGACCAGATTTTAGAATTGCGGAGCTGGTGTGGCTAATGACGAGTAGCCAAAAAAAAAACCAAACATTTTTGGTAGGATCTTAACAGGGCACTGTAGATTAATAAGATATCTGACATTAACGAGTGTTAAGAATAAGCTCACTTGCCTGCACGAACAGTAAAGAGACGTCCTTTCACTTCTAATGCAATTGTGAAGTGTACAAAAACCTAAAAAGTTGAGGATTCCTAAATTATCAGACATCTTAAGCCACATTAGAAGGTTGAGAAAGTTCTTTGAGGAAGAAGTGATAAAGGGAAGTGATTAGGGGGACAGCTAGAGTTGGCAATTGCTACAAATTACTTATGTAGGACATCAGTAGAATAAATTGTTATAAAACAGTATTAGTCAAATGACTTTTAAAAAATCATCATATCTGTACATGAGTTAGGAACCTAAACAAAAATAGGTATATTTTAATGTTATTGAAAATAACCCATATTAGAATCTACAAGACAGCATTATCGAGTGTCATATTTAGTACAATTTGAAAGCAAATGTGAGCCTATAACAATCAAATCATATGCTAATGGTATTAATAATACAATAAAGCAAAAATGATTAAAACGAATGATAATGTGCACTATATTAGTATCTGCAATTTCAATGGTCTGCCAATTTAGTTCCGTGCCGAAAGAGATTGTTCCATTCGCCCGTCGTGCCGTAGACGCGTTTCACATCAGACTCGCAGGCCTTCTTACGGGACGCGAAATTTCCTCAGCTTTCACCATTACGCGGCGCAGCGAGCGTTAATTGTTACCAAAACTGAGAATATCTGCTCGCGTGGGCAAACGGGAACGCTGCCGTCTAACGCGTGCTACCATAAATATACAAAGGTACAGATCGTGGTGCAACAGCCATTCGCCGACCCGCGTCGCTTCCGCTTCAGGACTGAAAGCGACTCGGACTTTCTCATTTGCATAGGAAATGTGTGGCCGAGCGGCTTTTCCCTTGTTAACTCCTTATGTGGCTGCATTGCATCTGCAGTAGCTTAATTGGAACAGATCGCAGTTTTGGTACCAGAAAAGGTTCATTTGAAGTGCCCAATAGCAGAAAGACGTATGTTGTGGCTAAAAAGTCTGTTTTGAAATAGAAAAAAATCCGCAGGAGCTCAACCAGGGGATAAATGATGAATTCTGCCGGGTTGCGGATTCTTCCCTAGGGAACTAGCCTAGAGAGATTGCTCACAGAATCTACTATCGCTCGTAAAATAAAATTTTTTCGAGAACGTAGCACAGGTCGAAACGGGAGACATGAGAGGCGACTAGGGGTGCCCAAAGGGTTGGTGCTCTGGACCTGTAGTATTAGAAGCTAATCAACCAAAGTTCAGTTGTCGCGAAGATGCCAAATCGTAAAACTCTTAAACAATATCCTACTAATAGTTTGGTTGGCGTAATTTAAAAAGCTAAAATTACGCGAAAACAAAGCACTTGAATAAGTAAAAACGTGGCCGGATAGCAAATTAAAATCGAAGTGGTATTTTTCAGAATGCAACCAGGGCAAGAGAGGAGTACTTTCTTATTCAGTGATAAGCGCGTTTATTTTGAGGATCACATCCGGTAGCGTGGAGAAGAGGTCGCCGTCTTTGCATTTTATTTTACAGGAGACTGCTGACAATCGAGCCAAAGCAACACCGAAAGGAACTGACTTTGCGACGAGACGAGATTGAGCTAAAGGAGAAGAAAAGATCCACCATAGATAAGCAAAACTTGCAGACTGGAGCATCATCTTCCAGTGCAAGCTGGTAACTACAGAGAGTGTCTGAGGTATAGAACAGTCATTCCAAGATATGCTATAATGTCTATCAGTAAATTGCTTGTTTTTAGAAGTATGAGGACACCAACAGATTTTCAAATCGAAGTTTGCAGTCTTGGAAAGACGCCCTCGGCCGAGATCAAGTTGCCGTTTTTGGTTCCAAGGAGGCTCACAAAAAACACTGATTACAAACTAGAACGAGAGCAAGATGGAAGCAGAGATGGCGAACAGCGGAAACATGGAGATATGGCGCATACAATACTTTAACCGATACATCGTTCTACCTTATAAAAATCTGAAAGCTGACGAAGAACCACAATAGATGCGCATATGGGTAAGTCAAATACGGTATGTATGTCCTACTGACCTGTAACGTAGACGCGACTAGGGCCAAAGAGGAGAGAACCCTCATCATGAGCGAGTGGAGATAACCACAAATACAAAGAGATTGAGAGACTTTCAGAAGTACGCGAGTGATGGAGGGCTCTTGCAGTATTCGCAAAATGGAGCATTCGTAGAAGCGCGCAGGGATTGGCAAATTAATGCTGGTACGAGAAACGAACTCTTGGACATTAAAGACTAAGTAGATAAAAATTAAGACTAGTCTTTGCGTAGCATTGTTAAATCTCGGAAGGACTCGGAGCCATCAGCGGTTTTGAATTATCTGCCCTAACTAGGATTTTCGTGGTTTTTCCGAGTTCTGCATTAAGGTAAATGCCAGGGCAGTTAAATTTGTGGCTACAATAGATTTTATGGGAATTGAGTATTGTATAAATTCAGATTTAGACTATAAGAACAATAAACGTAGTTACGGTAGTGCTGGTATAGTGCCGTACGGCGAAGCACCACACTCTATTAATTACATGTGCCTAACATGTTCTGTAGACATTTAATAAATAAATTATGTCAGCTCGTGCAGTACGAACAAAATTGCGGGAACAAAATTGGTAATGCCCAATCTGACGCACTTGCTCGATCATGTTTGGGGTTCTGCATATGAACGGATGACGCAAACGCGGGTCATTCTCAGTGGTAAAAGCAGTTGAACCAGTCGTAAGCACTTTATCTGCTTATGGCTTGGATCCTTTACACTTGCATCGGCATTTTATGCATTTCCATCGCTAATTTGTCAAATTTATTGCATTATTTGGCCTCTTATTTTCATACTCTTATATCGACTCACAGTGACTACGTTAGACTGCCCGCAATGGGCTTACCCTTTGGGTCATGTGTACTCTATGTCCGACAACGCTTCCCAAGTGTCTTTGGATAGCCATATGAGATATATAACTATTCATCGAACTTTTTGAGCAACATAAAGAAACATGAAAAGCGAGAATTAAAGTAACATAACAATTATGCACTGACTACTTCTGACTCAAAACTATGTTTAATTTAAAAATACATAAAATTAATTGAATAAGGTAAGATGAATTGAGGTAAAACCGGATATAGGTAATATCAAACGCGGTTTGTATCCGTTTTGTATTGGAAAATCTAGTGCTGCTATTATACATATAACACAGTTAATCTTACCAAAGCATCCAATTGAATGAAAGAAATATTTGTATTTAAGAAATACAACAACATCATAAAGTTCCTACTCCCTGACTGTCAAATTAACATTATTATCAAACATGACATAGCAAAAGTTTCTTCTGAATCTGCTGCAATAATTTTTTGATAGTTAATATGCATTTGCCCTCTCGTAGCAACCCATACTATTTTCAAACTTAACACTTCTCATATACCTTAACTATCTTTCTTCTTTATAAAGTCTTTGTAAAGAGATGTAATGTCCCAAACCCTCTCTCACTGAAAAATAATTTCTAACATAGAGCTTAATGGTGTATTAAATATAACGTCGGAGCAGTTCATTTGCATGTACAGGCCAAGATCATTTCAAAAGAAACCAAGCCTCGTAAGTAAAAATAACACTGCTCCAGTTTGTCTTCCAATTTTCCTCTATCCATGAACGTTATTTTTTTAGGTGCTTATCAGAAAGCAACGCTTTTGCGATTGTATTTTTCAGATAATATTATATGTTTGATTGTAATGAGCCTTTTTGGTAAGTTTTAGGTGGGCTTGATAAAGTGTCAAGTTAGGATTTTCTCAAATGTTTATATTATTGTTTAATTGTCTTTTGTCATTGTAGCTATTCCCTTTCCTGGATTAGACAATATATCCACATCTTTTGTTATCCATTTCTGCACGAAATCAAGAGATTTGGGCAAACAACATGCTATTAATGCAATACATATTGGCGAACCATTCCATATGTTTACGACGTACGTGTGCAACATTCTATCTATCGCTTTCATGTACCTAACTATAACAAGTTTAGGTGTGTACATGTTTAGTTTGAATTGCCTGTTATTCCAAGTGGTTGAGTTTTTCTCCTACTCAAAAACGAGTTTTGCTAGTTTCAAATAAATATTATTTCTTAGCGTAAACATTACTAGATATTTATAATACAGTAAAACAGTCATATATATAAAACTATAATCATATTCATTCTATACCACCGTTTAGTTCTGCAAAAAGTAATACGGTATAGTATTTTTCCAATTAATCCTATCAAGTTTTAGCTGTTGGGTCTACGAAATCTGTAATCTTACAATTTATTTCAAATAAAATTCAAGAGAGACAGACAAGGCGGCAAATATGACCTTGAAAAGCATTATATAAATTGATGAGGGGTGTTATAGTTTGCTTAGAGCAGGAAATAAAAATCAGAATCAAAAAACTACACTTTAAAGGAAACTATTGTGAAAAGTCAAATAGTAAATTAACATTAATTAATATTTAAAAATGTAGATAGAATCTGAAATACTACTAATTTATAATAAGCATAGTATCTAGTGGTAGAATGTGGATTAAAGAGTAATATAACAATAATAAAACTACCTTTCCATACATCTCACCTTTTACAGACCCTCTATTTGACAGTGTTTAAATCATTTAAAACTGCATGGTCGAGGAATTACATCACAACGAGAAATCAAAAAAGTAAAATTTAGATTTTTCGAAAAAAGTTCGTTAAATTTGGAAGAATTTACAATCTGATTTGGAAGTCATGAATATTTCCGTTCAACTCAACAATCATGGTTGAGACTCTAACGTCTAACTCGCACGTGAGAGCGTGACCTGCAAATAGAGAGGTTGAAGCGCTCATGTGTTCGCCCTCACTGCCCGGTCATCACCCATCATCTCTGACACAAGGTAAAGTGGTAAGCACCACGCTTTAGACGGCTACATTATTACCCCTTGTTAGATGTGAATGCAGGTATTCAATTATTATTAGTGACTGGCTAGGCCGTCGTCAGGCATCTGGAGCCCAAGATCTAACTAGGGTTCGTCTACACCATAGGCAATTCCATCAACCTCTCAGGCACACAAAAAATATATAATCTAGATACCTTGAATAGGTGGAAAAATAAAAATTAAAATTAATGGGAAATCGAGATAACTACTGAAGATTGCACGGATGTAAAAAAACACAGAATAAGTAACAAGTGAGCAAAACATATTTTTTAAAGATCTTACCTTAGTAATATATTTTATATAGTAATGGAAATGTAAAAGAAAATTTCTAGCCAAAATAAACCTAAAAAAAGATTAATAAAAGAAGAAAATTAGAAGAAAGTAATATTAAAGATGTATTTAGTGAGTCTAATAATGATTTAAATTTGACTTTTAATTTTAGATCAAACACAGGTTTATAAATCTAAAGCTTCAAATTAAATATATGGGTATAGATCAAATACCGTCTCGGAAAAGTTTACATATATTTTTTTAGTCAAGTTATAGAATTGTTGGCGGATGAAAGAAAATATGTCATTAAATTCTTAAGATACAATAACTTTAACTAACAATATTTTGCTTAAATATAATTAATAAAGACATAATTAGCCAAGATAATGTTGTGATGATTTTATTATACCATGTAGAAGAATTTTAGAAATTCGATAGAGAAGTTTCAGGATTTAATTCACTTTAACATTTTTTCTGCTTAAGTAGCCGTCGGTTTTTGCTAATTATCAAATACATTTTTTATATAGTCATATTTCTTCGCGTTGGCTTCTGTAGAGTATTTTTAAATATTCAGATGCTTAGAGCATGTGCTAAGGTGTATGTACAAATGTGCTACAAAGTTGATCAGGGGAAAGTTTTGAATTCGGCTAACTCTATGTTGTTACACATGTGCGTTGAATACAATTCGATTGTGGCATTTGCTTTTATTTCTTACCAGGGCAAAGTTGAGAACGTGACCTCTGTGCTTACACAGTTTATTTCAGAAGCACATTGTAATATGTATAATATGATAACACTTAGTGTAAGTAATCAGCTGAAACAATACAGATACCATATAAGTAAAGTTTATATAAATAAAATTTATTTTTGTTGCTGAGAATGCGTTTGACTCCACCAGAACTCTCTTTAACAAGAAAAAAAATAATGAAATATTAATATAAAACTCCGGACATAAAAAGTAACATGCATAAAAACAGCATTTCAATCTATAACTAGAATTAACAAAAATATAAAAAAACAAAAATAGAAGTATCAAAAATCATTAAAAATAAGCCATTCGAAAAGTTAAGACGAAATAATAGAAAACAAGAAAAGCAATAACCAAAATATAAATGGTCTAAAAAGTATATCAAAAAACAAAATTAAATAAAATATAAAATAGAATAAATCGTGTAGTAAGGTAGTAAAAGTACCAGGCATGCATTTTATGCCTTCTTTTTGAATTTTCATGAAATTCAAATTTTGTTTGTAGTTTTGTTATTTACTATGCTCGATTGAAACAAATGGTCCGGTAGAATTAATAATAATAAAAACCCCACATAAAACTGCTGCATACAAAACATATAAATGGTTGCTGGAAACTGTGAATAAATGCGACAACAAGTTCTTAAATGTGTACTTTGTTAGTATGTATGACTATTAGTTCTGCCACTACTTTTTTTAATACTACACTGAGGTACATAGTAGAAAACAACAAAAATAATAATTAAAATAATAAGGCTCTAACTCCTCCTGTAGGAAAGCATAGCCTGCAAACTGAGAGGTTGAGGCTCTCATATGCCAGCGTACGTCAATCAATTATTTTTAGTAAGTGAGCGGGCTGCCCGCCAGGTATCTGGAGCCTAGAATGGAGCCGGGGTCTGTCCACATCACAACCAAACGCCTCAATCTCTTGGCCACACTGGCGTTGGACAGTAAAACAGTACAAAAATAAAAAATCTATTATTGCCAACCTCTTATTCGTACAAAATCATGTAAAGAAAAACCTTAAAAAGAAGATACAGATCAGTAGTTTCTATGGTACAATGGGGTAATTAAAAAAATCGTAGCTGTCTAGCAAATATACAGCGTGAATTTTATGTTACGCAGGATTTCATTTTTAACCATGCTTTTTGAGTGCAAAAAAATTTGGCGTTATTTATTATTAAAGGAAGGGTTCCTATTTGTTTTGCACACTATCAACAATATCAATGGCAACTACAAGAACGGAGTATTCGACCAAAAAGCGAGTCTTTGTTGGCAAGGTCTATTACCAGAATGGAGAATCGCGTGCAGCGGCCTTGAGAAAGTTTAATGTCAAGTTCGGGAGGGGCACCACAATGGCCTAGACGACAATAAAAATATTAAAAACAAATTTTTAAAATTTTTGAGATTTGACAAGAATGTAAATATTGGTTGGCCAGTGTCTATGATGAGACCCGCACTCTTTATGAAGCTGAGCCAACAACTTCGCCAAGAAGAGCAGCACAGAAATTAGGCATGATCCAAACAAGTGTCATCAATATCCTACACAATAAGTTGGATCTGTTTCCCTGCAAGATTCAGATTCAACAGCTCTGACAACACTCAACATTGAGACAAGATTTGCGTTTTGCGAATGAAGTGTTGATAGTTATCGATGAGAAGAAACTCGATATAAAACATCCATTTCACCGCTAGCTATATTAACAAACAAAATCAACGCCATTGGGGTGCTGAGAACCCGCATTTGGTAGTTTTTCGGCCACTAAAACAGGGTTTACGGAACGAAGTCAATAAACACCAAGGAACTCAAGAATCGCATCTCTGAAGAGATCTTGGCTATCCCACATGACATCAGAAATCGCGCGATTATGTCATTGAGAGTCGCTTTTATCATGTAATTGAATCGAATGGAAGCCGCATCGAAAATTTGTTACACTAAAGAATAAAATTTTAATCATTGATACTACTGAATTTTTTATCTTGCGTAACATAAAACTCGCGCTGTATAAAGTAAAAATCGTCCAAAAGCTTGAAATTTTTAAAATTTTTTAGGCAATGGCATTCAGCAAGTCAGACCTAGTTTGGAGCCTAAAGTTTACTTTTTTTATATCAAAATTAAATAGATTATGTAAAAAAATAGTAAGAAACAATTTTATGCGTTATAAAAATCTGTAAAATGACAAAACGTGAGTTGTACATTCATGAGAAGCTGCTGAAAATCTTTCGAAAGTTCAGAGAAGTCATCAACTTTTTTCAATTAGAGTGCGATGAGGATAAATTTTAACAACCGTACCTTTATTTTCCACAAAAATAAAACACCAAAACTGTACGAAACCACTGCTTTTATAGGGATAAAGCATTGCTGTAATATCTTCAGTCACATATAAAGTTTTCAACAGCATTGGCAATAATTAAAGACTCGACCAAACTAAAAATGGTTTGAGATAAATTTACTGCTTGTCTAGCATTTCAGATTGTAACTAATTATATTGCGCTTTAGAACATACAGTGCAAAATAAAAATTAAAATTAAAATCAATCCCAAATGTCTTTGTAGATAGACGAAATAATGTTACTAATGAATTAGCGGGAGTAGTCATTTTGAGTACGATAAAAATTTGTGTAATATAAATTTATCTAAAAAGTAATTATTAATTATTGATTTTCTCCCACTTAATAAAAGTAGTGGGGAATATGAATAATTAACAAAGTAATTGATTTAAATGCCGCAAGTATATTATTCTACCAAAGACTTTGGGCCAAATGCTATAACTATGTCTATTTTGTCTAGATGTTAGAAGTGCATAAAAGGTTTGCTCTATGTGAACTTTGTGATAATAAAGAACTTGAAGTCGTGTGGGGACCAAGCATGTATAATGTTTGTTGTTGGTTTTTGATTTGGATGATTTTTTACAGTGCCTACAGCACAAATTGAATCTGCTAGCTGATGTGTTCACCAAATTGATTCACAGTTGTTTACAAATTTGTTGATTTTCAAAAAAAACGAATTATTTTTTGCAATACAAAATATTAAAAACAATGTTTTAGGGTTGTTCATGGTTTCCTTTAGATTCAAGAACATAATTCTGAAACTGTTGAAGACACTTAGGGTAAGTTTTTCCCTTCATGCAGCTGAACTACTGTATATAATATAAAAATAACTTAAAGATGGCCATTGAGATATTGTTGCTTATAGAAAAAATAAGAGTAAGAATAACCTAATATTAAATATTAGAAATAATAAAAATTAAACGTTTCGTACTCATGAATAACAAATTTAAATTTAGAGAGAAGTTTTTCAAAAAAGTTAAAATTTAAAGTCGCCGATAGGTAGTTTACACATTTAGTTTACATAGTTTATTATACTGTGCTACATACACAATTATTAGGATAAGATATCTTTGGATTCGGGAGTAGATGCGGTGATAATAGTGTCGAATGGACTAAAGCTTCTCCCTAACTAAGACCATCGTGCGTGGTAAAATGCCATAATCTACTCGAGGTACCACTGCTTTGGCAAACACAATGGATATAGACTAGATAAGGTCGATAAAAAATCCAACTGATAAATGATTTTGCATTAATAGCACACTAAACATGGCTATGTTTAGTAATAGAGGCGTTCTAACAGCAAAGCAAACAGAACTAATAAAAATCATGGAAAATAAAAAACTCGATATATTGATAATGATAGAAACTAAAAAGAAGATCAAAAAGAACACCGGATTTTGACGAACACCTATCATTTTAGAGAGGTCAAGCAGGTGTAGCAATTTTAAGAAATAAAAAATAAGAAACATATTTATTAGATATACTTATGTTAGTGAGACGATAATAAGAGTCAACATACAAACTAAAAGAGAAAAATTCACTATGATCGGAACATATGCCCTGAAGAAGAAAAAAAAAGGGAAACTACAAAATTCTATGAGAAATAACTACAATATAATTGGGGGTGACTTAAATGTACGAGTAGAGAATGTTTTAACTCCCCCATATACCATATACAAAAATGGTAAACATTTAAGGAATTTTGCCCCTTTCAGTAGTCTTAATATAACGAATACCTTCTTAAGAAAACAGGATATAGATATATTTAGATAGCAAGGGGCAACCCAAATGTAGTTGGTTATTTAATAACAAAGCTTGCAAACCTTGTACAAGATACTCATGTGTTTTGTGGGCTAGATGTCAACACTGATTATTATCTGAAGCAAACTAAACATTTCATATCATTGGGTAAAATACTAGTCAACTAAAGCACAAAAAATAGAAGAAACGTATAAGACACATTTACTAAGAGAAGAAGAAGTTAAAAACTTATATCAACAAAAATTAGGAGGATGACTAATATAGAAAACCATACTGAAAATGAACGAAACAACAAATGAAGCTTTTAAAATAAAACAATGAAATTACAAGAAAAGGGCTTAAAAATATGGAGTGAGTAAATTAAAAGAAACATTTTAAAATATGTTAAACAATAGGGTTAAAAATAATAGGGTCTATATAGACAAAACAAACAAATTCAAAGCTATAACAAGGCGAATGCATAGGGAGAGCAGAGGACTTTATATAAGCGATATCGAATATGCACTTAAAATTAAGAAACACTTAAATCAAGAGGGAAGAGATACATATATAAATATAATTCCAATGAAAGAACAGTCACATCACTATAAACCACATTGATATAATCCAGCTATCAATGAAATAGAAATTGACGAGATAAAGGGTAAAGGTATCGATCATTTATCCTTAGAAGAACTGGAAGAAGCAATAGATGAACTGAAAAAGAAAATGTCACTTGAACAAACAACATTAATGTTAAGCTTTTGAAGTATGGGGGTAAAATGCTAAAACTTAGACTATTACATTTCCTTAACATGATATTGTTGCTTTTTAAGAGGCAATAGAAACAATAGTAAAAATTATGGAGGAATAAGTTTAAAAAATGGCAAATAAAAAATGCACAACAAAATTGAAGATTCTAGAACAAAACACCACGTTCTAAGAATGGACGACAATTGTATTTTAAAACAGGCCTTACTTTATAAACCAGCAGGCAGAAATTACGTGGTTTTTGAATTCAAAATGATCAGCAAGTACATCGAAATCTGCATCAAATGTTGTGTTAACTTTGAACATTTTTTGGAACAATGCAACAAATGTAGAGCAAAAAAAAGTAAGACATAAAAGTATGATAAAATATAGTCGAGAATCTTAGAATCTACAGAAGGTTTTGAATACCGAAAGGTACGCGGCAAGTAGTGCGTGAGATCCCAAGATGTTTTAAAGTAAGTTGTAACTTTTTAAAGAAATGTCTCCATTCTTCATTTTTCCTACTTTTTGGACTTGTATGTATCACAGTAAATTGTATCACACAGCAATTCAAAACAAACCGCGTGCCTTTCCATTCAACTTTCAATATTCAGAGCAACAAAGTGTTCTTTACTTTTCATAAAATTAGTTCTGTTCTGTCCCAATTCTTTAATAAAAATTGACCCAAGAGGCTACCAAACTCTATTATGATTTCTAATTACGGAAATAAAATCGCAAATGCGCTGTCAACATAAACTTTAACTTTCACACACCTCAAGGTAGTAAAGTTTGATAATTGCAATAAACCACAGTAGTACCTCACTCTGTATATATCCGAAATGGTAGAGATTTTCAGTTCTATAATGTGTTACGACAACCTCAACATGCATTAACCTAAATATTTGTCAAACCTTCAAACTTTTAACACAGTCATAAAACGAAACGTCCGAATATTAACACTAACGACGATAACTTTTACAGTTTGCCTAATATTACAAGAATAAATTTGCTCTTCACATATTGGACACAAACAATAGTAACGGCCCAAATGTAAATTTATGATTGTTGCAATACTGCAAAATAAAAATTAACAATATGCAAAGCTCCTACTTAGCACATATTAAAGATTTCGGCATTTCGATAATGCGCTCTGGTGTTAAAAAAATGGGTTTTAACTTCTAAACTAAAGTGCTATATTACAGCGTTTATTTTTTGTTTGCCTTTGGTAAATTGGTGTATCTACCCTATTCATACATATGCAAACATCCAAGTAATACTCAATTTTCAAGGATTGTAGGAACTGGGACTAATATTGTCCTTTTTTTGTAAAAGATTATTAATATTCTCAACATAAATCAAAGTCTTGCACTTTTTGATTCCCCAAGTTTGTATACTAAAATACGATAGACGTATTTTCATCGTACAACAGACAGAAAATATCAATCATAGAATAGAAGAGTCCTATATTAAAAACTCACTTTTGGTGGGTAGCATGAGTATTGGGCTATTTGATCCTAGAACTACCAATACTTTACAGCTAGAACAATTATCTAGAGTGCTGTATGATACTTCAAAACTATAGTTGTGTCCCAGATTGAAATGTGGACCCAGTGCGTGTGTGAACACTAATTAGTGCAGTTAGGAAGACTATGGAAGCAGATAATCATAGACGAGGTGGTTTCTTTGGAAGGAGGAAGTGAATGGTTCAAAGCATTTATATAAAGTTACCTGTGTGTGGAAATAGCACCGAGTTGCGGAACTGTAATGAGAAAGGCAAAAACAGTGGGCGTCCAGCAAGCGAGCGCAAGACAAACATTATCTAGCTTTTGTCCAACTTGATAATGGCAAAAGGGAGTTATATTCGCTTCAATGATTTGAATGGTTTGGCAAATTTTTACATACTGTTGTCCATGGAGAGTTAAAGATGATAAAGGTCTGCGCATAATGGTTTTCCATATTCTTGCCGTTTTGCAAAGGTACAAGCGTGTAGAAGTATGCAAATAATTTCTGCAGCTGCGCAGCAGGGATCCGGAGACGTTTCTTGAGCGCATGATTACAACAAACGAATCATGGTTCTGATTCGAGACGCCGGACAAAACGTTAGCCTATGGCATAATAACACATTGAAAGTTCTCATTCCTAAGAAGCCATAACAACGCCTAGGGACTGTTTTTTGGGATCATTAGAGGATTCTGATGATTGATTAACTGCGCTCTCGAGATAACATTACTAGTAAACGATACTGTGAGTCGTTAAAGCACTGAAAATGGAGGCGCGGTTTGTTGCTTTAACATGACAATGAGCGGCCACATGCTAGTCGCCATACAGTTACTGCACCTCTATGTCTCTCGTCCTGTATTCACCAAACTTTGCGATGAGCTACTATGGCCTATTTCACGCAATGAAAATGGCAGTGAACGTTAAAAAGTTCCCCTCCACTAACGAGTTTCAGCCGGTTGTCCACAAGTGGTACCCAAAGTACGAATAGCAACAACTTTATGAAACTGCCAAAGCGATAGCAAAAATGCCTATATATTGAAGGAAAATTCCTCTAATAAAGTGTGTACTCACTTCTCGCTAATAAAATATTAGGGAGGCGAAAACAATTGCTGTGCTAATCATTTTTGGATACCCCAAGTAAGGCACCTATTAATAAAGAAGGTCCCTTTTCCAATTTTGGCCATTGCTATTGTTTTTGTTATTGTATTCTTAGACAATTTAAATTTCGTATTTAAATGTGCACACAACACTATGTTTTTATCTTCCCTATCAGAAAGTCTAAATTATTTCCATGTCTTCTTCAGATTTCTCTTTCAAAACTCTACTAACACGTTAATATTATGTTTGTAAGAAAAAGCTGTGTCAACAGATTTATCTTCAATAAACCAAATCATAGATTCAACAAATAATGCGTTGTTCCGTTCAAAAAGTATTTTTAATGACTCAGTCATAGACCTTCAAAATTTTTTTAAATATATCCCACTTGTTTAACTTGTTGAGAATGTAAAAACATGGAATATGATAATATTATTCAAGATCCTTCTGTGTATTTGTAGACAGACTGCCACAAAAGAGGACTTTCAAAATAGTGCAGAAGAATCAGCGGTTTGGGAATTGGAAGATGCTTTAGAAGACTTTGAATTGACCTACTATAGTCCATTTTATAGTCTGATTCATCCTTCTTTCCAATTGTTCCCTGTTCAGTTGCTAAATTGGTCGAAACAAATACAGGGTCCGGCAGAAGGATGTCCTCTTTTTGAATTGGTAGACGGCGCTCCAGTCGTACGTCCTTCGGCAGCACAAAGCATGCTATTTTAGTTTCCACCATGGTATGGACTAATGAACGCCGCGTGATTTCGTAGCGTCCGTACACCCGAGAATATCGCAGCAATGAGGTAGGCACCTTGCCACAATGTTTCATTGGTAATCATGCTCTCGCCTTGGAAATACCTGAATAGAGCATGCGGAAAGTTCTACACTATGATCTTATATTCCACCCATACAAACCGACGGTGGTCCAAGAACCTGCGAGCACATGGTGGGAAATTTTCCAGCTGATGTTGTGCTCAATAGTGACGAAACCCATTTTTATTTATCGGGCTGCATCAATAAGTAAAATTTACGTTATTGAGCCTTATCCACAGTCAGCGTGTAACTGTTTGGTGCGCTGTATTTTTTTTGAGGAAGCAGGACGCGCGGTGACTAACATATACTCGCTATATTGCCATATTAGGTAATTCCCCAAAGACCATACTCTACGAACGTGGAAAAACACCACTGTGGTTCTAGCAAGACGGCGCTACCACACCCGGCAAAAATTTCTCGAGAAATGTTTTCAGGCCGACTCATCTCGTCCTATAGCCAGTTAGGTCACCAGACCTGAAGGCTGCAAAATTCACACTTTATGTTCAAGCTTATTAATTTGCGTTTTATCTGCCTTTATTTAATTTGAAGTCTACGATAAATGTATGCTAGTTCCGTTTCTCCCGAATTTAAAGGAAATAAACTCCATTTTACAGAAAGTAAGCTCGGTAACTGATTAAAGTACGCATGCGTAAAGTACTACCCGTAGCTCATTGGGCAGCTTTCCGAAATATTTTCAGCGGTCGGTATTTGGTTAATCTTCAATATCTCAAGTCTAACGAAATAAAATCATAAAAAGGTTAATAGGGTGATGACCAATCAACTGGAACACGCAATTAAGGTGATAATAATCAGAAAGCTGATGGGTGCAATCTGGCCACTAATCTAACTATACATCTCCCCGGCGACCTCGAGATAATTAGCACGTCCGCGCGCAAGTGAAAAGCAGCCACATGCGTTTTCGAATTTTACTTTAGGCGAAAACTGGCGTCCTTTCAATGCCGGCCTTAAGCCCCGAGGCGGCCCAGGTGCAGATGAACGTTACCCGAAGCCCCGGGAGCCGCTCGCCGCGCATGGATTCCCCGACTAGCAATAACATAATACCATAGGCAACAAAAATAAAAAATAATGCAGTACCACTACACAATTGATATTACGGTACTCGGCGAAGCGCCGACACACGTTGGACCAGTTCTGGCGGCGTTCGGCTGCGCCGAAGTGGAACATCCGAGAGCCGTAGGTTGCAGCGCAAGGTTGCCCATGCGGAAATAAAGAAAATAATAAAATCGTGACCCACTTATTTTTTGTTACATTCAGAATTACTCCATAAAGAGGTTGTTCACCTTCGCGGCTATTTTTAGAAGGCGCGACGCACGAAGAAAACCGGCGAAAACTCTGGTCGTGCGCTCGCTCTCCCGAAGACTCTTCTTTGCATATTTCCGGGTACTTTGCCAGAATCGGAAGCAGCAAACTCCATTTTTTTATTGGCCGCCGGGAGCTTTTGGGGAAATGCCAAATTCTACGTTTTCGCGGAACCATAAAAATTTATTGGGCAACGGTGTTCTTCGCGGCCACAATTTGACCGTGTGTTCCTGATAGCCATCTTAATGAACTCGAATGCAAATTCGCGATAATTGATCGTTAAAGAAAGAAAATACTGCTGCGGCGTCGACGGGTGTGGGTTTAATATTAATGAGCCAGCGAAGTGATTAGCGAAATTTCTAGCGCCGTGACATCAAGATGAATGTTTGGCTATGAAAATAAATGTACAGGTGCCGTAACCGTGACTGAAGCACTTTTCCAACCTGCCCAGCTGCTGCTTACCAAACAAACCGCAGGTTTCCTTGCATAACAAACCCATATAAACAATGACAACTGCAATATCACTCCGGAAGCAATGAACCGAAATATTAATGCGGAACCCGTTTTGTACCAAGATAATTTTTGTTGTAACACTTTACATAAGGGACACTCGGAAATAGAGACGCATTGCTCTCCATGTAATACTAATAATTTGAAAATTTTGGATTTTAAAAATCATGCGCGGACGTTGGCCTAATCATAATGGAAGTAAGAGGATCCTGCTTAATTTGGATTATAAATTTATTTTTCGTTAAAGTATCTCTGACAAGTGATTTTTTTATTATGAAAACGAAAAATACCATTACTGGGTCATGAAAGTTAAGATGAACATTTTAACTCTTCTAGGTCTGAAGCCGATCAATGGATTCTCTCTCCCCTTTTCAGTCTGGTTTGTAACAGTTCTCCACATGGGTCGATCTTGTGTTATTTCTTTCAATTCCTTATAGATTCTTGCGCTTACATCATTCACTATTTATTTGATGTATTTCAGCCGCGGTCGTTCTCTATGGTTCTTTCCGTCTATTTGTCCTTCTATGATTTTGTTTAGCATGCCTTTTTCTCGTAGGATATGGCCTATGAATTAACATCTTTTTTGTTTTGTCTTAATCAATTTTCTTTCTTCGCCTATTTTTCTGGGGACTTCCTCATTTGTTACCATTTACAATTGAGTAACTTATCAAGTTTCCCTTACTCTGTATACCAAATCATTTTATATTCAAGTAATTTTGGAAGACGGAAGAAGGGAGGGGATGTTTAGGTTTTGGCCCAAAGCAGATACGGAAATATGAGACAGTCTTTCCAAGGATTTTCAAAACTTTTGATAAGGTGTTCTTTCCATCCAACTGATTTTGAGTATTCTTCTGTAGCACCAAAGTTCCAGTGCTTGCAGGTGTTTTCTGTCTGGTACTCCAAAAGTCCAGCTGTCGCGTGCGTACAGTGCAACGCTCCATACAAAAGACTGTAAAAATGCTTTTCTCGTCTGTAACAAGATATTTTTTGATGTTAAGTTTTTTCGTTAAGAAACGCTTTCTTTGCTTGCTGGATACGACTTCTCATTTCTTTCCTACATCTTCCATCTTTGCTACTCTTGCTGCCCAAATATGTGAATTCCTCTACTTCTTGTATTATATTAATGGGTTAGAAAGTTTTAATAAAAAAGACGAAGAAATCTATTATATTATCTTTAATTCTGGAATACTGTTTCCTCGCCGTTTTACCAGTGCCCCCACTTCCTTCAGAAGTACCTTCGCGGTTTCAAAACATGTGCGAATTGATGTATTCCGTAGGTCTGTCTGGTAAGTTTTATTTTTAGAGCGTCTATTCTACTCACATTAAGTAAAAGACAAAAAGAACTATTTATCGTTTTGATACCTATATTACAAAACACCGTGGTTTAGTAGCGATTAAGTTACATTTTACTAATGTACTGTTTTTCTTTTTCAAAAAATGGGGAACAAACTACTCACAGGCGAGGGTATACTTAATATTATTGAAGAAGAATCGGAAACTGAAGATATTACCGAACAGGAGGTTGACCTGCGTTTAGAAGTATCTGACTCAGACTTAATTTTGAATTGAACGACAATGACTATGATGTGGCAACCGAAGCCGTTCGAGTAGAGCTCTCTAGTAATAGTAGAAGGTTCAGATTCGACAATTGATGTGTCAAAAATGATGATTACATTCTATGTACAGAACAGAATAAATTAACCTCGAAAAGAGTCTGCAAGGAAAACAAGAATAAACTGCAGTAATTAATATAGTGCACTTTCGGCCAAAAATACAGGTAACCTTCTTGAAACATCCCTACTATTTCTTTATTCCAACGTTTTAGAAGAACTAATGACACATACTAATTTGGAAATCAATCTACAACAAGCGCAGTACAAGTTGAAGTCTACAATGATAATCGATACATGTATTAAAGAGATAAAAGCTCTTCTTCATCTCGTCATTCTCGGCTCAGCTTTCAAAAGTCTTGTTCGATACCAGGAGGTATTATTTTATTATTAACAGGCTTATTTTTTACCACCGCCCTTTTGAATTTCTTATAAATTGCTTGCTCTTTGGCAATAGAAACAACAGAGATAAAGAGGATAAACCGACCTTTGTTCACAAAAAACTGGGGGAGTTGATTATAAACTATAAAAAACACTAAAAACTTATAGCTTTAGAGGGCGTTGCCTATTTAAAATGTATATTCCTAGTAAACCGGAATGAAGTTGCTTATGATTTGTGACAATGCTACGAAATATATGAGGGACGACATTTCCTATTTAGGAAAAGGCTTCAGTTCTACTGGTATCTTGTTTAAAAGGAACAAACCAAAATGTTACAATGGACAGATGATTTAGTGAAGTGCCATTACTCATAAAACTAAAAAAGGAATATAATATCACGCTGAAATCACACAAAAAAATTAAAAAGAACTTACAAACCAATCGGAATGTGAAAGATCTTTTTCTATTTTTTATACAGATATTTTGGCAGTCTTATAAGCTACCCCCCCCCCATCCCAATAAAAAAACAATTGTGTGCTTGCTATCGACGCTTCGCGAGTAAGCTTCCATTAATAACAGTAATCACAAGTCTAAACATGTTTTGACCTAAAACCAAAGAGAGGAGTGGTTACGTATGACACGCAAGAAACCGTATAAGAAAGTCGAAGTCGAATAATACGATGAATATTGCGACGATAAATGCTAACTCGATTTACTCCCCTAATTTCTACAGGAAACATCTGCACCCCTCGGTAACAAGCCCCAAAAAATCTAGTAAATCTTTTTTGGTATTATAGTATTCCGTTCCTAAAACTTTTTTTAAGGTTCATAATAATTTTGAGACTGTTAACCCAAGTAGGTAACGTTTATAAGCCATTTTATTTTTAGTTCGTAATATACTACCCACCTTTGAGCTTTTAAGAGAGTTTTTGTTTTTATACCCAATTATATAACATTATTGTTGAAACTACGAGTGTTAAGTAAGAGTATTATTCTAAAGTTAAACTGCTTAGGGTACTAAGAAAGTTTCGAAATATAACTCAAGCGATGGTTACAAGTTTTGACCTGCTTAAGTGTTAGCTTAAAACTTGCATTGTAGCTAACAGGACGACTTTTAGATGTTAAACTGTGTCAATAAAAAACTGGCAGTACCATTTAGGTTATCTACAGCTGTGTGCGCGATGTGTTGATTAGTGTTTGGAGGCAACAGCTCTTATGCTGGGAGATGATTCTCTTAGTCGTACATTTAAATGACATCGAAAGTTCCAGAGAAAAAAATTCAGTCTGAACAATGCTTCAAAATCAGAACGCCCATCCTTATATATAACGGAAAACACCGATGTTGTCAGAAAGATGCTCGAATTCAATAGACAGTGACATTTAGAAGGGTATGTGCACATTTCTATACCAGGAATTCATACTATTCTATACAACCAGTTTCAAGGTTACTTTTGCACTACACGTCTTAACCGACGAACAGATGACACAACATGTTTTATGGGGCTGCAAGATTCTCAATTTATTTGAAAATGGAACATCTGGCTGTGTTAACTGCATTGTATCAGGCGACAAACCTGGGCGACGAATGTCAAAAAACATATTTTCAACTACGAAGTTTGATATAACCATAGGACAAAGTGTTTCCAGATTCCTAAGAAACATAAAAGAGGTGGTTCGGCGATTACTTTCAAAAGATGTAGACGTGCATAGGATGTGGTAAAAATATTTTGACAGGTTATGAATATTAAATTTGTATTTTTAAAATTGCAATTCAGATAAATCATACAAAGAAAGACAAGTAAAAAGCATTCTTTAAAACAAAAGCAAACAGAAGTAGGTCTCTTCAGATGTAGATCCGTATTACTAGCTTTCATTCTGGTCGAAAAATTCAAATTTGAAAAGTTCATTTTGAGTAAACTTAATGAAAATCGTGTAGTGTTTTAAGATGATTTTACTGCAAAACATCAAGCAAATGTTGAATAACACAATGGCTCTATACAGATTTGTGGGTAGAACCTATTTCAAATTTTGGGTAGAGTTCGCTAAAGAAATGCTACAACTGCCAATTTTTTATGCAGTCTATTAAAATTTTAGTTGATATACGAGCTGAGTTCAAGTTCTAAGGTCTCCAATTTTTTCTCTCAGCAGTGAGAGTAAGTAGAAGGATGCGGTTAATTTTAAAAGACGCGGGAAATATTTCCGAATTTATAATATAGATGGCAGCACCATACAACGTACACAGGTCAAATCACCGCCATTGCAGTGAGTGTTGTTTTGTATACTTAAAATAGCGATGTCTAGTGTTCAAGAACAACGTGTAATTATTCGTTTCTCCTCTTGTGTGGCAATGAACCGGCATCCGCCATAAACCAATCAGATTAAAACCATGATTGCGTGAGTGAAGCAAATTGTTCTGGAAGACCGTTGATTAGGTGTGTGTGATATCGCCTCTAAACTAGGCATTTCCGTAGAATCTGTGGAGTCCATTTTGCATAATGACCTGGAAAGTTTCCTCAAGGCTACGCGGGTGGCAATGTTTCAAGACATGTTGGCAAGTGATGTCGTCATGAACTTCCGACAATGAAGAACACTCTCCGTGGCTGCTCATCAATCATGACGTTGTGAAAAACGTGTTCCTCTAGACTGAGATTACGTTGAGAAGTAACAGAAGATTCAACTTTCTTGTGTAAGTTCTTTTCCAGAAAAAAATTTGGAGACCTTACAACTTAAACGCACCTCGTATAATCAAAATTGGATAACTGCAAATTGTGTGCGAGAAACGATTCAGACATAAAATTAAATCTAGTATTCAGCGATAGAAAAACAATTTTAATATCTCTTTTTTCTCCAGTTGTTAAAGACTACAGCTGTTTGAGTATTTTAAAATCTAAAATTAGTGTACGATAATGAGGGTGCCTTTGTGCTACCCAAATGGTGGACTTTTGAGCGGTCCTAGTTATTAAATTAATAGAAAACAATTAAGGCAAAGTTGTGCTAGAAAGAAGACATAATTTACAAAAGTACTATTGAACTATTCGAAAAATTGGGTGAATTGTAACTTTTAGATTCTACAAATCACACATCATTATCAGTTAATGTATAAAAGCAGGAGACATCCATGATTTTGCACAGAATAAAATGAAAGGAAGTTGAAAAACTTCGTAAGTGAAACTTGTTGTAATGAAAATTGATTATTTTCAAGAGATGTAAAAAATTAAATAGCAGGTTTTACAAATACGCAACAGAAATTAAAAGATTTTATAGTCTAAGCGAAAACTTGAGAAATATTTTTTTATTAAATTTATGGCTAAAATCACTAGTCGAATATATGCAGGCAAAACTTTCAAACTTTTCCTTATGCGAGGGCAATTTGGAAATAAATTTTTTATGTGCGAAAACTAGGCGGGATTAGCGACGCCCATCCTGTGGCGCTGCAAAGGTTGTGTTGCGCCTTGAATTTTCCAAGTTATTAACTAAATAATGCTAAAGTTGTTATAATGGGAAATGAAGAGTGTTTTACAATTCTTTTCAAACAAAGTTATTCTAGTAGAGCCATTCAAAATCAAAAAGAAACCGGTGGATTTCATATCAGTTTGGGCGCAATACAAAATCTAATCCATTGTGAAGCTATATGACCGAAAACATTCCTTCTTTGATATGAAAACCTAAAAAGGTAACTCGAGAAATCAAAAAGACCTCCAGTTTATACAGCAAAAAAATCCACAGAGTCAACCAAAGACAATCCTTAAAGTCATCTACGAAAATTTGAGGAAAAATTAGGCCAGTAAAGGTAAATATCACTGGATGGTTCAGAGTATACCATTGCAACGTGAAATTCCAAATTTGTTAGTTGTATATTTCGAAACCGTGCCCAAAACTGGGATTTATGAAACAAAGGGGAGATTCGGTTTTTAACTTATGGTGGTTGACGTCATTTTAGAAAGTGTTACCAATAGTGAAAACTAAACACGGTGCTGAAAGATTTTGTGAGGAAGAAAAGGTATTCGTTTATCACGACGCAGCTAAGACCCATACTGCAAGATTGATCCAGGAGTACGCTGTAGAGGTCAAAGAATGTTGCTGTCAAGTCTTTTGATAATAGTCCTATGGATTTTTGTACAAGAAGATTGGAATAGTCTTTCTCCTAATATGACTATGAAATAATGACATACTTTTAGATAAATTACAAAAAACTTACATCTAGGCTTCCATAATAAAAATAATTAGAACGTAGTGCTATTTTGTAGAATGAAAAAATCGGTATTGAAAAGGACTACAATGTATTACCTTTAAGACAACCTTTATAACAAATATTTTGATACCGTGGAGAACTAAATTAATATTCAAGCCATAACGTTTGCGCATTTGTAAAAAATGACTACGAAATCGTTCAGTAGTGCGGAGAGGAAGAAAAATGTGCTCCAGTATGCTCGTCCGTTAGATCAATTGAAAATTAACGCGGCCATAGAAAATCCCTTACAATGTGTGCAGTATTACGAATTTGGGTGCAAAAAACTTTCGGCAGTTGCTGTTCATTGCGAACTATGTAATGTTTACGGACCAAACGTGATTAGTGAAGATGTAGAACGTCAATGATGTTATTTGTTTAAAGATGGACAGACTGATGTGCACTATAAGGCAGAAAGTGGCCACCCATTTGCAGACAGAGATAAAGTTGTACAAAAAATTAATAAAAAGGTCCGTTATGCATATGAAGCAGTGGCTTGTGTCGCACCGCTTCGACGATGATACTACGCTTCAAGATGCTGTTAGATGGTGGCTTCATTCTCAGGCGGAAAATTTTTTCATAGAAGTAATTTTAACCTTATAAAATATTGTGACAAATGCCTCAATTTGCATGGCGATTATCTCGAAAAGTATTCTACTATTAGGTTTATAATGTGTACAATAAAAAAATGCGTGTCTATCATTGATAACCAAATGGAGGTTTTCTTCCGAATATCCTTGTATTATACAGGGTCCGGCGCAATAACGGTGACAAAGTTTGATGACTTCCGGCGCGAAAGCATCGCGCCGCAGCATGACGACAATAGCGCTATTATTTCAGCGCATTTTTTGTCCAGATTATGACTGAGTTCGATTTTGTGTAAATGACGTTTTTTCCGATGCCAAACGAGCGCACTGCTATTTTGGAGTTTCATCATCAAGCGTCAATGCGAGATCGCTCGCTTGCTCAATGCCAACCGGCAGAATGTCTCCAGAACAATTCTTCGATTCAAGGAGGTTGGCCATGATGATGACCGTCCAGGACGAGAGAGAAAACACACTGTCAACACGTCCCTGGGTCCGCAAAATCATCAAAAAGAGAGTAAGCTGAAATCCGTGGGTCTTCATGAGGAACTCGGACGCAATCCTACCAACTCCAAAAAGTCCAGATGACAGATGACAACAAGCGACAGATACTGGTCCGGAGAGGCTCCAGGCACCTTTGCCATTGTCGAACACCGTCAAAACCCACAGTCGGTCATGGTTTTAGGCGAAATGTGCGTCAGCGGACAAGACCCCCCTGGTTTTCGTTGACCGAAAGGTCAAAATCAACCAAGAAGTCTAACGACGGCACATCCTTGAGACCGTGGTATTTCTACACTTCGGTAATCAAGAATGGACATTCCAGCAGGACTCTGCCCCCGCTCATAGGGCCAAGAAGACGCAAGAGTGGTGCAAGCCCAATTTTCCCTCGTTCATCACGTCTTCGGAATGACCACCATACTCGCCGGATCTGAATCCAATTGATTACAGTGTGTGGTCCATTTTGGAGTCAAGGGTTAATGCAAAGTGACATCAGAGCCTAGAGTCGCTGAAGGAATCGCTGCGCGGGGAGTGGGACCGATTGTTTCCCAAGGACCTACGGCCTACCGCCGACCACTTCAAGAAGTGTTTGGACTCGTGCATCCGCGCCAAGGGAAGCCACTTCGAAACCCGTTGAACATTATGTTTCCTAATAGTTATATAGTTGTTATATTTATTGTTTTGTTGAATTTTTGGTTGCTTGATAAGTATGCTAAAAAATACTTGTCACCGTTATTGCGCGGACCCTGTATACATAACAATTGTATTCAGACAATTTTCGCATTTCTTCAAAATCACGCATCTTCCTATCCTTTACCTCCACTCGCCGTAATGTCATCACTAACTTGTTACAATGATAAAGTGAAATTTATTTCTAAGAAAGAAGCTTTCCAACTTCTCTTTTAGGAATTATTTCGTTAGAGTTTTTTTTCAAAAGAAAACTTTGAGAAAGAAACTACAGACAACCATAAAAAAACCTATTAGGATATCAATGAAAACATATCAAGCCTCAGTGAACAAAGATATTTATTTCGGATCAATATAGATTATAATTGTATTCGATTCATGCAAATTTAATGCAAATTAGTCTATAATAAAATATTTTCTTCAAAAAATAAGTTTTAGTAATTAAACCTTACATTTTGGTGGAGATTTTTAGTTACTAGTTGTTTATATAATAAAATTAAAGACATACACAATAAGAAACCGAAAACCATGATAACTAAATGATGAAGTCCGGTTGACTTCATAATCTACTCATTATATTTTGTATATCGCTGCACAAGGTCCCAAAGGTGTTTTTAGAACTGAAAATCTATTAATTGTTCATTCAAAGTAATCTAAAAGTTGTTGCATCCATTTTTAATGGTTTAGAAATCGCTATTGACAAATTTTTATTTTGTTATAGTTTGGTAACCTAAGAAATCATCAGATATATAAAAGTAAAACAACAAATTACCCACCCCTTTACTGATACTTTTTCAAAACTGTTAGAAAAGCTCATGCACACACGACTGGCCAAAGGAGTACAACACTCCAAATTATCTCAACCTTCCAATTTGGCTTCAAAAGAAGACATTCTACTTATCACCAGTTACAACAAATCAGTGAAATAATTAAAAATTGTTACGAAAATAGGTGCTACACTACAGCGGTTTCCTTAGACATAGCCCAGGCCTTTGACAAAGTCTGGATTGAAGGCCTTAAGGAGAAGCTTCCAGATATTAACATACCCAGCTGTATTCAAACAATGACCTTCTTTCTCAAAAAAACATTTGCAGTGAGAGTAAACTCAGCAATTTCAAGATCCAAATGCATCCAGACAAGAGTACCACAGGGTAGTATCCTGGGTCCTTTAATATCTACACATCAAATGCTCCACAAACATCAGCGTATAAAACTTGCAATGTGAACAGCAATTATAACTCAAAGTGCAGACTTGACAGAAGTGTTGCAGCAACTACAGCAAGCAACAAATAAAATTTGTAGATGGTTTAAAAGTTGGAACATCCAGATAAACCCCTCCACGTGCCAGTGCAAGATCTTCAGATTGAGAAGATTAATCAACCCACCCAACATTGAAGTTAACTGAGAAGTTATTCCCTGGAATCCCAAAAATTCTGCATTTAAATACCTTGCGGTCTATTTGTTAGACTAATCTGGAACTTTCACGTAAATCAGAGACTATCAAAACATTGCAATAATAGATTACGCCTGTATCCACTGATAAACCGGAAATCTAGCTAAAGGTTGAATTTACCATTCTCATGTACAAAACACTACTACGACCCCTAGTATTGTATGCCTCTTCAGTATGGTGCAACACAAAACCAACACTTAGAAACTACAGAGGTTCTGACTGATGTAAGCATGTAATTATACCATTTTAAAATAGTACTTTAATATTATTACAATGAAGTTTCGTTATAGTGATGTTGAAGGGACGAAGCTATTTTATCACTACACGGAGCATACAAAATTACAATACTCTTAAAGATTGTCTTGTTGGATACAGTGCAGGTTGGAATCTGTCTTAACATGCTTTAACATGTCACAACGTGTAACTTACTTGCACCGTACTGTAAAACTTCTCTATTACCCCATCTATAAGTAAATTTTTTTTAATAAATTTTTCTTGCAACTAGTCTAAAAACTAACCAGCAATTTTAATTATTTAATGTTTACATGTCATACACCCATCGGTTGTCTCCTTAGTTCTGATTAACATTTTTATTCCGCTTTTAGACTGACACGTTAACTCAAATGCCTTTATTCTCCTGAATCTTCTTTCTAATTCTATCTAGGGTTGTTTTACCGGATCAGACTAGTTAGGCCCATGTCTGGTCTTGCATTACCTTCACTTTTTCTCTTGCACTTTTCCACTCGATCTGGTTATTGCCACTGTTCTCCAGTTTCTAACTCTTACTTCATTCAGGTCTTTTTCTACCATATCCAGCCAGCGTGTTCACGGTCTTGCCGTTGGTCGCCTTCTTTCAAAGATCCTCATAAATACTCTCTTTAAACTTCTTTTTTCCTCCATTCTCTGTAAATGTCCCAACCAGCCCAGCCTATTACTTATGATTTCACTTTTCATACTTGGCGCGTTGTACCTCTCCCTTAACTTGTAATTATATTTCCTACGCTACATTTTCTCCTTAAGATGTCTCTTAATACGTTCCGTTTCCACCTGCTCAATATCTCCGTTTGTTTTTTGTTCAGTGTCCACACCTCGCGATAGGTCTTAGGGTAGTTTTGTATACTGTAAATTCTGTATTGACGGCTATGTCTTCAGTCTTAAAAACATGTTTTCGTAAAGAATAGATTCCACTTGCTGCTGCTCATCTCACTGCTATATCTTCTGCTATTTGGTTTGTTTCGGTTATTATTATTTCGAATTTACTTTGGTTTACCTCAATCGGCTGCCTGTGTACAGGTTTGTTCCTTGATGTGATCATCTACTTGGATTTCGTTTCTTTAACCCTAAGCCTAACCTTAACTACGTTCTGTTCAAAACATCCATATACACCTTTTAAATCGTTTATCGTTGTCAATATTATGACCATATCATCGGTATAGGCGAGGATTTGTACCATTCCATTGTACCTCCCGTATTAATGGAGGGAGTCCTGCCTTAAACTTTCATTAATCACAAATTCACCCTCACTATCGCTTTAAGATCTGTTACGCAGATATTTATTATTGTTATTATTATTATTATTTTGCTCGGTACATTTAACTCTTCTAACACTATATTCATCTCTCCTCTTATAACAGTGTCGTATGCTTTACTGAAGATAAAAAGATGATTAAGGGTGATGTTTTGCTCATAATTTTTTCTAGCATTTGTCTCAGAGTGAAAATATGCTCCAAGATTAACCTGAGCCTTCTAAGATCACCTGATATTGGCCCACAATCTTAAATCGAATTATTAATTTGTAGTTTGTAGTACACTTTTGTCTCCTTTTTTATATAGGGGGTCGTCTTTCTTCAGCTGTATGGTATTTCCTCTTCCTGCTACACCTTTTTAATAAGTAAATAAATTTCCTTTTCCAGATCTTTTCCATCGCATTTTATCATTTCCTCTGTTACATGCTTGTTATTGTTTTGCTTATAGACCGCTTCTGTTGGTAACCCTATTTTTTCTTCATTCTCCTCTTTCTGTTTGAATTCTCCTCTTACAGATTCTTTGACCCCATTTCTTTCCGTGTTCAGTAAGGTTTTAAAATATTCTTTTCATAGCTTTATATACAGAAATAATTCGGTTATTAATGTTACTTCGACACATCTCCACAATTGATAATCGTATTTCCATATTGGTTTTATTACCTGACAGTAGCATTTTGTTGAGGATTAATAACTGGGACTTCTTCCCAGCAGTCAGTACATTTTTCTATATGTCTAACTTTTTTTTCTTCTTGATGTGCTCCTTTCATCGTAATTTAGCATCCAGGTTTATTTCCAGGTACTTTGATGATGTAGTTTAGTGTTACTGGTAAGTATTCATCCCTCTTGTTACTTAATTTTATTTTCATTCAATGCTTGCTGCAGGAATTCTGTTGTTTCTGTGGTACATTTTCCTATGCGAGAGTTGCTACCATTACTTATTTTATTGTAGGGATATCACGGGTGCACAAAAGATAAACCATTGGTTCTAGTACTCTTAATTTTGTACAAGTCGGAGTATTTGGCTTCTTGTTTATTCCCGAAGAGTCTGTCTGCAACGTAAAACTTTAGTAGTTCAGAAAAGTATCTAGGCCGTAGTTTCTAAGTTTACTGTTGGATTCTTGAAGCCAAATTTTACCAAACATTAAGGAGATTTCCGACTTTCTTCGATGATACTTGGTCTACGGTAGAATGCACTTTTCCTTCTATTATTGGTTTTGGCCTATTAAGAAACTAGTACTCCAACCACTTTCTATATGCTTGGTATTTATTTCAATCGAAATGTTTGTTTTACTTTCTCTTTTTAAGTAAATTAACCCCCTCCTCTCCCCAGATCAAATCATGGAAGTTTCTTTGGCTTTATGTTTTCCTTAATTTATTTTATTTCTTATTCCCATCTTCCGCTGCTAGTACATGCCCATTATACCCTTGTTCTTGATCTTTTACAAAAGTCATTGCTTTATGTTTGTCTTTTATCCAACCGTTTTCAGTTTGTATTGGGTTATAAATTGTTTGATTTTCTCACTCGTCTTCCACAAAGAGTAATCGGTGTCTTTGTCGTTTGACATGTTTAGGTAATTGTTCACAATCTTAAATTGATAAAGAACTATCAGCATGTAGTTTTAGGGAGATATGAATGGAAATGATATAGTAAGGTTCGATTATCCATTTGGAAAGTAGCTGATAAGTTTCAATTGCCATTTGGTTTGGATTCGCCAGCACCATACAAATGACCACATAGATAAAAACTTTGTCTTGCTAATTATCTAGAAAGGTAGTGACCAAAACCAAAAATGTAATTGGAACTTTTGTTTTGTTCAGTATTTACATGAGGATGTGGTAAATCTGAGACCAAGGAGCATAAACTGAAGTTAGTAGAGTTAATCCGACCGGCCAAAACCGCAGAGTGCAACGATCTCTCGTGCTACTGATCGTGAGACTGATGACTGGCAGTTTTTTACGTTCTGGGCCGTTCTTCGCAGATTGCTAAACCGCCAGCCATGGGTGCGGAAACGTCGCGCGCGCAAATCCGCTGCTGATTCACCGTTCCAGCTATCGCGGCGAGATCGCAGCTTGCACAAACACGGCGCGCAAATTGCGGCAGCCGTCTCTGTCTTATCTCGGCTCGCGGTGCTGCTCTTCGCCAGATGCGAGCGGAGCTGAGAGCCGTTAGGTCTAAGGAGGTCAGCGTCTGGCGCACAATCGCCCCTATGCAGCGCGCTCTAGGGCGCCGCCAGGACCGGCTCGAGTGGTACAGTGACCAACTGAGCAGGGCATTCACCTGGCGTGGGCGGCCGTTATTATATGGAGCGATTCGCGCCCACGCGATTATTGTTCCGCGCCACGCGAAATGTCGCATTGTTGAGCGCCGCTGCAAAAATCCGGCCGCCCTTTGGCGCGCTGCTTGCGCATCGAGGATAATTGCGCCGAATAGAGCTGACATAAGGCCGAGGAATGCTGTAGGCTGGGCCTTTAAATTAATTGCCGTCGTGTTGCGCCGCTGCCGGCATTGTATTGGTTAATTACAGGCAATTAATTACGGGCCCGTGATTGTTGTTGTCCGTTCGGTTCTAACCTAATTAAAATCGTTAATTATTTCTTCTATTGTTAGCATTGCAAATTAATTACAATTGATGTGTTACAAACTACCGAGTGTTATGTTGCTGCATACGAGAGGCGTACCAAAACTGTTGACAGGTAAGAAATGGTTTTCGGATTTTTCCTTTGTTGATCCTCTTCTTTCGATTGCCCCCTCCAAAAAAATATTGTGTCGTTGTTGTTACTATTAGTACTTTTAGTAATATATTGATCCTGGTAGAATGGTTTTTATAATGCAAATTCTGTTTTGTTATTTGATTTGATTGACTGAACCCCAAATCGTGGTAGGTGTCCTAATACTATCACTTACCCACTTGTAGCTAAATAACGACTTTCACCGCCAAGTGATTGAGACGAGTAACCTTGTGGAAGATTGGGCAACCAACTCCATTGAGCAACTGATTCACTTTACTAGTACCAACATCACAAGAAAAAAGTATTTTCAAAAAGGTAAATGGAGAACCCTTCCTTGCCATTAACATTCAAAATTATATACAGAGTGATCAATAATAGGTGTCAAAAAGCATTTGCTATTAAAAATGAATGAGAGAAGATAGATCAGCGTCACCTTTCATATATAATAGTTAGTTAACTAAAGTTTTGTAGCAAATCATTGATCATGTGACTATCTAATTCTAATAATGGAATTCTTAATCTTCAAAGAAGGGCTGTTTATTGTACAGAAATTTTACGAATTTGGAAAAGGTGTCATGGTCCGATGAGCCTTTAAGGAGCCTCCCTTAGGCGAAAGACAAAATTTTTGAAGGGACGAGCAGGTGAGGGGTAAATGAAATTTTAAAGTAAAAACGTACAACAGCCTGAAAATTTTTCTCGCTACTTTTAGACTGTTTCAAAGATTTGAGACTACTGGCAGCGCCTGGAGCCCGATCCGCAAACTTTGACGGCCATCTATCAGCTGAGACGTCACAAAACCGAAAAGGTTGGAGATAATTTTGAAGCCAGGTTTGTCGATTTGGCGAGCAGCTCAACAAGCGGAGATCAGCTATGGAAGCGTCCAAACTACCTCGACAAAACACTTGAAAAAGTTCCCGTACAAGATTCAAGTCGCATGATATCTAGAGAAGATTCCAATTGGGCCAATAGACGATTGACAAAGTGGAAGTCGATTCAATTAATGTTTCAAAAATTCGGTTTAGTGATGAAGCTCATTTTTATTTTAATTTGTCACCGGGGGTTCCAAAAATCCTCACCTTCCAATTGCAAAACCTCTCCATTCAGCAAAAATGACCTTCTGGTGTGCAATTTCAAGGAAAAGATTCTCGAACCACATTTCTTTGGCGGCAGTGCGACTCTCAAAATTACTGCCGGATGCTCGAAGACGAGTTTCTACGGGGAGCAAAGAGAGCCAAAGTGTTCCACGGTTACTTGTTTATGTAAGACGGTGCAAGGTCTCATCGCACACCAGAAGTTCTTTTTTCATATTTCTGGATAATTTGAAGGATTTCCATAATTTTGCTGGTGATGAAATTAACTGCCTTGACATGAATCCTTGTAACTTTTTTCTGTAGGGATACCTTAAAAATAAGAATATAGTAACAAAGAAAAGAGAATAGAGGAGGCCAATTCTACTAGAGTTAAAAAATTGAGCAAAATATGGAGATTTTAAAAGCAACGAGAAAATTAAAAGGTATGCAAATATATATTGAAGAACACTATTCTAAATAAACGTTAGAAAGGAGTATACGAGAGAAAGAAAAAATGTAGTAAAAATTAAAAGTAGTAGAAATAATAGATGAAGGGAAGAAGGTAGCAGGACAATGTCAAGGACCACTAACAAAGGCAAAACATTATAGACAGCACGCAAATGGATATTGATCATCACGCAAAGGCAGAACGTCTAGTCGAAAATATCTAGAAAATAGTGAAGAACGAAAGAAATAAGCAAAGTCTACCAAATATTAACTGAAATGAATAATATTAGTAATAAGTGAAGCGAAGTGGAACGGAATGGAACAAAGTCGATTTCAAATGTGGTACCATCATATTACACTCTGGCTATGAGGATGAACGGACAAACACGGAAAAGATGTAGCACTAATACTTAATAAGTTATCAATGAAAGCCTAGATAGAATGGAAGAGATTATCATACGGGCAAGGTTCAAAGCAAAAAACATTATTATTATTAATGCATATGCTCCAATGAACCAGCAAGAGGGAGAGATTGAAAAATATTTCTATGACCAAATACACTCTCTTATAAAAATATTGCAAGTAAGATACAAACAAAACATCAAAATCATGATGGGTGATTTGAACGAAAAAGTAGGAAGCGACTATAATAAGAAGGAGAGACATTAGATGGCGACGAAAATGACAATGGCACAAGATTAGCGAATTTTGCTCCTGAAATAATTTCATGTGAGGACGAACCCCCTTTCTACACAATATATGGACAAAATAATCTGGTCAGCACCTGATGGAGTAGCCCAAAATAAAATTGATTATATTCTTGTAGAAAGGGACTGGAAGAAAATATAAAAATCATGAAAGGGTAGACTGTGCATTCGATTTAAATAAATTGAAATATAAAGATATACTAGAAAAGAAAGTCAGTGCTCTAGATATGTATATAAACACACAATTTCGAGACGATTTAGGATACATAAACTTGTAGTCTAAAACTGCAATAGAAATGATATAAGAGAAGAAACGATACACCCAATAGAAATAAAGATAATTAAAAGAAAGAAACCAATAAAAGCAAAGTTTAGCCGAGTGCAATCAAGATCAAAAAAATGACAAAATTATGCTAAAGAAAATAAAGAAGTAAAAAACTGCCAGGCAAGATGAACGGAAATTCGTAGGTCAAACGATAAACATAGCAGAAGGAGCATCAAGAATAAACAAGTTAAGAATTTTATATAGGACAATACAAAAATTGATAAATTAAACAATCCACTCTCAACAATATTATAAAAGAAAAAAGCAAAACCAACCAAAAAAATGGTAAACCCAGAAGATATACTAAATATTACAGAAGAAAAAAATTAGATGTTTGAAAAATATTAAAGCAGCAGGAAGAGACAGTATACAAGCAGAACTGATAAAAGTCCACACAGTTTATTCAATAGAGATCCCCTAGCAAAATCCCAAGCGATTGACAAAAGGCATAATAAACAAAATACTAAAAAAAGGAAACCGAGCTATATGCGACAACGGGAGATCAATCGCTTCACTTTATGTAGCTAGAAAAATAATGACCAGGATTATATTAGAATGGCTTTAAAAACCTATCAATGAGAAACTACGAGAACTTCAGGCAGGGTTTAGATCCAGCAGAGCTTGTCTCGATCATATATACACCGTAAGAATAATACCATAGCAAACAGCAGAAACGGATGAAGAAATCTTTGTTAAATTTGTAAACTTTAAAAGGTTTGATCCACTAGACAGAATAACAAAGTGGAAGATACTAAAACAATTTGGAATACTAAACAAATACATAGAAATAATAAAATTATTTTATGACAACTCTACAACATGTAGGGTAACTTACTTAAAAAATTCTAATGCAAAGAAGAGTGTGACTAGGATTTATCGTTTCTCCACTATTATTTCTAATAGTAATCATAATGAGAAAGAGAGAAGATAGAAAACAGCTATCAACTGGAACGTGTTTGATAAATTAGAAGACTAGAATTTGTTGATGATATTTGCTCAGTGACAAAAGCATATGCAAGAGAAGACAAAAAGACAAAAAGGGTAAGCCTATAAATAAATACGAAAAAGATCAATCTAATATTTAAAGATAAAAGAGGGAAAGTTCAAATAGAGGGAAGAGACATCAAGGAAGTTGAATTCTGCTATATAACTAATATAGTGAGCGTGAAAGGTGGTACAGAGAGGGATATAAACGTACAGGATTAGCACAAAATGTCTTTAAATCACTACACAAAATTTGGAAACTAAGACAATTTAAAGCTTATTTATTATTTTCTTCTCCCTAGATGAGGTTGCTATTACACCGATAAATGTTTTTTCTCTTTTGATGTTCTAAATAATTCTTGTGTATTCATTCCCATCAATTGTCTTCTGTTTTTCTTCCACCTTTTTCTCTTTTATCATGTTTTTCCTCATATTCCAAGCACTATTCGATACTTTTCATTTTATAGGAGATGACCAAGACAAGATGTCTTTCTATGTTTTATTGTAGTCGAGAGTTTTCGATTTCAATTCGTACGTTGTTGTACTTCTTAGTTCTTTATCATTTCCACTCATGAGATTCTTAGCACACGTCTCAATAGCCACATTTCAAAAGCCTCTATTTTATGTGCATCGTGTTTGTTTAAATGTAATAATATCGACCATATATATCTTCTTACAATTCTCCATCTAAGTTGTAACTTAATGTTTTCCTCAAACAGATGTTTTCATTTTCATGAATCCGTGCCTCGCCATTTCAATTCTATTTTTTATTTCTAAGTTGGAACTTAATTTTGAGTTAAACCAGCAACCTAAGTGTTTGTAATTTTCTAGGTTTTCTAAAGTAACAAATTTCCTATTCAGTAGTCTCTTTTTAATTGTATTATGTTCCAATTGTCGCATTTTTACAAATCTCATGGCTTGCTTCGTATACGAATCAAAAGAGAAAATCTTTGATCACAGAACAGGATAACCCTGAGGTACTGTCATAACTTGTTTCTCAACATGCAATAGATTTTTAGATATTAAGAAGTTTTTGTTGGCATATAGCATAAGCTTTTATCATTTTGAGAGTAGAGAGTCTTCTCTGCAATTTGATGAACAAATTCTTTTCTCCCAATTTTTCGACAAAAATTATCCTTTAAACTATCCTTCGCTTTCAAGTTTCCTATCCCAGGTCACTTTTACTGTAATGCTTGACTGCTGCAAACGCGATTTAGTCATCTAAAGAATTTGCAATCTTTAAGGGCGGCTTCATGTACCGACGCGATGCCTTAAGGAATTCTCGAATATTTAAGCGTTTACGAGAAATATTCAAGATAGCACTGACGTACATAGCTTCAGTCTAGGGATATGTTACTAAGACCTATATAGAGAAGCTGAAAATAATTCAGAATTGGGTATTGAGGCCTAACGGCATTCTATGGTTTTTTCAAGAACGTGATCTTTCACAGGGATGCTAGAATCCTCACAATCGGGGAGTTTTCGGAAGAATAAATAAAATTATATAGCAAGATTTAAGACTGTCCCAACCCGAGCATCAGGAGTGACGGAAGAGAGGGCTGTAAGCCAGGTATCTCAAAATAAATCTAACAAAAAGTGAGTGATAAATGAGTGAGTGGTCAAGAAAGCAGTTGTAGCTAGACACAGTTCGTATGGTCATTTAAGTGCAGGTTACTTAGCAGGTTCAAACAAGTCAAATTGCAGTAACTGAAAGGAGCTAAAATGTGAATTAGAATGGCAAGATTTAGAGAGACAATAGTGAAGAAAACTGTGACGCAGGAAAGATTACGATGAACCTTCATCGACGTAAGTGAAAACCCAGACACGTATCTGTTCTAAATAACTGAATCTAGATGGGTAAATATAAAACTTTCAAAGAGATCTTTAGAAGAACAGTTCAGAATATTGATAGAAGAACAGAAATGAGGCTTAAAAAAATTGAAATGAATACGGAAGTGCAATCCAAAAATTAAGAGGATTTACAATAATTCAGGGTATAATCGGAAGAATAGACCAGTGTTTTAGTAAACGATTAAAAATATGCATGGAAATTTAAAAAGAAAATTTAAAAGCAAATTACAAGCAATTAAAATATATACAAAAGAAAATGTCGGTAGCTCGAGAGAAGATTTATAGACAAATATAAAAGAATATCTTATAAGTTTGATCGGAGAATTATCACAAGAAGCAAAGAAGCAAAGTAAACTTTAGTAAAGCGTGTAAAGGAGAATTTCCAGAAACAAAGGTAAAGGGAGTAGGACATTTCCGAAGTTAAGAGGTAAAAGGAAGCGCTAAATACTGTTCGGGAGTCTTAGGAAGAGTTAAGGATAAACGTAGTAAGCGTTTCAGAAAGTTGACAGAAGAACTAAAGATAAACGCAAAAAGTCTGAGGTTTTAGAACTGAAACGTGCGCAGAAGAGCGTTCAGGAAGTTGGAAAGGAAAATTAGAAGAGGTAGAAGCATATGCTTTGTCGAAAAAGTTTGCGACCACAAGAAAAGGTCTGTGAGTTGTTATGTTTGATGATCGGTTATTTCCACAGGGACTTAATTCGAAATTGATGCTGGAATTGGAAGTGCCCAGTAAGCCTAGCGGTAAAGACTTGTTGAGCACAATAAGATTTCTTAGTTTAGCAGATGGCTTTCTGGGGAAAGGCTTGAAAAGTCTAGATGACGCTGAATCCAAGTTATTCTTAGTGCCGAAAAGTTTAATATTGAAAATCTTACTCCACGTGTACGATGGACTTCAGGAGAATACTTCGGAATTAAAAAAAGGTTCAAGAATTGGGCAAACTGTAACGAAAATGTGTCGTAGGTGCGAATTGCGTGCGTTGGGACATATTTTCTTTAGATCTAGAGGCAACCCAACTTAGAAGCTCAAAAAAAAGAACAGCTCACATTTCAGGCCCATTCCTAGAGACTAACAACACTAACATAGGTACTCTCGTTGCATTGGGGCTGAAGCATACACACCAAATCAAGAACCATCCATGACTCACTGTTACTTCTATTATTAAAACACGTGTAGCTTTGGATACTCCAATAGTGGATTCTTTACGATCTTTTCACAAGCGGCATAGATCTTCAAAGATCCAAAAAATTCTCAGTGCGACCATGAGGAAAGATCTGAATAACCTGGTCGAAGGTTCTGAAATCCGCGAGCGGATATTTAAACGTATATGAAGAAAGTTTCAGCGTTGTGTTGTAATGAGATAAAGCTCGCTTCGTGGTTTAAGTGCGTCGGGAAACAGATTAGTTAGTGGAAATAAACAATTAGAATTACTGCATTGGTTAATTAGATGCTAATCCGCTGTAGACATGAATAGTATTTGTGTATTGTCTCATAATTGTTAAGTAGCAATAATGATTGAACCCATAAACCGCGATTGTTACAATATATTTAGGTTACAGACTGATTACTAATGATGATATTTTGCGTCTTAGAACCGACACTGTTATAATTGATAATAAAAACTGCCTGAGCCAATTATTTACAATTTTACTGCTGGATAATAAAATTGAACTCTTTGGTGTTGTTGAAAATTATTCCCAATTATTTTTTTACGTTACGAAGGTTGTAACAACTACACACTTTTCATGATCGTTCCATTCCAAAACATTGTGATGATTTGTTACTAGAGGATATTGGTTGCCATGACGATTTGCTTACCTTTACTCTGTGACTTAAAGGGGATTATTTGTAATAAGTAGCATATCTATCTATACATTTGAACAGTAACTAAACAATGAGGCGTGGTTCTCGACCCTTGATTTACATTAGGAGGTCCGTGCGTAGTAAACAAAGACAGCCTATAGATTTGAACGGAAAGTAAACGAAGATGGCTGATATGAAATTTGGCATGCCGCACTCTGGGCGCTTAATTTACACGAGGAGGTCCGTACGCTCGTGCACGCACGTGGGGGCCGTTCTCGCTCCTTTCCGAATGGCCGGGCGGCCGCGGCTATTGGGCCGTTGCATTGCTCGGACGCAAAAAGCGCGTCTGCCACGGCTATTTGCTTTGCTTCCGCCGAGCGGAGCTTTGATTGTAAGTGAAATTGTTCCACGTTCTTGATCCAGGGAAAAAGCTGATCCATTTAAAAATGTATGCAAAAATTTGAGGGAAGGCGGGTAAAAAATTGTCAGCCTAGGATGCAAAAACATCTTTTTGCGGGCAATCCCCGGTGTTAAAATAAATGAAAAATCAGTGCCGATAATCTGAAACCACCCAATTAGAAGTTTTTGTTCAAAGGAAAATTATTTACTATGTAAAACAGTATTTTTGCTTATTTTGATGTAATTGAAATATAATTACGTTTTGTGTAATTGAAACTCTTTACACGGATAAATCAAATATAAACTGGAATTTCTTTTTTACGCAATGTGTGGTGAAGGAAATGGGGCGCAGATTCTAAGTGTTGCAGATAGGGATAGCTGAAGAGGATTTCTTCCGTACCTCATACTACAGCTTATTTAATCAGTATCGCATAAGATATAAATATATAAACGAATTTTTGTGAGGGAGGTGCTCAAAGCCGCATACACAGCGACGCTAGTGTACAGCGTAATCAGTGGCACTACAAACATGCATACATTGCCATAAAAAGAAAATTTCCCTATCTTTCGACGTCATAATAAAACATAAAATTTATTATAATTACATTTTCTTAATTATCATTACGCATTTCCTTTCTAAATTAAGACAACAACATTTAAAAACATAAATATTCAATTTTAAGATTCTTGAACCTCTTTAATCTAAGTAAATTATGTCACTGCAAATGCTTATTGTGTGGCATAAATGAATATGGCAAGAATAAACAACAATCCGCGTTATAACAACTTTATGCTCACAGTGAGATATGTAAAATGTTGCTGAAAAACAAGTCGTACAGAACACTTAAGGTATGTGTCGTGCATTACTTGGCTTGGCTTACATTTCTACAAAGCAGTCTGACCAAACTGTTAGTTTTAAAAATTACCAGAAAATGTTATACTGAACTGGCGAGAAAAAATAGAGGTCACATTGAAATTGTAATATATTTTTAGAATTTTTAGTTAAATGGTTACATTTGCACTAGTAGGTGCTTAATTATTTGTTTTATATATGTTAGTTATGAGCTTTCTTGAATAGCGTACATTTGTTTTATTTGAAAATTCCCATTTCTTTGAGTCAAGAATTATAGTGTTGTTACAAGATGGTCGAGCATAATGTGGAACACAAGAATTTTAGTAAAAGCCTTTGTGCTAAACAAGGGGTGCACTAGCGCTTTGAGGAGACTGACCTGATAACCAGAAGATCAGGATCCGGTCGAAAAAGAGTCACCAGCCAAAGATATGACTGTTTTGTCGGTGTCTGCAAGTTTGCGGAATAGAACAGCATTTGCAGTTTGGCTGCGAAATCAACTTCAAGAAGTTAGAGATGCAAATGATAGTGAATGGACCGTTAGAAGAAGACTTTGTGCTACGGCATCGAATTGCATGATTCGTTTTTACCCGACATTACCTGGCATGGAATAATGAGGGCTGGAGAAGGGTATTTTGTTCAAATGAGTCGCGTTTTTGCCTCACTGGATCAATCCGACGTCGGGAGCATGGAGAAGACCCGGAGACAGATACGTTACAGTTTGTATTGATGAGCGACTTCCATTTACCGGTGGGTTGGTTATGGTTTGGGCGCGCACAGAGTTGGCCTTCATAAAAAATGTCTCCTTGACAACTCACAGGTACATTATGAGGTTTTACAAGATCATGTTATGCCTTTAATAATCACTATGGGCGAGCATGGCATTTTCATGCAAGGTAATGGTAGACCTCACGTAACTAAAGTTGTCGGAGAGTATCTTAATGATATGGGAATTAGGCGGTTCGACTCCTCTCAGTTTCGACGTGAATGTCATTAAACAAGTCTGAGTTGAGTTGGAACAACGTATCTGAAGGCACACACCAGCCCTAAGAACTGTCCAGCATCTGAAAGAGTTGCTATTGCAGGAGTGGAATAATCCTTAACTTAATTGAAAGTATGCCTGGTCGACTTCAAGCAGAAGGAATACACTTTTTTTTATTGTTTTACTTTCATATGGGTCATATTAACAAAAAGTCGAGTTTTAAAATGAAAATTTGTTGCTTTTTGAAAATAAATCGTAAAACCAAAAAATATGCTTTCTGATTCGGCATTGACTATTAAATTTAGCTAGGAAATACGATACAACGATTTAAAATTTACAAATATAAACATTTAACTGAAAATTCTAAAAATTTATCACAATTTTAATGTTAGCTCGATTTTTTGCTTGTATTTATTTTTCGTATGAGTGATAATATTTGTAGAGTAGACTACTCACACCCCGAAGTCTAATAACCCTATTCTTAGACCTGGATGATTGGTTCTTCAAAAGTTAAGTCTAGTTAGTTACAACTCACAGAATCTTAACTGTATTTGCGAACATGGGTCGGAACAATCAAAATGTTACTTAAAAATAAAATAGTCGTTAACTTTTTTTATTTTTATATTGCTTACGGTGTATATCTGATTTCATTAAACTTCTTGTGGTTGTATCAAAAATAAAATGTAACCCAAACCAAACTTCAGATCTGAACAACGAGCCTTTTCTCTTTGCGGCTTGCAATTTGATACTGCGACAGATATCATACATGATTCTTCCGATTAATAAACATCGAACGGTAGACGAAAGAACGGCGAGTTGTTTTTGTAAAAATGCATTGCAGATTTGGTGAAAATTTTGTTGAGACGAAAGCTTCATAGAATTTTTGGTTGAAATAGTGCACAAAATGAATAAACTATCTGAAGATTTATTACAAAGTAATGTATGCAAGACCTCGCTAGTACCAACGGGGAAATATTCCCAGAGCTAAGTGTTGTTGCAAAAACAGCTCGGAACAATTACTGGACATTTCAAAAAGAAACCTCAGCAAATACTCACTAAAGTTGTGCATTTTCATGTGTACAAAACTCAATTGACCCAAGGGATTAAACTTGTTAAATATATTTGGGGGGTTCGAAAAATCCTTGTCTAACTCATAAAAAGCAACTGCATCCTCAGTGAGTTACTATTTCCCGTGGATTTAGAGCAGATGGTACTTCTTCGAAGATGATACTGGATGTGCTGTAACTGTGGCACTAACTAGGCGACATGGAACAAATGTGGTTCCAGCAAGACGACGCTATCTGCCATATAGTTCGAGCATTTGATTTAATAATGGTATGGCTCTAACTCTTCGCGTGGGAGCACAGCCTGCGAACTGAGAGGTTAAGCCTCTCTTATGTTCGCCCACTATGCCCAGTCGTCGTTCACCATCTCTGGTGTGGGCCGATGTGACAAGCATTGCGTTTAGATGACTGTAAAACATTTTGGACAACGCCTTACGTAAAAAAAATGTATCAGAAGACACGAAATTATTTTGTGCATACAGCATATAGCTAAAGTAATCAAGTGTTAAGGGTGGACTTCGGTTTGTGCATTCAAAAAGAGCGGATGTATCTGATCAACAGTTTGATTTCTCTGTAACTAGTGTTAAAAGACTTGGGTAGTCTGGGCTGTGGCTCCTTACCGCCACTCCTGCCACCACAATCTCCGTTGCTACGGGTTCATCGCCTTCGCAGCAGAATTGGGATAAGAACTTTTATCCTGCATCAACTAGTAAGAATTGCTACCCTACGTTATATAAGGTGATGAGTTGGCCACTTTAGTGTGAAACGCTGTAGAGCGGCATTAGTTTTAATATAATATTAGTGTAGGATAGTAATAACCAGAGTCCTTTGCATTATTGAAGTATTTGAGGACTAGGAAAACTGGACATTGCAGAAGAAACACGTAGGGAATATCGATGCAAAGGAAAATTGCGGGAAATCAGAATGGGATAGAATTCCTAACAAAACAATGAGAAGGATGATTAAACAAGAACCAATAATGGAGCAAAATACAAAAAAGCTAACTAAATTGGTTCAGATTTACCAGACGGGTTTGAGAAGCAAACAATTACAAGAAAATGGGAAGAGGAAGGCCAAAAAAACACGGTTACAACAAATGATAGATGTGGAAAAGGAAAGGGACAAAACAGTAGAGGAGATGAAAAAATTTCATTAAGTAGAAAGCTTTGAGGAAATGGGTGGATGGATAAAAAGCGCCTACCCCAAATCCGACACCCGAAAGGGTCCAAGGAAGGGAAGGACCACGGTTTTTCTTTCTTGCTCTCAATTACTTTTAATATATTATCATAGTAATTAAGAGTATTAGCTTTAAAAACGTGCTAAGTAAACATTTGTGTAGCTATACAACCAGACAGCAATAATGAATTCCACGATTATAAAATCAAACAAAAATTATAACGTAAAGGAAAACCGAAGTCATAAAAATGATCGATTAACAAAGCATAACGGAGAGTGTCAAAGGTAAGACCAAAACAATTAAAAGCATAATGAGATCACACAAATTAAGGCAAAATAAGAAAACTTTTACAATATTATGCTTGAGCCAAAAAGAAAATTATAATGGCACGAATTTAAAAAGAGAGACTTGAAACTCAAAGAACGTAATATAATGTTAGACAAAGACATAGCCATTTAGGATATACTAATTTGGAAAATAAATCCAGCATTTAAAAATAAGGAAGAATTAAAAGATTACATCGGAGAAGAATATTGAAGAAATTATTTGAAAGTTGTTTTCGGTTTAGCACTCTTTAAGGTTCGCCCTGTCACCGATATGTTGAAAGTCGTTTTGTCCAATAACGTTACTTTCCCACTCCCGTAATAGTTGATATTCAAATTGACGCGACTCTACTTAGTTGTGTTGCAACTCTAAGATGGATTGACCAATTTAGATAAATTGTGTTATTAGTAAAAATGGCAACCATACTTAAGATGGGCACTGTGACCCCATTTCTCTCTCAGAAGAACTTCCCGGTGAGATGATCTTTACATGGTAGCTTGAAACACACCCTACGTTAACTTGGCATGGAAAAGATCGAGCTAAAACTAGGTTTGAAAAGTTTAGTACAACTCGATATTTTTTCCAAAAGATACACTAGAAGAATGTAACTTATCTGTTATAGACTGTTGTAAACAGGAATCTAAATAATAAAATACATATGAAAGTGACAGTCAACGGCAACGGCAGTCATGTCGTAATTATGAGTTTTGGATCTAATCCGAAAATAGACCACAAATATATTATAAACAAACTTAAATCTATTAGAAACGGGTTTTAAGGTTTGATGTTCTATGGTTTATTAAACATCACATCTTCTATTAGACCAGAACTTTCTTAATTAATTTGGGCTTAGTAGCTTTCTTTTTAAACAAGAGATACTTAGTGATCTCCTGGAAATGTACCCTCTTTAAGGCAATAAAGAAAACAACCGAGAGGCAAATTTGCTTCCTATTGTGTATTTACTGGGACTACTGCTGGTTCTTTGGATTGCTTCGATGTATCTCAGAAAACGCCATCATCCGCTTTGAAAAACGGCCTAGACAACGAGAAGAAATACTTGGGCTGACGCCAGTACTAATATGCAATTAGTATAGAGTGATAAGCGACGGTGGAATTAGGAGACAAAGCCACAAAGGCGAAGGTGCAGAAGTACTGTTAGGTTGTACTGTTAGTTTTTCTATTTCTTAGGAGTATCTCTTACTTTATCTGCACCCTTTTATTTTGATAAACAGGACAAGACAAAAAACTTGGCTGTCAACAATATAACAATATAAATAGGCCAAAAAATCCGCGACCCATTAGTTTCTAGCCTTATCAACTGAGACACGAAATATAATTGTGCAGCTGTTATAATTTTAATGTTTCTTGGGGAATTCATACAATTTAATGGTTGCAACAGAATTTAATTTCCTGCATAGGAACCAGGAAAGGTACAGAAATATATATAGAGAAGCACACCAAAAGTGCGGAAATAGATTAGAAAGAATCAGGAGAAAAAATAAAAATATTATTAAGAGACTGGAAACTAGAGAAGTGGATCTAATGACTAGAGGAAAATAAAGGAAAAAAACAATCTTCTGTATTATGTTTTTTCTTTCAAATAACGCCCCCGATTTCTATGCGTTTACGCCATTTTTTGGGAAGCTGCCTATTTCGAAAAGAGGTAATTTGGAGTTGATAAGCTCCATCAGACTTTCTTGACATCTTTGATGACGGCGATGCGGGTATCAGCTGGATGTTGTTGCAACGATTTAAAGAGGTGACAATTCGAAGGGGCGAAGTTTGGAGGATGCGCCAGGTGGGAAAACATTTTCCAGTCCGGGTCAGAAATAACCTACAGCACACGACGTCTTGGTGATTCTACTGACGTGAATGTTTCAGCGTATGGTATTGTTCGACGGTTCATTTGGATAAACTTATGGTTTTTGCCTATTTTGATTTTGAAAAGTCAATTTTTCTCGCATAGCTTTATCACGTCTACTGTTGTTCTAAGCTGTGCTTTCGTGGGAAATCCAACGGCTTCCTTGTGAATCTGACTCAGCTCGAGTAGAGGCTTAGAAATGGCCTGATGTGTTACTCTGAGTTCCTTTGTGACCTCTGACCTCTTTCAAAAGTAGTTTTAGTTCCTCATCTTCGACATTATTTGCTTGTCTGGGACGTTCGGCATCATATAGGTTAAAATTGTGTTAAGTTGTCGCAAACATTATTTTCATTGGCAGTTTTAGTTAAAATGGGAAAAGAAAACTAGTGAAATATTGCTTTTATCACTAATTTTTGTATCTTGGTAGACTAGGCAAATTTTCCAGTGATTTGTAAATATGACTGATTTAAATTAGAAGCCTAGAATTAAGTGGAGAACGTGATATATTATTGATAATTTTTATCATTGCTTTATCTTATATTTATTTTTAACCTATAAGCTTTACATATATGGAGCATTTTTAGTGGGAATTTGCTAAAGCCCTCGCCAGAGTGTAAACTATAGCTATAAGCTATTACAGTTGCTGAATAAATTCTCATACAATAACACCCAATAGTTTGCAATTGTGCGCATGACCACCATAATTTTGCTTCAGCAATATTGTTGACCAGATTTTAAATATTAGGGTGGTGCAAAAGTTATTTCTGTTTTGAGTGGTCAGATTTGGCTCTAAATAAACTGCTAAAACAATTCAACTATTTGATAAATTATCATGTCGAAATTGTGGCCGTTTTTCCGAATTATTTTTTATTATCTTGGAACAGCGGTGCTTAGTACGGTCAGTCGAAGACTGCTGCTGCTGCAGATGGATTATGCCAGACACCATATCGCTCAGAGAAACCGGCAGGAATTAAGGAAACTCGATAGAATCGGATTACCATCTGTTCTAATTTCTGGCTCACCCTTCTTATATCAGTTCTTTCATTCCAAGCCGCAGGAGTGGTACCAACGAGACATAGGAGATTTGTCTCATAGCTAAACCATTTTTGTATTGTTTTTGTAAGCACCAATGGTGCATTTATTACAAAAATTAATTAGAAAATGTTATTGAACATATTTTCAGGTGTTTTTGTTCTTTTTTTTATTATAATGCACAAATTAACTTCAAGATCTGTCAGTTTCATTCTGAAAGTATTTGATTTTTTCAGAGCCTAAGCCTTAAATAAGATTATGTAACTATTGCTATTTTTAATAAAAATTTCTTTGTTTGGAACACTTAAACTATTTAGACTTTCTATTTTTATTTTCTTCTCCTTCAAGCTAATGAAAAGAGTTATGATTTTTATTTCATTTTCATAACATGATAGTGTTATTGTTGCATTTTGCTATTATCATACATTAAAGAAGTTGTTTGTATAGAAATTTCTTTGAATATAAATATTTTACGACGAACCCCAACATGATTTAAACTGCTTAAATGCGGAGCTCCTTTTGTAGTAATTTGTGCAGTATCTATATAAACTAAAATAATTTCCCATTAATGCAAAGGCCTTAGTTTAAGCGATTAATATTTGATAGGGGAGAGCTGCTAGATGGGTTGCCTAAATATAATAGCAAACTATCCTAAATGCATTTATAACGCGCATTTTAACAACGAACTCTTTGTCTATCTCAAAACTATAAGATTATGTTGTGGGTTTCACCTTGCTTAAGCAAAACAGCGTAATTTACTTCGGTGACATGTGAGGCAAATCCCGAAAGCATGCGTGGTTGTAAATTTTTATGTGCACTGTGCTCAACAAAACCTTCATTCTTCTGTTTGATAAATTTGTTGGCAGGCGTTTATTGGGCGCATAAAGCAGAGACAGATAATAAATTTTTAATGGCCTTTTTTACGACGCCATCAAACGGAACGTCATTAAGAATTGAAAAAGTGTGAAAAAAGTGCCGTCGATAATTAAATCTGAGATTTGTTTTCCAGCTTCCGAACTTTAAACCCTGATACTTTTTAATGGGAAGTCTTTGGAAACAAGATTAAAATATTCAATGACGTAAATAGTGATATTAAAAAGAGCTGTAATAGCTAAATTTGCCAAATTACTGTTAATTAAGTGGTTTTGTAGTAATTTCAAAATTACTACAGCCTACTTTTTGATTAAAAAGGATGTTTTTTTATTTAGTTACCTGGATTTCAATTTTAATCAAATTTTCCACTCGTTCGAATGATTGCGCCTTGGCAGGAAATGTGCGATAAGCTTCAACCGGATATAAATGAAAATAAACATGCACTGTAACGATCGAGCAGTCCCGCTTCGATTAAGATCTTAGAATAATTTTAGCGTAAATATAAATCTAGACACAGAGAATTAGTGTCAAATTTTTGTTTGAAAGGTGACGTTTAGCGAAGCATTGCGTTTTAATGAATTTTCCTTAGATTATAAGAGCAACACACACCCAATGCGGCCAATTATCTTTTTTAACATCACCGGTGCACAGGTAATTAACATTGCGCGAAAACGCTTTAGTGCACGCTAAAATAACGCCACGGAAAGCAATTTGTTGGAAAGTTGCAACAAATTGGCCTAACTGTACAGGTCGGTAGCGAAGCAGAGTAAATTTGGGAGACTCACCGAAACGGGCAACCGTCGATGCTATGATCGCAATCTTGAGGCCGCCACGCACCAGATAGGCGTAGAAATGAGATAACAAGGGATTTAGGTGCATTGTTGCAGGCTCATAATTTGTCTGTGGTGATAACCAAACCGGCCCGACTCATGCAGCCGAGCCGGCCGTCTTTCCCGCACACGTCACTGTTTTCTCAAAAATTCCCGACCAATGCGAACTCAAACTCAAAATCTATCAAAACACGCGCTTGCTTTGGTGGGCGCGCAGGTGTCTTGCACCACTATGTTGATTGTGGCTGTTGTTTTACGATTTTTTCAAAGATGGAACTCCATAAATTTTATAAAGTTGCTGGTACTCACCAAAACGCGAAAAGATATCCGAAGTCATGGTGCAGCTGGCTGTCGATTCAACAGTTGAGACGCATCTACGGAGTTAATGGCAGTTTGGCAGCGCGCCGCAATCGACAAAAATCACGCGGCTCTTATCAAGCAGTGGCCAATACACGCTTATCGGCTCCTTTAAAAGGCAGAGTCCGGACATACACCAGCTATTGGCAAGCACGTCATAATTATACGCGTAATTGGAGTTAAGTACAGACATTCTGCGCGTCCTTCCGCGGTAGCGTGTCTTTTTTGCCAGTCACGTCTACAGGTAGACGTAAGAGTCAAACGAAGAAGCTGCATAGGATAGACAATCCAAACCTTAAGCTTAAGTTGTAAGGTACCTATAGAATTTGGGTGCAACTCCTCATATCTGCTAGTAAACTTTTTTTAATGTTAACGTTAAGAATCGTACCTAAAAAAATAGCAAATTTGGTTAGCAATTATTGTGAGATTTTAGATTTTAGCAAAGAGTTGATTCTTCCAGATATTGCGTTTTCTGCATTGAAGGTTGTATAAAAGATTCACCACTTTATCTCTTATACAATGATAACCTGAATCACACAAAGCACTCAAAAATGTATTTGCTTTTCGATAAGTCCTGAATTACAACAGAAAAAGTACTGAAGCGTTTGATAATGTTGTCAAATTAAATTTTAACAGTGCTTTTTAGATTTTCCCTTTTCTAAGAACTATAGCTTTTGGAACACAAAATGGCAATGATGACAAAATATTGCGGACTGAAAATTTCTCTAGCCAAAATTTACCGATAGATAATTTTTGCGTCATTGGAATGTTTTTAAAACATTGCTTTAGAGTGCCTCCATCCTTATGTGTGTTCTTCTTTTAGTTTTTACGATATTTACTGTTCTACAACTTCTCGGGCCAAATCTTTTGATAAAGAGTGTACAACTAGTTCCAAAATGGTTTGTTGAAGTTTTCTATCTCTCATTATCTATGGTCTGATGTAAATATTTGTTTTTTAATCATTTTGTTTCTTTGTTAAAACAATAAGCATTTAACTTAAGAAAAGAAATGAATTGTTTTACATACTTTAAACAGCTTATCATAGCAAACAAACCTTGAGAGATAAATTTTGTAGAGTACCAGAATAGAAATGAAAGATATAAGGCAAGTAAACACTATGATGCCCCTAATGCGTAATATATAAAAAAATTAAAAACAATATAATCTTTTCAAAATTAATCAGGCTTGTGTTTGTTAGGTTTTTCTGTGTGAAAGAGAGACTTGAACGTGGTATTTAAAAGTATACTAGAAAATTGAAATGTGCTAAAATCAAAAGAAGTCTTGAAAAGATTGGCGGATTAAAGGAATAACAGAACTAACCCTAAAATTATTTTAACCTGCGGTGATGTGGAAATAGAAGATGTTTAGAAAACTGTTGAGGGCGGTTTTCTTAATATTGTTTTATGATACTAAATAATTGAAGCTTAAAGTGTATACTTAACATTTGGACTGTTACTTTGATTGTAACTTAAAACGAATTATCTTTTGAAAACTATTTTTATTTGAGCTACTATATGAGGCGTGTCTAAACAGTTCGGTGAGCTAGTCGAACGTAGTCAGTATCACAATGCGTTGGAGTAAAGAGTGTCCATCAAGATCTGTTATAAATTGATGAAAACGACAATGAAGGCAGCTTCGACCCATTCAAAGGTTTTTGGGACTAAAAGGAAACGGCTGAGGATGTGTTACGTTCGAGTCGTCCGTCTACAAATAGAAACCCAGATTGATCGCTGAGGAATTGGGCAATAGCAGGAACACAGTGTGCGTTATCGTTCTTGAAGATGTGGATGAACGGAATATTTGTTTCTGATTTGTGTCGTTCCAGCTGACAAACAGCAAAGCAGTTGGAAACGTCTGTAAATTTTATTGCCATGTGAGACCAGAATCTGTCCCTTCTCCCCTGATCTCGATCCTGCGAATTTCTTTCTTGTTTCCTCGCCTGAAAAGAATTCTAAGAGGCTGGTGTTTTTGTGGACGTGGCGGAAATTTACAAACATGTTATGAACATTGTCAAAAGTGTGTCTTAGAGGATAGCAAATATTTTGAAGGCTAGTAAAGGTAATTTCTTTGCATCTTCTGTTTTTTTCTTATACCAAAATTTTTAGACAGATGACGTACACTTTAAAGATAAATATGTCACTTTTAGTAAGTTAATTTTTTAAGAGGAGATGTATATGCGCACTATATACTCTATTCACTATACTACCTTCCAAATGTCAGTCTCATCCTATGGTACACCCTATTTTTACCAACGAGGCTCTGGTGATCGAATATTGGCGGGATAACTATATAATGATGATCACAAAATAGTCAAAGAAGGACATGTTTTCGGTCATAGAAAGAAGCTTGACATCTCGCGGAAGGTAAGGGAAAACTTATTTTCCTAGAAAGTCGATACATGATAATATACCGTATTGAATTAAACCAAGCGCTAAAATTAGTAAGAGAGATTTTTTGTAAAACTATACTACTAAAGCAAATATTAAGTTAAGAGTATGAACTTACTTCCTGCTCAATACCCACACATTTTAATCAAGCTAAATTTTCAGTTCAAAATTTTGGAAGAGTAATAAAAATAGCCTTATAAATGTATTCACTAACTTTAAAGTTTTAATTGTTTAAGGAACAATATCTTTTAAATCTTTACAACTGAAACAACCAAATTATTTTCAATGCCAATACAGATATTAGTATTAGAAATAAAAAAAGTGTACAGCTATTTAAACAAGGAAACATTTAAATCATGGTTAAGCAAGCGGCTGCTTTACCTTTAAATTAGTATTAAGTGGGCATGAAATATGAAAGCTGTAGCTAAAACTTTTTAAAACATTTGTTTTTGCATCCTGTCTTTAATAGTCCGATCAATACAGATATAAATTTAATCAGTACAAAAATGCGATATTCTTGCCAACAAGGGCTATGATAAACTTGATTATTATGTTAGGAGAACAATCATTTTAAATAGTTTTAACAGACCAACTCCCTTTAGATGTTTTTTAATTAAATAGTTTGTAGTTGCTCTCAAAATTAATATAAAAACTAAATTTTTAAGTTGTGGTGGTGTAGTGATGTTCGTTTTGATTTAAATTGACCATATTGAAACTCCATGCCTCTTAATTTGAAATGCAGTCGTGGATGCTGGATTGTTGCGTGGGCAGTTCTTTGAAGGTCTTGGACAAACAAGGATATGTGACAAGTTAGCTAATCCGTTCGTCAGTTACTAGGGGTAGAATAAAAACTGTAAATTACAAGCTGGTGCATATCTCAAACTATTCAAAATTTTCAGCACGGCGAGTTCTAGAAGAATCACAGAAGTATGGTTGCAGAGTTGGTTAACAAAGGCAAATATAGGGAGCGGAGACTCCTCTTAGAAAAAATTATAGGAATCTTGTCGAGTCTTAGTTGTATCATAAATTGTCCTCCTCCTCAGAATAAACTTCTGGAATTATTTCGTCCAGTAAAAGCTTAAGGTTCTCTTCCTGAAATGATTCTGATTACAATGAGTTTCATTTTTCACAATTCAAAGTTTTGGGTACGATTTTACTATCCTCTAAATAACAAATCTTGCGTTTTCCTCTCCACTGGTCCACTATCATCCAGACTTCATCCGAAGATAACACATATCTGATCTTTGGCTCGTAAAACTCTTCACGTACAGCTTTCTTACATTTGTTTTGTGGTTTACACAGTGCGATGCTTTTAGCTTTACCTTCTTGACCTTATTTCCTCAGAATCTTGAATATGATCTTTTGGATAGTGTTTGAGTCGACCCTAACAGCTTTAACGGCGAATTTTTCTTATAGCTCAATCTGGTGACTATTTTTGACTTCGTTAGTTACTATTCTAAGCTTCCATTTCAAAAAAGTCCCCTGGAACTGATGCCATACACCTTCTTACTGAATTTTGTATGGCCAAACTAATATCAATTCTACCACATTTAAATAGAACTTGAATTGCTCTGTGCACAGTGAAATATTTGCACTATAAATAGTGGTGGTAAATGAGAAAACATATTAACCAAAAAGCGAAAAAGTGTTTTCCAGGTTATTGTGTTCAAAGCAATTATGGGTGACCGAAACTGATTGTGTTGCTTATACTAAGACTAATAATAGCCAAGTAAAAAGGGGAAAATTATATTTACTATATTATGTTATGGTATTTTCTAAAATTATTTATCTTTAGTTTTTTTATTTTTTCTTTATGTCAATTAGCGCAATTCCTGTTCGATTTTATCATTCTATTTCTTTGTCAATGTTTTTTAACATTGCACGCAAGATTAATTATCTAAGTAGCTTTTTATTAATGTTAAAAGTAGCTGTTGACGAGGCATGTCCTCGACTTCTTAAAAAAGCTCAACAGTCTTAAGTAATTCAAACCAAAAAATAAAAATTATGCACGATAAAATTCGGACAAAGAATAATAAACTTAGATTAAGAATTAATATCAAATTGTTAATGTTTATTGTATTTTATTATCTTCTTAAAATATCCTTAGGGATGCAGTAGCCGTTGAAAAGCACTAAAGAAATCCGTTTGCGTTTCTTCTTTAGTATTTTTCAACTTACCTTCTATGAATGCTCATAAAGGATCCATCAGATGTCATATTACAACAGGAAGATTAGGATTCTTTTTGAATGTAATTTCATAATTTTATCACCAGTGTACGGATTCTATCGCTATCTCGTTTTTTGATCGATAATCTTTCTTTAAAGCACTTTAAAACATTTAACATCCTGGACAATTTTTAATTATTATGCAGTTTCTATTTGGGGTAGATTTTTGTTTATATGTTGGGACAGCAGAAGCTCTTCAGCTGCTGAACAATCAACACCACGTCCAAGACTGATTGTTCGATTCTAGCTGTAAACTTTTCCAAAGTCCATCAATTGTGATAGCACAATATTGGAACATAAGCTGTTTGAGCCCAAAAAATTCGTAATAATCGCGTCAGGGTATTTAACAGTAAACTCAGTTATTGATTATAAGGTTTGAACCATTTTCTTTGACTTGTGCAAGGTATTTCTGGGCCATTCTTGCAGTATGGGCCTTAGTTGCTTTAAAACTTCTTTGTTATAGTGTTTTACGTTCCCTTTCATTTTTGATGACACTAAATTTAAGGCCCTCCTTTCGAAATAATCCTGACTATCATACAACTTGGAAACCAAATCTTTTTCTTTCGCAAAGTTTTGGACACGACTTTACCATCTTTGGCGAAACAAATTTTGTATTTTTCTCTGCGTTAGTCTACTATGACCAACACCATTCGGTGACCATATATACTCTGATCATTGATCCGGACGACTTTCTTGCATTTATCTTGCAGTTTGAGCTGTTTAATATTTTTAGCACATAAACTTTACATTTGTTTACTTTCTTGTTCCCCAAAATTTCGTAGACAATCTTTTTTATGGGATTTGAGTTGATTCTGGTAGTGCCGGAGTCATCTTGCTGTACAATCTGGGGATTTTTTGTGATTTCGCTAATTGCTTTTCGAGGTTTTCATTTCAAAGGGGCCTAAAATTGATACCATACAGCTTCTCACAGTGTATTACATTTTGTATTACGTTCAAACATATCAATTTGATTGAATTTTTATTGTGCTTCAATGAAATAATAGAATAATTTTAATTTAAAAGTATTTTTACAGCGCACTTTCGGTAATAACAAATAACTGGAACATGGACTGCCACAAAACTAAAAAAGCATGAATAACAATTGATCAAGGGAGTCAGACGTTAGTTGTCAATCCGTTGGCTACTGTCATATTGTAAAAATATTTATTTCTGTTTGCCACAAAACATTAACAAAAAATCAAGATGTGTTATCAAACTAATATAGAATGATCGACATAGATCGTAATGTCTATAATATGTGTAATAGTTGCAAAATAAAAATATAATACGTTATTTTACCTGTTTTTCAATATTGCACTGAAGATTAATATTGAAGAATCCAACATAGTGTTTTTATTAATGTTAAAAGTCATTATCGACAAAACATGCCATTGACTTCTTAAAAGCCTAAGTAATCTTAAGTAACTCAGATAAAAAAAATAAAAGTTGCGCACGATGATACTCGAGCAAAGAGTAATGAACTTAGATTAGTAACAATATTAAATTGTCAAGGTTTATTATAATTCTCTTAAAATGTTATTTTCAATATTTTAATTAAGTAAACGGATTCTTCTTTAGTGCTCTTCAACTTACCTTTCACTAATCCTAAATAAGCTTTCATTGGATGCAACTATAGATAATTTGATGGATTTACTTTAATACTCTTATCTTTGTACTTTTCGACCATAAGATAACGCTACATGCCGAAGAGAAAAATAAAGATTCTTTTTAAAGACCATTTTAGTATTTTTACCACGAGTGCATGAGTTGTTTCGCTATCTCATTTTTTCCTGTTTATAACTTTTCGCTAATTTCTTTATTTGCCAATTTTGAACAATTTTGCAGTTTATTTTTGGGATAATTTTTTGTTTTCTCTATTTCTGGACAAAATATATGTTTGAATATCTTCTGCACCAGATACCATATAGCTTTACAGTAAATTACAAGGTTTCTCATATATGCATATATGAACAACAGAATAAAGGGTATCCACAGGTAAAAATGTTTAATAAATCGTATAAGTGGGGGCGTACTATATACCAGAATTTTATCATGCAAAATTTTTAACTATAAGGTTAAAGAAACGTTTCGAATAGTTTACTTTTAAACGAGCACACGCTCATTGAAGGTTTTTAGGTAATTAAATAAGTCATAATAATGTGCAAAATAATTATTTATTTATAAAATGTTTAGTATAATGTTAGGAAATTTTTTTGTCACTTTATGATGATGTTGCTTATTTAAATCACTTTGATTGTAAACAAATTCATTGAGTAGGAGTCTTTTGTCATTTTATTTCCACAATCTCTTCCGTAACCAAAACATTGATGTAATTATAGTTTGCACTTTTGGAGAAGTTTGTTGATTTTTGATGTATTTATGCCAACAGACATACACTATATGGCTAAAATTATCCAGACCCGCACTGTCTAGAATCGGAGGTTCCTGTTGCATCGCACCCTGCACTCTTTTCGGAAGACTTTTCACCAGCTTCCTCTAGGAGAACTGCGGTGAATCCACTGAAGACGACTGATTTAGCGTAGCCCGTATTTGGGTTATCAGTTCTTTCTAGAGGTGTTTAATAGGATTGTAAATTAGGGGTTTATAGAGACCGGTAGTTTTATAACACCCATCTCTTCAAACCACAGTTCAATAATCTTCGCTGTGTGGACAGAAAAGTTTTTCTGTTGGGACAGGAAATGTCTTTCCTCAAACTGTTGTTAGAGAGTTAGAAGCACAGAATTGTTAAGAATATTAGACCTCTCAGCGTTTATCCTTCAACCTACAACAATTAAGAAACCCAGATTAAACCACGTAAACAGCTCGAAACCATGACGCCTCCCCCATCCAACTTGACTGTTGGTGCAATATATTCGGATAAGAAACGTTCTCCTAATATCTACTAAACCTAGACGCGTTCATTTAATTTCCAAATTGTGTAGTGAAATTTATCACTTCACCGAACCTGTTTTTATTCTTCCATACTCCAATGGCGGTGAGCTTTACACCATTGCAAGTGACGTTTGACATTGACCGTGCTTGTAAGTAACCGCACGACCAAGAAAAACTTATGGTGTTCAGCTCTCGACAAAGAGTCCTCGTGCTAGTAATCATACCAGAAGCATTTTGAAAATAACGAGTGCTACTAAAGAAAACCAATTTTTTATCGCTACTCCCTTCCGAGTTCAACGGCTACGATCAATAAATTTATGCCACCTACTTCGTTTTATATCGTTTCTTATCCCAGACTTTTCCTTTTTATCATAAAATAATTTTAATTAATTTGGACACCTGCATCGAGGCCGATATTTCACGAGACGATTTGTTTAAAATTATTCAACCCTGCCGATTTATTCCTCGTCTGACGCACATGTGTAGCCCACATGTGTTATTACTGACACTTTCATCTTGTTCTGTGACATTTCAGTACGTGTAACAGACAGATGATCTATTTCCCTAGAGGGCTAGACCGTATACTTCTGGTTATATAGTGTAGCACATTGGCACTGATTTGAGTCATACTTTCTTTGGTTATATCGTTATTCTCTATTGCTTTAAGAATTTGTCTTAGGCACTACTTTAAAAAGTTAATTATTTATTGTTTATTTCAGTGTGTTTGTATTCACCTGTTAATTTGTTCATGAACTTCTGAACCAAACTTTTTGACTATTGAGCCCTATTTTATTATAGACTTCTTTTATATAGTTTTCAAACGTCAACTCTTTATATCTTCTGTATTATTCTCCTAATTAATAGATTAAATGTTAGTGCCAATGTTATATCATTTTGACTTACCTCAACTTTAATGTAAAATTCGTCCGATGATTCGCTACCGATTTTATATTTGCTTTTCACATTTTAAAGGGTTGTTTCTATATCTCATATATTTGTTAAGAATAGTAAATTAAGGTCCGCCAAGACTCAATAGCTTTTAACGGTATCCTAATGTTCTCATGTTTAAATAGAGGAGGAGATTTGGGTTGCCTTGACAAGATCAGTGCCACAAATATTACGCAACCGTCTCGGAAAGAACAGGACGGAGCACTCGACTACAACTTTTGTGACAAAAGAAAGGCTTACGATATATAAAATTTTGTTTGGCACGACGCAATTAAATCTCTTAATACAGGATGATTGCAAAAGTTCATGCCCGATTTTATAGATGACGTTGCTTATAGGAAATAGTGCATGTGATGCATGTGATGCTGTATGAACTCAGGAAGGGTCTGAGTGTTGGAACGGCTCAAAAAAATACTCTGACTGTTTATTTAGACCGTGCTTCGGACAGTTCGGACGGTTTCGGCAAGGCAATTTTTCAATGGAAGATGAACCCCGCTCTGGTCGACCTTCTGGCCTTGATGACGACGTTGTGCGCACTCTAGTGAAGACATATCCAAGAATTATGACTGAGGAGATAGCTGAGTGGCTAAACATTGACAAGTCCACCGCGTTTCGCCATTTCAAAAAGCTTGGTTATATCTTCAAGCTTGATACCTGGGTACCGCACTGTTTAACGGAAAAGAACAAATTAGACCGGATGAACGTGGCCCTTTCACTTCCGGCACGGAACGAAAATGAGTCGTTTTTGGATGCTAGGCCTCATGTAGCTTAACAAATGGGAAGTCCTGGAGCATCCTCCATACTCGCCTGATATTGCACTTTCAGACTTTTATTTGTTCCGCTCCTTACAAAACAGTTTAAATGGAAAACGACTTAGTCTGTACAAGCTGTCGAAAAGCACCTTACAGACTTTTTTGAGAACAAACCCACCTCGTTCTATAAGAATGCCCTAGAAAAACTTGTAAATCGTTGGAAAACCATCGTGGAAAAGAATGGTGATTGTGTAATTAATTGATAAAACTATTTTATTTAAAATAAAAAATATTGTAATAATTTATAATATCGGGCACGAACTTTTGCAATCATCCTATATAAGAACAAAACTAGTTTCGCGACAGTAATCTTGGGAATCTTTTAAGAGGCGATCAAATTTAAAATGATAACGGCCAGGAATTGCTGATGTTTATTAACGAAAAATTAGGTTGGACAAACTCTAGGGCTACGAAAGATGTTTTTGAGTTGACAGTTATTTAATTCATTTGAGAAAATGTGAGCCTGATCTATGTAACTGTAAAATACTGCATCAGATTTTGATTTGCATTGTTGTATATACGCGATTTTATTTTTTGATTGAATGGTAATTTAAGATGAAAAGTAAGTGTAATATGTTAATGTTAAGTTAAGAAAACAGTGAATTAGAGGTACCTTAGTGATAGAAAGACTCTCAATAATAACAATAACTTTTCTAACAAATTCATTGTCAAGGAATTAAATTTTTTAGATAAATATAGGGAAGGGCAGTCAAATGTTGGAAAATTATATAATAACTTATTATTTTTCTTTTCGGTAGTTTCCGTAATTTCCGACAATAATATTTTAATAATATTAATAATAAACACGAAGCCCACCTAATATTTTGTCCAATCTTACAAGCTAATTAAAGGAAGGCGCATACAGGTTTTTTTTCCAGTTTTTTTTTTACAAATCATTGCTATACTATACAAGTATATATTGAGAATTTTGAAGATTTTTTCAAAAGTTGCAGAGGATAGAGCTACGACAATGACAGCATCATGTATAGGTGCTACAAAAGTCTTTAGTCTAGAATAAAAGAAAATAAATCATCTGGCCACACCCATCTCTTGCGCTGGTCACTCTCTACAACTAGTTGGCTCTACAGCTCTGGCGAACAGCAAGTGCTAAGTTGATTTGTTTTATTTAGAACAACAAATCTATAACTGTTTTAGTTGTTCAACCAAAAGCTAAAATATCTTGCAAGCTCACCTTAAAAAGGACTCTTTGAAAAACTCTATTATTGAGTGCCCGTGTTGATGTCATTAGCATTATACAAATCGTACATTACCCATGGTAATGATCAGACCAAGAACGAATAGTATGAAGCAAATGTGATGTTGGAAACGCTAAAGAGTCTTAAAGTGGCCTTAATTGTATGCCCCTGGAACAAGCTCTTGTAAAATCGAGAAATAAGTGAAAGGTTTCAGAAAGACAGTACAGCTATAACAAAGGTCATTACTCTGTACAATACTTTAGAAGCTTTTATAAGCACTTTTCAAAGGAAATATGAGTTTTCAAGGCTATAACAAACTAAAATCGACATGCGAAACTGACGTCTACAAAATGGTCAAAGGAAGCCAAAATTTCCTTTTGGTGGAAATAAAGATTAAAATTACGAGTTTTATGGACGACAGTTTTTTGTGATAAAAACATATCGTAGTGTAAATGATTCTCTGAAACATAACTTAGTACAACAAATATATCATACAAAAATATAAAAAATCACTCAAATGAAAAATTACAGAATACAGAAGTGGGGAAATTAACTATAGGAAAGTATACTTCTGATTTAGATAAAATATGTCCTGAAACATGGGCAGTATTTTTAAAAATTAATGAAAGTATTGGAAAATAAGATAAGAATACCAAACCAAAGACACAATTAGAATCACAAAGACTCCTGCATTATTAAAGTCATGGGACGTAGAATATGACAGTTACTAACTGCGCTGGCGAACGATCCTCTCTAGCTGTTAAGAGAGTGAAAAAAATTTTGACATCAACAATAAAACAAAAAGAAATGACCTTGATTTTTATTTATTAAGAGTGAGTTTCTTTCGGTAATAGCCCAGAGGTTTGTCTATTCTAAAGCCAGGAAAAAAGTTTTTAGATGAAATGGATATTTGTTCTTATTTTTCCTCATTTACGTGGAGATGCATGTAAAATTAAAAAAATCAAATAAATGTTTGTCTCAACAGTCAACTGTTTTAAAATTTTTTGATATTTGAGGGAAGGTGGGTGAAAAATAGTCAGCTATGGCGCCAAAAACCTTAAGCAGGCTCTGTCTGTGACTTAGAGATTATATTGCTTGAGAACCATTTGAATGCGTCTTCATTTGATTGGTAACAACCTGCCTACTACTACCTTGTAATATGCTCGAGTTGGAAGCGCTTAGTATTGATCATAAAATTATATGGGAAAATTCGTGTCACTTATCAACCCAATTGGACTATTCTACCGTATCTCGGAAATATATATATATATATATATATATATATATATATATATATATATATATATATATTTTTTAATTTATTTATAAGTTTACAATCTGTCACGTAGTGATATTCAGTAATTGGTTCTACATTTGATATAAGACATGTAAAAAGTTTCCAACAAAAATTTCCTTATTCTAATGCTAATACTAATACTAATACTAACCGGTTTGGTAATGACGGAATGAACTATTAACTTTGACACCACATAAGATTATGCGAAACGGTTTGGTAGGTCTGTTGGCTTAAATCTTTTAAGTCTGGGTTCTTCATCGTCAGAGTTTAATAGTTCTTCAACCGGCGAGTTAGGGTGAGCACTTATTTTGTCACGGTGGCGAATACTGCATTTTTGTATTTCCTCGTCTATTGTTGAAATAGCTAGGTCCTGTCGTATTGTCTCGTTCGGAACGAACCATGGGGCGTCTACTAAAGAACGTAGCACTTTCGATTGAAATCGTTTGATTATGTCGATATTTGATTTACTTGCAGTTCCCCATAATTGTACGCCGTATGTCCAAATAGGCCGTATGATAGATTTGTAAAGTAATATTTTACTCTCCAATGACATCTAAGATTTGTGGCCAATCAGCCAGTACATTTTCTGAATTTTTAAACTCAACTGTTTTCTTTTGGTGAAAAGGTGTTTTTTCCAAGTGAGACGCCTTTCTAGGTGCATACCTAAGTACCTAACGGTATCGTCTTGCGGTATTTGTTTGTTATTTATTATAACGGGTGGGCAGGTACTTCTTCTCAGCGTAAAAGTTACGTGGACTGATTTGGTCTCGTTTATGTGGATACGCCATTTTTTGAACCATACTTCTAAATGGTGCAAACATGATTGTAGATAGTTGGACGCCATATACTGATCGGAATGCGATGAAAGAATTTCTGTATCATCCGCGAAGGTAGCAACCATAGCTCCCGGAGAGGTAGGTAGGTAAGTAGTATATAGTAGGTACAGGAGCGGGCCCAGCACGCTTCCCTGAGGGACACCAGCGTTGATAGGGAATAAAGGGGTAAAAGGGTCTCTGTACTTCACTAGGTAGTGTCTATTGATGAGGGAGGACTTTAATATTGTGTAGTAGTCTGGCGGCAGGAGTTTCTTCAGTTTAAATAACAGGCCTTCGTGCCATACTCTGTCAAAGGCCTGCACAACGTCCAGAAATACGGCCGAACAATATCTTTTATTCTGGAAGTCTTTTAGTATTTTGTCTACAATTCGATGGATTTGTTCAATTGTACCATGTTATTGGCGAAAGCCAAATTGGTGGTTAGGTATAATGTTGTTTTCCAGCACCATAGGCATTAGTTTCCGCAAAAATAGTTTTTCAAAACCTTTGATAACAGTGGTAGGAGACTAATTGGTCTAAAAGAAGATAGCTCATCGCTCGGTTTGCCCGGTTTGTGTATTGGTATGATTCTTGCCACCTTCCATTGCTCAGGAAAGTATTGTAGTCTTATCACAGCGTTGCATAAGTAGGTAATGTATTTGTGGCCTTTCTCCGGTAACTCTTTAAAAACTTTCCCGGTAATTAAATCGTAACCAGGGGCCTTTTTTGGATTCAGTTCGGTTATAATTATTTTCTTGACATCATTTACTGTAAAAGATTTAATTGGTAGACACATTTGAAAGGGTACATCGAGATATTGATGAATCTCGTCTTCTTCAGTTGGAGTTGATTGCGAATCAAATGGTCTAAATACCTTTGTTAAGTGGTTTGCATAGGCGACAGCTTTGTCAAAATTATTTCTGGCCCAGCTGTTGTTCTCTAGTCGCATCGGTGATATTTGTTGCTGGGGCTGCTTTAATTTTTTTGTCGCTTTCCAAAGCGAATAGTCTGTTGCTTCAGTCGGAGAAAGATGTTTTAGGTATGTTTGTATCGAATTGGTTCTTGTATTGGAGAGCAAATTTTTGAGTTCTGTTGCAAGTCGATTAAGGATTCTTTTATCTTCAGGGTGTTTGGTTGTTTGCCACTTTCTTCTTTTGCTTGCGCTTTTCAGCTATTTTCTTTTTGACTTCAATCGGACATATTGGGCTTATGTTATTTAACATTTTCTTTGGTGTTGATTTTCAGGCTGCCTGCTGAATTACCTTATTGAAGTTTTCCACTGCTGCTACTAATTCCGTAACAGTTTTTAAAGGTACGTCTAGTGCTAATGTTTCATTTACTATTTCTCTGTAATGATCCCAGTTCGTGAATCCGCTGCTAAGAGTAGCAGAGGTCTCTTTCTGTAGCACCTGTGTAGACATTGTCACTATTATTGGTGAGTGGTCAGAGGACAGATCCAAACACGACTCTGCTTTGTAATAATTTGGATTGATGCCCCTTAGAATACAAAAGTCTAACAGGTCTGGTAATTTCGTCATGTCTGAAGGCCAGTAGGTTGGCTCTCCCGTAGATAGGTTGTGTAGTCCTTTATTTGTTATTGCATTCAACAATTCTCTGCCTTTAGTGGTGGTTACTCTCGATCCCCAATACTCGTGTTTGGCATTAAAGTCTCCAATCGATATAAATCTGGTACCTAATGTTTCGAAATATTCATTGAAGTGTTTCTTCTTAATGTTGTGTCTTGGGGGGCAGTATGCCGCTGATATGTTTAATGGGCCTTTCCAATCTTCGATCGTAATTGTAGTTGATTATAGATTTTGTGGGTTATATTTTGGTAGTTCGTAGTGCTTGATATTATTTTTAATTATAATTGCTGATCCAGCATGAGCGGTGCCATCTGGATGTTGTGTGGCATCAATAGTGTAGCCTGAAATCTTTAGGTAGCTCCTGTCCGTGTAGTGGAATTCCACTATTAACGTGATGTCAATTGAATGTTGTATAAGAAAAGTTGTTAGTTCATCTTTATGGTTTGTCAGGCCATTGGCATTTCGCTCAGCTATCTTAAGCTGTAGAGCCATGGTTGGTTTTTGTGACAACGATTGTTAAAAGATTTACTAAGGTTTCCATTTATTCCATTATTGTTTTTAACATTTTTTTTAGTTCAACGATATCATTGGAGTTGATATGTTGTGGAGGTTGTTATTGTTGATCCATGCTATTACCAGCGTGATTAGTATTTCTTACAACTTGAGCATAGGCAGAGTTTTGTAAGTGGATTTGCTCTGACTGCTGTTTCATATTTGGTAGTACTTTGTTTCGGAGAGACGGATATATTTTTTGTTGAATTTCTTTGTAGATTTGACAGCCTCTATAGTTGGTTGCCATTACAGTTAACGCATTTCACGTTACTATCTTTCACCTTTCGTGGACATTGGGAAGTTGGATGGCTATCAATGCACTTCACACATCGCGGGTCCCTACTACAGAAGTTCTTAGTGTGCCCGTGTCGTTGACATTTGGCACACTGCGGTACCTCGCGTTTAGCAATTGGTGGTTCAATAGTTACTATAGAATAGACTAGTCTGGTAATATTATAAACTTCTTTATTATTTACCGCAGCTTTCAGTTCAACAAAAACATGGGTAAAGGGGTTTTGGCAGTTCTCTGGCGTATATTTACAATGTTCATAACTTCATGTCCTTGTTTTCCAAGCTCTTGTTTTATTTGGTTTAAGTTGGTTGATGGGTGAAGATTTTTAGGACTACTCTAAAGTTTCGCTCATCTTTCCTTTTATAGGTGTGGAATTGTGTGTTTTTTTCCCTTAGGGCCTTAATTATGACACTGTATAATTCAGTGGTTTTCGGTAAAATTTTGACCTCATCGTTATTGAGAGTTTTAATTTCAAAGTTATTTTTTGCTATTGTTTCTAAAAGTTTGATTAGAGGTTGTATATCTTTGACACCTGCTATATAGATTGGTGGGGGTTTAGGTACTTTTTTGCTTTAAGTTGTACTGCTATTCGCTTCTTCTTCTACTGTATCTTCACTTAAAGTATCATATCTATTAGAGGCGTTCAACCAGTATGTTGTAGTTTTGATTTGTTTGGTCTGAGTTTGCAATTTTTCAGGATTACGCAGTCGTTTTTTACTTTCAACTACGTGCTAATCATTGTCCTGAGATACCCGGTTTGTTTCAGTCTGATGATAAATTGTATTGTTTTGATAACCTGAACTTGAACTTTGTGGTTGTAGAGTATTGTTTACTTGCAAATTCGGATAGAGATTAGTTATTGGCAGCTGTTGCGGGAGTTGATAACCTTGTTGTGCATACTGAAGTTGGTAGTTTTGATCCACTTGCATAGGTACAAACTGCGTGTTTTGTATATTAGGTGTGGCTTGGTTATAATAAGCCATAATTAGTTGTATTTAAATAAATAAATTTAAATGTAAATGTAGATTAAATGAATTTTATATTCACCTCGACCGTGAGGTCGCACGATTATCTTTGTCGCCCGATACCACTTGCACTCGGTGTTGAACCTTGTGCTTAAAAAAGGTGCGCCTCCGCCGTTGCGATATCCGGCACGCACGTTCACTCGGCTTGAAGGCTCGGGCCGAACTTGGGAAACATATAAAACTGATTTAGTCACCTAATTGAAGAAATTACAGTATTTCTTAAAATTTCTTAAGAATTGTGCACAGCAAGAAGTACGGTGTTGAAAAAACTAAACTACAGATGTGGAGCCCTTATTTTCTAAGTTACCACAAAACTGTTTACGATCCTATCATTATGTTTCTGCAAAAAGGTAAACGGACGGGACGACTAAAAAAATTAATGGGCAGAAATTTATCTGTTTTGCTATTTCCGGGGTTTTGGAAGGTGAAAACCGTCTTACAAATAGAATAACCAAACTGTGCAATAGCATATGGGATGTTACTAATACTCGTCTTAGAGAAATTTTTGTTCTAAATTATTGAATGCAGGAAACTATAATAAGTCAGTTTCAAATATCAGATATTTTAATAGCTATTAGTTAGATTCTTGAATCTTTTTGAAAAAAACAATAAAAAAAGCAGTGTGAGTAATACTTCAAAATTAATTGATAAAATACTCATAACTTGTCCAAGATCTTGGCTTTAATGGATGTTTGCAAAAGATAAGAATGCTAACAGACGAAACCTTAAATGCCTAATATTGGCCCAAATGATAATGCTACCTAAAATATTTTTAATAAAGCAGTACGCATCTTTTCAGGTCTATAATGTTCAAAAGAGATTAGAGTCTATAGAAGAGTTACAGAATTGGGTTCATAAAAATAATTTAATAAACTTATCAACTAAAGACCTTGCTAAAGTAGCTCTCTCGGCTAACTATGCACAACTGTCACTGTTTCTGGAGGTCAGAATACTTTGCAGTACATCTGCCACGACCGTTTAGATTGTTGCAATATCTTTATCATGCGGCACTTTCTCACAGGGAAAAACAAAAAAATCACAGGACAGGTTAGGTAAATATGCGAGATTTAGTAGGGCACGGATATGACGTTTAGTCAGGTATTTCTGGATTGATATAGGAGATGCTCACAAATCAGGACGGTGCCGCAGAATTGCTTGTGCTTTAGACATATATTCATAGCACACCAAAAAAATGTGGTCAACATTATCATTTGGAGTTTTGTTTGAGTGTACTGGTAACATCAACTTTCATCGCCGGCAATAGCGCCTAACACAAATGTGGGATAAATTCTGACGTTTTCCAATAGTTCAGCAGCAATTGTTCGTCTTGTTTCTTGCTGTTCCTCTGACAGTATATAAGGAACTATTTTTAAATTATGTTTCTGTAAAAAATTTCATGCACAAAATTTGATGACACACATCCCTAATCAATTTCATCTCTTTTGATATCATGGGCACAGTAACATGATATTGACAAGTTGTATACTCTGGGACCGTTTTGCGCTACCCTTTCGAAAGTTTTTGCATTATGCGAAGACACGTAATGCCTTGTCTCTTTCATTAAAAGTTTTCCTTAGTTTAAAGCAAAACTTATTGTCAACTGTCTGTTCGAATCTGCGTCCATCACGTGACTCGTGCAACTTCCAACTAAATACATCAAAAGCCGAATAGTAGATTGTTAAGCATAGCCTTGCCACCTAGTGAGTTTACATAGAAACACTTCTAGAGGCATATTTATTTAGAACACTTCAAGTGGCTGAATAATAAAGGGTGCCCTAAAATGAACTGACATGTTAAATTTGCCGCTATTTTTTTGCAACAAACCGGAGTAGAAATTTTTATTATGTGACAGTAAATGTTCAGGTTAAATTATGGAAAGGTACACAATCAAAAAATACGCAGAAATAGTAAAAAACCACTTTCAAAATGGTAAAAAAATAGCGGAACTGTTTGCAAATATCGTACATTTTTGGTCATCGTAATGCACCTCCCCGTAACATCGTGGTGAATTTAATTAATAAATTTGAGTCGACCGGTTCAGTTCTAAAAAGAAGTAATGGCTGTCCTCGTACCGCTCGTTCGAACGAAATTAGTGCCTGTGTAAGTGAAAGTGTTGAAGGAAATCCTCCCACATTGTAGTCAACAATTAAGCATTTCCAGAAGCCCTTTTCGAGGAATTTTGGCGAAAGATTCGCATTTTTGTGCGATTACAAGGTTCAGTTGACACAAACGTTGAAATCACAAGATTATGTAAGGCGTCAGACGTCCTCAAATTGTGTTTTCGAAAATCAACAAGTGTGCTGAGTTTTCGAAAAAAATCGTCTTCAGCGATAAGGCACACTTTTATCTTAGCGGCTCTGTCAATAAACAAAATTGTCGGCTTTCAAGATTCGAAGATCCAAAAATTATTGAATAACATCTTAAACTTTTGCAACAGGTCACGGTTTGATGCGGATTTTGGGCAAAAACATTATCAATGCTTAAATAAAAAAAATTGTTTTATTAAAAAATTGGAATGCCAGCTCATTTTGAAACACCCTTTACTAGTAAAAGACATTTTAACTGCAAATTGTTGTCTAAAGCGTTCTATTCCGGTTTTAAAGTTACATGATTTTTTTGGTTAAAAATGTTTGTGGCAAAAATGTTTTCAGATAATAAACTACAAAATTTAAGAATATGTAGCAATATCACCTGAACTTTATGTGGGCACAAAGGATCATAAAACCTATTAAAATAATTCTGTAGGAAAACTGAAAGCAGAAAAAAGTCAAATTTTTCTTTTTCCTTAAAACATTGAAAGAAGGCAGATAAAGATCATTTTTTGATATTTGGCTTATTAAAATTGTAAAGATAAGAGGTTGCAACTACAACAATGTAGAGCAACTTGGAAGCTATCTAAGTCTACCTACGAAAATATTGTAGGGAAAGTTAAGAATTTTGCAACTTTTAAAAAATTGTGTTCTATTTTTATTTAACAAGTACCTAGTGTGATACCACAAGATTTGCTCTTTGAATCCGTTTTAATTGAAAGCGTTGTTGTACTTTTTATTTTGCACTAACACAAAAGGGTGTAAACGCTGAAAATATTTAGTTGCTTGTGAGTAAATATGTTAACAGGTAATAAAACGACAAAGATGTGCACTGTGGAATTGAAGGTTATTAATATTAAATGAATCATAAACTGCAAATTATTAGAAATATATGTACGTCATAAAATTAACACAAAAAGGTAAAATGGAAAAATATATGTGCCTAGACTTATGCGAAAAAGTAGACGTGTATTTTAAGACTTAAAAGCGTGAACAGCGTTTGCAAAAACAACATAATAATTTTAATAATGGAAAAAGCTCCAATATTACAAAAATCAGCTCTTTTTTTGCTGATTTTCTAACACTCAGATTTTAAAAAATAAATTTTAGCTCAAAGAGTCGTATCTTCAAATACATAACTACAAAACAATGTTCAAAATTTTTCATTATTGATGTGATCAACTATCGCCTAACAACAATAAATTTGTACTCAACTCTTTTAACCGAATTTCAGAAGTTAAAAAACCAACAGCAATTTTTATAAAAAGTAAAGTCAAAAAAGAACCACAAATATTTTAAAGTACTAAACGAACTAAACGAAATCGGTGTTTTCATTATAAGAGAAAATTTTTATTTTTAATTTAATCTCGCTTTGTTCTTGTTTATGTTGTAATTGTCAGACATTTTCCTGCACATTAAAAGTAAATTGGCAGAAAAATCGGACAATTCACGTCAATAACAAATTACACGTCTGTCAGTATTTGTTCTTACATTAACATATGCTATTTATGAAAATAACCTTCAATTTATTAAATACAACGTGAAGTAATAAACAAAAATGTTATGACTGATTTATTAAATCAAAAGTATTATGTTACGTGATTTCCGCAAGCAGCCTTTTTTTATCGTAGTATACAAATGTTAGGTACAAACAGTCAAGTTTTTAACATCATTTTAGCAAATGATAAATACATATACAGTATATCAAGAGCTGCAGATCGTTTTTTGCGGTATTTGCAATAGCTTTGCAGCTCGCGCAATATTTGCACATGTTAGCGCAACTATTAAAGAAAATTTTAAGCCCAACCCCGTGTCTATGCACGTGGCGGCGTACGATTTATTGGAATTTATTTGCGAAATAGTCGATTTTTCCAAAAACTAAAATACTTTTTAATTTTAAAAAAATGCTTTTATTCTACTCGCCAGGAGCTACACTTTCACCAAACTTCGTTAAAAAATTATTTTCCAAAGAGATACAGCTGTTTGAAAAAATCGCGATTTTAAGCGGTTTTTTCTACAATAACTAATTAATTTGTTTATCGATCGAAACCGGATTAGGCTTATTCGACCCGTATTAAAGATTCCTACAACTTTTTTTGTCGGAAACTGTTTTTTTACAACGCTTAGTTTTTTCTTTAAACGGAACTGTTTTTGGCCAACTTTGCCCGCTATTTTAAAAGTGAAGCGGATGTTAAAAGTGTTAGAAAAGCATTCCATTCAATTATGCGAAGTTTTTCCGATTTTTTAGGTATTTTTTCGAGCTGCACTTAATGTTTGCACGTAAAAATCTAATTTGACTGAACTAAAGAGTCGACGATGATTAGGTTTGGATCTTCTGTTCTTTAGTATTTCTTTGTCCACTTTCTCGAAAAATTAAAAAAGTTATACAGGTAATGAGTTGTCTCTTAGGGGCCTTTAAATAGCCACTTGTTCTAAACAACAACATTGTACAGGGTGTACGAATCAATAATGATACATAAAGCGTGCCAATAGTAGGTGCACAAATACTGTAAATATATAACTTTCAAACGGTGAGTCAATCTGCAAGTGAATTTTTTTTATTTACCTTAATCAGAATCCAATATTATCATTCACATTAATTAAATATTACCTTATGTAGATAACTAAGAAACTGTAGATAAAAAAATAGAAACCAAAAAAGGAGTGTATAATTGCATGCGTTGTGAACAGTATAGATATACAAAGGCATCATGCAATAAACCCTATGTACGTATAAAATGCGGAGAATTACATAGCTCACATACAACGCGCACTGAGAATTCTATCCAAGCATTTTAAGGATGTCAAACAACGACGATAACAGAATCAATATCTAGCAAAAGTCAAATAATTTCATAAGCAACTACCCCGCAACCATAAAATACAAGCAGCAGCTCACGTATACAAAATAGCAGCTATGTAAATGCACTAAAGGGAAACAGAATAGATTTTAAAGGAAGAACATTTCGGAGATTTCATCCAATCTTTATAAAGATCATCACAGAAGGTAATTTTCACGGTAAGCATACTCTATGGGGCTCACAACAGATAAAAACTAAAGGCAGAGAATGGTCAAATTTGATTCAAGAACCAAACTGCCTATGCTTATCGATAGAAACTTCAACTTAATGGTCTTTCGATTGCCAGAAAATTTAGATTTTTTTAAGAATCTCGTCGTCATGCATGCCTGCCTATACATTTATGACCTGTCTTCAGATTACTCCCCAATAATTGCAACGATTAGTGCATGTTATTTACAGAAATTCTGTCGCGAGAATAAACTACAAACCCACCAATTAGAGTGGAAGAAGAACTAAATGTAATTATTCGGTCCAAAAGTTTCAATAAAGTAGATGAAGCTCTAGCAAGATTCGTCGATATACTCAAACAAGCAGTCCAACAAGCCACACCATAATTGGGCGCGACAAAAATCCAATAAGATAGCAAAAGAAATTAATAAACTTATTGTTAAAAGATAGGCAATAGCAAAGTAGTATCGTCCTTGGATTTATTTTTGATATGTTATTGAATGACATACGAAATTGACTAAAGGCAAAAATCAGAAATTTATATGGAAGCTTATTTCATAATTACGGAGATTGACCTATTTCTTTCTGTCGCAGAATGGAAAGAAGTAATAAAGAAAACGCAAGTCTCTTGGTCAACAATCTTTATACCCAACGGGAAAAACATACCCAAATTAAAGGTTTACTCTGAACAAAGTTTCTAAGGAAATCGGTCCTTTAAACGCCCCTAGAAATAGATGGAGTAACTACAAAAATGTTACGTAAAATCTTATTAAATGAATACTGGTAACCATATTGATTTTAAAGTCAAAGAAGTCATGCCGTCCTATAAGTCTTTTGCATACTATAGAGTCAGTTAAGTAAGAGCGTGTTCGGCATAACTAGCTGTTGGTAAAAGGTGTCGCCCTAATTCTTTCGTGAGTGGATAGAGAAAACCTTTGTCCTCAACGTTTTGTCACAGACGATTCAGTTGGCAATGAATTCTTTCTAGAGAAACGCGTAAAGCACCATAAAGTGCCGCGTACGCGTCGAGCTACGAGACTGTATTCTTTGTAGCCACCCGAAAGATCCGAAAATACCTCAGGACATGAAAAAGTTTCGAGTATTCGTCAGCAATAGGTGCAGCAATATAAGAAGCCAAAAACAATCGATAACTTGCCGGAACCTGGCTCCATAGGCAAAGTGTCCCTTAAAATAAAAAAACACATTATAAACTTGTTTTCGCAGAACCCGGGCTTAACATTGCCCTAAGAGGGGTAAATTTAAAACAGAAAGGTGCAGATGTATCGTACGTAGCTATCCGAACCCATTTCCGCGTGCATGATATCAAATGCCGTAGTTCAGCGAAGAAACCTTTGTTAGGTGAAAATCATGCGACGAAGCGACTCGTTTGGACAAAGGACAATATCGACCGAGATTGGAACAATCTAATTTTTATGGACGAAACTTCTGTTTGGGGATATCTTATCGTCCTACGACCCGGTCAATTTTAACTAATAGATTGATACAGCGGATAGTCAAACAGCTATTAAAAGTACATCTTTGGGGCTGCTTCTCAAAAGTGGGCTTCGGAACGGTGGATGCTCCAAAAATGCTCGAGATGTATAAAAAATATTTGTTACTGTTTGCCGAACGTTGGGTCATCAAGAAAAACGAGGACTGGATCTTGCAGGAGGACAATGACCCCAAACACCGCAGCAAGCTTTGCATCGAGTGGAAACAACAGTCCGGCATTGTTACACTTGATTGGCCGTCGCAGTCGCTCGATGCAAATCCGATTGAGTATGTGTGTTCACTTTGAAGCAGTTCACACAAGAAATTTGGAGGTCCTTGTCGCGTGAATACGGCATCAATTTGGTCGAAAGCATACCAAGAGGAAACCAGGCCATTATCAACGCTGGTGGTGACTGAACACATTATTGATACAACAGTATATTTATTCTGTTAGAGTACAACGTACTCATGTTTTAAATCATTTTTCCGCATTAACCCGAACACGCTCTTACTTAAGTGACTGTATTTAAGGCACTTGAAAGACTTTTACCTATGCAAATAAATTCTGATCTATTCGCATAAGATGGTTCCTCCTCCCCATTAGTTTGGCTTTAGACAATTCAACGACGCAGTAAACTCATCAAATAACTCATGCAAAAACCAAGCATTCGAACAGAAGTGTCTATTGTATTTCTGTTGTCCTAAATCTTAGCCTGGCGTTTGACAAGGCCTGGCTGTACAAATTGAAGAAGTTTCTTCTGTTAATTTACTACATTTTCTTTAAGTTTTGTTTTAAGGATCTCGAATTTAGAACCAAAGCAAATGGAGAGGTGCCTGAAAGATCTGAATATCTGATTCAGCTACAAACCCGGTTACGGCATTAGAAGTTTAGAATTTATAAAAGCAAATCTAAACATGCAGATTTTAGAGTGTAGAAGGAGCAGTGTCTACTATACACAAACACAACACAAAAATATCGCGATCCTCTACTACAAAATGTGTAGGATTCCATTTGGACTCCCGATTTACCTGAAGAAAGATGTAGCCAAAGAAGGCAGATTAGTTTGAAAATTAAAGAACAAAGTGTATTCTAGTCGCTAGAACAGCCGTACCTGAACTATTTATTATTTATATATTTTTCCATTGAATATAAAGATTAAGCGTAATTAGTGCCGAATTTATATATTTCTTGAAACCGATTTTTCGCTGTGCAAAACTTGTCGCCCCCGGGTGGGCTCGAACCACCAACCTTTCGGTTAACAGCCGAACGCGCTAGCCGATTGCGCCACGGAGGCTCACAGATAAAACATATTTCGTCATATTTGAACGACCTGTTCATTCGAATTGTTCGCTTACTGAAATATGTACTCAATATTATGAAGGTACCAACAGTGCCAAATTTAATTCTACAATGTGCCTTCTTTACTTTGAAGATCTCCATGTCTGACAGTGTATGCTACATTGGAACAAGTTTTACTTCCATGCGGCAACGTTTAAAGAAGTTACTAAAACTATAATTACAATAACCGTAAAATAATAATAAACTGTGAGTCATAAAGCCATAAATATGAAAAATTGATAATAAATATAAAACTAACGCAATAAAGTAATATTTAGATAGAGTATATACGTACTTGTCAAAAGCTTTACTTTAATATTTATTATATAAAAACTTTATACGATATTTAACGTTTAACAATTGTATTCTTGTCTAAATAAATAAAGAACGAAAGGGCAAGTTCGCACAAGACTGCATTTAAAAAGTTACTGCTTTCATTTTTTGTTAGGCTATTGCAAATTAATTTTTAATATACTCAGACTGAAGCAATATAATGATTCCTTCTTGTTAGTAGTTCGTGGTAAATCCATAACATGTATTTTGTATACTTTAAGTTTCAATGGTAAACAAAATTCTTCTTTGTCGATTTGTTTGCACCGAAATTTCAATATTAGCTTTAAAAAGTTGGTAATCTTTCAGTTCCAAGTTATGTCCTTACATGGCAGCGACGAAGAGTTTATGTATGTTTAATTCAGTTTATAGCTCGTTAGGAATTGTTTATTGCACATTTATTATATTAGTCTACTCAGGTCTTAGAATTACTTAATAAAACAGGCCAGTATTTTGCAGATTTTAAACAACTTCAAGTTCTTGGAAACTTTTCAATGATTTTCAGTTTTATAATGTATAATTTATTGAAACATGGTAGCAATACTGATGAAAAGATGAGATAAGTGCTCCCTAAATAAAAAGTAAGAGCAACTTCTGAAAATAAGTAAATGGCACGTGGTTGGGAAATGTTATGCTACTAGTTAATGGTTTTGTTTTTATTTCTATTTATCACGATTATTCAAAAGTTTTCGCCATCACAAGTAGCTATAGCTTCAACATTTATCAATTCTAATAACTGTGCCATAATTTTTGAGTTGATATTTTCGATTAATATTTGTTCTTAATAAGGACATAATTTTGTACGCAAATAGGCGATATTTGCAGAAAGTGCTGCTTCATCACTTCTGTATAAAAATGCTGCTGAATTTCACTAAATGCTTGTAGAAGATTATAGTGGACGTGATTTATCAGAAGCAACATGTAAAGGTTGGTTTGGAAGCTTCGATTGTGGTGATTTTGACGTGGAAGACAAAGAACGCTAGCACATCTGAAAAAATCAAAGACGAAAAATTTTAAGAATTTTCGCGTGCTATTGAACGATTAGCTAAATGGTGAACTACTCTGTTTACAGCTACCATTGTCTCGTTATAGTTGACCATTATTTTTAGCTTTAGGATTGTCACCCCCAGTTTGCTGTCGTCCGTAGATCGAACCGTAGCTTCTTTCTTGTCTTTCCCCTGAAGGCCATGATTTCTCCCTTTCAGTAGGCTAATAGGCCACTTTTCTTTATTCAATTTTCTGCAATGTCTCCGACTATTCCTTTTCTTATTGCATGCACAAAACATATATTGCAAAATAAGTGTTTCCAGCCAATTGTGGTGAATTATAAAAATTGCCTGTTGTGACACAGCACCTCTTGCCGAACAGCGGTTTCAAACGCGTCACCACTATTTTTAAGTATATTGTCATGCTTCCAAACTTTTCATCTAACAATGTGCCTTTTCTAGCGTATGTAACGATAGACTACATATGTACAACCACTTCGTCACTTAGAAAAAACGAATAGTTTCAGGAATTATTGGATGGCGATTTATGTCATATGCAAAAACAGCTTGCAAAATTACCAGATGTTACTCAATCACAGATTTTTAAACATCGGAAGCTACTGGAAAGGTTTACAGAAGAAAAAATGGGCGCCATGCAAATTGAAAGAAATATACATCGAAAAAATGCTTGGTGGCGACAGAAAAGAAATTTCTGCGTCGTATTGTTGCTGGGATAGAAAAGTGGATATATTTCGGTAATATAAAATGCAAAAACCCAAGCCAATTATCCGCTTCGACAGTGATCTGTATTTGGTGAGTCCAGAATGGTATGATGCACTTTGAGCTGTTAAAACCGGGCCAGTCACTAGCAATCGCTACCAATAACAATTAATCAATTTGATTTGAGCATCAAAGGCCAAACGTCCAGTATACATCAAAAGTGGTCTTTTAAGAGGACAATGTTGGGCACATATTGAGTAACAAGCCAAAAAGATATTGGAAGCGCTTAGTTGGGGTGCCTCGCCTCACCCACCGTATTAATTAAACAATTTTCTTTCCCACCGCCACTTGTGTAAATTAATGACACACGAGCTTGCCGAGCCGTACGTACATCAGGTGAAATAAAGATGTTCAAAAATTCGTAAATTGTTTGAATGAATTGTTTATTGATGTTTTTTTTATTTTACTTATTGAATTAAGGCTTATTTTTTGCAAAAAGCAATTATATGGGTATTCGTTTTTTCGTTTTTAATATTGTATAAACTGGTTATAGATATGCGCGCACACACGTAACCATATTTATTTGTGAAAAAAAAATCAATGATGTTTGATGGAAGTGAAGGTCAATCCACAGGTGCTTGCACTTTTGTGATTTATAGAAAAGATTATTAAGAAATAAATGTAAGGGGCGATATATACACGAAGGTTAAAACCCTAAAACCAGTATAAAAGTGGGTAAGCCCATAATTTAGCTAATAGTAGTAGAAAAAGGTAAAAATTATTAAAACTAATAAGTACAAATAAGGTTAGGATAATAGCACATCAAGAAAGTTTTCTTAATATTAAATATTAGTGACATCTACTTTTCGGAGGGTAAGTGAGGTTAGCGCTTGTCCGTGTTCTTAACTGAATCAAGTAAGTTGAGAACAGGAAACTGGACGGGTGACACCAAGCGGCAAACGAAGTAATAGTAAAGCTAAATAAATAAGCTACCTGATTAACAGAATAAAAATAAGAAAACTAATAAGATGGAGGGAATATTGGATGAAATAAATAGGAAGCTAGATAAAATAGATGAAAGGAAAGGACGAATGGAAGGGAAGATAGACATTATAAATGTAGAATTGAATAAAATTAAAAAGGAAAATGAACACTTAAAAAGAGATAACCAACAACTTACAGTAAAAAATAGCGCAACAGGAAATGAGAGAGAGGAGACAGAAAAAGAAATGAGAAAAAAGAATATAATAATGCATGGATTAGAGGAAATAAAAGAGGAGAGCGAATTAGAGCTAAAAGAAAGAGTGAGACTGGTTTTGAGAGATATCGATATAGCAATAGTGATTGAGGAAGAAGTAACAGATATAAGAAGAGTTGGTAAGCCACAAACGGGAATGAAATCCCGCCCACTCTTAATAGAATTAAAAAACTGGACAAAAAAACTTGAAATTCTGAAGGCAATAAACTGAGAGGAACTAAAATATACATTGAACAAGATTATTCAAAGGTAATGCAGGGAATGAGAAGAGAACTGAGAGAGCATATGAAAACAATCAGGCAAAAAGGGCACCACGCAATTATTAGAAACAATAATCTCATTATAAATGGAGATGAATATACCTTGCAACAACTAAAAGCAGTACACATAATGGATGGGGATGTAAACACAACGGGACAGAACCAAGAATCCATAACAGAGCTGCAACTGCAAAGGTCGCAGGCTGCTACGCAAAAAGAAATGGAACAGTATTCAAAGAAAGGGAGAACAGTAAGCCAAAGATCCCCGGGAGAAAATGAGGAAGAAAAGTTGAGAGAAAAATTATTAAAAATTAGCAAAACAAATCAGAGAAAAAACTAGCACAATAAAGTAAAGGATTGGAAATGGTAACGACAAACGCAAGAAATAAGGAAGACGAAAATAACTATAACAGATAAAATAAATATAGAAAGTATTAATTTGAAAATAACAGACAATACACAAAAAAAAACTATAAGTAAAACTAAAATTAAAAAGAACATAATTAAAATTAGCACGTGAATATAAAAATAATGTTGGAACCTGGCAAAATGGAGGCAATAGTAATGGAGCTGGAAAGATATAAAATAAATATAGTGGCGTTACAAGAACTAAGATGGAAAGACATGGTAGGATAGACAAAAAGAAATTCACACTACTGTGATGGGGTAGGATTTATAATGGAAGGACTAAAAGACCGTGCAATTGATTTTAAACCAATAAATGAGAGGATGGCCTATTTGAGAATAGAATCAAAGCCTTTCAACATATCACTATTAAATGTATATGCAGTAACTGAAGTAGCAGACGACGAAGAAAAAGAAAAATTGCATGAGAAAATAGAAGAAGAAACAGACAAAATACCAAAGGAAGATATAATAATAACTTTAGGAGACTTTAATGCACAAATAGGCAAGGAGGAATATATTAAACAAGTAGCAGGTAAATACACAATCCATGAAAAAACCAATAACAATGGGCAAAGACTGTACTTTGGCAACGAGGACAAATACGATTATAAGTAGTACTAAACACAAGCACCCAGATAGACATAAAATAACATGGAAATCACCGGATCAGAAGACGAACACACAAATAGATCATGTACTAATTAACAAAAGAAAACAATCGACAGTAAGAGATATACGCACTTATAGAGGGCCATGCGCAGACACGGGCCATTATATGGTAAGGGCAACCTTAAAACAGAAAGTGAAAAAACAGAACAGGAACAAAAATGTAAGTCGTAAGTGGGATGTAGAAAAACTAAATTATGAAAATACTAAAAAGAAATACGCTGAAAAAATGGAAGAACAACTAAAAGGATATAACATAAGTGATAATGATATAGAAACACAATGGCTGCAATTAAAAGAGTGTATAAATAATGTAGCGGAAGCCCAAATAGGAAGGGCAGTAAGCAGAACTGATTCAGGATGGTACAACGATAAATGTAAAGATACAGGCAAAAGCAAAAAGGAGGCAAGATTAAGATGGATTAGAACAAATACAGAAGAAGATAAAATTGAATATGAAAAGTTTAGAAAGCCGGCCAAGATAATTAATCGCAAAACAAAAAGAGAATGGATGGAAAATAAAATAAAGCAGATTGAAGAGGACAGTAAGAATAAAAATACAAAAAAACTATTATAAAATATTCAATGAGCAAAACAAAGTATATAAAGGAAAGACCACTGGAATTAAAGATCAAGATGGGACACTGGCTGAAAACGATAACCAATACATGGAGACGTGGAAGAAATATTTTAAAGGATTACTAATAGACGTAAAGATAGACGAGTTAGAAAATGGGGAAATTGAAACACCAGAACAAGATATGATAAGTGAAGTACCATCGAAAGAAGAAATAAAGAAATCATTATAAAAAGCAACAATGACAAAGCTCCAGGGAAAGATGGCATAAATACAGAACTGATAAAGTATGGTGGAGAAGAAATACACAAAAAACTATATTTACTAATACAAAAAATATGGACAGAAGAAAAGTTACCTGTGGAATGGGAAGCTGGACAAATTGTTACAATACACAAGAAAGGAGATCAACAAGTATGCATGAACTATAGAGGATTAACATTACTGAATACCACGTAGATAATCACGACATCATTAATACAAAAAAGACTAACGAATAATACAAGAAATTTAATAGGCCAATACCAATGTGGCTTTACTAAAGGAAGGTCAACAACAGATGCAATGCATATAGTAAAACAGATCATAGAAAAAGCCTACGATCTACAAATAGAAATGGAACTTCTGTTTACAGATTTTAAACAAGCCTTCGACTCCATTTACAGAAGCAAATTAATGAGTGCATTAAAAGAAATGAAAATAAATACTAAACTGAGAAGACTAATATTGATGACAATGATGCGAACAACAATAAGCGTGAAAACGCAAAAAGGAGAAACGGAAGAATTCGAAATAAATAAAGGGGTAAGACAAGGCGATTCATTGGCCACGACATTATTTAACTTAGCATTGGAATACACATTGAGAAAGATTAATAAGAGTACAGTAAGGACAGGTGGAAGCCAAATTATAGCCTACGCAGACGACATAGTGTTGGTGACAAAAAACCGTTCAATAATGAAAGAGATGTTAAAAGAAATAGTACAGGAGGGAGAAAAAAATGGGACTAAGAATTAATGGTGAAAAAAACAAAAATAATGAAAATTGGCAAACAAGCACAAACAGGAAAAAATATATTAAGATGGAGGTATATGAATTTGAAATAGTGAATAAATTTAAATACTTGGGAGCAATGTTATCGAGCGATGGGAACAGAGAAATAGAAATCAAGGAAAGACTAATTGCAGGTAATAGAGCATTTCAAGCAAACAAAAAAATGCTAAAAAGTAAAATACTTGGAACGGAAACAAAAATAAATATATACAAAACAATATTAAGACCAGCAATATTGCATGGAATGGAAACACAATTACAATGACGAAAAAACATGAAGAGGACTTCAGGATATTGGAGAGGAAAATATTAAGAACGATACTAGGACCTGTAGGAATAGCGGAAAATGAATATAAGAGTAGGATGAATTTTGAGCTAAAACAAGAAATTAAAGAAGACATAGTCATGAAAATTAAACAGCAAAGGGTGAGATGGTTGGGTCACGTATGGAGAGTTGGCACAGATAAAATAATTTTCACAATGTTAGAATTGAATCCAGGCAGCAAGAGACGAAAGGGGAGACCAAGATCAAAATGGATACAGGAAGTGACAGAAGACTTTAGAAAGATTGGAATCAATGATTGGAAGACTAAAGTGAATAATAGAAGGCAGTGGAAAGAAATTTGCGAGAAGATAAAGTAGTAGATGGGTACAGATCATACCCGTATAATGATCTAGAAAACTCAACTAGGAGCGGCGTTATTCCACTTGGGGTGTATAGCCACTATATATAATTATGTAAGGATTTAATTAGGGAAGTTTGAGTTAAAATTGTAATTTCTGAAATTATAATCTTGATTTTGCTGAAATATTTTGGTGGGGGAGTTGTAAGACCTTGAGGTACAGTTGCAGAACTTTGTAATTTTTGGTTTTTAAGCTTATTCTGTACCAGATGCTATGAAAGAAAATTGAAAACAGATGTATTTAAATGTAGAAAACACAAAATAATAAAAATGTTAAATTTAATATTAAAAAAAAATCTGAACAATATACAAAAGTGAAATTGATCTTCTTTTAAATGGTTAATAGATAAAATTGTCACTATTGGGATGGTAATAATCCCCACAATCTCTGAAAGTTATTCCTTAATTGTCAGTCAAAATATAATTAAGCCACATGCGTTGTAAAGCACAAGTATCGATGCTGTTAGGATCAGTGGATGTGGAACAACGTGGTCTCGGCAAAATAGGATCTCCAATTACACATCTCGTACTACTTTAGGGACTGTGAAATTTGTAAATAATTTTTTTTAACTAGAAATGTTTTAATAGTTTATGAGATCAATCCGGGATGCAAAGGTAGTACAACATCTCAGTACTGCCAAATGTCAACCTCACCTGCTAGAATGGTGATTGCAATCACTAGCGTGTACCCTGCTATAGAACTAACGATGCTTTGAAGTCCAAATATCAGCGAAATAAATGAAGGAACCATCAAATCACTTCGTCGAGTTAATTAGTGTTTCCTAGTAACGCAGTACATATGTTATGTTTTCGAAAGTTAAAAGGGTATCCGGAAATAAAATACTTTCCCAGCTCAGGATTTCCAGGGTGGGACAACTCAAGAAGGCAAGATGAGAAACAAAACATGTAAAGAAAAGCGCGTGCTGGAATGTAACAACGCTACTAAAATGTGGCAAATTAGAGAACTTAAAATACGAAATGGAAAGAAACCAAATAGAAATACTAGGTATTGGTGAAATTAGATGGCCGCAACAACAAGACTTTTTGTCAGGTCCTTACAGGATAATCAATACGCAAACCAAGGCAGATGTAACGACAGGAGTTGGTATAATTTTGAACAGAGACCTAGGAAAACGAGTAATAGAACACACACAACCATGAAAGACTGATGAAGGTATGCTTAAAAACCTACTCCACAAACACAACGATAATTCAAGTATACATGCCAATGCCAACCCATAATGAAGACAAAATAGAAGCAATGTATGAAGACATTGACAACCTTATTAAGCACATGAAAGGAGACGAAAATCTAGTAACAATGGGTGACTGAAATGCCGTAGTGGGGGAGGAAGAAGTACAAAATATAGTGGGATGATACACATTAGGAAAAAAAGAATGTGCGCGGAGAACGCCTAATTGAGTTTTGTGCTAAACATAAACTGATAATTATAAACACATTATTCCAATACCACAGAAGAAGAAGATATACTTGGAAGTTGCTAGGAGATATTAAGCACTACCAAATAGACTACATTATGGTCAGACAGAGATTCAAAAACCAAATAAAAGCTGCAAGAAGCTACGCAGGACCAGATATTGACAGTGATCATAATTTAGCCATAATGGAATCTAGGAGCAATCTAAAGAAATTGAAAAGTAACGAAAATACAGAATGGAACTTAAAAAATTTAAAAGATGAAACAATATTTAAGACTTTACAAGAGAACATCAAAAAATAAGTAAATAAATTAAGTAACCCAAATTATAATACAGAAAGTAGTTGAAATAAAATAGAACAAGGCATAATAAAAAGTACAAAAATGTTTTGGGTATAAAAAAAACGCAATGTAAGAAACAGTAGATGACAATGACATAATAAAACTCCTAGAAGAACATCGGAAATATAAAACCATTCGCACAGAACAAGGGCGAAGTAAATCATTATAAAGAATTAAGAAATAAGATTCAACGTAAATGCAAAAAGCCAACGAACAATATCGAAAGAACAACTGTAAAAAAATGCAACAAGAATAATGATAAAACATGCAAACAAGTCAAAAACATGTTCAACAGTAATAAAATAAAGACCTATAGAATACAAAATAATAATGGAAGCGTACTAACAGAAAACAAAGAAATAGTTACACGGCGGAAGGAATACAAAAGATGAATATCTGAGTATCCTAAAAACGGAATTTGACAAAGCGGTGAAAGACCTTAAAAACAACAAAACAGCAGGTATAAATAATATAGCTGGAGAAATCATCAAAAACCTAGGTACAAAGACACTAGATAACATTTTCAAAATAATCAAAGACATTTACAATACAAGACAAATTCCAACTAGTTTCACAGCAACAAAGATAATTGCTATGTCAACGAAGGCATCAATACACAAATGTGAAAAACGTAGAACAATAAGCTTATCACACGCATCAAAAATACTGGTAAAAATAAATCAAGGAAGAATTGAAAAGAGAATAGAAGAAAATTTGACTGAAGATCAAGAAACCAAGAAACACAGGTACTAAAGAAGCCATACTACCCTAAGACTATTAATAGAAAAAATGCCAAGCAAAGATAAAGAAGTATACATAGCCTTGATGTGAAAAAGGCCTTTGACAGTGTGAGCTGACCTAAATTGTTCAACATATTACAGACAATTGGCATTGGCATAAACGAAAAGAAGATGATTTACAATTTATTCAACAATCAAACCGCGATAATACACTACAATAATGAAAATGAAGAAGCAAGAATCAGACGAGGAGTTAGACAAGGCTGCGGCCTATTGTTGAATTTAATAAGACGCAGACTTTAGGCGTATACATTCACAGGGTAAGAATTAACACTATAAGAAGAGCTAAAGTAAGCAACAGAAGACATGAACAATATTTTTAAAAACAGCTACAACATTAATCAAAACAAAACCAAAAAAAGATGATAAGATGGTCAAGAAAATCCAAAAGACGGATAATATCTATATTAATAAAGTGAATTCAAATATCTAGGGAGCACAATTACACAAGATGGCAAATGTATATAATAGGATAAACATGGCTAAAAGGACCTTTTTCGAGAAGAAACAAGTACTTACATCTAATGGCCTAACAATTGATATTAGAAGAAAAATTAACAAAAACGTACATATGGAACCTAGCATTATATGGCCACGAATCAGAAACTATAAGAAAAGCAAAAAAAAACTAAAATCCTTTGAAATGTGGCGCTTTAAAAGAATACTGAAAATCTCATGGACGCAAAAAAAAACAGACGAAAAAGTACTAAGAACAATTCAAGAAGAAAAAAATTAGAGACACATAAAGAAACCACTAATGCAAACGATAGGCCACATAATGAGAAGAGAATGACTGTTAAAAGTTATATAAAAAGCCAAGAAAAAGACAATATATTAAGCAATTAGTAACAGACTCGGGCGGTGGCAGTTACGTAGAAATGAAAAACAAGGCTTTAGAACGACAAACATGGAAAGCTGCGACAAACTAGTCGTTACACTGACGACCTTGGAGGAGGAGATAAATCCCCACATTAAATTAATTAAGGGAAACACCCTGTGTGAAAGAAAGGAAGATATGTGTCAAGGGTATTTTTAAATCTAAAGACGCTCGCCCACTTGAGAGCAAATCGCTCTTGAGATACTCTCGGCAGCTTTGAAAGGCGTGTGCATGGGCGAAGAACTGTTATCGAGACCATCTTGAGTATGAATGTACATTACAGAAGAGGCCAATTAAGTTAGATATTTACTGCACTGTTTTTAAAAATCTTAGTAAATTTTAAAATGGAAAATTTAGCCACCACGCGATAGCTAACAATGTTTTTCTCCACTGCGAACTAATTTTGGCTTTGAAAGTTTGAGTCAAAAGGCTACATTATTTTTAAAATATAGGTACTCTTAAATTGTGACGCATTATGTAAACTTTTGGAAAATAGATTTTAAAAACATTTTTTATCTACTAAAAGAAAGAGTAGGAAACCATGAATTTAAAGGAATGTCAGCTGCAGCAAATGATTGTTTTAAAAATCCCCGTATTATTCCTCAAAAGACTTCTAAAATGAACGAATAACTAATTTGGATTTATTTCGAAATATTCTGTATTTTATATTTGTTTTAGTGTGTTTACCACTTTAAGATAATGCTCTACGAGGGTAAGGTGAAAAGTTCTCGGCCTGACAATGAAAGACTGCGACTTTCAGTTAAAAAATGATTTTATTTTTCTACATAATCTCCCTTGAATTCAGCACACTTGATCCAGCGCCTCTCCAACATCAGTATTCCTTCTCGGAAGTGAGGATCTGGAAGATTGAGAAAATATTCATCAACTTCTTGGATTCATCAACTTCATTGGATGCGAACCGTTTCCCAGAAACAAATTTTTTTAAGTTTAGGGACAGATGGAAGTCCGAGGGTGCCAAATCAGTAGAATAGGGGGGATGGCCGAGCAAACCATACCCCAAATCCCGCAATTTTCCCATCGCCAACGCAGGTGCGTTGTCCTGGTGAAAGATGACTTTTTCTTCTTCAAGCCAGGCCTCTTCTCACGAATTTTGGCATCCAGCTGGTCAAGAAGGTTGGAGTAATATTCGCCTGTAATTGTTCTGCCTTTGCAAGATAATCAATTAACAGGATCCCTTTTGCATCCCAAAACACGCTGGCCATGACCTTCCCGGCAGATGTGGGTCGACTTCGCTTTCTTTGGCGCTGAACCACCCACTGCTTGGACTGCTGTTTCGTTTCTGGCGTGTAGTGGTGGAGCCATGTCTCATCCATGGTGACAAATCGCCGCACAAAATCGGTCGGATCCCTGTTGAATCGGTCCAAAGATTGCTGCGAAAATCGTTTGCGCATTTGCTTTTGATCGGCATTCAGCAAATACGGCACCCATCTTGCGCAGAGCTTTTGCATCCCTAATTCTTCGTGCAAGATGTTTCGCACCTTTCTTCCGATATCCCCACAGCCTCAGCTATCTCACTCACCTTCACTCGCCTATCATCCGACACAATATCATGCACTTTTTCGATCGTTTCCCGTGTGGTTGCGGTTTTTGGCCGTCCTTCACGTGGGTCATCTTCGAGGGATGTGCGACCACGTTTAAATTCAGCTGCCCACTTTTTAACAGTTGACATGGAAGGAGCAGAGCCCCCGTAAACTTTTGTCAACTTCGGATGAATTTCCTTGGGGGTTAATCCATCCAAAACGAAGATTTTTATAACCGCACGATATTTAAGTGTATACATTTTAACAAAAAACATGCAACATGTCTACTGAAAAAATTCGTGTAAACAAACTACTTGAGCCTACAAGTTGAAACTAGTCATACGAACTAATGACACATGCACCCAAGCAGGAAGCATAAATGTTTGCCGATTGCACCGTCAACTCTGTGTCAGGCCGAGAACTTTTCACCTTACCCTCGTAATATAAGTGGTCTTTTTCGAAAATATTTAGCCATATAGTAGTAAAAAATTACAATTACGCTGGGCAACAAATATGGACTGTAGGGTGGCTCATCTTCTAGTTCTCGAAGTGTTGGTCACCGATCTTTGTTGGTTGTGGGCCATATATATATATACAATATTTTTTGATATTCTCCTCGTTGCTGGTCTTCTGGTACATGGACCGCATTCAGTAGATTTAACGTACATCTCTTTATTTTGTTTATTATTAAGCACTACACATAAACTCCAGCCACTCGATCATGCCGTATATCAATCATTTTGAACATTACTATAAGGTCTTGTCAATTTTGAACTAGAATTCGGACAACAATCTCACTAAAGCACAGTTTATTGTTATTTTTTCTGATGTCTGTGCTAAATATGTGACGCAGAATAACATTAGAAGTGGCTTTAATAAAACTGGTCTAATTTTTTCATTTCTGAAATATCTTGGAAGCAACCCCAAAGGTTTAGAATCATTTCAGAACAGAACAGTAATTGAGAAAAGTATTGTCTTTTGTAGCAAACATTCAGATCAATGCAACGCCATACAAGCACATTAAAGGAAAGAAGTTTATTCTTCTGATTTGTATGATAACAATGATGATCTCCCCTTCTCCTGATTGAGTGAAAGTACTCTTTCTTTACCAACCTAGGCTAACACCAACAAAAACAATGGAAAAACTTTTAATGTTCGAAAAAAACATAAAAATTGACTTTAGAAAGAATAAAAATGCTTCTCATATAAAAATATGGTTACTGTTTTAAGTACAATTGTTTGATTTTTTATCCTAAATACCAAATATCGCTCTGATTCAAATTTTATAGAAATTGGTCTTACTACCCATTGAAGTATAATAGGGCCAATTTGTAGTGCATTTGAAATCGTTTAATTTTGTTTTCGCTAGCTGTGGAAGTTACCATGATTATCTCCAGAACTTTTCATTGCATTTATTACCAGCAAGCATCTTACATGTGTTCACTCACCAGCCTCTAACCATCAATTGATTCAATTAGTGATATTGTCTTCATTGTCGCATGCGCACTAATATTATTTTACTAATATTGGCTCGATATTTTTGGAGCAAACCTCGTATGTTTGACGATCTCCGAGCTACAATATTATTGATAAGCCAGTGAGAGATACAAATTGTGTAATATCGTAAAAACGTCATATAAATTAAAGTCTAGGTAATTATGAGAAGAGAGAGCAAATATAGTACCCTGGTTGTAATTTCTGTCAGGGTTAAAAAGTAATCAATGCCCATCTTAACTGTTAAACAAAATTTATTCCTATGTGTGTTATATGACAAGTAATAAAATGTTAAAATGTTAAAATGTTTATCCAAATACATGACATTAGGAAGTATTAAAATTTTTTTTTACTAAATGCTGCACACATATAAGCATCTGTTAGACAAAAAAAACTTATAAAGGACATGAGAGATACTCTAGTAATCTTATACAGATTTATATTATTTAGAAACGTCTTCTCTAGTCTCTTATTTATCACATAAAAAAGAAAATTTCTGGTAACGTTATGTGACAGTTTTGTGTAAAGCTTAGAGAAAATGCATCGAAAACTTTCACAAATTTAGAAATCTCAGGGCCTTTTCTGAAGCCGGAAAATCAATAAACAATCATTTTGAAAAATAAATAAACTGTTTGTGTAATTTATTAATTTCTAAAATTGAAAATTTATTTAGAAAATTGCTATTGGGGTACTTATTAAAAATAACGGACGAGCTGAAAGGGCTGAGTTTCAGAATTGCTGCGAAGAGTGTAACCATCTTCCGTGGAGTGCATTTTCTTAAGGCAACTACTTTGAAGAAGCTTAGTAAAAAATGCCCTTTATTTTTTACCACGCTTTTTACGTATCAGTGTTGTTACCTATATTTGTCTATGCATGGTTTTGAGCTTCATTGTTGATTACGGGACCTCCCACTCATTTCAGAGTTCTCGTAAACACGCATTGTAAATAACAGCAATTCCTGGGTACGGTGCGGGTATTTGCTGCTCAAATATAGGCGAACGGAATATTTAAATGGTTTCCAAAAACAAAACGCGAAATAAAAGTAAATAATAAATTTTTTTCGTAATTATTTCCATTGTCTCATTACAGGAAACAGCAAATCTTAAAACCTACTATTTTTTAATATTATCAAAAAATTCTACTAACAGCTTTAATTTTTATTAATTAAGCATAATTACTGTCATTCTCATGTAGAATCTGGTAAAGTAAAATGCATTCTATAACAATCAGCATTTCAACATAATGTTTTTAATAATAATAGTTCCCCGTAACAGGCCTTGAAGGCCCTTTGGGGTCGTAACAGGATAGATCTGCCACAATCTAGAGCCTACGGTACACAAGGGTAGTAACGTGGCTAGCGCTACGTACCGACCGCCTATTATTACCCCAGAGTTTGACCTCCAGGTACTCATTTATTGCAGCCTGAGTCGAGCTGGGCCGTAAAAATGCCAGTGGTCGAATTGGCGAGAGCGGGATTCGAAACCCGCAACTCTTGGTTTCGTAGTCTAGTGATCTATCCACTAAGCCACCACGGCTCCCACATAATGTTTTTTATTAAGACAATTTTCGTGATAGCACTTTTTTAACACTTTTTTTAAAAAGCTTCTAAAATATAGAAAAACACTCTTAGTAATTCTAAATAGGTTTGAAATTCTTTAAAATAGGAAAAATGTTCTAAAGTTGATAACATCGCAAATGGCACTCAAAACAATTACAGGAGTTTTTAGTAGTCAAATAAGGTGTGTAACAAATTGTGATTATGGCTTGAAAGCTGCTATACAACTGTTACAGAAGAACTATGTGTTGTCATCACCAATTTAAAGTATAACGAGAAGGTATTTACTTTAATGAAAAACGTAATGCAAAAAGCATAATTTCAATAATACCTGGGGCCTACCATGAGAGGCAATCGAGAAGTAACACGTTAAAGAACTTGGGTTCAGCTAGTTTCGGTTGACAGCATTCTCTAGGGCCCCCTTGTCCAAGGGCGATGAAGACAGAGGAGAACAGTTTTGTGATGGCGGAAGCGCTAGTATAAACAGTGGTGGCCTCATATTTTACGGCTGAATACAACGGTCCTCCCATTACAACATCAGATTTTTGAAAACTGGAGACTAATGTAGAATGCAAAATCATAAAAATATTTCCCCAGTAGTAACCCACACCTCTAACGGAGAGAGCCTCATCATATGCGGAGAGAGATACTTCTGCGAAGGGTAACTAAAACCCACACTCAATCCTCACCCGGAAAAACAACACGAAGAAAAACATGAGGAAGAAAACGAACAGAAGAATAACATATGGGACGTGGAATATACAAGGACGGCGAACATGGTCAAAAAATGGGTAAAGAAATACCAGAATAGTAACGCCCAGCTACTTGTAATTAGTAAAACAAAAACAATAAATGAAAGTCTTTACTGTTGGAGTGACACCCCCAAAAAAGAAAGAGTAAAACCATGCGCTGGAGTCTTGGGAAAAAAGAAATCGTCAAAAGTAATATAAAATTAGGAACCAATTAATGAGAGAATTCTTAAAATAAATGTGAAGATATATGGCCGACACATTGTAGTAATTGTGGAGTATATCCATCAAATGAGTACAGCTCTCTAAAAAAAAGGTTTATAAAAAGTCTACAGCAAAAATTAGGAGAAGTAAAAAAACATCAAGAATTACTCATAATCGAATTTAAATCGAAGAGTGGATAGAATTGGTTACAAATTTTCCTTCCGAAAAAGCTTTAGGGAAACAGCATCTGTTCAAGAAGGGAGGTGGACTACCTCCGACTATTCGAATACTCGAAAACATCGATACAGTTGGGCGCTCATTTTGCAGTCACTCCGCTCGTAAACATGCGATCGCACTCGGCTATTTGATCGTACTGTGTGGCAAATTCTTCAGCAAAACTATTTTCATCCATACAGGGTGGTTGTTGGAGAATTATCAAAACGTAATTGACATAGTCGAATTGTGGTATGTGAAAGAATGACTCCATGACGTGGTAGTTTTCTTCGTGTAATGAGGCACATTTCTATATTTCTGGCTGTACAAATAAGCAAAATTTTCTATATTGAAGTAAAAACAGCCCGAATATGATCCGCTAGAATCCTCTACATAGTGATCGTATCACAATTTTGTGCGCAGTGTCACGAATGGGGATCATTGGGCCTTACTTTTTTGAAGAGGGAAATGGGGTAGCTACAGTCAATTATAAGTGGTATATGAGCATGTTCCAAATTTTTTTTTTTGATTCAGCTCTTAAAGAACGTGCTCTGAAGAATCCCCAGTTTTAGCAGGACTACGCCGGGGCCGCATAGCGCTGGCATCAATGCAAATTTCAAAAGATATGTTCGGAGTTTTATTTTCCTGAGAAGCGAGCTCATGTTAAAGTTGACGTTTATAAATATGGTCCGAAGACCTGAAAACTCTAAAGAGGAAAATTCATACAGGAATTCGCCGTATACTTCAAGTAATACTCGAAAGAGTTATGCGACTTCTTAAGTCGCTTGCAGCAGTGTTCGGACAATAACAGACACCACTTGGCCGATAATATTTTTAAAATCGCATGAGATAAAAACTTCCTATGTTGTAAGTTTTGGATGTGAAAATACATTTTTGTATCTTGAGTTTTGTCTCCACTGTACAACCCACAAAGAAACTTAAATCCATAATAGACTACTTTATTGCGAAAATTATTAAGAAATTGTGTGTAAGTAAAACGAGTAATAGAATGTGGCAGCGATCACAGATTTTTAGTAGGGAAGATTTTCGATGGATAAGGACATTAAACTCTAACACTGAGATAATGAAGAAAAAAAGGAATGTCTGGACAATGTGCATGAGAATATTGAGATATCATCAAAAAACAACTATACAACAATGGCTCAATTACAGATAGAAAAATAGAGAGGTTAAGATACTGATCGCTATAAAAAAAACCTAAAATGGTAATTGATATGCTAAAATATAAAACAAAATTTAGGGGGCGCGATGACCACAAAAGCTTGTCGAACTTAAGAACAAATAACAAAGAACAAATTCAAATAAATTATACATCCCAGAAAAAAATTCGCTAAGATTATTATCAAAGATTGTTTATGAAAGACCATCCAATGTTTATAACGAATGAGGATAGTAATATAAACAATAAAAGTCAGAAGTCACATTACAAAAAATAAGGCATTGTGAAAACCCTGAAAAACAGCAGATCTCTTGAAACAGGTAATATAGCGCTGAAACTTGTAAAGGATGGATGCGAAAAACTATTTTGTATGATTCAAAGAACGTCTGAGAGGGCTGTTAATAGAAGAAAATTCCTACAGCTGTAGACAAAAGCCTACATAACATCATTATTTATAAAGGTAAAAGATAAATATACGAAAAGTACCGAGGAATTAGCGTTACATCTACAATGGAAAGCTTTTATAGAAAGTTGTTCGGGAAAAAGCTATAAAAAGACCACTACATCTCCCATTCATTGATTTAAAGAAGACTTTCGTCTCAATATGTTAAAAAAAGATTTGGGAAACTATGAATCAAGTTAGCATCCCAAACGTATTGCCAGTATCAATCAAAAACTTTTACCAAGAAAACACAATCTATATTAAAATGAAAAATAGAATCGCATAACCATTTTAGATATTAAAAGAACGAGTTATGTAACACCTCCTACCTCCCTCAAAATTTTCTCGAAGTAATGTTAACACCCTGAAGACAATAATGCGAAGACATGAGGTCTTAGTTAGAAATGCGTAGGTTAGAATTACCGCCACAAGAATGGAATAGTGGAGAAGACTAGCAAAAAGTTCTAATGAAGAAATACAGAGAATGCTAGTGACAAAAGACATACTCACCTACATAGAAGAGAAGCGTCTACGCTGATATGGACACGTTACAAGAACAACACCACGTTGATGGATAACAAAAGTAACTAATGGAGTTTGACAGAAAAAAGAGGTAAGGGCCGAAAAGATTCTTTAGGGATGAGGTAAACCAGGCCATGGAACAGAGTGGTCTTGGGAAAGGAAGTTAAAACAACATACATGATGTTGCTTTAATTGGGTACTACTATAATTGATTTTTTGATAGTACAATTAGATTTAGAATGAAAATTAACTGATGCATGAACTATATATTGAAAGAACTCACAAACTGATGCTATTTCTGCCAAGGCAATCATTCTAAGTGATGTGGTCCAGTGCATTCGCGAACAAGTAAAATTGTACCGTCTGGCAAGCTGACAATTCCATCAATTTATGGTTAACTATGTGTGAATAAATAATCTTGGTGTGGTGTAGATTTTCAAAAAAAACTTTTATTACTTCTTAATCCATATTGGATAATATAGATGTGGGATACTTAGTTCCAACCAACAATACACATCTTTGACGAAAAAAATATTAAGCAACGTTTAGTGTCACAATGCCAAAAGTCTACCAAGACATCGTTAGACTTTTTCTAAGGTTTTTTTGGATAATAAGGTCCGCGTTGAATATATAAAATTATTCATACGAACACTCCATGTAGAACAAGAAAAGCTCCAATTTGTTACCAGTCAATAAAAGGCCAATCTAATAGTAAAAAGAATTCTGTCACAAAAATATTTACAATGTACTCACATGAAACAGAAAATGTAAATCCAGTGATTCTCAAACATTTTTCAATTGCGATCCAGTTTAAAATTGGCAATGGTTTTAGAACGCACCCTTGAAAAGTATAAAAATATTTTTTCAAATTCAATATCTAAAAATGTTTGAAAGCGCACTATTTTCCACGGTGCATTCCTTTAAACCTTTTAAAATGTTGTAATTTCAGGACAAGGTTAAATACAATAATGATACTCACTGAAGTTGGATACGTCCAGTTTCTGACTTAGCTGCAGAGTCATTCTGGTGGCGTTCACTAGAAACTGGAAGGCCAACATGAGGAACGCTAATTATAATCCGGTTATATTAACGAATTGGCTTATTGATTTAATTACAGTCTAACTTCACGTGGTTGCGCATCATCGTGAGTAACTTATTAGGCACCGCAAATTAACACTCAACTTTCAGGTCGTCAATGATCTACAGCTACCGTCATTGGGTAACGCGAGAGTTTTCCCTTTTGCCATCAGTCATCCAACATGATACAATTAATCAGGCGGAAAGCTCTCAAAGATCACAGACTTCCAAAGCGTAGATTCCTATACGACTCCTAAAACCCGCTTCCCTCTGTTGGGGAAGTCCGCATGCGGCTTAGGTGTGGCACGAAGATTTAGAATATCAGCAGAAAACGTATCACCAAAATCACAGACGAATCACTCGGATATGGCTACAAGCAACGCCGCGTCGCGCCGGCACGGCCACGCATTTTCAGACCCCGGCTGTAACGCTGAAATCGAACTTGTCTAGGTAGTGGATTCAAGCCGTCTACTAGCGCGAGGCAGGATGACTGCCGCGTCGACTTTTTTGCTGTAGTGCGGAAATAGCTGATTTTATTAGCCGTCACTGCGAGCGGCGCGTCTGTAGTTAACTACAGTTCAGTACACTTTTTCGCCCGTTTCGTGCAAACACAGCAAATTTACTGCAATAAAGCCACCTTCGCAGCCGCACCTTGATCCTGCTTATGTTTAGGGGTGGATCTGCACCGACTCCCTTCTGTGACGCAGCGTTCGACGTCCGGCGTCGATATCCCCTCCGCGCTTGAATATTTTAAGCGGGTAATTTGAATTTAATAACCGATAAATATCTTAGGGGCCGGGATGCTATCAACGTATGACGTTGTGGAAATTAATCGTGGAAACGGAGGAAAACTGCGCCTAATTTCAAAGCAATCTCTCGGTCGATGGATTTCCGTGTTGTCGATTTATAAGTTATGTATGCAGCAGCTGTTCGGAATACACATAATTAATTCGATATAGGAAAATTTATGAATTTATAGCAAAATGTCAATAGATACATTTAGAGCAAATACGAGGGCGAATTGAAAAGTTTTGTTTAAGGTTTATTTGAGAAAAAATGTGATTTATAGGGTAGACAAGTTTAAGGTTATAACAACATTTATATTTAATTTTCATAATCCTTAAACTTCAGAATTTGTTATCAAATAAACTTTTCCAAGTAATTTAAGGAATTCGGGTGTATTCGATATCTCACACTATTAAAAGGTGTTCTTGTCGTTGAAAAACTTTGTTTTGTTCTTTAGTAGTCACATCATTTTCACTTTCCTGAAGAAATTAGGTCCCACCCCTTTTGTTCCTACCCATTCACCACTTGTTTCTCTCCCACCCCCTCCAATCCAAGAAAGGAACTGAGAGTCCACTTTGGTTTTCACTACCCCCACGAGAGTCATTATGGTTTCGCTTAGTACAAATTATTCCGGAATTAAAAACAATACCCCACTTGGATCTTCGGGGGGGTATGATAATGAGAAAAGCTGTGCATATATGATTAGGATGATCACTGCAGAAACAAACTTGTTAAATTTGGACTAGGTGAAAAGAACATAAGAGGTAAACGTCTCTTACGGTTCTGCATAGAAAACAATTTAACAATATCTAATACCCTCTTCCAACACCACCCCAGAGTATTTTATACCTGGAAACATCCTAGCGGTATACATAGAAATCAGATTGACTTTATTTTGATTAAGTCAAGATGGCAAACAAGTATAAGAAATGTCAAAACCTAATCCAGTGCAGACTGCCGCACAGACCACCAATTTTTAGCAAAAAAAATATCTGTTAAATTCAAGTGTAGTCAAAATGAAAAAGTAACCAGAAGAATGACAATTAATAACGAAGAAGCATTTCCAACAGCATTAATCGACACATTATTAAAAGAATAACTGAACAATGAAGATATAAACAAAATGTGTCAAAATCTGACAAAGGAATAATCAAAGCCATAGAAATAGAAAACAGAATAACTCCAAAGCCAACAAAACGTAAACAACCATGGATGTCATTGGGATTAATAAAAGAAAGAAAAAACTCAAGAACACTAAAATGCACAAAACCCAGGAACAAAAATTGTATCAGCAGATAAATAGAAACATTCAACGCTCATGCAAAATCGATAAAAACAATTACTCTAAGGAACTACGCCAAAATCTCCAACAATGCGCTGACCAAAGAAAAACCGCCAATCAAACAAATCACAAGAGAATTCAAGTCGCAAAACTGGAATCTTTTAAACGAACAAAACGAGAAAATTACTAACATCATAAAGATTCTAGATGAATGGAGGAAATATTGTGATAGACTATTTAACGACCACGTGCAACCTGAAAAGAAATTGCAGTCAAGGATAGAGGGAAAAAAACCTTACATCATGCGAGAAGAAATTGATGCTGCTATCAAACCACTAAAGATAAGAAAAGCAACCGCCAATGATAGAATTAGTGCAGAAGTGATTAAAGCTATGGGCGACCTGGGAGTTGATGTAATACATATGTTATGCCAAGCCATCTGGAATACGGGGATTTGGCCAAAAAATTAGTGCAACTCAGTCTTTATACCCATACACAAAAAAGGAACAAAATCACATATTGTGACAACTACAGGATAACTGCACTGATGCCGCATATCGGCAAGATCTTACTACATATAATAAATGAACAACAGATCGCAAGAGACCAGACTGGTTTCATAACAGGCAAGGGCATCCGAGAACACATCCTTAACCATAGACAAATAATAGAGAAAACAAGGGAATACAACCTAATCATATTTGTTGGTTTTGTATACTATCATAAGGCTTTTGATAGCGTAAACTGGGAGAAGAAAATGGGTACACCAAAACACATTGTCACACTGATCCAAGGGCTATATAACAATGGACATGGTGTAATAAAAATTTACAACCAGCAGTCAAAGAGATTTAACATAAAAAAGAGCAAACAATAACAGACCTGATTTAAAATAAATTGGCAGTTTTGAAGTGGTCAACTATTATATATACTTGGGAACACTTATCAATAACATGGGAGACTGCTCAGTGGAAATAATCAGATGAATCAAAATAAGCGAAAATGCTATGACTAAGTTACAAAAACCATGGAAAAATGGACAAAAATGGTGCGAAAGGGAATACCTTAAGGTAATCTCTAGCAAGACATCATTAATACCCTTCATCCGAAGAAGACAGTTAAGGCATTTTTAAACATTACAATTTTCGGCGAAAGTGTTCAGGTGGTTCAGGAAGTTAAGTATTAGAACACGCATATTGACAGCATAAAACAAAAATGGCCCTTATTACGGAAAAGCGTATGTTTGGGAAAACATGAGAATTAAAATAGAAAATGGTTCTGTGGTGCTACACCACGGTTATCAAATTCATGATAGTAGACTGCACCTTAGTATGATGGCCAAAATTAGAACATATTATCAGCTCTCACAAAACTAACTGCGATACAAAGATTAGCACGCATGTGCATCTGTGGAGTCATAAGAATGATTTCTTTTAGCATCTATGGAAGCTTTTATACGCTTATTCCCCTTAAATATATATCTAAAGGGGAACGCTTGTATTGCTGCCTATAGAATAAAATCCACCGAAAATTGGCAAATGCACAACGACAGTTGTGATCACAAAAGAATACAAGAGATAGTTAAGGGTATTCCCACACTAAGCATGGGTACTGACTACACACTCTCTGAATATTCTCTTGCAGCTTTTTAAAGATAACCCGAAAATTTATTTGCGAGTGAATTAAATGGCGCACAGTTCCATTGCCGTAAGTTGTACGAAAACCTATTGGCACGATACCTCTACGTGTCGATATGGACGATAAGACTTCACGAACTTCAATTATATTGTTGAGGAATATCACTATGCTGCTCACAGTCGGAAATGTGTTCCAGAGGACTGCAAAAGCAAACAAAAGCAAAATTTCTAAAGAAATTCCTTGTCTGGCAAACCATATGCAGTTGTGGTTTGAAGAGAAGAGCTTTCACCATCACAAGGTTAATTAATTTGGACATGTATTGAAAAGAGTGTTTGCCATTCCTGCAGTAATACGTTGTATTTGTGATGTGCTACTACTCTAAGGTAATACTGCTAATTGTATGAACAGTGTTATCAGTGGCTCAGTCAGCAATATTAGTACATCTTAAAGTAAATATTAAGGAAAATAAGTACACCAGCATAAACTATCAAAGAGTTCCGATTGAAGTGACTCTAACCATTATGGAAAATTCAAACGCAGATCGTGCAAAAATTAATGGCACCAGTAAATCGTAACGTTTGCGCAGCGGGATACCACAATGTTCTCACATGAAGAACTATTTTATAGTTTAAAGCCTGGTAATGTGTTTAAAGATTATATAGGTCTAATAAATCTATTTCAAATAAATTTAGCGAACAAGCTGAATAAATATAATATAGATACAACAGCAATACAAGTAGCACGTTTAAAAGGGACGAACATACCACAAGTTAATAATTATACATTATTTACAAGTGAAATTGAGAGCCGAAGGTTGGGAGTGGGGTTCCTGATAAAAGATACTCTAAAGGAAGAAATGAAATACTTTGGGTCGCAATCTGAAAGGATATGCTCCATAAAATTTAAAACAATGTATAACATAGCAACGATAATTAATGTTCACGCGCCAACCGAGAAAAAAAGACAAGGTAAAGGACGAGTTCTATAAGGTCCTAAGGGAAATAGTTTGGAAAACTCCAAAGACAGACCTTAAATTAATAATAGCTGATGTGATCGCAAAAGTAGATAAGGAAGAGATTTACAGGGAGATTACAGGAGGGGAAAGCAAACATAGAGTAATGATAATGGCCTAAGATTAATAACTGTATAACAAAATATGAAAATAACGAGTACACACTTTAAGCTAAAGGATATACACAAAGGAACATGGAGATTTCAGGAAGGAAGGAAACAAACCAAATAGATCATGTACTAATTGAGGAAGAAGGGGCAAGACGAATTAAAAAAGTAAGGACATATAGACTGATTTTTCGTTATAACAAAAATAAAACTAAGTAAAACAGAAAGAAAGAAAAATAAAGGAAATATAAAATATAATGTAAATGAACTCCAGAATACAGAAATATCGCAAAGATATAAAGAAAGTATGGAAAAAGATTATAAAGACAATGAGGCACATAATGAAGGAATAGAGAAGAAATTGGAGAAACTTGAAGAAACAATTAAAAGAGCTACCATAGCTAATATACCAAAAAATAAAAAAATTAAGAAAAACCACTGGATGGACAAATTCTTACACACACAAAATGAACAAAACAGATGCCTATATAAAAAACAAAAAACAAAATGAAACAAATGTGCAGGACACGGAAGCGTAAATACATAGAGCAGGAAATAAGAAACATAGAAGAAAAATATAAGAATAAAGAAATAAGGAATTTTTATAAAGATGTAAAAGATATAAGATCCAGAAATATAGGAAGAGAAGGATATGTCAAAGATAAAGATAGAGAGTTGTTAGGCAATCAACAAGAAATTAAACGAAGGTGGAAAAGCTATTTTGAAAAAGTGTTAAACCCAAATGAAGAAACACAAGAAGAACAAAGTAATTTGGAGGAAGAAAGGCAACAGGCGGAAGCACAGAAAAAAGAAATTAAAAGGTCAGAAAAAGAGGAAATCAAAGAAATAATAAATTAAATAAAAAACAAAAAAAGCCCAGGGGAAAATGGAATAGTACAGAAAAAAGTGGGTGAAAGCACTACTATTCCCAGTACGAAAAAGGAGATAGGGCTGAATGCAGCCACTATAGGGGAATTACATTACTAGACACAACATACAAAGTTTTGGTGACAGCGATAAAAGAAAACTGATAGTATATATATATATATATATATATATATATATATATATATATATATATATATATATATATATATATATATATATATATATATGTAAGAATAGATCTACAAGTGAACAAATCTTCACACCGAAGCAAATCTTAATAGGAGATCCCGACCCAAATGTTATTTATAAACTTCAAATCTGCTTATGACTTCCTCATTAAGGAAATGATTTTTGAAGCACTGATCGTAGTGAAAATTCTAGAAAAAATAATAAGCGAAATAAACAGAAGCAAAACACTTTTAAATAAGAGTCACCAGTGCCTGGCATACGCTGATGATATGCTGTTAGTAACAAGAAGCAAGGGGGCAAATAATCAAAGAAAATTAAGTGTGCAAATTGGAGAAAGGAAGTCCTGAAATTCGAAGAGGTAAAAGAATACATGTACTTGGGAGTGTTAATAAAAAACAAATGTATAGAAGAAAGAGAAATAAATTTAAGAATAGCCAAAAACCGCAGATGTGCAGGAAGTTTAAATAGAGTAATACGATAAAAGAATATCTCACGAACCACAAACCTTCGTATTCTTAAAACCATATTGAGGCTGACAGTATTATACGGTTGCGAGACGTGGACTATGATAAAGAAGGCTCAATACAGTTTAGAGGCGTGGGAAAGAGAGAGAATGCTGCAAATAATATATGGCAAAAAAGGCAGATAACGCATGGGAGAGACCCACAAACGCAGAAATATATCAACTATATAACGGACTAAACATAATTAAGGTAATTAAAGTCCCAAGACGTTGAGAAAACTTTTAAAAATGACAATACACGAAACCAAAGCAAAAGTGCGATTTCAAGAAACAACAACGGAAGAATTCCAAATAAAAAAAGGTGTAAAACAAGGAGACTCAATCTCTCCCTCTCTATTCAACTTAGTACTAGAAAGCATTATAAGGAACGTGAAACTAGACAAAAAAAGTGTTATTACCGACGACATCCAAATAGTAGCGTATGCGGATGACATAACAATAGTGGCAAACTCGAGACAGAAACTAATAAAAGCAATAGAAAAAATATAGGAAGAAGCAAGACAATATGGAATGGAAATAAATCAGAGCAAAACAAAATATATGAAAGTAGGAAGAGAAGAAAGGGACACACAAAAATACCTTAAAACGCAGAGGCACAATTTCGAAACTGTTACCTATTTCAACTATCTGGGAACGACGATACAACAATCAGGCAAAGATCGGATAAAAGAAAGAATCCTCAAAGGAAACCAAGCCTATGGAAGAAACATGAACCTTCTGAAAAGCAAAGCAATCACCAAGAAAACTAAGATAAAAATGTATATGACATTAATAAGGCTAATACTGACGTACGCCCTAGAAACAGCAATAATAAGCAAAAGAAGAAGAAGAAGACTTGAGAATAGCGGAAAGAAAAATAATGACAACAATATTAGGACCAAATATAACAGCAACCGGAGAAAGAAGACTAAAAACCAATAAAGAAATAGAAGACGAACTCAGAGGAGAAACTATCACAAGATTTATAAAGGCACAACGTTTGAAATGGGCGGGGCACATCATGAGGAGGACCCCGACGGAGACGCTAAGGAGAATAACACAATGGACCCCACTAGGTCCAAGGAAAAGGGGAAGACCCAAAAAAGGATGGCTAAAACAAGTAGAAGAAGACATAAGAACATTGGGAATAACAGACTGGAAACTGAAATGCAAGGAAAGAACGGAGTGGAAGATAATAACTCGCGAAGCCAGGACACACAAGGATCTGTAATCAACCAAAGGAAAGAGGAGTAATCCCCCTCATAAATAGGATTTCAAGGCGCAACTATGCGTCAGCCATAATCTTAAGATTGCACGGCTTGATGATGAAAGTCCCAAGACTTCAATGACTAGAACATCTAGAAAGATTGCCAGACAATAGACTAGTCAAGCATTTACGATGAAGAATCCCAGAACGACGAAGAAAAAAGTGGAGACCGAGGAAAAAGTGGTGGAAAGCAGTGAAGGGAGATTTAAAGGAAAGGAAAGAAGGCAACTGGAAAGAAATAGCGAAGGACAGGAAGAAATGGAAAATTATTCACAAAGCAATGAGCCTAAAAGACCTGTCAACGCTGTATATATAAATATATTTCCAAATATTCTGTGTAAATTGTTTCAACTTCGGTGCTATAATTTTGCTGTGTTCATTCTTTATTTATTAAAAATTTTCAAGAGAGAGCATTTTCTTAATTAACTATTTTAGGCTGTGAGCCATAATATAACTTTTTTTATATTTTATTGTAAGTGTATTTTTCGAGAGCCTCTTCTGCGCTTTTGTTTACTCTTTTAATATTTCCATGTCGTTCTTTTATTAGTTGTGATAGTCAGTTATTACCTAATTCACTTGCTAATCGTCTTTTATAATGGATCTTGAAACCTTGGTTGGTGGAGTAAATGCAAATTATATCTTTTGTTATTAATTTAGCAATGTTAGTTGTTGATTGGTTATTATCTATCTACCTTGTTTTATTCTACTCGAAAAAAAAAATTATTTTGATTACTACCAGATGATTGTCAGTTATTTGGCTTCTCCTTTAGAGTCATGTACTTGATAAAATAATCGATTATTGACTTTTACTACACTGATGCTCTTTCGTAAAACAATGGAAGTTCTTGTGAGCATACCGGGTACTAGTAAGTTACTCGAGCCATCTATCACTAAATAGTGAAATTTGTTTATTACTTGCGTCATCTCTCAGCAAGTATCGTAATTTCTATCTTCGTCTTTCCACTATATGCAAGAGGTAGCACTAGAGCTTTCTGAAATTTTGGTTTGTCTTTATATAAGCCGCAAAGTGCATTGAATCATAATTTTTAACTTGTGTGCTGCATTGTTTATGACTTAATGCAATAAGGAATATTTAACCATAAGTCACATAAGTACTAATTCTTTTGTTAATTGTGAACAGATTTTTAGAAATTTGATCAAAACCACCTTAGTCTGGTAGTTTAGTAGCTAAGTGTCTCTTTCTCAGTGAGGCGAATAAGGAAAACCAGCTTAACTTTGTAAAAAATGCCCTTTAATTTCTGAAAAGTGTATTGCGGACAAGTAAAAGCAAACCTGAATTTTTTTGGTAAAATCGGCTGTTTAGAGTGTAACTAAAAGATGGAGAGGCAGCCAGAGTTGTAAATATTCAAAAAACTGTACAACACGCAGAAGGCGTTATCATGGTTTGGAGGTGGTTTGTATGAAAATTCGAAGAAGTATTTATTAAAGGTGGGTTTGAAAGGCAAATTTACATTAGAATACAATACATACTTTAAGAATACGACAAAAAGACGTACGACTATTATAATTAATAATAAATTGTTGCTTTGCGTACTTTTTTGTTATTTAGTTCTCATTATGATATTTGTTTATATCTTTAGTTACATAACTCCTGGACAAACAAACTTTTTTGAGCTCAAAATTTTCACTTCGGATTCAGTAAATAACCAAATAGAGCACTCAAAAAACCAGTCTTTTACGACTCATCATGGTTCTCCTTGGGAAGTAGGCACATATAACCGAGCAAAGAACTAACTCAGAGTTTTCTTAATAATGGTACCAAATTTGATTCCACAGCATTGAGAACTTCCAAAAATAAACGCGGTTTCTTAGTCACTTGTTCGTCTCCTTTTTGTCGTGTATTATATAATATAAATGCATAAAAAAATAGGAGACATATTATAAAGAACGATTAAATATCAGAAAATAAGGAGGCAGTAAAATTAGAAACCTAATAAATAAAACGGAAGAAGAAAAAGTTTTTGGAAGAAATAAAAACGTAATTAGACAAAGCGATAAAGAATCTAAAAAGTAGAAAAGCACCAGGACGTGACGGGATAACCACCAAAATTACAAAAATATGGGCATTACAGAAAGAAATATGGATCTGGATTTTTAAATATTGTCATAAAAAAGAAGAAACATTAACAGACTATAAAATACCAAATTAATATAAATAAAACACAGCAGTTTTAGAGCAGAAAGAGGAACAACAAGCGCAGTAGTTATACTAAAATAAACGAACAATCGAAGATAACAAAGCAATATATTCAAGCTTTATAGACTTAGTAAAATGCTTTTGACTCGCTAACAAAAAGGGATATATGCAATATACTAAGAAAACGAAAAGTAAGAAAAAAGCCAATAAAAAAAATTGAATCCCTCTACAAAAATCCATTCAATTTGAACTACATCAGGTTTAGGTTAAAAGAATACATTTAGCCCTTATTCGTTTGTAATTTTATTGAAAAAAAAAAACGAAATAAGAAAATAAAAAACTGATTTAGCATTTTCTGACCATATACAACAGCAGAAGACCGACAACCCGACTGGTTATTTTATCAATTATTATTTATCTGAAGGGCACATTGAAGGCACTAAATAATTAATATACGAGGGTGAATCAAATATAAACGAGAATTTAGAAATCGGGCGCGCAATATTAACGCGAGAGAGTTCTCGCTTCGTCAGGAGTGGGGGGAGATTTCGTTCGTTCCTGTCAGTACCCGTCGTGACAATGTCTGAGCAGGAGGTGCCGTCATCAATTACGCAGCGTATTATCATTAAATTTCTCGCCACGGAACGTGTAAAACCGGCTGAAATCCTGAGGAGATTGACTGCGCAGTTCAAGGAAGAGACACTGTTACGAGCTAGAGTGTTCGCATTGCACAAAAAGTTCGTGGAGGGTCGTGAGAATGTTGAAAATGAGAACCATGATCGCCGACCTCGCACCAGCATCATCAACGAAAACATCGTCCGCGTTCAACAATTTATTGAGGGTGACAGGCGTCTGACCATCAATGAGATTGCATCTGAGATTGGAATAAGTTATGGCAGCACTTTTTCGATCTTCACAGAGGAGCTAGGGTTTCGTAAGGTGTGCGCAAGGTGGGTCCCCATACAGCAGCCCTGACAAGAGAAAAGTTGGAGAAATTGGGCTGGCAGACAGTTGAACACCCTCCCTACAGCCCTAACCTATAACTCTGCGACTATCACCTATTCGGAAACCATGGGAGGGCATAGATTCAACAGCGATGAGGAGGTTGAGGTCTACGTGCGCAATTGGCTGGAACCACGACCAACTTCGTTCTACGAGGAAGGAATTTCAAAATTAGCTACATGTTGGGAAAAATGTGTTTCTAAATCAGGAGATTATGTAGAAAAATAATCTGCTATTCTTTTGTTTCAAGTCAAATAAAATATTTTTTAAAAAATAAGTCTAGTTTATATTTGATTCACCCTCGTAATTGAGCACATAACGCAAACAAAAAATTCTTTTAAATGCAAGTACTTTATCGCCCCATTATCTTCACATCCACTTGCTATGTAGGGCCTTTTATAAATAATCAAATTGAATTATCTTCTGTTTCAGTTATCTCAATGTCATAGCTAATATTTGAACAAACTGAAAACAATTGATTTTGGGTTTTCGCTCTGAAAGACAACGGTTAGTAATTCATCGAAATTGCAGGTTTTATATCTATCTCTATGCCGTTTTAATTTAATCACGACACAAACTCTATCAACTTGATGTACTATACTAGTGGTTTAGTCGCATTTCAAAGTGCAATTCTTAAACAATAGATTTGAGAATACTTAGTTGTCGGGCTACTTTACGATAATTTGAACTCGCTCCGCGGTCGCTATTTTGGATTCACGCGGTCGCCCCTCTGCGCGATATTTATGCTTATTTCAGGTCTACTAGAAGGGTGGCGAAACACCTAGAACGCCAAAATGCAAACATTTGGAAACTTTGTCTTGTTTGAACAATCGCAAGTGTGAGGTAGCTAGATTCCTAGAAGGCATTATATCTGCAGCGTAGAGGTCGCTACGAGTAGGGGGGGGGTTGTAAATTTATTACAACACGTTTTATATTGGTCCTCCGATAGTACGAGAGATTTTATTGTTTTACGTTTTTACGAGCAGAAAATCGTTAAACAGTAATTGTAAATATTCTAGTGGGGATTAGAAAAAGTTGATATTTTAAAGGTTTAACAAATACTTTGTGAAGTATCAAAATAAAAAAATAATCGTCCCCCATTTTGAAATTATTTATTTTACGTATAAATTTTACGAACAAGATTTACATGTATTAAAAGTGGTAATTAAAAATCTTTTTGTTTTTGCTTGTATAATTAAAATTAAACGAAGTATTTCAAAAATTAGTTACTTGTACTTTGCCATTATACTAAAATTAAAATGGTGTGCTTTGGAAAATTTTTCTTTGTCAACTATCTTTATAAGATTTTGGTAATTATTTCATTCCTGTATAGTAGTTTTGTTGTAAGTTCTGCCGCGGCTACCAAAAGACAACCATCATATGTTGTGAAATAAACAATTTCGCTCGGGGCTCCTTGGGCTGAGGGTTTTCAATGTGTTGCAATTCCAAAGGCTGGTGTTTTTGCCAACATCTCACACCAGTCCCATAATTCGCCTATTGTAATCAGACACTTAAAGAACGTCTCTGGATTCACGCTGCATAGTTACAGGAATTGTTGGTATACTTCTACAAGCTTCTAGTTTTGCAAAGAGTTAAAAGTATGGAAACCCATTATTTGCAGATCTTTGTCGTTTTTAAATTATAATATATGATAGTACACAAAGCTTTGTAAGATAGGCATGTTGCATTTGTCAGTACATCAAATATAAAGTTAGACACATTACCCAGTGTAGCTTGCGCGCATTCACTAGACTGTTGGTGCTTTTTTCTTTATCAATATAGTAATTTCAGCTTTTGAATACTAGTATCAATGAAAATAAAGTTCTGTAACTCGCTGCTGTGTAATTCACTACAGCTGCCATCTTTATATGGATGTCCGAAGCAGTTACTGTCTTCCTCCAAAAAAAAACACATTATCCATCACTACTTACGATTGTCTGATTTTTGCGATACTGATTCATTTCCTTCTGCACGTTTTAACATAACAATGTAGTATAACTTTAGACACATGCTGAAACAGGCACAGGCACAGAGACAAGCACCGGTACAGGCACGGGCACGGGCACGGGCACGGGCACGGACACGGCACGGCACGGGCACGGGCACGGGCACGGGCACGGGCACGGGCACGGACACGGGAACGGGCACGGACACGGGCACGGGCACGGGCACAGGCACAGGCAAATATACATTTTTAAATTTATTTTTGACACACTAAATGTATGAAATTTCTTGAAAAGTTTCTGCATAATGTCCTCTTATTTTATTTTAATGAATGATTCTATAGTTTTTTCCTAGAATATTATTGTGTTGTGCAGCTTTTTGATGTAATTTTTGCTTGCTTTTTTCGTGAGTCTTGTCATAATAAAATTCAACAAACTTTTGTTTTATGTTGTTAACTATTTTATTTATTTTGCGTTTCTTGTAGTCTTACTCTTTTGTTGTTTTTGTCTCTGATTTCTTTATAACACAAGGTTTTTTGGGTTTTGTGATAATATATTTTAAGCATCATTTTCTTTATTTTTTCGCTCAACTTTTTTATTTCTCGTTAAAACCTAACTGTGCATTAATTGTTTGTAGTTCCCACATTTCTCTGCAATATGACCTTTTGGCCGCTGTTTGTATATTTGTTCTTAATTATTCGATGCTATAATCACATACATTCGTGATTATATAATCCAATATTGATTTTTGGATTATTGAAGTTTGTTTAATATGTGATATTACTTCTTAATTTATAGTTGTGCAATCTTCTGGCTGTATATGCCATCTATTCTGAAATATATCATTATATTTTCATTTTACCATTTTTAGAAGGTATACGCCAGTTTTATGTAAACTTTTTTTTTGTTTTAAAAGTTCATTGTATATGTAGGCAGTATGTATGGTTTCAACGATGTTATAAAGTTTATTGTATACTACTGCTACCTCTTTGGTAACTTCTCCATGGTTACCATTATATATTAATTGTATTATGAAATGACTTGTATAATTTTTTTGCTTTAATTTAGGAGCGTATGTCTACTTTTAATCTTTTTATTTCACCATTTCTCAGTTTCGCATACTTCACGATTCTGAGTGTTTTAATGTGGTTTAATACAGGGCAAAAGTGGGAGAAATGTTCTATACTTTTTTTAAGGCAAGATATAACAAGAAATATGTGTACAAACTAATTTATTTCAAATCAAATTATTGCACATTTACTTGTAACTGACTGTGGGTCTATTCGTACCTCATGGGAGAGGTGCTTAGAGTAAGGCGAAAAAAAATCCGTGCTGTTCAACTAAAGTCTTTCAATTTCAAATGATTTTTGAGCATGGATTGTACGTAGTCCCATGGCACATAATTGATGCAATAATCGATGACGTGGGTCCCTTATTTTTCGAACTGGAATTTTTTGACGCATACGTTCGAAATACTTCACAATGACCCATTATATTAAAGAAAAGAATATTAACCTTTCTTATGAACCGTAATCCGTGCCGACTTGCGTTTTAATCAAGTTCATACGAGTTGCGACTTGACACTACGTGTTTTATTTGTTACTTTTATATGGTTTGCTAGATTATTAGTACGCTGTATTTTACTTAATAAAATAAAAAAATTTTCCTTATCAGAATGCCTAGCCATCAAATAAATGGTGCAAAATCACCATCTAATCGACAAGTCTTCGCCGTTTGTTTTATAATAGTCGTGAAGTCAAGCTCACTAGCAGTGAAAGCGCAAATCTTGTGATTAGGGAATGTATTATATGTTGGGAAAAAGCAAGAATTACCACAAAGGCATTTCCTGATTGCGTGAAGAAACTTGTTGATTTGTATCATGTTTGGAGAGAGCTGCAAGAAATTGTAAGAAAACTAAGGATATACAAAAAAGAACCGTGAAAACAATTTTGAAAGAGACTTAGATAACTTATTTGATATTGCATATGCTGATGCCTTTAAAAAAATGCGAATAGAAAAAGATAAAACATTTTTAAAGAAACAGAGAGAGCCGGATCGACCAGGCTGCTTAGCTGGTGTAGATAAAAAATTAGCGGACAAAGAGGAAAGGACTAGACAAAAAGATTGGATGAAGAGAAAAGACGACTAAGACAAAAAGAGTTATTGGTAGTTTATACACATGACATCGAACGTCCACAAAATTCAGACGAAGAAGAGATTCTGAATTCCGAATTCAGCTTTCAAGAGTGCAAAAGTTCGCTGCGCTGCACTTCAATCTGACTAGTTCGAAAAGAGGTAGAAAGAATCTGATAACACCTAACCTAATCGCAGCTTTAGACCGATGTCAGCTAAGTAGAGACTCCGTATATATTCTTTAGGCGGTCGTAGAAGCACTGGGTCTGAGCTGCGATGAATTCTCCATAAACAAATGCTCAATCCAGCGAATTCGTACTCAGACGAGAAAATCCAGGGCAGAAGCAATAAAAACTAACTTTTAGAACAACGCACCTGACGTAGTCACAGTTTATTGGGATGGTAAACTATTATCAGGCTTGGATGTGCGAAGTTGAAAAGAAGGACGCTTGCCAATTATAATTACATTTGATGGCATAAAACAACTTCTTGCAGTACCAAAACTAGAGAGTTCTTCTGGTTAACATCAAGCTAAAGCCTTTACAACTGCCCTCTATGATTGGAACCTTTTTGACAAAGTGCAAATAATGTGTTGTGACGCAACATCATCGAACACTAACCGCTTCAGTGGAGCTTGTACTCTTTCGAAACAGAATTTAGAAAGCGGATTGTTACTTTTCGCTTGTCGTCATCATGTTTATGAACTGGTTCTAAAAACTGTATTTGAAACCAAGATTAAGCAAACTACTAGCAGCCCCGATATACCAAAAAAAGTTCAGATGTTTGCTTATTTATTGTGACATTATATGTAAAACCTTGGCTCGAATGCACAGAGGCGGTAAAAGCACTTAATCAATATTTGTGCTTCTTGAAGGCATTAAAAGACTACGAAAAAGTAGACACAACAGTTTCTAAAGCTACTGTAACCAAGTTAAGCCAACACTTGTGGTATTTATGTAAAGGCAGTCGTTTTATCACTTTTTGATAATGAAGTTGATGACCAAACTAAAATGAAAATGATTGTCAACTTAAACAGGGATAAAATCGCAGATTTTGGCAAACGTTATAGCCCATTGAAGGAAGAAATCTTCCAAACGTTGTTTGGTAAGTTGCATTTATTTTTATAAACTTTTTATCATTTGTGGTTTTTATTAATTAATACTTGTTTGTTTCAGATGAAACGCTAGATGATTTCGTATTAGGGAATAGCAAATTATTCCTAGCTCGACTGCAGATCGACGACAGTTTTCTTCAGATAAGTGTGTCTTCTTGGAAGCTATAAGAAAAGTAAGTCACTTGAAGGTTGTGAATGACACTTCTGAAAGAGCTGTCAGATTAATGCAAGATTTTCACTGACTTATTACAGCTGAAGTAAAGCAAAAGCAATTCCTGTTGCTCCTTAAGAAGGAGTTACCCTGGCTGATAAAGTAATTTTATGTGTTTTAGTAATAAAAAATATTTTTCTATTGTAATTTCATTTTGTCTTTTATTTACTCATTTTTAATAATTTTATAGGGAAAAACCCCAGTTTTAACAAACTTTCTGACTCGGTCGGCACGGCATTTATAAAAGATGTAGAGGATATGCGATTTGAAATTTGAAAAAAAAGATTTTTTGTCTTATAAGGGACACCGTATTCTTGTTGGTTTTTCTTGGGATTTGTCTCTTCCCATCATTTTAATACCTTTATATTTTATTTTTTTGCCACAACTTTGGCCGAAACTAACATATTCATTAACTATTTTTATTTAGACAGCGCCTCAGAAACTTTTGGAACTGGATAAACGACGCGTAAAGGCTTGCTTGATTTAACAGTATTTATTTTTCTTTGGGTCTCTTTTCCGCAACGGCTGTTTACTGCTGTTCTGAAGGTGTAAAAAAGGTTAAAGTTTATAAGAGAATTTTGCTCTAGGCACGAAAGTCTCCACAATGACCGTATCAAGTGCTGATCCAACTACTGCCTGCTTAATATCAATAGAATTATCAGAAACGGCGCAAATCGAGCAGATATCCCGTTTTGTTTGAGTGGATAAATTTCAGTTGCTCTAAAATCTAAAATGGGATTTGACGCAATAGGTATTCGGGCTTTTTCTGTTATTTCATCTGCTTGGTACCCAAAGAAATTTTTGTTTGGATAATTAATCTTACATGTTTCGGTTGTTTGAGTGTAAAAGCACTGTATGCACTATGGAAGGTTCTTAAAACAATCTTGTTCCTTGCAAATTGTAACATTGTTATTTTTAACCCATTTTAGTAAGCATTTTGGCGGTATTATAATATTTCTGCCTCATTCATTTTGAATATATTTAAAGAGTTATTTATAAAATCATTCTTTTTAAATCTAGGTTTCAATAGGTTAAAAAAAATGTATTGCGTGATACCCACTTATACTTTCAACCTTGGCTAAGAATAAATTCGGAACTATTTACACAGCTATTAAGTATCGACAGTTCCTAACTTTGTCCTATAAATGATTGACATTAATGAGATCTATTTCTTTCAAAGCTCATTTAAAAATTAAAGTTCAGTTTTCAAAATCCATTGAAGTTACAGCAACGAGTAGGAGTACGAGCGATAATGAACATTTTATGTTTCTGTGGAAAGTAATAAATACTAAACAATTTTTGTAAAAATTGACAAAAAATATTTAAGTACCAAAGAATGACGTTCAAATAAGTTTCATATTGAAGTTGACGGACTGCATCATTTGCTGTGCCGATTTTAAACAGACTGATTAAAAAAGTTCAATATCATTTTCTTTTGCTTTGATCGAGAAATGTGTTGATTTAAGTATTACTTCTAACTTTTTATTTAGTTTTCAACTATTTCTTAAGCTTTCTTTTTCTAAGAAGCTCTAAGTCTATTTATTATTTATGTTATTCTGCGATATCTTTTGGACTTACATAGAGTAAGTAAAATTTACGTTTTTTGAATTTAAGGTTTGATGCTCAAATATTAGTTGTTACGTACTAATTTAACCATATTATTGCTGAAGTGGTTTAATTTATATATGTCTATGGATTGTGTCATTTATAGGAAGAAACAGTTTTATAACTAATAATAATAAATAATGGTAAGACTCTGGCCTAACGTGAGAGCGAATTGAGAGGTTAAGGTGCCCGACTTTACTGTCCGGTCGTCGCACACCATCTCTAGTACGGGGCGATATGACAAGCACCGCGCTTTAGATGACCGCCATTATTACCCTTGTTCAAAATGAACATAGGTACTCAATTATTTTCAGTGACTGAGCAGGCCATCCGCCAGGCATCAAAGATATCCGCATTGCAGTCCGCGCCTCAACCGCTTAGACTACTCTGGCAACGATTTATAACTAGGTATGCAAATTACCTGTAAAATAAAATATTTTGTTTAATGGGCTATACAGGTAAGCCAGGTTAACATTATAATATTTATAACATATAATTTGCCTTATTTCCAAATTTTAGATCCGATTCTCCGGTGATCATTAAATTCTGGAACAAAAACACGATAACGAAAATAACTTCTTTATCTGATCATATTGAAATGTTTAGCTTTTTGAGTATGAATAAACAGGCTGTAGTGAGAGGGTATAAACTGGACAGGTTGCATCCTGGCGTACTAACAAATTTTTAGTATCGGTCATAACAGCAATAGGTTCACTTTTAATACAAACCAATGCGATACTGATCATAATGGCGAATTATTTTCAGAATGCGAGTGTAAATTAGAAATATTAAAATGTGTATGCTAACCGCGAAGCAATCGAGAAGACTAAACTTTGACAACAACTACTGGTTAGCTGTACTCTAACAAAAACGAAAAGTCACAAGAATAATAACAATCAGATTGTTTGGAACAGTAAATACATTGATATGGATGATTTTTGCTGTATAACTTTTAGATTTCTTTTAATTTTATCATTTTTGTGCAGTTTTATTTGTTATCTTTATCAGTTATTACAAGAACATATATAAGTGTATTGCCAACAATAAAAAAATGAGAAAGCAATATTGGTAAAGCAGGGCTGAAGTAGCCCCTTCAAGATTTTAACAGTAACCTCGCTTATTACAACACACTTTATTATTTGAACTAGCTGGCATTATTTGCTGTCGATCGTTTGCATAAGGTTTTTATCTTGTATATCAACAAGGCTAAATAAATGATGCTACAGTTATAAAGAAGGGAAAATGAATACACAAAAACTGTTACAAACACTCGATTATAATTAGAAATAAAGAATAAAACAAAAAATTAAAAATAGTAAAAAATACCAAATACGTGAATTTTGTACTTTATATTTGCATGCCTTATTTATGATAAAAGCGACTCCACTCACTGAATTGCCATCTCCACAGTTGTAATAGAATATATTTCCAGATTTTAACTTTATACAGGGTATTTCTGGAGGAATAGTAAATATTTTAGGGGGTGGTAGTATAGACGAATTGACATGTGTCCAATTTTTAATGAGTCCAGAGATACAGCAGTTATATGAGGATGTTCAAAGCAGATTTTTAAAAATTCCGTCACCAACTTTAATGCATTTTTTACTTTCTTGATAACACCGCGTGTAGTTCTTCGGAGGTCGTCTTGGCGTTCTTTGATGATGGCTGCATCATGCATAAACCGAACGATTAAATCGTCTCTTGTGTTGACTTTTGGTTTGTAGACTTCGCCTTTCAACCATCCCCACAGGCAAAAATCCAAAGGGGTAAGGTCCGGCGACCTTGGTGGCCAAGAAACGTGACCATATCTACCGATCCATCTTTCGGGGAATGTTAGGTTTAGATGTTGTGTCACCAGACCACTAGAATGTGCAGGAGCCCCGTCATGCTGGAAGAACATACGCATTCTTGTAGCCAAAGGAATCTTTTGCAATAATGCTGGAAGTTCATTTTCAAGAAAGTGTAGATAACGGGGTCCTGTAAGACGATGCGATAACACAACAGGCCCAATCAACTGATTGTCTATCAAACCACACCACACATTTACAGAGAAGCGTTCTTGAAAATGTGTCTCCACAATGGCATGTGGGTTTTCTTCAGACCAGTGATGTACATTACGAGTGTTATTGATGCCGTCACGAGTGAAAATGTCTTCATCAGTGAAGATTACAAATGGGATTACTTGGCGATTTTCAAGTATCCAACCACAAAATTCCAATCGTCTATTTTCATCTGCTGCTCGAAGGTGTTGAATGGGCTGTAAATGATACGGATGGAGCCCGTGCCTACGTGATGTCCTCCATACACTTGTATATGGAATACCGATACGGGCAGAAATTCTACGTGTGCTTGTTGAAGGATTACGTTCTACCGACTGCATAATGTCTTCTACTTCATCCACAGTCTATTCATTTGCACGTTCTGATGAAATATGACAGCTGGGTACTGCACCAGTGTCACGCAGTGTATTGAAAACATGAGTAAATATTCTGGAATCTGGTCGTCTGCGGTTAGGAAATCGTCTGCCGTATTCTCTACAAGCAGCAGCAGCGTTTCCATTACAAAACCCATACACAAATACCATATCGGCATACTCAGCATGTGTAAATACGTGCGGCAATGTTTATGTTTGTCAATTGAAAACATATCAATGATAATCGTTAAATTAAATACGCTCATAGCAAACGGTGTACCAACACACGAAACAAAAACTGCACTAGGTTAAATACCAACAGCTGTATCTCTGGACTAATTACAAATTGGACACATGTTATATGAAATTTTTTTATTGCAATTCGTCTATATTACTACCCCCTAAAATATTTACTATTCCTCCAGAAACACCCTGTGTAAAGTTAAAATCTGGAAATATATTCTACTACAACTGTGGAGATGGCAGTTCAGTGAGTGGAGTCGGTTTTATCATAAATAAGACATGCAAATATAAAGTACAGAATTCGGTATCTAATATTAAAACTAAATTCAAAATATGACATTAAAATCAGTCAAGCTTACGCCCCGACCTCGATACATATGGTTGAAAACATTGAAAATTTTTACGAAAATATTAATTGGGCCATGTCCACAACTTTATAATCCTAAATGGAGACTTCAACGCTAATCTTTATAAAAAACCAATATGTTCGCGCCAATCTTCTAATTAGATTTATTTTTTGAAATTTTAAATTAGGCCAGCTATAATTTGATTCCCTCTCATATATGTGAAATTTGTTTTATCGGCCCAACTGACTGCAAGCACGCGTGGCGATTAAGGCCGCGATGTAGGAGCTTGTGCAATTGGCTTTGGGCACTTGCTTTGGCATGTTGGTTTCGTTTAGTTCGCGCGACATTAAGCCTTTACTTTATTCATTTTAAACTGGCCATTTCAGTTACGTTAAGTTCACGCGACTTTATACTTTTGCTTTATTAAAACCTGCATTTCGCATTTTTGTTCGCGGCATTACGTATTTGCCTTTGTTCGCGCTTTTGCATTTGGCATTCTTTCGCTGTGCTCTCACCGACAAATTATCAGCTCGACGAGCGAACCTTTACACCAAGAAGGCGCCCCCGTTTCGTCTGCTGTGAAGATTGGGGTAACTTGTCCTAATTTTTATCCATATCCTCCTCCTTTTCTACTGGAAGCCCCAGGACCAACAGCAGGGAACCGATATCTGCTGGAAGCGCCGTTTCCACAGGTTAGTGTTTTTAATTTTAGAGTTGTTTGAAGTGCTCTATTCAAAATTACGTATACAGTCCACTTATTTCGGCCGCACCACAATATGACACCGAATTCTTATTCGGACATGGTGTAGGTGAGAGAAGTGAAAGAGAAAATTTGCTACTACATTTTTTGCGACATAATCTTTTCGCTCCTAAAAAGGCTGAACATTGGAAATGGACGTACATCAGCCCTAATAGGAATACTAAGAACAAAATAAATTCCATAATTACAGATAGAAAAAAAGTGGTTCAATATACAACAGTATTAAACAAGCTGTCAGTGGGGAGTAACCATCTTAAACAATATAAATAAACTATATTTGATAAAATTTGACTCTATGGACATTAAAGACATAAATAACAAAATTGCAATATCGACCAATAAAGCACAAAGAAGACACAGCTCAAAGAAAAATACCAGAAACCTGATAAAACGAGTAAGAGAAATATAACAGTTTCACCTAGATGCATTGAAGGCAGGTAGGACTGATGTAAGGAAATGCAACAACAAATGGATAACTAAAGTGATAGGAGAAAATCAATGTGTAAAAGTACTTTGCAAAAGAAATATATAAACTACAAAATTCAATGGTTAAACAACAAACAAAGATGAAATTCTTAGAACGATAGAAGGCTTTTATTTAAACTGATCCCGCAGCACAGACCAACAGGAAATATTCAAAAATACATCTAAAATCTTATACCAAATATTGGAGAAACTAAACACAAATTGTCACGATGTATATCAAAAATGAAAAACAAGAAAACACTAAGTAAGGACAATATTGTTATCGAATTAGTTAAGGAAGACAAAGAAGAACTGAGAGCGACCACCAAAACTTTTAGTAAACGTCTTTTGAAAGCAGCAATACCTTTAGATAAAGCGATAATCATCATCATGCACAAAAAAGGCAACAATTCTGACATAGAAGTACAGGCTTATTAGCCTAGTATCGCATTTTTATAAACTACTTACCGCTCTCTTAAAGTATATATTTAAAGCGATAGAGATAGATGAATTGGGCGTCATTTTTAGCGGTGAAAATTGAAATAAATTACGCTTCGCCGATGACCAACTAGATAAAGCTAGCACAACGCTTACAAAATTAACATAAGCTGCACATCATATTGTGCTTGAAATCAACTTCTCCAAAACAATTCATGGCAAACCCAACAACATCCTAATAAAAAATTAAGAAATCTATCAGGTCGCATCTTACAAATATTTAGGCCATGAAATAAAAGTAGGCAAAGGCAATCAAATTTGCAAGATTAAAAAAATAATCGGACTATTTTGAGATATATGCTCAAGAGGGAATTCAAATGCAAGATGTTCGACCAGCGCGTGTTCCCAGTACTTACCTATGGGTTTGAAATTCTAACAAAGAAATCAGTTAACAAAATTGCGGAACGCGTTACGGAGCGACCTATGTTGGGAATATCACTAAGGGATAGAATCACAAATAACGAAATGCGTCGAAGAACTAAATCACTAAAGCAATAGAAAGCATCGGTTTTCTAAAATGGAACTGGGCTAGATATCTTGCGAGGATAACGGATAACCTATGCATTAATCGAATAATGGAATGGTGACTAAGACGAGATAAGTATAAAAGCAGGGAACATCCTTCGATACGATGAAGTGACGATATAAAATGTATTATGGTATACGAAATGTCCAGAACCGCAACAATCGGAAAATGTTAAGAAATTAAGAGAATAGTAAGAAACATTCAACAGTGGACAAAAGCGGCTATATGATAATGATGGAACACTCTGTCTACAGTCCAAGCTCATCATTCCACCATTAATTGACAATAACAGGATCAAAAAATTACATATCTGCCGGAAAAAATGTTTTGCTGAGTTAGGTGTTTATGTAGAATAATAAGTTTATATGCTTGCATTTTTACAATGTTTCAACAAATTGAAAAATTAATTTGGTTTATGTTTGAACTAAATATATAAAACTTTTTATTTGCTATGGTAGTTTGTAATATGCTAAACAGCTTTACAGTATAGAAAAATATATGAGCCTTGAAAAGTGAGAAAATTTTCAAATATTTAATAGAAACTTTGCTTTGTATGTCCCAGTTGAAAAGGGAGAGATATGACAAAAGATATTTAGAGTATGGATTTAGCATGGTTAAAAAAGAGTAGTGGAATCTTGATATAGTAAAAAGTAATATTTGAGAAAATTTTTAGTAGAGTATAGGGTCCGCCATAACTTTTTTTTTAAATGGTATAAATAAAAAACTACTGAATATTTTTTCAATTTTTTTTATTTGAAAGTACAATCCTTCCGGTTAATAATGGAACATAACTTCATTCATATGGCTACCTTGGCTAGCCATTCAGTAGCCTACACGATCGGTCCAATTTTTGAGTACATTTTCGATTGTATGCAGCGATATGGCTGCACGAATGTTGTCCTTCAAAGCCTCAATTGTCTCTGGTTTGTCGGCGTAACACTTATCTTTGACGGCTCCCCACAAATAATAGTCCAACGGTGTCAAATCGCAGCTCGAGGCGGCCAAACGACATCAAATTTCGACTGATAATGCGATTTTCAAGACAGTTCGCAAAAGATCGATTGTAACGTTGGCTGTGTGGCACGGAGCGCCGTCCTTTTCAATTTCTGTAAACAAAAATTCGTTCGACATGGCCCGACAACGCTCACCATTAACTGTAACAGCCGCTCCTTGCTCATTTTATAAGAAAATGGCCCAATGATGCCTCTGGACCAAAATCCTCACCAAACAGTGACTCGTTGGGTGCATCGGCTTCTTTCGATTGCGTGCAGGTTTTCTTGCCCCTAAATGCGTCAATTGCTTGTTGACATACCCGCCGAGATGGAAATGAGCTTCATCTGAAAAGATGATTTTCGCCCAAAATCGGCATTTTCTTCAAGTCGATCTCAAGCCCATGAAGCGAAGCGAAAACGCATTGATGGTCAGTTGTTCAATTGTAGAACCAATTGGACTTTGTACGGCGTTATACTAAGGTCTTTACGCAAAATTCGTCTCAATGAAGTCTCCGAAATGTCCAATTGTTGAGAACGACGGTGAACTGATGTTCCTGGCGATTCACGCACACTCGGCAACAGCAGCGATATTCTCGTGACGCACTGTTTTGGTTTTTCACGCGTTGGTTTGTTAATAAGCATGCCAGTTTCTCACTTTTTAACAAGATAAAAATACGGAGTTGACGGTGCCTCTTTGCTTCCATTTCCGTACGTAATTTTGCACACATTCTGCAACATTACCATGATTTTCAAAGTAATGTCCAATATTTTAGCGTTCTTCAAGCGTATACACAACCATTTTCGTTCATGAGCTAAGTGTTGCCATTCACCGAATAAGCGCTAGTTCAAAAAAAACCTTAGATGGCAGACCGTGTATAGGAGATTGGCTTAGTACGTTTTTCGCTACTTGATTTATCTGTTTAATATCTACATGTTAATATTGTCAAGATATTTTACGGCATTACATTTGAGGTTCCACGATATAGGTATATTATTAATTATTGTTTGGCGGACCTTGGTGTCGTTTTATCTAAAAATCTACTTACTTTGGATAGAATAATTTCTTCTAGGTATAGACATGGCGGACAAAAGACGAATAGTTCTGTAATGTGCTGAACTATAGGCTTATGGAACATTAAAATTAATGTGTTTCCATATGGTGGGAAAATAATACCTAAATGCGCTACCGTTCTATTAGGTAAATTTTTAAGAAGAATAATAAAAATTATATCAAGTCCTTTTGATTCAATTTTTGGATACATTGCTCTACTTCTGTGGAAAATGTAAGATCAGTGAATACTACATTTGTGCTGTTGTTGTGGCGTATGGCTTGTTTTACATTTAAGAATGTAGTTGATATTTGTGATGTCTTATCTGTTGTATGTGATGGTAAAGAAATTATCTAGTAAACTAGCTGGGACTCACTTCGTGGTCATATATGGAAATCTAATATTTAAATTATGAATAAAAACCCCGAAAAAGCTTGAAACGTAAACAAATCATCTGACACGTAATGGCGTGACATGCAACTCTTATGTCCGCAAGGGTTAAGTGCCATACATTGAAGTCTCACTTGAAGTCAAAAATGGTTGCGTGAAAACAATAGTAAGACTCGTAAGTTCATTGACTGAACAACTTATATTAATAAACTAAAATTAAAGAAATAATTTACCGTTTTGGAACGCTTCCATAATCAAGAGTTTCAGAGCTGCTGCGGATCGATGACCTCGTATTATTTGACCTACCCATTCTCTTCATAAAGGAGAGAGGACTTACTTTTTAGGTTTAAAAATTTTCGATTCACTTTATAGAACAAAAATTGCTTAGGATGAGGCTTATTGCTGGTGTTGCCGTGTTTAATAGACTTAATATACTTGTAGGGTTAACTTGTACATTGAGAAATGCTTTAGATAAATAGGTAAAAACATTGAAATGCGCTGCAGAAACTTTACGTTGGCTTAACTCTTCATACATTTTTGGAGTTGAAAAGAATTACAAAGATTAGTTTGCATTTTCATCTCTTAAAGAGCTAATCTTTAAAGTAAAGTGCTTTAACTTTGTTTTTGACATAGAGAAAAAAGAAAGGATCTTACAAATATTAAATGATAGAGTTTGGACAGATGAAAGTAAGTATAGTTGTAAGACAATATATTTTCTATTGCAGGCAGCTCTCTTAGTTTCAAACGTTATATTTTGCTTCCGACAAGTTTAAATGGAAGTAACTTCTTGGGATTACTTCACAAAATTGTAAATTTTATAATTGAAGAACAAAACACTTTAGTGATATATTACATTAGTTTTAGTGTATTTTAACTGCAAAATCTTTTAATAATAATTGGGGTAATTAGATGATCTGTAACTCCGCCTGCAGTAAATTAAAATACATGGATTGGGTAATGCAATGGATACCCGGAAAAAAGGGGGTTGGTAGACCAAACCAGCAATTTACCCACCGGAAAATAAACAATTCTCATAGGACCCCATGACCCGCAAAAGGGGCTATGAATACGTAAACGATTGTACTAAAAGAACGCACTGGGACAAACACTATAAACATTAATTATGGATTACAACGATCTAGAAACTCACACTGTCGAATTGTAACAATACGGCGAGAAAAGGACAAAAACGAAAGATAAATAAGAAGTTAAATAAGTTAACGGCCAAGAGACAAATCAATAAGAGTCAATGGAGAGCAAATAATACAAGAGTAGCCTGGAATATAAATGGATGGAATATAAAAGATCAGAAAGTTGTGATGGAAATTAAAAGAAATACAATTGACATATGTGCATTAACAGAAACAAAAAAGAAAGGACAAGTCACACGACAATGCAATTCATACATTTTGATCTACAGCGGTGTTAATAAAGGAGAAAGAGGTAAAAAGGAGTTGCAATGTCGATACATAAAAAATATCTAAACAACATTAAAAAAATTAAACATGTCGTCAAGTGTAGTAAAAGTTACCATGAAAATCGAAAGAGAAAAGTTATTTATAGTTGTGACGTATGCACCTGATAACGTAAAGCCTAAGCGAGAAAGAGAAACTTTCTTTGAGAATTTAAGCAAAGAAATACTACATGAAGCATAAAATGAAAAAAAAATATCATAATGGGAGGTTTAAACGCCCGAGTGAGAAGTCAAATAATAAATGAAATAAAATAAGATTTGAGAAAGACGTAATTAGCCAAAATGGTAAACTACTAATACAACTATGTGTACATCACAATTTAAAGTTATGTAATATATATTTTGATCTCCCGGGTAAATACAAGTATACATGGTACAACACAATAGGATCAAAGTCTATAATCAATTACATAATATGTAATTCAGCAAACATAAGCAGTAGACACAAACTAAGGGCAACGAACCAGGAAGAGGACAAAGAAAAACTGAGAATAGATCTATTACAAGATGAAACAATTCTAAATCTGTATCAAAATCGTTTGTCGAGCAACATTAAAAATAACAACATATTAATAACAGACAATGTTGATGAGGCCTGGTATAAGTTAAAAACAAATATAGTAAAGAGTACGAAAGAGGCATTGAGAAGAAAGATAAAAACTAGTAAGAAAATAAATGGAAAACACCATGGTTTACAAGAGAAATCAAGAGGTTGTACGAAGAAAAAAAAACATTCTTAGAATACAATAGTAACAGAATGTTAGAAAACCACAATAAATATAAGGTCGTAAGAAATAAAGTCAACAGCGACATTAGCAAAATTAAGGGAGACTTGAGAAAAAATGTCAAAGAAATTGAAAAGTGATTTTTATAGCACTCGAAAGCAAATATGGAGATTGATAAGAAGTAATAAGACCAGCAGAAAGGTGTTAATAATTTTTACACGCGTTTATAATGGGGTAAAACTCTACTGAAGTTGTTATTACTTCTATTAATCAGAAAAAAAATTGGTGGTAGAGATGTGATAGGATGCTTCTTATCGATAGTAGAATTACCAAATATTTATTTTGGTTTTGTAATGAAATGCAAATATATATGAGAACACAACAATGCAGATAAAAACGAATATGCAAACACATAGTGGAATATGACAAGGTGACTTAATCTTGTTGAGATTGGCAATAAAAGATATGTATAGGACTCTAGTATGGGATGAAAAAAGAGTAAATAAACAGGAAAAACGTACTTAACAAATAAAATCGACGAGCAAGAGTAGATCAGGCTAGAAGAAAAAACAATAGAAAAAGTAGATGCGTTTGTATTTCTAGGACAAAAAATACAATTTTCAAAGAACAATATGACAGAAGACCTCATCATCATCAAGCCGTGCAATCTTAAGATTATGGCTGACGCATAGTTGCGCCTTGAAATCCTATTTATGAGGGGGATTACTCCTCTTTCCTTTGGTTGATTACAGATCCTTGTGTGTCCTGACTTCGCGAGTTATTATCTTCCACTCCGTTCTTTCCTTGCATTTCAGTTTCCAGTCTGTTATTCTCAATGTACTTATGTCTTCTTCTACTTGTTTTAGCCATCCTTTTTTGGGTCTTCCCCTTTTCCTTGGACCTAGTGGGGTCCATTGTGTTATTCTCCTTAGCGTCTCCGTCGGGGTCCTCCTCATGATGTGCCCCGCCCATTTCAAACGTTGTGCCTTTATAAATCTTGTGATAGCTTCTCCTCTGAGTTCGTCTTCTATTTCTTTATTGGTTTTTAGTCTTCTTTCTCCAGTTGCTGTTATATTTGGTCATAATATTGTTACCATTATTTTTCTTTCCGCTATTCTCAAGTTTTCTTCTTCTTTTTTGCTTATTATTGCTGTTTCTAGGGCGTTCGTCAGTATTGGCCTTATTAATGTCATATACATTTTTATCTTAGTTTTCTTGGTGATTGCTTTGCTTTTCAGAAGGTTCATGTTTCTTCCATAGGCTTGGTTTCCCTTTGAGGATTCTTTCTTTTAGACAGAAGACCTACATAGAAGAATATCACTGCTCTGGCCGGCATTCAAAAAACTACAAGATGTATTCCAGTCGGAAATACCAAATACACCGAAAGCAAAGATTTTTTATCAATACGTTTGCCGGTTCTAGCGTATGGCACAAAGACTGGGCTTTCAATAAAAATATCGTTCACAAGCTCCAAGTAACATAAAGTTCAGTGAAGAGAAATATGCTGAACGTTAAGCTACGTGATCGTATACAGAACACCAAAATACGAAGAAGATCCAAAGTAACCGATGTAATAGAAAGACTGTGTACTCTAAGATGGAACTGGGCTGGGCGTGTAGGAAGAATGGAAGATAACAGATGAACGCATAGGATTATAGAATGGAGACCTCGAGAAAGTAAAAGAGGTAGAGGAAGACTGCAGACCAGGTGGATAGACGACATAAAAAAGTGGCGGGGATGATTGGATGAGGAAAACACACAATAGAGAAGAATGGAACAACTTGAGGGAGGCTTACGTCCGACGATGAACTAGATAAGTTGATAATGATGAAATTCCTGGTGCGGTCATATTGTCATGATTTTTATGGAAGGTTTATTAAGAAGTTAAATTTAAAAATTAATTGCTATGATATTTTTACTTGGACAGCAATGTCAGCAATGGTAAACTTTTGCTTGAATGTAGTAAAACTACATTTTTTCAGAATGACTCATTGTGTTCGAGTCAAGTTAGAGCCGTGACTTTATTAACATCCGTACTTTTGTAATAAAAAAGTATTTACAACAGCAAATAAGGGGGTTTTAAAAATATTCTGCTATGCTATTAGCTAGTGAGTTAATATTTTTTAAGATAAATATAAAAAGCTAACAACTTGCCTATAATTGATGCATCTGGTCGCTGCAACGTCGACATTCCGTTTTTAAGCAAGCCGCGATATTGCACTTCAAACGAAACTAGAAGCGGCATGTACTAAGGACAATGAGCTACTATTAATACAACTGCTATTTCCAGCTCCCGTAAACACATAGGTGATTCGAATAATTTTTATCACAAGTGCATTCGAGCATCCGTTTAATGCTCCACTTGTGTCTAGTAGCAGCTACCAACGGCTAGGATTAATAAAGCTCCCGCATTTACGGCTTTTGCGTAGCAAATGAGGCTTATGAGAACTGAAACGTGTAATTTAGCTCAAATATTTTGTAGATAATTAATTACTCCTACCATGTTAAGTTTTATTGAGAAATACATTAAGTCAAGTTAGTTCCAAATTAGAATTTAATTTACATTGTGTTAAATTAGTCTGGATAAAGGCAGCCTATGAATTTTAAAATAAAAAATTCCCAAATCTAAAAAGATGTATGAATAAAAATGGTATCACCAACTATTTTTAATTGTTATGATTAGATACAGAATGTCCAGGAACTTGTCTCCATTGGTTTTTGTGCTGCCATCTGAAGTTCGTTTGATCAATGATCGAATTGCGGCATAGGAGTGAAAAATTTTTAATGAAACAGTTTGATTGTGGAAAAAACAACAACGCTTCCTCGGAAGACAATAATAAGGGGAATAAAAGATAATTTACAAATTTATAAAAATCATCAAATTTACTATTTTTGAATTTTCAATTAAATTGATTATTTTATTTTCAAATAATGGCAGACTGACTGAAAAATGGCTGACAACTGGCAATATTCTTGACGACGTTCAAGGCAGAAGAGGTCATCGAAAAGTGTTGACAAACATTTCAGCGAAAGCCCAAGTTCTTTGCTTAAAAATGCATATAAAGTATTGTCTGTCAGTAGATCACCACTCCATGTGATATTGCGAAAACATTTGGAGATATTTTCCTACAAAATCCAAAACCATCAGCTGTTGGGTGATAAAACCATTAAAAATCGATTCGTATTTGCTGTCACGCTCAGTCATATGATCGAATCGAATCAAATAGTTTACCGAAAGATATGGTTTTGAAATAAATGTTGCTTTGAGTTGGTTTTGCCAACACACAAGTGTCGGATATGGGGCACACAAAAACCGATAGTCGTAGCGCTCTCTGTTTGGTGTGCTTTCACTTTATGTGGAATCGTTGAATTATATTTCTTATATCATATAATCACTGGTCAAGTTTACAAATGCCAAATTTTGTAAAGTTTTTCCGTGACATCAGCGAATCCTCGATGAAAAGAGATTTTTGGTTTATGCAAGATGGTGCCAACGTTCGTTGCACCCAAGAAAACAAGGAAGCTCTAACAAGAGTCTTTCACTCCAATCTTATCGCTCTGAGCGTAAAGGGCGAAACAAGAGGCGGCATTGATTAGCCACTCTATTCTGCTGATCTGAGCCCACGTGACTACATATTATGGGGCTTAACTAGGGATAATATATATCGTCCAAGCCGAGGAAATTCAGAGAACCTCGAAGTACTCAAAAAAAGAATTTCAGGCACGATTAAGTCAATTTCAGAAGAAAAAAGACACAAAATTATAGACAATTTTCTGATAGGCTTGACGAACGTCATAAAGAGCGAAAAAAGTCATTTTGAGAATACATAAATGTATTTTATTTTACATTAATGACTATAAATGTTTTTTTGAATAAATATTTTGGAAACATATTTTTAGACGCGGGGTACTAACACATGCAAAAAAAAATATAATCAAGATTAAAGTTTTATCTTTATAAAATCTCAATCACCAACTTTTTGTCTACCATCATACAAGGAATTTTATAGTTGTTAGGATTATCGTTACACATAACTTCTCCATTAGCAGCCGTCATCTTCTAGTCAAAAGTGTCAAGATCGCAACAATTATGGGTTGATGTAATTTTGTAATAAGAATTTATTCGCTATTGTCTTTTTGATGTTATCTTTAACCCTTTGTCTGCCGAGCGGGTCCAATGGACCCGAATGTGATTTTATTGTGTTCTCATTTCAAGATTGTATGCTTTTGAAGTCTGTAACTGCTTGACTTTGTTTATTTATATGCCTTTTGTAATTTTTTTATGGTGTTAATTTATTGCCATAATTATTTTTTTATATGTTTTCCATCGGGAACTACCATCTGGGTCCATTAGACCCATAGTGTTATTTTATAGACAAAATCAGTTATATGCGAATGTAGCGATTCCCCCGTACAATCACATGAATTAGGGACTTCCCCCTTGTTGGGATCATACGAATTAGAAACTTCCCCGCATTTTAGAAACTTACCCGCTGTTTGAGTAACAGCAACGAATAAATATAGTATTCAGTACAATTTTGACTTCTGTAAAGTGACTAGTGTTCGTATTTTTATGAAAATAGTAAATCCATTCACTGTTTCGGTTATCGAATTAGATAAGTAAACTTTACATAATTCAGTTGAGTTTTGTTAGTTCATAATACATAGTTATTTTAGTGTCTAAAATTCTGTAAAATGGATATGAAGAATTGGAGGCATTTATAAATGAGATGAGTGATATTGAATACAATAGTGACAGTGAATATGTTTCATCGGATGATGATGAAGAAATAGACATTGAAATTTTAACACAAGACGAGGAAAATAGACAATTCTAATGATCCCGACTCAGGTGAAAACGACGACGACGAAATAAACACCATTTACAAACCAAATTCAACTTTTATATCCAAAAATCAACAAGTTTGGCTCGCAAATCCTGTCAACCCTCCACAGGGGCGACAAGGTCAGCATAATATTTTGCGAGAGAAATCAGGACCTACACGATATGCCTTCCAAGAAGTTGATAGTATATCTTCTGCATTTTTATTTATTTTTTATATTTTAGAAGGCCGTTTTTAGAAATTATTATAAAATTAATAAATGGAAACCACTTGACAAAAATGAATTTCAAAAATTTATTGGAGTCTTAATACTTATTGAGTTTATAAATCAAAAAACGAAGAGATATCCCAATTGTGGAGTAACAAAGATGGACGAAAATTTTTTATCAATATTATGAGCCGAACTAGGTTTCAAAGTATACTTCGAGTGATTAGATTTGATAATGCAGCTGCAAGAAGGAAAGAAAGATCTACTGATAAACTACAACCGATTCACGAGTATTTCGAAATGTGGAATAATTACCTACAAGACGGATTTATTCCAGGTTGAAGCATGACCGTAGATGAACAGTTAGTAACTTATAGAGGAAGATGTCCATTTCGGCAAAACCAAGAAGATATGGTATAATGTTTTGGGCAATTTGTGACAGCGTTACGTCATATGCTTGGAAGTTAGGAAGTTACGCAGGAAAAACTGGAGAGGAAAGAGAAAAAATCAAGCGAAAATGTGGCGAAGAGATTGGTAAAGGAGATCGAAAACTCAAGAGGAAGTATAACTTGCGACAATTTTTTTACTTCATATTCACTTGCAAATTATTTACTATCGAAAAAACTAAGGATTATAGGAACAATCTGAAAAAGTAAGCCGGACTTGCTCTGTAGTTTTACGAATCCCAAGAATCGTAAAGTCCTTTCCACATCATTTGGTTTTCAAAGTGATAAAATTGTGACATTACTTAGTACATTACATAATGACAAGAAAATCGATAACGGACCCAAAAAGAAACTGAAATAATTCTGGACTATAACAAAACTAAAGCTGGGGTCGATACCATGGATCAAAGGACAAGGACATACAGCGTGAAAAGAATGACTAGAAAATGGCCATTGACCGTTTTTTACAATATGATCGATATAAGCGTCATGAATGCATACATTGTGTGGTCATCTCTCAAATGAAATTGGGAAAACAACTAGCGCATTATATTGAAAATTTTAAAGAACCTGTACCAAGCACCTGCACAGCATATAAACCTCCGAAAAAGAAGAGACGATGCTGCATATGCATAGCTAACAAAGATCGAAAAACTAAAACAACATGCTACAAATGTATGCGGAGAACATTCTGTTGCATTATGTAAAAAGTTTTTTAAATAAATATATTTAAAATATACAAAATAAAAATTTGTAATATAGAAAAACACCTTTAAAGACACATGGGTGCAATGGACCCCGAGAGGTAGTTATTGAAAGTTTTTTTGCGGTAGACTAAGGGTTAAAGGAGTTTTTAATTTGAATGAGTTGAATTAGGAATATGAGTGTGATTCTTTATTGTGATTTTGAGACAGAAATGAGGTCTGATTTATCTATCGATCCATTTCTTTGTAATTAATGATATTTCCAGTCCCAAAAATTAAAGAAGATGATTTAGAAAAATAATTAGCTTTGGCAGAAAAGTGGAATTCAAATAGATTTTCTTGAAGATCAAATCTTATCTATCTCTAAAGCGTGATGCGGATGTCTCCGGTCTCCGCTCCTCGGCCGTGTGAAAAGCATTGGTTGCCAGATTAACGCGTTCGGGGCCACGCGGAAAATCACGAACGATCGTTGTATCTTTAAAGCACACTGTAATTTTAAAAACTTAATGTAAAATTAAATGATTTATCCTATTGTTTTATTTTTTCTGTTCTTTTTTGCAAATAAGCATTTTTTGGTATGGAACGGGTACAAACAGCTGAGAACTACAGAAATTACATGAGAAAACGGAAAAGTGAGCAAACTGCGGATGAAAGGGCAGCAATAAATGAAGCGAGGCGACGTGTAGTTTTAATACTGACACATGTCAAACTTTCTTCAAAACATTGCTATCTTAGAAATTTTAATGTTCAAAAGACAAAAAAGTCAAAAGGTTTATTGGGATAGATAACTAACCCAATATGAGTGGATTATAATACATTCTTGTGTAGGTAAATTATTCAAATAATGGTGGCATATATTAGGCAAGGGAAAATCGCCCAGTTGATATTTTCCCAAAAAGACGTATTAGAATGATATAAGCAACACGAAAGAACAAATTTACTAAACAATTCAAATACTAACTGGTTTTGTTTTTAAGTACTGGTTAGCCTGTGTTAAATAAGCAAATGTGTGTTTTAATAGACTGACGAAGAATCTGTAGAATACTTTAAACCCACTAAAAGTATTCAAAATATTTCATTACAAAAAATTATGCTATTTATGCGAAAAGGTTGATTAAAGCCAAGATCTACAAAATATACATGTCCATTAGAAATATGGCTGAAACATATTTCAATCGAGAAAAACTGACTATCCTTGAAAACTTTCAACAGACAAGGAAGAATTTGACACGTAACAACAGATTAATAAAAGAAATTGTCTGAAAACAAGCTCGGAAAAAGAAAAATGAAAGAGAAATGTACTTTACCATACACTACCAATTACAAGCGTGTCATCGCTGGTATTCTTTTTAAACACTTCAACATTATCAACTGAAATTATCCAGAAGAATGTTAAAACTAGATAGAATATATTCAACTTGGTCAAAGAGAATGATACAAATAAACAAAATACGAAAAACATTGTGATCCCGCAGATGCTATAAACTTTCATCTAAAAGTATCAATGGTTTTTGTACAAAACAAAAACACGTTTTACTCCAATCGTTACAAAAATTACAAAATACTTAAAACCTTCCAATACTTGAGCAATAAACTCATACTAAAAATACTATGAAAATATCTGCTTTTCGGTAGTGCATAAGTACATTTTGCCCTTTCGAGTTTTGAAAAAATTCTTACGTTTCTGCCGTTGGTTTTGTTTTCTACAGTTATCTCTACCGCTCTTTGGCAATTGTGTATTGAGGCTGCAAACCCTTAAGCTTATAACGGGTAGTTCAAATTAAACGTCGAATTTAAACTTTGCCCCTTTCCTTCGTTTTGTCGTCGATACTTTATCTAGGATACTTTCGATTAGTAAATATGGAATACTATACGAAAGAACAATAAGTTCGGTAAAAATTTTGTGAAGACGGTACAAAATGAATATCGTCTACTTCTTTATTTTCAATCCTTTTGCCCTTTTACTAAACGTCGAATTTCGACTGCACTCATTCCTTTCGATCCCTCTAACTATCTCTTATTTCCTCTATGGTTTTGTCTTTCTCCATTCCTAGTTCTTTAATTCTGTCTCATTAGATTTTTCTAGGTTTTCCTGCCTTTGTTTTTCACCCTTCTTGTTTGTATTACTTTTTTCACCAATCTATCTTCGCCCATTCTGCAAATGTGTCCGAACCATTTCAATTGCTTTATGCCTGCTGTATTTGTTATTGCCTTCTGCTCTAATCCTGTCCAGTTTCGTCTTCCTTGCTGTTCCTCTTTTTTCATTTACGCTGCTGTTAGTTTTTCTTTGTGTTTATAAAATAAATATATAATACAAAATTTGATAAAGCTGATCGGTAAGGTCCTGTGAGAATATTGCCATAGTTAGGCAAGGAGTCTCTGCAAATCCAAAAACATCAACTCGACATCGTGCCCAACATCTGGACATTTCAAAAAACTCCCTTCAGCAAGTAATCTGTTAAAACCTGCACCTTTACGAGTAAAAAATTCAATTCTTAGTTTAGTCGAAAACTCACTTAATTCGACGCGTTCTTAAACAAATTGGAAATCTTTTTGGTGCCAACTAACACCACAGATCTAGAACAAATGTGGTTTCAGAAGGACGACGTCACCTACCTTACAACTCGAGCAACAGTCAATTTACTTCACCAACAATTTCTTGGTAGCATAATTTTTCGTAATACGAATATTATCTCAACAACAAGAGTTTATGATTTAACACCGTGCAATTTCTTTTTGTAGGGTACCTGAAATCCACGGTATACACCAGTAAATCACAAACAGTACGAAATCCAACACGTTGTAGATAAAATTGGTCAAAACATGTAATCGAAAATTTGAAAAAACCGAGATTTGCAGCTCATGCCGAGGTAGCTATTTGTCATTTTCTACATTTAATAGATGTTAAGGTCAAGTGAAAATAAACAAAATATTAATTACAAGTTACAGTATAGTATATCAGACGTAATTTAATTTTATTTTATTCTAATTTGGTTTATTTTGCTTTATAGATCTTCCGAACTCATTCTTTCTTGTTACATCCCATTCTTATCCCCTCGTTCCATGTCATTCCATGCCTTTTAGTACGAGGTGCATTTAGGTTATAACACCTCCGAATGTTTTTTTTTTCAGGACAGGGAACAAATAAAAACATACGGTTTGATTCAAAATACGCGCGTACTTATGTGAATGCGTGACAGAGATGGCAGCACTGCACGGCACACAGAACTTTAGCGGCAGCGGCGAGAGTGAGGACTGTTTTTTGATACTTAAAATGGCGACGAACAGCGTGTAATCATTCGTTTCCTCCCCTTGTGTGGTGCGACACCGATTGAAATTCATCGCCAGTTGAGTGAGACATGTGGTGATGGTGTTTTGGATGTGCCTAATGTGCGTTTGTAGGTGCTTCATCTTGCTCACTATTTTCTATATTGTACTCCTGTTCTCCTTTAGCTATTATGTCATTGTTTTTTTTTGTTATGAAAAGTTCTTCAAAATGCTCTTTCCACCTCTTTATAATGTCATTTTCATCTAGTATTTCTCCTTTTTTACTTTTAATGTGTTGTATTATATGATTTACCTTTCTAAGCATTTTTAATACTCTATAGAACAGTTTTTGGTTTCTGTAATATTCTTTCTCTATCGTAACCCCAAAATCTTTCCATGATTTTTGCTTTGGTCATTTTACCAAAATTTCTGTTTTATTTCTTTGCTCTTTGTATTGGTCAGCTTTTTCATTTGTTTTATTTCTCAAATATTTCTTCCATTTCTTTTTCTTGTTTATCTCTGCTTTTATTTATTCATTCCATCACCTAGCTTTTTTGTTGTTTTCTCTAATTTTTATAATTTTATAAACTTTCTTTGCTACTTTGATTAACACTTTTGTTATAAATTTCCACAACTCTTCTACGTTTAATTCCCTTGTAGTTCTCTTGTTTTGTCAAAATCTTTGTTTTTATTCTTGAGTTATTATTGCTTAAAGATGTATTAGTGGCAGTGTGACAAGTCATGTGAGTAACACATGATGGAGTTCCAGCGCACTTCAGTGTTAACATTTTACTATATTCAAAGAACAGTTTCGAATGATGTCGGTTGGTGGACATAAATATTTGACTTTATTTGTTAGATCACTTCTTGAAAAGCATTTTGTATACTGGGCCTATTCCTGATGTGTAGATACTTGTGACCCTATTTGAGTATAGCCCATTGTTAAGTTGTAGGAAATGAATCATAGTATCGTGCAATGGAATGTGACGATGAATCCGATACTTCAGACTTACTATGTATTTCGGGACGTATGTTCACATAGGTTTTTTTTATTCCTTTTTCTATTAGAAATCACTTCATAAAGTTGATCCCTATAACTAACATTAATCTTATATAACTAGAAGTTCTTGCAATAAGTGTTACTTATTGTTGCAGATCAGATTATAAAGGGTGTCCTAAAAAACGCAGGATTTAAGTTGTGCGCCATTTTTACTCGTAAGACTGTCAGCGTTCTGCTTGGTCACTTTTGGTAGCAAACTGGAGCGCTACTTGACGGAGGGGCAAGTAACAATTTATTATGTAAGTTGAAATTCATTTCGCCAAGACTGTGGGCAAATTACGCGGCATTTTTGAAAAAATAAATCCACAAACAATTTGAACAGACAGGTTCGGTTGCAGATAACAAGAAAACACGCCGACCTCGTTCAGCTGAAAACATTGCTGCGGACGATAATGTGATGGAGGGTCTATAAACCTCAGTGCGCCGTCGGTCACTGCAACTGAACATTTCAGGAAGCTGCATGTGGGAGATTTTAACAAAAAATAGAGAATCAAGAAGTCAACGGAAATTTTGTTAAGAAAACCTTTAGCGACAAAGCGGATTTCCACCTATTAGTGAGTATGTCAATAAGCAAAATTGTCGCATTTGGGATAAGGAAAATCCTCGGGTCATTCAAGAACGGCTTATGCATGCCCAAAGAATGACGGTTTGATGTTTGCGCTGTTTTTTAATGGGACCGGGCACGCAGCGACTTTCAATGGTGAACGTTATTGTAAGATGATAGTGTCGCACTTCTGTACATAGTGATTCAGGGGGAGGCAAGACTGAGTCACTACGGGCTGCATAATTCACTGTACAAAACACATACGGGTACAGGTCCTACTAGAATAATTGATAGTCTGGGGACCCTCTGCTTCAAATAAAGACGGACCACATGACCTCAAAAATATGTGACGACTCTTTATTCGAGGTGATAATGCAGGATCGAAATAGGAGCGAGATTTTTAGACAGGCAATTGCACCTGGTAGCCTAATTTGGTACACAGATGGTTCTAAAACCGAGGTGTGTACCGGAGCTGGAATATATGCTGAGGCTCCCAGGGTAGAGCTAAGCTTTTCCCTGGGTCAGTATGCTTCTGTCTTTCAGACAGAAATATACGCCATACTACAGTGTGCCCGTGAAAACGGTAAGAGGGCTTACAGGATCAACCGGATTTATATCAGACAGCCAGCAGCTTTAAAGGCTTTATCAAGCACTAAAGCATCATCTAGACTGGTATGGGAATGCATCAACGAACTCAATGCACTAGCAGAACACAACACGGTGAAACTGTTATGAGCACCTGAGCATTGCAGTATCTACGGCAACGAGAAAGCCGATGAATTGGCTAGGCAAGACTCTAGTGAGGCTTAAATCGGCCCAGAACCTGCTTTAGGAATTTCACGAAATGCTGCCCGAAGCTTTATTAAAGAGAGGACACGCACTCATCATCGAATCTACTGGAAGAACCGACCAGGACATTATTTCAGCAAAACCTTCAATAAGGGACCTTGCCAAAAGAGAGTTGCAGAACTCCTTAACCTAAGTAGGCTACAGCCAAAGATAACCATAGGGTTTCTGACAGGACATGCGACTGTTACAGAACACCTCTGGAAAATTGACAAATTCAATGGTGACCTTGCAAGCATACCTTGTAGCAAGGAACCAGAAACAGCCTTATGTATCCTATGCAAGTGCGATGGGCTGTGCAGAAACAGGCAACATATATTCGGGAGACCAATCCTGGAACCGGAATATTTCCAGACACACCCTGTAAAGGACCTGTATCTGTTGATTCAGGGAACATCAATTACAGATTGGTTGTGAATTTACATTATTAAGGTAATCACAATAAGCCATAGGCTGCATTGAACATGGATCCATTAAAGAAGACATACTCTAAGTGGAAAAAAGATTATAGTTGATTTTTTGTGACCTTATTTGGACAATAAAGACTTTGATGACTCGTGAATCTAGCAGGATGCCACTATCTGTAGGAAACAATCCAATTGTTGGAACAAAATGTAATGGACGACATATCCTAATACAGCAAAGTAAACTTACCTCCAAGATATTGCGACTTCTGAGAATTTGTGAAGACCAAAGATTATGCTGCACATTAAGAACAATTCTTGGTTTTGAAAGCAAATATTCGACAAGTTATCGACGACATGTTATGCGAAAAAGTGATCGAGAATTTTGTCAAAATAATTCGAGAATGTCAAATGAACCGTGGAGGACATTTATCAAATATCCTATTTCAAATTTACCCTTTAAAATAGTATCATAACCTTGCCTAACAAATAAAATAATTTTTGAAAATTAAATCCTTTTGTTTTGGGACACTTGTTACAGTGAGGGTTGTGAAAGTATTGAGCCAATGTTAATATAATATTTTTTGACACATTTTATATTTATCTTTAACAATAAAAATCATTTTTTTGTCCAAAAGTTTCTTTTGCGAGATTAAAAGCAAAAAAGATTAGATAATTTTGAACAATTTTGCTTGCAGTAAATGTATTATACGTAATGGCAGAGTTTTTGCATGTAATTGCTGGCATATTTGGTGACAGTTTTTCTGACGTATGGTACTTTGAAATCTTTATGTAAAGTTTGATTGGTTGTATACCAAGGAGTATTTACCAGGGTACGCTAACTTTTAGACTAAAATCTTTGCAGTATATCAACGTGGTAGGAACTGAAGCGACTTCAAAGTTCAATCCTATGCCTTCATGTAGGTTTGATAATTGCTTTATATATTAATTTTCATTTGATAGACAAGATTTTTTACCCAGTAGCAAATAATGTTGGTTCCAGAACATCCCCAGATATTTCACTTCTTTATATTTCACTATCATTTATTAATGCCGGTGGTCAAAGTTGTCGCCTTAATGTAAATGTGACTTGGATAAATTTATTTTCATTTACACGGATACGCAATTTTTTCATGCATTTGCTAACGAGTTCAGTGTGCTCATGTGCATACTGGGTTGCAGTTTCTGAATTATAATGAGAAGAGAAAACAACGATGCCATCGATAAATGTACCTATTGTTATTGTTTGTGTTGCAGGTAGGTCTGCGATGTATACCAAATGAAAGAGTGGGCCAAGAACACTACCTTGTGGAACACCACAGTTAGCTTGCTTGACTTCCAAAAATTCACTACCAAATCTTACTTGAAACTTACGATCTGCCAAATACGATTTGAGAAAGGGGAAATATTGGCGAAAAAAGGAGTTTTTGATTTTATATAGTAGCCTGAATGACATCAAGGAAAACCGCGCAGAAGTATTCTTTATCTTCAAATGATTTAGTAATTATATCAGTTATACGGTGGCACTGTTGGATGGTGGAATGTTCCTGTCTAAAACCAGACTGATGTTATGGAATTAAATCTATAAGAGCATCTTTACAAACTCCATTAACAATTAAATTTTTTAGTACTTTTAATAATGTTGAAAGCAAACTTATCGGCTTGTAGGATGTAGGACTTTTAACTGAATTTTCAGGTTTTAATATCATTAATTTGTGAGAGCTGAAGTGAAGTAGGCCTATATATTAGGCGAAGTATGGTGTTGAATAAGATAGTTATCGGTTTTATACCTTTGCTGAGTATTTCCTCTACTACTTTTGTAGTTACCAGTTCGTATCTAGCCACTTTCCTGTATTTAGATATTGCATCTCTTTTATTATTTCCGTTGACGAGAAAACTTGGTGGCGATAGTTGGGAAGGCGCAGATAGATATTCTTCCACTTTTTCATCTTGTTTATCCGTATAGAGGTAGAAGGTCTCTGCTAGGTGTTGAAAACATTCGTTTTTTCTATATCTGACCTAATCCATTGCCCTTTTGACTTCCGAAAGGCGGTTTAGGAACCTGGGCTCCTTTAAAGCTTTTTGGTATCCTTCTAAAGTAAATGCTCTTATCTTGACAGAGAGTTTAGATATGTTTGAACAAACCTCTCTTAATTTCATCTTTTACCAGTTGTATATATATCGCCCGTTATAGACTAATATAGGTATTTTACCATTTACCATGTGCTTTTCTGGACCATTAGCTTTTTAAAGTCAAGTGGAATATTAATCTTCTATTAGATTACTAATAATGATTAAACTATGAACCTTTATTAATCTAAATTTCTCGTTTAGACCTTTGGCTCATTTAGTGTTTTAATTATTGATTGCAAATAACTTATGCAGTTACGCTGCGTTATAAATTATTTTAATTGCATTAGAAGATGTTGAGAGAAAATATGATTCGAGTAAATATTGTTGAATTTCAAGCCAACATTCTGGATGATTCACCTCGTTCTGAAGACACCAAGGTTATTTTTAAGCGGGGATTAATAATTTCACCGATAGGGTAGCTACGCCAGCCGCGATAACGGCCAAATGAATTTCAAGTGCTTTAAATTCGGCGGTAGCATCGCGGCGGCCACGCGGGCAGTCGAAAAGAATCCGGCGTCCAAAACACACCAGAAATGCCGAAATGTGGATGTATGTCTTCGTATCCTTTGTGGCGGCGGTGTGCTTGTGCCTGGTCTTGATGGGCTCGAACAGGCAGCCTGATCTGGTGGCCAACACTTCGATCAAGATCGACTTCTTCGATTCTAGGGGTTTCGCGAAGACAGAAAACCTAACCGGAGTTTTGAAAGCTGCCGAAAAGGGGGCGAAGAGCACCAAAAAGAAGATACATATTCCGAAGTTCATGCTCGACTTGTACGAGGAAAGAAAAAGGGAAGGCTGCGGGGTCAATTTTTCTAAGCCGGATATTGTGCGCAGTGTTATACCTAAAAATGCGGGTAAGAATATAAAGTAAATATTTCATATTCTTGCAATTAATAAAATTTGCAATAATATTACATTATATTTTTTGACAAAGGTAAAAACATTTACATCTATAAAAATGTTTTATTTATTCATGTATTTATATACCTATAGAGATATCTGTTTACAAAAAAAAATTAAACAAACAGAAAAATTGTAGTACATGAAAGCAAAGTTTGTACCATAAATAAATTAATGAGAACAAATAAACAAAATGATACATTTAAATGATTCAAAAAGTGTGCTAAAATTAAATCTATATTGTTTAAAAAAAGATTAAAGAAAGAAAAATGAGAAATTATTATTTTTTTTTTTATTAATACAAGTACATTTCTTTCGTACCAACTACATTTTCATTAAATGGTGGCTGCCAGCATTAATACAATGCCAAATTCTTTTTAGGGGTGATCCATAAATTTGTGTAGAGTCTAACACTAACTTGTGCAATTCCTTAACGAATATAACCGTTCAAAATGTCAGTAGTATGTAAACAATTGATGAAAAAATACATTAATATAAAATAAAATTTTTATGATTTTCTAGATTATATAGCAATGAATAACGTATGATAACAGATAAAAAATAGACGCTACTAATTTATAGCAGTATTTAACAAGCCCACGATAAACAGCTATTTGTAGAAAATTTAAAAAATTAAAAAGTAAATATAATTAAAAGAACAAAAAAATTTTTTTCAAAATACGAAAATACAAATTTTAAAAATATATTAGGGCTACCACTTCTAAATAATTACTGTTACTGCGTCATATTATAACTTAATTAGTACTGAGTTAAAACTAAATTTGTCAAAATATGATTACGATCGCCCCCGGGTGGGCTCGAACCACCAACCTTTCGGTTAACAGCCGAACGCGCTAGCCATTGCGCCACGGAGGCTACTGACGTTAGAGTTAATGTCGCAGTGTCGCATTCCCATTTGTTTTGGAACAGAGTATAAACGAAATTTGTCAAAATATGATTACGGTCGCCCCCGGGTGGGCTCGAACCACCAACCTTTGGGTTAACAGCCGAACGCGCTAGCCATTGCGCCACGGAGGCTACTGGAGATAGAGTTGATGTCGCAGTGTCCGATTCCCATTTGTTTTGGAACAGAGTAAAAACGAAATTTGTCAAAATATGATTACGGTCGCCCCCGGGTGGGCTCGAACCACCAACCTTTCGGTTAACAGCCGAACGCGCTATCCATTGCGCCACGGAGGCTACTGACGTTAGAGTAGATGTCGCAGTGTCGCATTCCCATTTATTTAGAACCGAGTAATAATGAAATTTTTCAAAATATGATTACGATCGCCCCCGGGTGGGCTCGAACCACCAACCTTTGGGTTAACAGCCGAACGCGCTAGCCATTGCGCCACGGAGGCTACTGGAGATAGAGTTGATGTCGCAGTGTCCGATTCCCATTTGTTTTGGAACAGAGTAAAAACGAAATTTGTCAAAATATGATTACGGTCGCCCCCGGGTGGGCTCGAACCACCAACCTTTCGGTTAACAGCCGAACGCGCTATCCATTGCGCCACGGAGGCTATTGACGTTAAAGTTAATGTCGCAGTGTCGCATTCCAATTTGTTTTGGAACAGAGTAAAAACGAAATTTGTCAAAATATGATTACGGTCGCCCCCGGGTGGGCTCGAACCACCAACCTTTCGGTTAACAGCCGAACGCTCTAGCCATTGCGCCACGGAGGCTACTGACATTAGAGTTGATGTCGCAGTGTCGCATTCCCAATTGTTTTGGAACAGAGTAAAAACGAAATTTGTCAAAATATGATTACGGTCGCCCCGGGTGGCTCGAACCACCAACCTTTCGGTTAACAGCCGAACGCGCTAGCCATTGCGCCACGGAGGCTACTGACGTTAGAGTTAATGTCGCAGTGTCGCATTCCCATTTGTTTTGGAACAGAGTAAAAACGAAATTTGTCAAAATATGATTACGGTCGCCCCCGGGTGGGCTCGAACCACCAACCTTTCGGTTAACAGCCGAACGCGCTAGCCATTGCGCCACGGAGGCTACTGACGTTAGAGTTAATGTCGCAGTGTCGCATTCCCATTTGTTTTGGAACAGAGTAAAAACGAAATTTGTCAAAATATGATTACGGTCGCCCCCGGGTGGGCTCGAACCACCAACCTTTCGGTTAACAGCCGAACGCGCTATCCATTGCGCCACGGAGGCTATTGACGTTAAAGTTAATGTCGCAGTGTCGCATTCCCATTTGTTTTGGAACAGAGTAAAAACGAAATTTGTCAAAATATGATTACGGTCGCCCCCGGGTGGGCTCGAACCACCAACCATTCGGTTAACAGCCGAACGCGCTAGCCATTGCGCCACGGAGGCTACTGACGTTAGAGTTGATGTCGCAGTGTCGCATTCCCATTTATTTAGAACCGAGTAATAATGAAATTTGTCAAAATATGATTACGATCGCCCCTGGGTGGGCTCGAACCACCAACCTTTCGGTTAACAGCCGAACGCGCTAGCCATTGCGCCACGGAGGCTACTGACGTTAGAGTTGATGTCGCAGTGTCGCATTCCCAATTGTTTTGGAACAGAGTAAAAACGAAATTTGTCAAAATATGATTACGGTCGCCCCCGGGTGGGCTCGAACTACCAACCTTTCGGTTAACAGCCGAACGCGCTAGCCATTGCGCCACGGAGGCTACTGACGTTAGAGTTAATGTCGCAGTGTCGCATTCCCATTTGTTTTGGAACAGAGTAAAAACGAAATTTGTCAAAATATGATTACGGTCGCCCCCGGGTGGGCTCGAACCACCAACCTTTCGGTTAACAGCCGAACGCGCTAGCCATTGCGCCACGGAGGCTACTGACGTTAGAGTTAATGTCGCAGTGTCGCATTCCCATTTGTTTTGGAACAGAGTAAAAACGAAATTTGTCAAAATATGATTACGGTCGCCCCCGGGTGGGCTCGAACCACCAACCTTTCGGTTAACAGCCGAACGCGCTATCCATTGCGCCACGGAGGCTATTGACGTTAAAGTTAATGTCGCAGTGTCGCATTCCCATTTGTTTTGGAACAGAGTAAAAACGAAATTTGTCAAAATATGATTACGGTCGCCCCCGGGTGGGCTCGAACCACCAACCTTTCGGTTAACAGCCGAACGCGCTAGCCATTGCGCCACGGAGGCTACTGACGTTAGAGTTGATGTCGCAGTGTCGCATTCCCATTTATTTAGAACCGAGTAATAATGAAATTTGTCAAAATATGATTACGGTCGCCCCCGGGTGGGCTCGAACCACCAACCTTTCGGTTAACAGCCGAACGCGCTAGCCATTGCGCCACGGAGGCTACTGACGTTAAAGTTAATGTCGCAGTGTCGCATTCCCATTTGTTTTGGAACAGAGTAAAAACGAAATTTGTCAAAATATGATTACGGTCGCCCCCGGGTGGGCTCGAACCACCAACCTTTCGGTTAACAGCCGAACGCGCTAGCCATTGCGCCACGGAGGCTACTGACGTTAGAGTAGATGTCGCAGTGTCGCATTCCCATTTATTTAGAACCGAGTAATAATGAAATTTGTCAAAATATGATTACGATCGCCCCCGGGTGGGCTCGAATCACCAACCTTTGGGTTAACAGCCGAACGCGCTAGCCATTGCGCCACGGAGGCTACTGGAGATAGAGTTGATGTCGCAGTGTCCGATTCCCATTTGTTTTGGAACAGAGTAAAAACGAAATTTGTCAAAATATGATTACGATCGCCCCCGGGTGGGCTCGAACCACCAACCTTTCGGTTAACAGCCGAACGCGCTAGCCATTGCGCCACGGAGGCTACTGAAGTTATAGTTGATGTCGCAGTGTCGCATTCCCATTTATTTAGAACCGAGTAATAATGAAATTTGTCAAAATATGATTCCGATCGCCCCCGGGTGGGCTCGAACCACCAACCTTTCGGTTAACATCCGAACGCGCTAGCCATTGCGCTACGGAGGCTACTGAAGTTAGAGTTGATGTCGCAGTGTCGCATTCCCATTTATTTAGAACCGAGTAATAATGAAATTTGTCAAAATATGATTCCGATCGCCCCCGGGTGGGCTCGAACCACCAACCTTTCGGTTAACAGCCGAACGCGCTAGCCATTGCGCCACGGAGGCTACTGGAGTTAGAGTCGATGTCGTAGTGTCGCATTCTCACTTATTTAGAACCGAGTAATAATGAAATTTGTCAAAATATGATTGCGATCGCCCCCGGGTGGGCTCGAACCACCAACCTTTCGGTTAACAGCCGAACGCGCTAGCCATTGCGCCACGGAGGCTACTGGAGTTAGAGTCGATGTTGTAGTGTCGCATTCTCATTTATTTAGAACCGAGTAATAATGAAATTTATAAAAATATGATTACGATCGCCCCCGGGTGGGCTCGAACCACCAACCTTTCGGTTAACAGCCGAACGCGCTAGCCATTGCGCCACGGAGGCTACTGAAGTTAGAGTTGATGTCGCAGTGTCGCATTCCCATTTATTTAGAACCGAGTAATAATGAAATTTGTCAAAATATGATTACGATCGCCCCCGGGTGGGCTCGACCTTGCGACCAAACGTCTCGGCCGATTTTTATCAAACGTTTTGCACTGCGTTCCCTACCTACAAGTAGCTTGCATACCGAATTTCAAGTCTTTAGCTCTTATGGTTCTCGAGATATCCTGTTTACTGACAGACTGACACACACACACACACACACACACACACACACACACGAGCTAATGGCCCAAACCAACTTTTTTGTATCCTGAGGCTATGATTCGTCCAGAAATGTGAAAAACTGGGTAGGTCAAATTTCCGCCGATTACGTTACTTTATTATAGAATAAGGAAAGTAAAAAATAACAAATATTTGTTCTTAATATTATTAAATGTTTTCAAGCCAGTTGTAAGCAAAATGTGACTTGTTGTCATAACAATAAAGAACGACTAACTTTGATGCGAGATTAGCTGATTCAGTTAATATCAAGTATTTGTTTATATGTTCTAAGTTACTTTATCATTTTCTTTAAACTAATACTTGTATCAGCATACGCCTAGTTCTTGAATAATGGAACAGTTGCTTCATCCTTGCGTAAATTATTTATAAACTGAAAAACTAATTAGTGCAATTGTAACTGACTTAAAACTGCATTACACATTCATTATAGTACAGGTTTGTTTGTTATAATTTATATGTTTTTATTTTGTTATTTAGAGCACATTGTTTATATGAAACCCATAATTATCGTTTATATATTTATAAATAGCACTTGCATTGTTACAGGTACTTTGCAAAACAACGACGTTTTACAAAGTTTAGAAGAAAATCATCTTCTTGAATTTGACATTCCCGCATCCAATGAAGATGAGGCATTTCTTAATGCGGAATTAAGAATTTTGTCGATCGTAAATACAGACTTTAATTCAGTTACAGGTAAAAATTGGATGTTATATGTTGGTGTTATTTTGTTTTACATGAATTTTCATTATGCAGGTATTGAACGCTCTATTTCCGTATCCATATATGATGAATTATCCCATAAATTACATCTGCTGGACGAACGCCATGTTTATCATTCAGATAATACTTGGATTACGTTTAACATGACCCAACCTGTCACGCGAGTGTTAGCCGAGTACTCCAAGCAGCAGTTTTTGAAACTTGTTATTTCTGTTAAAGCATTTCTGTCTGTCGCTAAGTACGACAAAAGCCACTTTAAGCTGTCTTTGCTGCCTGTAACCGAAGATATAGAACACGACTATCCAATTTTGCTGCTTTCATATATGACATTGCGAGATGCCCATAAAGTATCTGGCAGAGTTAAAAATAGAAAAAAGAGAAGTGTGGAAGAAGATTACGAGGAAGAAACCAATCGAGTATGGGACAATGCACAACACCTTCGGTCACAGGCTAAGAAGGTGAAAAAGATGAAAAACACTTGCAAGCGAAAGCAGTTGTATGTGGATTTTGCTGAAATCCAGTACGATGCATGGATAGTTCAGCCTAGCGGTTATGAGGTATGTATATGTTTTATTTTTTTTGTCTAATACAACTCAGCGTTTTAGGCTTATCAATGTGCAGGAAAATGTTTTTATCCAGTAGCAGAGCACCTCTCACCCACAAAGCATGCCATTGTTCAATCGCTTTTGCATACCGTTGCACCATCAAGGGCCGTTAGGTCATGTTGCGTTCCAAGCAAATTAGATTCTATATCTCTTTTGTATGTTGATGAGAAGGGAGTGTTGACATATCGTTATAGCTACAAAGACATGGTAGTTTTGGAGTGTGGATGTCGTTGAGTATTCCTCATAACATTTTTTAAAATACAAATTATCGCAGTCTAAGTATAAATCGAACATTAATTAATATTATTTTTATAGAACATTCTAGTCATATTAACAGAATTAATCTATGAGTAACTATGTTACTTCCATGTAATTATAACTGTACCTTTGTTTGATGCTTTATATACCCTTGTTTTTATTTACATTTACATTTATATCGAAATAAATATAATAATGGTATGCTAGCATAGTTAGCTCATTTTTTAATTAAAAAAGTAGCGATGCATTGTTTACGGGATAACGTTTTGTGATTAATCTTTACTTACAAAGTGACTGACGAAAACAAAATAAAAATGAGTTAAATTGTACTTATTATATATATTCTCAACCTTCAACACATTTGGTTTAACTCCTTGAATGTGTTTTCTTCAAGTCAAAACAACCATTTGCAGTCTTAATAAACCGTTTCATTTCACCAAAACCTCTTTTGAAATGAAAATATAAAATTCAAAGATAGATAAACACCAAAAAGAGTCAAATCAGATTAATAATATGGACAAGAAACGATTTTGAACTTCAATAATACTTTTTCCCTGGCCATTATTTTTCCCGAATTGCTTCTTGTCCAAAGATGCTCTATAACATTGTTCGGTTTTCCAAGATGATTAGCAAACTTCTAAGGTTTCAAAATACTAAACTAACACCTTTCCAGCTGTCTGAGTGGTTTCTTCACGACTAAATTGCACATATCTGCAAAACTGGTGAAAATTTCTCCATTCTGTCTTGGAGTATTTAACGTGGTTAAACATTTCTTCTGAAGACTTATTTTGATATTTTGACACCATCCATTTCAGAAGAAAACGCCGCCGTCCACAAATTGTAACCACCTGGACTGTTACATTGGACAATGTGCGAGGTTAAAGGTTTTAAAGCTTAAAAACTTGGTGCTACTTTTAAGTTTTCCTTCTACAATAAGCACACCATTGCTGTCCTCTGCCTCTACTGCTTGCCGCGTCGCTAAAAAGTAGTAGATGGCGATATCTTTTTCAATGTTGATGAGTCTGCTGAGTTTTCTCATAACTCATATTGCTGACAAGAGCAATCTTGAAAGTCAATGAAAATTTTATTTCTGCTATTTTTCCATCTATCAGTACCAAACTACAAAATGCTACGTCTTCTAAATATAAAATGGTGTAGTCCTTGTACTACTACTTTATAATTGCAATTTTGTTTGTGTTGCAAAGAAAGACTGTCGGAGCAGTACTCGAAATGAATTTATCAAGTTGTGGTTCAAAAATCTTATCTTTAAGATAGTTTCAGTGTTCTTTTTGATTTAAAAGATTTAACTTATCTGATTTGGCTGTTTGTTATTGGGGGAATGTTGTCCAACACCCCCCAAAGTATGTTGGCCTTAATTTAACATGTATGTTGGAAGTATATCCAACAACTCCTATTATCAGTGAAGAATAGAGAAGACTACAGAAAATATACCAAATAATACTGATAATACAAACCAGTGCACAAAACATTACAAAGATGTATATATGCGCTAAGAACCAATTGTATAAATACTATCAATTTAAATATATACAAGGAAAGTAATAATACTGATTCTAAAAATGCATTTTAATTTAATATTAATAAAGATAACATCCTCGAGTACCAGTACACTGTTGTTAACGGTTGTAGCTCACCTGGAGGTCTTAAACTGGAATTTCTTTTAGAGTACTCATCAGTAGCCTAAAAATTTTAATAATCACAAGCTTCAAACACGGGTTTCTTTCTATTCCTTGATCAAAATCTTGGGAACCAATTCAGCACACTTTCCTCATCTGCAATTCCGCCTTGGCGATTTCATGCTACATGGATTTTGGAAGTTCCATTTTATCTGTTACCAATTTAACTCTTAGTTATCGGTTAGAGCCCAAAACAACTTTTACCATAATCACATTGTCAAAAGTGTGAGACGTTGCTAGGCATCTTGTGCCTGATTTATTCTCAAAGGGCCCTCGTCTTTTTCTAAATGCCTTGTCCGCCCACTCGTGCTTTCGATAAATATTCCTTTCTGTAGGCTCTTTGTATCATAGCAAGTGTCTTGTTTGCGTATTTTTAAGTTATACGCAAAATTTTGTCGCGTATCGCTAATCGATGCTGCGCTGTATCTTAACCCAGCACGCGACAGTCAATTAGCTGCACGCTTAGCAAACAATCTGCACCCCACAAAGGCTCAAAGGCAAACGAGCTGGGTCTTACCATTTAGCTGACATCCCCCACCAATTGACAGGTCAGCAGACTCCTTCCCCCTTCCCGATCTCATTACTCGTTATTTTCAGGGCGTAACTAGCTCGTAGGTTAAAGACAAAGTTTAAATATAATGTAGTAACCAACTCGGGGAAATTGTGCCATAGCGATAGAACAACACAAAGTACGGCTAACCATATAAGGAATTACTGCTAGTTTTGATCTCGATCTCGTAAAGAACATATGTAGATCTTAAGAGTTCTAAAACTCTGCTAACTACGATGGTACTTGAGGTAATGAGTCTTCTAGATTACAACCGGAGGCTATTTAAGTATTATAGAAGGTGTGGTCAAAAGAAAAGGGGCAGTTCAAACACAATTGGAGTTACGATCTAAGTTTTCCGTATCGTAGAAATAAATAGTAAGAGTCAGTGCATTAGTTAATTATATTAAAAATAAATCCTCAACTAATTCTTAAAATAATAAATGTCTATGTATTGTTAATTGGTCATTAAATTAAAATAAATATCAAACTCTAAAACGAAATTTGTTACAATTGTCAGAATAAAAACCAGGTAATTTGCACAAACTAAAAGTAGCTAATTTAAAAAATAAATAAGAGGAATAAATTTTACAGATAAAAAGGAAGACTGAAGCATCCCTAATCGACGAAAATAAAAAATTAAAAAATATACTTGTTCATCCATAACTCGAAAGAAAAATTTAAAAAAAATTAAACAGCAATGTATATAATCAGTTAAGTAAGAGCGTGTTTGGGTTAATGTAAAGAAAAAATTATTTTAAAACGTTTTTAAATACGTAGGTACGTTGTACTTCATCAGAACAAAGATGCTATTGTATCAATAATGTGTCCATTCACCACCAGCGTCGATAATTGTCTGGCATGTTCAAAGCATGCTTTTGACCAATTTGATGCCGTATTCATTCGTCAAGAACTTTAAAATGCGACGAATTTCTTGTATTAACTGCTTCAAAGTCAACAATTTTCTTCCATGAAGCTTGTATTTAATGTATGCCCACACATTCTTAGTCGGATTTTCATCGAGCGACTGCGACGATCAATCAAGTGTAACGATGCCAGACTGCTCTTTCCACTCGATGCAAAGCTTAATGTGGTGTTTGGGGTCGTTGTTCTCCTTCAGGATTCAGTCCTGGTTTTTCTTGATGAATCAGTCGGCAATAAATATTTCTTATAAATCTCAAGCATTTTCGGAGCATTTTTGTTGTATGTAAAACAGATTTAACGTTCCGAAACCCAGTTTTAAAAACAGCCCCAAAGATACACTTTACTAGGTGCTTAATAGTCTGCTGTACCAACCTGTAACCTGAGGTTGACCAGGCTTGTGGGATAATAACGTATCCCCAAACAGAAGTTTCGTCCGTGAAAATTACTACTACAGCATTTGATATCATGTGCATGGAAATGGGTACGGATAACTGCGACCGATATATCTACATCTTTCTGTTTAATTTTGCTGTTCTTTGACGCAATGTTAAGCCCGGGTTCCGCAAAAGCAAGTTCACGATCTGTTTTTCGACTTTAGGTAACACTTTGCTTATCGAGCCCCATTTCAGCAACTTATTGACTGTTTTTGTCTCCTTATATGGCTGCACTCACTTGCTGATGAATGCTTTCGACTTGTTCATGTTCTTAGCAGCCGTTGCATGAGACATTTTTGGACTTTTCGGGGGGATACCGAGGAATGCACTCTTGTAGTGATGCTCATGATGCTTTACGTAATTCTATTGCAATAATTTTATGTCAACTAAATCTTTTGTGACAATACACCGAGGGCTCTGTTGAGTCACGAAAGAATTAGGATGATACCTTCCATCAACTGCTTATTATGCTGAACACGTTCTTACTTAACTGACTGTAACTTTAAGAAAAGAATTATAAGAAAAAGTAAATTTAAAAAAATAATACCAGGTTTTTTATTGTGTTGGGGATATACTTATCAATCGTCTTTAGCGACAAAATAGTGGAATTTATAAAGAAAATAATAATAAAACATTATAAGTGATAAACAATGCTGGACAACTAAAATTAGAAATAGAGCTATGAGTAACCGGGTTAGACAATGAATTTGTCCGATCTTAAGCCTAGTATACACTTAAGGACAGAGTCACGCAACAATTGTCTCGAGACAAGCCTCATGTTTCTCGTGTTTCGCGACTGTTGCGATACAAAAGTCTCAAGTCGCTCGTCTCCCATCAAACGGGGTACACGATAATATATAATGTCTCGCAACATGTCGTAGTATGTACGTATTCCGAGTCAGTTGCAACATGTCTGTCATGGATGGCACACTACAAATCATTAAGGATTTTTAGGCTCTCCCATGTCTATGGGATGCGATACCTGGAGATTATGAGAATAGAAATAAAAGGAGGGATGCTATGGAGCATCTGGCTCAAAAATACCAAATGGCATATCACGACATGGAAAAGAAAATTCATAATTTAAAATCTCAATTCAGGCGAGAACAGAAAAACTGGCCGAATATAAAAAGTGGTTTTCTCCCAAAAAGTACTGAATGCGATGAAGACGAAGACAGACAGACACTCAATGAAATAAGCAAATTATATTTTATCTAATAATTTACACAATACATTTTGACTTTTACCTATACTGTAATCAGAAATAGTAATTATTTGCAAAATAGTTTAATTATTTTTAACTTTATTAACAGTTAATTAAATATTCCCATTGAGAATTTAAAGAAAAAAGAATTAAAAATAAATTAATAATTTTCATTGATTGTTTCGCCAACAAATCATTCCTGTTGGAGGTATCAAATAATCTCTGAATTAATCTCAAATTTTCTTTACATCGGTAGGTACTACTCGTACAGGAATGTTTTACAAATTTATTAGACCATTTTCTGATTCAGATCTCCACTGTCCCTCTAACATCTGTCTTTCAAATCAAACGATCCTGGAGGGGTATAAAAGCTTCTTGATTCAGATTTTTTTAGAAAGTTGTGTAGGTAAATACACATCATAACCACTGATTCCACTTTAACAGGGTGCCGAACAATAGGTTTCAAGAATACTCTAAATTTAGGTAAATTCTTCGCGCCTACAAGTCTGTAGTTGAAAATTCTTTTTGCTAATGATGAACACAATCTTTGGCCTGGATAAGAATTCATGACTCGAGTGGATAGTGCAAAAGTATCGTCTGCGACAAATACGTACGAGACAGGGGTGGACCTAATTGACAAAGCTTTTTCTGGCGGAACATTCAGTTTATTTTGCACCATTTTGTTATACAAAAATGTAAATTTAAAAACACCCTTATCTGAAGTTTATCCCTGACCCCTGACGGTTGTAATTGGCGTCACCTACTGCAAGAAGTACAATACTGAAATACATGTTGCCACTATCTGTACGTGTTGGCCGTCTACACTACCTGAACAGTGAGGAAAGTTCCATTTTGCTGAGCTGTCCCTTCAGAATTAGTGTTCGGCATCTAAAAATAGAATAAAATAACATTAAATAAATACATTTACCCGTGCGGGGTTGCTGGTTCTCCATTGGGCGTCTCCCCAGGTGGCAGATAGGGAAAGGCTCGCCAGATATGGCAGGTACTGGAGAAATAAAATACCCAGGGAGGACCAAAACTAGCAGCAGGGTCTGAAACAGATTGGGCGGCTGTCAACAATAGACGGGGGCAGCAGAATTTTAGGAAGGAATTAAACGACAGTACGCGACACACTCAGAAGCGCTGCCGTAGCGGCAAAAACGGTTCTGAAAGAATAAAGCCCCGAGTTCCCGGCGTTCCTTGGATGCTAAGAAGCACCGGAAGAAATATTCACAAAATAGCCACGTTAGAACCATGTCTGAAACTGGAAAATTATATAATGATGATGATGAATGAAATGACCAGATTGAACCTAGAAATGCTGGAAGACAGTAAGTTACGATGGTCAGGAAATGGCTCAATCAAATAAAATTAATACGTTGTTTTTTATTCTGGACTGGCAAACAACATACATCAAAGTGGAGCAGCAATAATTCTCCAAGAAAAAATCAGTAAATCAGTTCTTAATTTTATACCCTTCTCAGATCGATTCATAACCATTCAGTTATGCGGTTATCCGGTTAACGTCAAGAGCATACAAGTATACGGTTCCACAGCAGACAAAGCAGAAGCATAAAAAGAGAAATTCTACAAACAGTTGGATTCCGTGCTAAAAACCATAAAAAACAAGAAGGCAATATCATTATGAGAGAATTTAATGCAAAGGTCGGAAGGGATAAAACAACAAAGATTACAGGAAGCCTCGGCTTAGGTAACAAGAACGATAGAGATGACACCTTAATACACTTTTGCCAAGAGCATCAGTTAGTAATACGCAACGCGTTCTTTATCCTGCCAAAACAAAGGTTATATACCTGGAAAGCATCAGTAGATGATCAGGGCACGAACGTGGGAACAGATGAAGAATGCAATGATAATAATAGGAAAAGAGATTCTAGAAGATAGGAAAAAAAAACAACCGCGGATGACAGATAAATTAATAGAACTTTTTGAAAAATATAGGAAAGTAAAGAACCAAAATGAAAAAAATATATACAAAAGTCTACAAAGACAAATAAGAAAAAACATCAAAGAAGAATATATGGAACAAGATTGTAATAAACTGAAAGAATTGCAGCGTAAACACGATAATTTTAATGTATATAAGAAAGTTAAAGAATTGACACACAACCACCGCAAAAAATGTCACTATATTTTAAAAAGTTCTAATGGAGAGTTGTTACTTGACCAAAATAAAAAGGACGAATAGAGGAACTACATTGTAAATATTTTTGACGACGACAGAGAAGAAGAGAAAAAATATAGCAACTGAAACAGGTTTAAGCATAATGAAGGAAGAGGTAGAGAAAGTCATAAGACGCGTAAAAGATAATAAAGCTCTCGGATCAGATCAGTTTTCAACAGAATGGTTAAAATGACTTAACGACAAGAACGTAAAAGATCTAACAAACCTTTTTAACCAAATTTACCAAGAAGGACGCAAGAGTGGTTTTGTTCAACATTTATACCTATACCAAAAAAATGCAATGCAAGGCCATGTTGGAATTTTAGATTAATAACTCTAATGAGCCACACTCTCAAATTGCTGCTTCGAGTGATACAAAACAAATTTTTTGCAAAATGTGAGGAAGCTGTAAGTGATGAGCAAATGGAATTTAGAAAAGGCTTTGGAACAAGGAAGGCTCTATTTTATATGCAAACATTATTGCAACGTTGCTGGAAAGTACGTAAACCAGTTTACATATGCTTTATTGATTATGAAAAAGCATTTGACAGTATTAAAACATATTAAATTAATTGATAGCTTACAACACATTGGCTTAGCGGAAATAGACATCACATTGTTGATGAATATCTATTGGAAACCAATCAGTAACAGTGAAAGTGGATCCAGTGAAGAAATTGACAAAATCCCCATGTGTTTTATTACCTTGCCATTTTTTCTATACTCAGAGGTCATCTTTAAAGAAGCGTTGCAAAAAAAAATAAGAATCAGAAGGAAAGTATTAAAAAGATATGCGGACAATACAGCCATATTAGCCGAAAGTATTGAGACCCGCAGGGAATGGTGAATAGGGTAATAAAACCAAGCTATTAGCAGCAGCAAGATTAATATGGTCCCACATTTTTACAAGTAAATGGGTCATATATTAAATAAGTTAGCCTTTTTAAATACCTTAGCTGTTGGTTCAATAAAACCTGGGATCCAGATGAAGAAATAAAATGTCGCATACAATTAGCTAGAAACGCTTTTATGAAATACAGAACAATATTGAGTAATCATCATCTCCGGTTATCCACAAGAACCAAATTTGTAAAATGTTACGTCTGGTCTGTGATGTTATATGGATGCCAAACCTGGACATACTTTGAACCACATTGAAGCGTTTGAAACGTGGTGTCATCGAAAAATCCTTGAACAGCAAGGAAGACGAATGAACAAGTGTTAAATTTAATGAATAACAAAAGGAAACTATTAAATATAATAAAACGAAGAAAACTAAAGTATCTTGAGCATGTGCTCCGAAGACAGAAGTGTGAACTTCTACGATTAACATTAAATGGAAAAATTGAGGAAAAGAATAAATTAAGAAACATAAAAAGGAACCGCATTGAAATTTCCTTAGCTCAGCGTAAAATTGCCGATATATATTTTTTTAAATTGTAAATGGGAATGTACGGTAGCATAGGATATTGAAATGTGCAGATTGCTACACTACATTTAAATCCACTTCACGTAATAACACCTCCAATGCATTCTTCACCATCACCATCCTCTAACGCAAACATCAATAAGTCATTCTCTTCTGACACTTCCTTTGTAATACCTCAACACCTTCGTATCATTTTGAAACTCCCCTTCAAAATTCCACTTCACGTAATAACACCTCCAATTCATTCTTCACCATCACCATCCTCTAGCTCAAACATCAGCAAGTCATTCTCTTCTGGCATTTCCTTTCTCATACCTCAACACCTTCGCATTATTTTGCAACTCCCTTTCAAAATTTAGAGACCACACAAGACCATATCATACAGGTATTTTTAGACTATTTTAAGTAATTAAGAAACGGATAAAGTTCTATTCATTATTAAAATGTATAGTTTACAAACTTTTACAAATCTTTTGAGAGAAGTAATTATTTTAAAGGTGTCTGAAACGATACTTGAAATTATTTGTTTCGAAATTTGAAACGTATACGAGGCGCGATGAAAAAATACGGTGAATAATTATATTACAAAGTAATAACCATACATCAAATTTGAATAAATCTCCATTAAAGTACTCTCCTTGGCTACTGATGCACTTATCCCAACATTCATTCCATAATTCAAAGTATTTTTGGAAGGCTTTTTTCGAAAAACATTTCCTTTAGCACAGTTTTTATTTTAGGGAAGACCCAAAAGTCGCAATTTTAGTTAAAAAGTTTTGCACGAACTTGTACGAGATGGTCACTTCTTCGGAAAGCTTTAAAATAGTCAATCGCCCGTTTGATCGAACCTTTTTTGTCATTTTTTGCACGTGTTTGTCTGATTTTGAGGTCGAAGGACGTTCTGATCGTTGTTCGTCTTCAACCGAGTCATTTCCACTTTTAAATCGCTCATACTACTTGTAAACAGTCTTTAGAGTCACCACTAATTTGCAACTTAAACCAAAACTTAATATTAACGCGATATTCGAAATCTATGATGCGCGACAGATACGGTAAACACAACCTCACTTTTCCGGCTCTGGAACCCGACTGACAAGTCTAAACTTTTTTTATTCATTGCTTCAAATGATTGTAGCGTCGGCAGTTGCTATAAAAATTCATTCGCCGTATTTTTTATTACACCTTGTACATCAGTCTGGTAAGAGATTCACCACTGGCAAGAAACCGGATGGCGACAGCTAGCCTGACTGAGGCTGTAATGGTTTTTCTAACCATTCTCTAGCTTTAATTTTTCGAGAAGATTTATAGCTCCAGTACCGTTTAGGTTTATGATTTTTCCTTCTTAATGGCATTAAATTATTTAGGCATAAATTAAACGCACAGAGAGTAATTTCTGGAGCATTTATCACAGTACAAAGTTGCAACATAAGTGTTCCGGGGTATAAAAGAACCAGGAGATGGCAAAAGACATAAAAAACATGTGAAGATGCCCAAATTGTTCGAATGGCGGCGAATTGCAAAATTCCCATTAAAATAAAAGAAAAACTAGCTGGAATAGATGTGAAGAGGTGATTAGTTTTTATGTAAGAGTATAGTCTCAATAGCCACTTACATGAATATAACACAAACAGCCTATCTATTATAGCAACGTCAATGATTTTGCTATCTTACTACTTGCCAAAACGGGCACAATAGAAACTCTTGCTCACCCAGATATAATACAAGACAACACCCAAACATCCCCAACAGCAGCACGTTTTTGTACAGTTATATGCAACGTTATAACAATATAAAGAAAAGGTAAACTACCAAGTGGTATTGTTTGACATCTTAGATAAGTTTATATGGGGATAAATCTTTTGAAAATTGTACTTAAAGAGTAGCGCTCTAAAGGACAATAATATTGGTACACTTGATAAAACACTGATAGAATAAATCAATCATAAGCAAAGCAACAAAAAAATTTAATAGAGAGAGTCATTGTTAAGATCGGGAACGTTATTCTTGTTAGAATGATGAACGATAATCTCAGATCTGTCCCTTTGAAGAAAAATACTCTGATGGCCAAATGCACACCAAAGTTGCTGTTATCAATGATGTACGTGTCTTTAACAAAATCCCTATAAGAAAACAATTCAAGGGCTTGCTAAGTATGATCATAAAATCCCATCAAATAAACCGACAAGTCAAAATAGAAAAAGGTAGAAAAGATGACAATCAAATATCAAGATATGAGTAATTATGACAAAAGAATGAATACCAGTAATACTTAACCAGTATTACAATGTTTCAGATCTTTTCAAGTAGCACAACGGGAATAAGCTAAACGTAAATAGTGAGACAAAAGTCATTAAACTTAGTCAAGAAGAAAGACAGATCAACAAAATTCTGCCTTAAATACTGTCAATTAAATACGGTAAATAAGAAACATAGCTACCACTTTCCACAAACAAACGACACTTTAGGTAATTTATCCTTAACCTGAAGAACAGCTAATAAGAGAAAACCCCGTATTCGCGCTAGGGCTAGTCCAGCGACATGCCTTGTGGGCAATGCAAAGTCTTTAAGTGACTTTGGCAGTTGTGCTTAGTGTACCTAAATGGAACTCTCGTAGTAGAACTATATTTTAGGGAACATTTAAAGAATATTAGAGAAATACTTTAGCGGCTACGAAACGCTAATTTGACTGAATGGGCTCGAAGAATATAAGATACTTAGCCGGTGTGATGTCAAAAGTTGGCATAGCAATTGAATCAGATAAAGCCAGATCGGCAAACGAGTGATCCATATTAAGAAATAAGCATGCACTTTGTATTTTCCTAGATCAACGTATAAACTACCAACGGTTTAACTTGAATCTGCCAAGTCAACTTTGGATGGATGTAAATATATTCGAACAGATGATTGTCAGAAGGCCTTCATTACGGTAACGATTTTCAGTCACTCCCAACAGACCGAAAATTGATATTGGACATCGACGCAAGCAACAATGTTATAGGTGTTCTGTTTTCAGATACAGTATGGTCCCAAAAATTTTGCTAAAAACAGAACATAACTATTGCGTGACCCAAGATCTATTAGCAGTTGCGAAAGCCAATGCACATTTTTATAAATACTTCTAAGCACAACTTTTGGGCTGGCTACTGCAATTTTGAAACGCGAAACGGCAAGTGGTAAATAGATTAAACGGCTACAGAAGTAAGATTTCGGCAGTGATTAACAATTGGTGATTTCCTAAGGAGCTGAAACTGGTGCTAAATAGTTAAAAGGCTAGAAGGCTAGAATAGTTAAAAGGCGAAAGAAATAAAGAGCAATGGAATACACTCGCATTAAAAGATGGTCTTCTGAAGAGAATCTTAAGAACACCGATGGTTTTGAATCTAGATCGCAGTTGTCGATACCGAAAAGCTGAGCGTTGAAAGTTTTACGTTATCTTCATTATGGGACATTAGGCAAACAGAAAAGTATCTAAGAAAAAAGAAGAGGGTAATAAAACTTGTTAAAACATTAATTACAGGGTTTTTTAGTCGTCTTGAGAATCTTTGGGGAGTCACTTGGATCAGGAAAGTAATTTCAAGTCAAGTTTTTTTTACGTCCAAACCAAACAATAATCAAGTACTTTGCAAAAGTTGTACCCAAACCTCAATCGCCTCTATAACATATAAATTGATAGCGACTGAATAAAATAAGGCTTTGAGTTAGGAAACTTAATTTGGCTGTACCATTCACAGAGATACTGTGGCCGTTTGGAAGAGTTCTAGAAACAACGGAAGAACCCACATAAAGTTATAAAAAAACAAGTGCTATGATATAACGTGTTCAAAAATCACCAAATGTTACGTCGAAGGTGGTGCACATTAATCATCTTGTGCTTAGGCTGAAACTAATAGTAAGCCTCCAAAGTGTCAGATGAAATATAGAAGGGTCTAAAAAACTCAAAGCAAGCTTAAAAGGCTTCAAGAGTGGATATGTTAATGGCAAGAAAGCTTTATTTCGGGTTACAATCGGGATATGGCAAGGTCCGCTTGATATTCTGATCGATATATCTATGGCATACACAAGGAATTTGTATTAGAAATAACAATTTGCATTCCTATAATTAAAACTGCATATAATTTAACGAGACATGAAGAAATTGGCAATAGCAGGGATTAGGTGCAATTTGGACCGATTATACCAATAGATAATGCAATATATGGTAGAAGTTTTCTTTCGAGTACGGAGATTTATAACTCTGCATGCAGCCTTATCCACAGTATCTGAACCTCAGGTGACTATCCTCAAGTATTTTTATCTCAAGATTGTACGCAATCTCAGCAAAACGTACAAATTGCTCCACAGTTAATTGAACAGGTACCAAGATCAATTCCAGTTTTGGGACAGAAAGATCTTAAAAAGAGCATTTTAAGAAAATTCTCACCAACAACTATGCCTCGGTAACTTGAGAAGCCGTCAAAATTATTCTCAAACCTAGGCGGTCTGTCGCCAACTGATGTCGGAACCGAAACTTCAGCCTACGACTCTGACTGGCGACCGGGTCATCTAGACCATTTAGATTCTTAAGCAACCAACCACATCAAATAAGTCTAACGTCTAGACGGTCCGTACTGGGCCAACTGACGGGACCGAGATTCCGATTTCCATGGCTTGACGAGAAGCTTGCAACTGTAACCAACGAAATGTGTCTTTTAAAAGTCTCCTTCTTCAAGAAAACAGAAAAAATTCCTAGAATATCGAATACATACACAGATTTCTCACAAGTTTTGGCCCGTCTTTTTTTCTCCAACTCGTTCTTGCTCTTGTTACTAAACCATTCAGTTTCTTTAATTGTCGTTTTCATACAGCCTCTTTCGCTTATAGTGTTGTTGCATCCTTTATTTCCTTCCACATTTCTTCAATATTTAAATCCCATATATTTTTTGTGGAAGTTTTTTTTGGAATTTTACTTGAACCTATTTCTTTTCTAGCTTATCAACTTCGTATTGTTTTTTTATGTTTCTGATTTATTATTTTTTTTGTTTATCCCTCATGTCATCTTAATTCGTACGTGAAATAATCAGAATTAGCTTCCGTTGCTTTTTGTGTTCGTGTTCGCTTGATATTTTGTACGCCGTGTTCTTTTGTTTATATCCTTCCTCTAAAAGTATATGTTTATTATCATTAATTTTTTTATTGCTGCGAAATTGATAAGACTAGCACCATTGTCATTAGTCTTATCATATTTACTGTGGCTGGTGATAATTGCAAAGCAAATCTCTTCCTTCTTAACCATTACATGGTTATCCCTTATCATTAGTTTAATACTCCGAGTTGGTAACTAGTTCTGTAATTTTTATAAATATTCGTGAACTTTTTTTCTTCTTCTCTTCTACCTGTTTTGTCTACTATTATCATGTTTTACTTTCATTTCTGGCACTCCGCTTTTCCCCTCTCTGACTACTTCAATTCTCATTGTCCTATTTTTTATTTACAAAAAATCTGTCCTTACTATTCTTGTTTCACCGTTGCTGTTCAACCTATAAAAGTTATTTTTCACTTTTATGATTCTTTTTGTTTTGCTATCTTCTCTTACTATGTCTGCCTTTCCTTTTGCTGCCAATAAAACAATTTTCGTTTGCTCATGTACCGTTACAAGGGGTTGTCCGTAAAAAAATATTTTTGGCGTCCTAGGCTGACAATTTTTTGCCTGTCTTCTCACAAATCTTGAAGGTGGGAACGTGGAACAATTTATTTACAAACGATAAGAGTGAGATAAGTCGGTTCAGTGATCTTACAAAAGTAAGATATGCAGAACGATCCTGAAGATAGGCAACCAAACATTACATTCTGTTCAAATGCATACTATCGTCATGTGTTTGTGCTAGTTTTTTTGGTGGAATTTTATCTTTGCAACTACCATTCCTATCTGTTAACAATTCTTCTATCTCTGCACTCCAAGTGAGTGTATCGCTTTCAACAATAAGTTTTTAATGTCTACCTTGATTTTTTCTTCATCTGCTTTTTATCTAATTTCCCCTTATATTTTTTGTTTTGTTTTGTTGTTAAATCGTTATTAATATATATTTTAGGGTTTTTATTCTGCGCCATCTTAAGTTTTTCATTCCACCGCTCCAGCTCAGCTACTATGATGCTTCCTTCCTGTTGTTGTCTTATCTGGCATGAACTTTTACCCTTACTTCAACTTTAATCTTTTTTTTCACGAATCCAGATTGATATAGGTCGTAATGTAGTAACTGGCTTGAAAATTGACTAATTTCGAAGCTGAAATGAGAAAATTTAAATAAAACGTGGTTGAAGGGTACTGTGGGTATTGTGTTAAAAAAGGCACAACAATAAAAAAGAAGAATCTATATAAAACAAGGTAAGAGTCCCAAACTATCTTAAATTTGAACAGGTAAGATTAGAAGATAAACAGGGAAAAGCTTTATACCAAATAAAGTCATCAGATATAAAATCATTAGAAACAAAGATTTTAAAGGTTCTAAAGTTAATATCACATAAATATGAGTCAACATAGATGCCGCCAACAATGCGACCTATAGGAGTTGACCAAAAGAGAGAAAAAGGAAAAACAACCAGACTGAAAATGTTCGCAAAATCCAGAAAACCATAGGAACACCAACGAAAAGCCAAAGCCATGCCAAAGAAGGAATAGAACAGTTGACGTAAATGATGAGCAAGGTGATCAGCAAATTCATATTAATCAAATTAGATCAAAAAGTGTGAAATGAGAACACCAAGAAAGAAAAATAATGAGCTAAAGCAAACAATAGATTTGGAGGGAAAACTTTAAAAGTTTATATAAAAAATGTTACCACAAAAGGAGAGATAAATACCTTTTATTGTGTAGTGCTTGTGTGGCATTAAACTTTTTTTCTGTATTGTTTAAAATCGCTTTATTATTAACTATTTAACAAAAACAACAGTTGAGAAAAGACGGGTGCAAACGAGACGCATCTCCAGAAAATGTACAAATTCTAGTTCGCACACATGCACACACGAACGCACACTTAGTCTAGCAGAGCTGGCAATTCACCCAGTCAGCGGTCCTGCTCATTGCACATTTCATTATTTTTCCTGTTCAGCGAGTACGTCTTTCCGGGCACGGTGAACTTCCGGTAGGTGACCTTCCTCAGCCTGTGCTTGCTGCCGGGAATCCTCTCAATCTTGAACACGTTGTGCCTGCGAAACACCGATTACAGAAATTCCCCAGCGCGGCTTGATAAAGGCACCTACCTGTACACAAAGTCGGGCTGGGACAGCTTCATGCACAGGCTGACGCTCGAGGAGAAGTCGATGTCCGTCTGCAGGTTCAGCCTGGGCTCCACGGACATGCTGAATTCGACCTGGGATTTGACGAACGACGTGTCCACCCGGATTAGGCCGAGGACCACAATGCCGGCCCTGGAAGTGACGGGAACATTAGTCAGTTGTTCGTTCGGTTCAGCGGGCAACTCACGATTTCTCAACGAGGGAGACGGCGTTTCTGTTCCAGAGGGAGATTTCGATCTTGCCCGAGAGGTCGAAGGACGAGGCGCCTTTGAGATCCAATTCTGCGATGAAGCCGGGGCCCAGCCTGAGGAACTCTTTATGGTCTTGCAGCATCAATAAAGCCTGAAAGATACAATTTCTAATTAGATAAAAAATATTATAGATAAAGTTAATTCAGTATTTCAGTTTTATTATGCAGTGAGTGAAGAAAAAGCATAATTTATTATTAATTTTATTAAGAGTGTGCTTAATGTAACAATGTTTACTACGTTCTAAAAAAGTTATGAATTTTTAATTGTTTTTCGTGTTTATGGTGTTGTAACTTCTTTATCTTTAGAATTCAGATGGCAATTAAAAGAATTATTTTTTTGTAGAAAATAACTTCCTGAATACCCATTCAATGTTTTAAAAATGCCCCAAATTGAATTTCGGACTCAAATTTTCAATAAAACGTCTTTTGAATTTTTTGTGTAATTGGATTTTTCATAAGTATTAAAGTACACAATGCCCGATTAAATGCGGAAGATTATGTCTAACAAATGGCTGAAAATTTTTGATTTTTGCTACAATTCCGCACATTTACTGATCAATGTCATAAAAAAGTCGGACACTGTTGCGCGTAGAGCTTCAATTTTAGGTAACCAACAGTTGCGCGACGTTTAAAATTTCAAAGATTTTGCTGACCAGTTGACATTTCGTGAAATTATGAGACCAGAAAATTGTTGGTATAGTAAATTGGCTGTTGCTCCAGCTGTACGACAAGTGATGCAGTTCTGCTAGAACCACAAGGATCGCCATTTACAGTTATCGCATTTCCAATAATATATTTGAAAAAATATATATCTATTACACCACCTGCTCAAAATCTACACCAAACAGCGACTCTTTGGAAGTACATTTGATTTTTAGGAGTTACGCGAGGATTCGTACCGTTTTCGCAAAATGTTCACCAAATTTGTTGCTCTTTCGTATAGTGTTTCATACTTATTAATAAATATTAATCATAAACGACAATTCGTTTGATTTTTGAACGATAAACAAGTGTCGAGGGCTCTGCCGCGAAGCTAAAAATAAACGGGTATCATTGCACGCGAGTGATATCTGGCGACCTTAATACGATCGTAAAGTTATCGCGCTAAATATGTTTCCCCAACAAACTGTACCACAATCACAAAATCACAAAATGAAGTGATACTAATACATCAAAATAATGCGTTATTTCAAGAAAATTATCAACGTTCGCAAAATGAACAACAACTCTACAACAGTTGGAAATTATCGGAGAATGAGAAGGTAAGTGCCATAAATAGGGCGGACCAACTCCAAATCCAGTTAAATGAAATCCATAAGATGTATGAAGAACTGAGCAAAAAATACTCAGAGCTGGAAAATAAATTGCCTAACACTGAAGAAAAAAAGACAGTTGAATACTACACCGACCTAATAGACTTTTTCATTGTCAGAAATCTCTTCGAATTACATTCAGGTTGAAGAAGCATGGGATATGAGCTCAGATCACTCTCCCATACTTCTCACCTTAAGTGACACCGTCATTCAGGAAGAACTCCCACATAGACTTGAGAACTCTATAAATCTTTCTGTACCAATAAGAACTGAAGAACAGTTAGATACAGAAGTAGAACTGTTTGTCATGAACATCCAGCAAGCAGCATGGGAAAATACCCCTGAGATTAAACCTAGAGTCAAGGGTAATAATTACTCTAAAGAAATTAGGGAACTTGTATCTGAAAAAAGGAAATTAAGAAGAAAATGGCACCAAACAAGGGTACCAGTAAATAAAACCGCCCTGAACAACACTACCCAACAACTAAAGAGAGAAATACAACAGCATCAAAGAAGACTCAATTGAAAGCTATCTGCGAGAATTAACTAATGAGAGTAAAACTGACTACTTCTTGTGGAAAGCCACCAAACGCCTAAAACGACCTACTCTTCAAAACCCACCAATCAGAAGGGCAGATGGAAGTTGGGCCTGGAATAACCTACAAAAAGCAACTAGATTTGCAGAACACTTGGAACAGATCTTCCAACCAAATGTAGGAGAAGACCCCCAAGATTGGACTGAACCAAGACAAGAGGATGTCGAGATTCCACTCACCACGCCAAAAAAAGTTTTGGAAGAAATCAAAACGAACATTAACCCAAAGAAGGCACCCGGATTTGATCAAATCACAGGAGAAATTATTAAACAGCTTCCAAAGAAAGCAATAGTAAAATTGACTTATCTTATTAACGCTACATTTAAATTAAGATATGTTCCAACGATGTGGAAAGTAGCGGAGGTAATAATGACTTTCAAACCAGGAAAGTCACCGCAAGAAGTGTCGTCATAGAGGCCTATTTCCTTGTTGCCGGTTACTTCGAAACTATTTGAAAAAAAAAGATTAAAACCGATAATAAAGGAAAAGAACCTAATCCCTATGCATCAGTTTGGGTCCAGAGAAAGCCATTCTACAATAGATCAGGGACACAGAATTACAGATATTATCGAAAAGTCTTTAGAGGAAAAGAAAGTCTGGCACGAAGGCTTATTCCATAAATTGAGCACAACTTTGCCACGACAACACTCTCAATTGATAAAATCATACCTTTCAGGAAGATATTTTAGAATAAAGCAGGAAGAGGCCTACTCTGAATTAAGAGAAATTAAGGCTGGAGTGTCGCAAGGTAGTGTACTGGGTCCAGTACTCTACCTGCTATACAATAGCGACATTCCTGATCTTGAACAGAACACCATTTGCAACGTTTGCAGATGATACAGCCATTATGGCAATAGGAAAAAATCATGAAGAGGCTGCTGAAAAGCTACAATCCTCCACGGATAGAATAAACACCTGGACCAGAACTTGGCGTATCAAGCTCAACGAGAGCAAGTCCGTACATGTACACCAATAAATTAAAGCAGCACATACACATTAGAATCAACAATGCCCAGATTCCACACGCTGATTCGTCGAAATACTTGGGCATGACCTTAGATGCAAGGCTACGCTGGAAAGCCCTCGTGAAAAAGAAAAAAGAAGAGTTTAACCTAAAATATAGAAAAATGTATTGGTTACTAGGAAGGAACTCCAAGTTATCCATTCATAATAAATTGCTTCTTTATAAGTAAGTCCTAAAACCACTATGGACATATGGTCTACAACTTTGGGGCTGTGTTAGCAAAAGCAATATCCAAATCATTCAACGACTACAAAACAAAGTACTGAGAGACATGGTCGATGCACCTTGGTACTTCCGCAACTGTGACCTCCATAAGGGCCTTGAAATAGAGACAGTTAATCAAACCATTCCCAAAATCGCAAGACGTCACGAACAACGACTTCTCCAACACGTGAATGCTGAGGCACTCCAGCTCCTCAACAACACCAACCTGACAAGAAGACTGAAGAGGACTAAACCCTTTGAACTAGTATAGTGAAATGAGTGAAAAGCAGAGTACTTGTGCAGTAGTTACACGTTAAAATTAGTGTAGTTTAATTATCAGAACCTTAGGCGAACTAGTGAGCAGATTCTTAGTTAAGTTTCAACCTGTAGCAATTTAAGTTAGAAACAAATTATTCATTGATCAATGTTATGATCAGATTATAAAAATGTCCAAAAAATAAACGACAACTGCCAAGGCATCAGAGTTGCTGACAGCAAAATAAAAATAAAACGTTCAATTTGGGCCACTCTTCGTATAATACTCCTCAATGTTATATATTTCTTTATCCAATCTTTGATCCAATTAGAAGAAAATCCATATTAAAAAAATCCTTTTGTGAGCAAGCTTCACTTTCTTTGTTTATTAATTGTCCTTGAATTTGTTTTGTTTTTTGTCTGCTTGTTTATTCTTCTATATTTTCCTTGTAATCTTCGTTTTCTTTTTAAGCTGATTAACGTATGTAATTTTTGGAATTATTTTTTAATATTAATAGCTACCATAAAGAACATTGAGCACTACAGCTTCACCGTATAATACATCAACAAATATAAAAAAATTGTTTGTTTTTAGAAATTAAAGAAAGTATATGCTTCATTTATATCGTAAGAATGAAAAGAGTGTAATCCAAAAAATATTAATGTGAAAATCGTTCGTACATATTTTCTTACCGAAAGTTAAGAACAACCTATTACTCTTGATATTCTTATTTTTTGTTACCTGTATTTCATCTTATATTACTTTTTTTATGTTAAATCGTAGATTAAAGACGTATGTAAGCGCTCTTATGCTTTAATCCAAAATTGGGTCATATTGAGCATTCTTACGTATTATGTAGAGCAAGTGACAAATTAATAAAAGCGCAAGGTTAAATGTGGTAGTAAAGAATAGAGTGATTTCTGCCTATATATTTTGCTAAATACCTACTTGAAGCTTCCAAACGGTTGGCCTGGGTCATAAGTACGCAGCGTGCGTTAAGAACACCACGATAAATAAAATACGTTTCAAATGAACAAAACTACGGTACTACATACATTTACCATAACATAAAACATAAAATAAGCGTCGAAGAAAGAAGTAAAGAGAGTATAGAGGGAAAAGGTACATTATTTATAAAATGTGGCAAAACTAGAAGAATCCTGGCCAACAGAAAAAAGTTTGCCAGGCAGATGGCGAAGAATACACAACCGATAAGGAGAAAAGGAAATGCAAAGACAAGAAAGAGGAAGAAGAAACCCAAACTTTACAAAATACAAATACACATAAAAACAAATAAAGAAAGCGCAGGCAGAGGAAAACAAGGAATTAATCAAAGTAAAGCAAAAAAACTAGGTGATATGGAACAAAAATAAAGATAAAAGAAAAAAATGAATTAGAAGATATGCAGCTGGAAAAGGAAAAGAAGAAAAAATGTTGTGGTAACGGGACGTAAGCAGTTTAAAAGTAGATGTACAGTTAAAAGTAGCCCATAAGCTTGGACAAGGGTCATATTTATTAGAAATGGAAAACATGCATGAACGGGAAAATGTAAAGCAAAGCAAAGCCTATTTAAAAAACTGGGAAACAAATATTCATAAACAATGACCTGACAAGACAGGAATGAAAAATTGAAAAGCACATCAAAGAAACGACAAAGCCATATATTTGTAAATAATACGAATGGACGAATGTTAATAGAGGAGACAGATGTAATAAAGAGGTAAAAAATTTTTTCAGGAACTACTGGAACATATGGTAGTAAATAAAAAAAGGCAGCGCGTCAAGGTAATATAAGGCTCAAGATGATAAAAAACTGGAATTTAGGGGAGGATTCGACACCCAGGACGTCTTCATAATAAAATAAATAACAGATAAAATGTTATAACAGAATCGAGAGCAAGTAGTTTGAAACGTATTGTAACAGAGAAGCGTGGAAACAAATAACGGCCATAAAATGTTTAAATAAAATAAAACGAAACTACGTTAGAACACGTGATTTAGAATCTGAAGAATTTAGTAACGATGAAGGGCGCAAACAGGGTTTATAAGCCCGGTTCTGTTTATAGCAGTAACAGAGAGTGTCATGAAAGAAGCCATACAGCAAATTAGGGGACTTCACAGAAGGCATAAATATATAAAAAGGGTTAACATCTCTCAATATGCTTTCGCAAATGACCTTCAAATTTTTGCCTGCTCAAAAGAGGAACTGCAAAGCAAGTTAATTATATGGAATAAATATCAACAGAAAGGAAACATAAAGATAATCAGAAACAAAATCAAAATTGAAATGAAGATAGTCACATGCAGATCAATGGGAGAAGAGTAGAGCACCCTTTTGGACCTTTTTATTTGGTGTAACTGCAACAACTTTCTGTAATGTACCCTTGAATCCGCACGCATGCACGCACAGCCACCCACCCACACACACACACACACATACACGAACTTTTTTGGTATCCTGAGGCTATATTTCGTCCAGAAATGTGAAAAACTGGGTAGGTCAAATTTCCGCCGATTACATTACTTTCCTTATTATAATAGGATAAGGAAAGTAAAAATATTTCTACTGCTTAAAACGAGTTGTTCAAAAGTAAAATGGATGGCGCTTCTATTAAGTTTTTGTTGTGTAGTATCATATAGGAGGATCTTAGAAGCTACAGCTGCTCTCATTTTCGCTCTTCAATGATGATAAGGTTATCAAACGAAAGGACGCTTCACACCTCACGTTTTAGATTTTATTCCGCTCTGCTTGCTTCACCTAAACGGTCGATCTAGCCGTCGCTGTTAATGTAGAAATATTTTGCAGATAGCATCACTACTACGTTAAGTACTAGCAGAGGCGAATTTCTCCGTTAAGAGATCTAGTGGTGCTAAAGCAAACATTTTAAATCTAAATGTTTATTATTCCACCGTGACTAGGTTTATCGGTGTCTTTACTGCTGAATTATTGTCCCGTCAACTTTCTCTTGGTAATGTAATAAATCACCGTAAGTAATGCGCCTAAGAGGCTTTTAGAAGATATTAGAAAGTATTACCTTATTTAGGATCAGTAGTTTCGATTTGTTTTCAAAATTTACAAGCAGTGAAGATGTTACTGAAAGTTTTAACAAGAAACTGTCGACAAGGCCGGTACCCCTCTTTCACTGACACACTTGATACGCTCCATAAAGAAAAGTTGTTAGCAGTGAATGTTTTCTATAAAGAGACGACGGAGGAACTTAAAGATTGCCTTCGCACTTAAAGCTTTCAAATCAATCCAAATGATTTATACTAATAAATACTAATAGATGAGGATGCAAATATCTTTGATCGATTCGTTGTGGAAGAAAAATAAACTGAAATAATCGAATTTGTGTACCATCTACCACTAATTTTAATTAGCTGCTTCGTCCACAGTATTAACATTTCAACTGGCATAACACTTCAACTAGCGGATCATCAACATTGAGGTGACGGCTTTTAGAATCCAAAACAAATAATTTAGATAAAGCGACAACATAAACAAAAGAGGTTAAAATATCATCAGAAATGGTTTGAGAAACAACTCAAATTTAGAAAAATATATATAACACGATTAATATTACTATAACTCAGTGAATATATCTTTCCATCAGACCTTGAAACGTGGTTAATAAGGCAGCAAAATAAATTACAGAAATATTAAAAAAAATGTTAATATAAAAGATAACAATAAAATAGGGTCTACACAAATGTTCCTAAACAATGTTCAGTCAAAAAAGAAGGAAAAAGACATAACTCAAAAAATAATACAACCACCCAAAAGGTTGAGGAATACTTAAAGTCTAGAAAAGTCTTATATTTGTAATATCAAAACAGAATGCCAAAATATTCAAGAAACATAATGACGAATAAATAAAATAAACATTACAAAAGAGCACGATTATGTTTATGTGACGCGGAGAAAACAAAAACAATAAATTAAAACCCCAAAAGTAGTGTTTTGAATTGCTGATAAACAGCATAAAAAATAAAAACGTGACATGTAAGTAAGAAAGCTTAGCAATAGATACAAAATGATATGCATCTAACCTTTTTACTGAGCACCATACTGGCAAAAGAAAAACAAAAATATTTCCGTTGAGTAATATACTATGACAATATTTTAAACAAACGTAAGATCCTATACGTGGATTTGCAGTTAAAATGCTCTTTCACTAGACCTCCACTCCAATTTTGGACATAGATCTCCTCGTTCATTTCTAGTTATCGAGGTTTTGTTCATTCCTTATCCATACTAATTCTATAGTTCTCTTAAGACCGTTGTTCCTACATGTAAATGGAGTCACTAAGAGTTTTACTTTAACATGGTTTCCATTTTAGAATAGTATAACTCCCACCTTGCATCAGAATATTCATTTAAAAGTCCAAAATTTTTTTGCTACACTTTTAACTTTCACGATAGCTCTTATGCACGTTGTGTCACCCTTTCTTGATTTATCAAATGCTTTATAAGTGTCTAAGTCTGAGCACCATATACTAATAGAGCTAAGAAGCAGTAAGTAAAAAATCGAGTTCTCAAATACAAAAAATGTTTTTATTTATTAGTGTTATCCAGACGAGTCTTTTTCTCCCACCGATTTCGGACGTTTGATTTTCTCGTAGCTTTATTTTATAACCAAGATATGTGTAATTGGAAGACTAAGAAAGTCATAGGAGGAACGTATAAAAGAGTTGGCTTGGAACAACGGAAAAACAATCGTAGAGATACAGAAAATTTTCTTTTCGCATTACTTTTTTTGAAGGTTTATGCTCAGATCACATTTTGATGCTTTCCTTTTGCTAAGGTTGTTTGAGATAAAGTTAACGTTATTAGCATATCGAAGATGATGTAGTCTTTTACTATTTATTAGGAGATCCTTACACTTCCAGTAAATTTGTCTAACAATATTTTGCAGAGCTGCTTTAAATAATTTAGGAGCCAGGGTGTCGGTTTATCTTACAGCATCTTTTACAGAAATGAGTTTGATACTTCCATAAATTTGTGTAACCACAGTTGCACTTTTATATAAACAAATAAACATGTCTACAATCTATCCTGCAGTGTTTAGTGAGTTTTATATCGCCCAATGTTCTACAATATCAAAAACTATGAAAATCCACAAATGCTAAGCATAAGTTAAAGTTGTATTGCGGCGTTTCTTAAAATTATTCTTATCAATAGGTGAGATGTTCACACGTCCCATAGCCTCTTCTAAACAAGGCTGTTTGAATATATAATATATTTTTTCAATTTCCCAGTTAATTAGATAGTTACAATTTTCCTAAGTAATACATAGCAAGAGCAAATTGATTGGTTTATAGTTATAGGTTGGGATTCTGCATTCTGGATATAAAGTGGAGGGTAACCAAAGCCATGCGTACTTACGCCTCATTGGGCCCATTGTACTACTTCCTCCACTGCCTTCCTCCCTACATCTATCAGTCAAGCCATCCAATCTTAAGGTTGTCCGTAAGAGGGGTAGCGCACATTCTGGCATTGCTAGGCTACCACTCCACCAACATGAATTGGAGCAAGCGCAAGACTAGAAAGCCCATTCTTTGCATAGGCTTTTGCAGTTAGCAGTTCCCTAATAATATTTCTACTACAAGTCGATGTTTGTCTCTAGGAAACTGATTGCAAAAGTTAGCCATCTTCGTCGTTGGATTTTGAATAGCCAACCTTACATGTTGGCATATCTTCATATTGACCCATCTACTACAATGTCGATTGTAGATTTCTTGATTTATTAATGTGCAGAGTGCCGCTGATGATAGTGGGAGTGATGGCTCAGGACCACAGAATGGTTGTTCCGAACCTTGCCTTGCCATCTGTGCGCTCGTTACTATATAAGCCAGAATGCCCTTTAACCCAAACGAGTTTCAGAACATTATTTGTCGCAACTTGAGGATAATTCAGATACAACTTTGCAGCTGTTCATCGTCAGTAAAATAGCTCTGCTATCGCTAGCAATTCTGATTGTTTTGTTCTTAATGCTCCTTTCTAGGATTACATTTGCACCTTGCATTATGGCCAATACTTTCGCTTAAAAGAATGTGGTTAGTTTGCCTAATGCTATGCTTACTTAGAAGTTCAAATCTGAGAAGATACCTGATCCCGCACCCTCATTTGTTCTAGACCCATCTGTAAAGATGGTTATGTTTAGTTCGGTTACCTCTTCAACAATCAGAAAGATTCTGAAGAGCTTTCTAAATTTATAGATTGGTGAAAGAGAATCCATCTTTAATTCCAAAAAGGGCCCCCCTTAGAATCCATTTTTTTTGTCATTCTAAAGTCCCTTTGTCTGGAGTCTTAGAGCTGACCTTAGCGCCACCTCTTCCACATAGATATCTAGTGGAGGGAGATTCAGACGTGCTTCCATAGCTGTCGTTTGGGTGAAACGCATTGTTCCCGTGATAGTCATACACGCCATTGTTTGAACGTGTGAGATCTTGGTTGTTGCAGTGACTAGTGCGCCATAACATAGGGTAAGTCTAATTATGGCAGTGTACAACCATAGGACAACCTTTAGTGAAGAAACGCAAAGTTTTCCCATTGCACGGCCTAAATGCTATGCATGCTTTTTCGGTTTTAACCACTATGTACCTTCTCAAATTCAGCTTTTTGTCAAGCATAACCTTTAGATACTTGACTTTATCTAAAAAGATAAGGAATGTTTGTACTTCGACCTTCCTTTTTTTCGTAAATAATATCATTTCTGTCTTGAAGGGGTTGATTGATTCTATACATCACTCCTCAGTCATTCTAAGTGCTGTTTGCATCAAGTTGCAAAGCGCTTATTCGTATTTGCCGGTGAGAAAGATAGTTATGTCATCAATATAATGTACTGTGTAGAATCCTTCACCATTGAGTCGCTCAAGAAGGCTGTCCACTACTAGATTCCGTAGTAGGGGTGACAGTACGCCTCCCTGGGGACAGCTTCTAGATACGACGCCTCTAATGGTCTGATCTCCCACGGTAATTTGTATAGCTCTGTGATATAGAAGTTGTAGTACCTATTCTCGTAAGGTGTCGTTTACCCCACTTTGCCGAAAGGGTATATCAATGCTATCAAAGGTCACATTGTCAAAGGTGCCCTCTACACCAATAAATACAGCCAGGGTAGACATTTTGGTGACCAGCGATCTTTGTATCCGCCTACCACCAAGTGTAGTGCAGATTCCGTAGACCTCCCTGAAACGTATGCATGCTGATTAGAGTGTAGTGGATTAGTTGCTGGTGTATTAACTCTTATTTCTCTGTCACAAATCTTTCTAGGGTCTTTAGAAGGAAATACATGAAGCTGATTGGATGATAAACATCCTTACGGCCTGGTTTTACTTCCTTCCAATTCTTGAGTATCTCTCCTGATCCAATATTAATGACTTTTCGTTGTCTTTGTACTTTTGTTTTCTTGTTCTGTAAATATTTCCATAAAAGCATTCCATTGTTACTTTGATTTTGACTTTGTCTTTTAATTTTTGTTCCTGTTCATCCTTTATGAGTATAATCTTAAAGATGTAATATTTATTTTCGCAAAAAATTGCTGTAATTTTTGTGTTATTCATTTCGAATTAGAGTTTGGTTTGCTTGTGTTTGACTGTTTCATTTGATCTAACAATAAGGTTCAAATCTATCGTTCGGGGTCGACTTTTATGGACTTGACATCTCTACTAAAATTAAATTTCTTTTTTATTATTTGGTAGGTGACCAGGTTCTGTTAGAAAATACCCCAAAGTCCACAATTGTGTTTCTTAGTGTTTGTTGAGTTGTCCTTCCCTATTAAACGAGTAATTGTCGGATTATATTTGGCTTCCAAGGTTGCTGTTCTTGGAATGTTATTGTTAGCTTGTCGAACAATTCAGATTATATTTAAACATTGGACTAGCGCTTGTGATAACCGAGTTATCTGTAAGGTCACAGCAGCCAAATATTAGATATCACTAAAACGAATTATAAATGTTATTGTATTAATTAATGCTACACAAAATCGTTATTAATAAATGTTTTCTTAGATATAGATATACCTTCCTTTTATTTAATCTTTTTTAAATAGCAATATGACAATTATAACTTAGTTTTGGCCATTCAAGGCTATGTCTCTTCCACGTGCCGAAATCGGTCGATCCGAGAAGAATTAGACATCATTCCTAGAAAGGAACTGAACTTTTAATCAAGAAAATACTACAAAAGTTATTACTCTAAAAAGAGTTCCTTCTGTAGCGATACAATGCTTATAACGGATAATAAGCATTTCAGAGGACTTTTTCAGCTCTGTTTCGGGGTTGTTTTAAATACTACGGTTATGACGGCTTCATCATGTACAGTATTTTTGTGATAAGTTCCTTTAATTGAAATGTTAAGCTTGACTAACAGGGCATAATCGCAGCAGATGATAGAAGACTGCAATCCTAAAAATTAACGAATGATAGTCTGCGGTCAGTGAGTGTGGGACATAACGCTAAGAGACATTCCATTTGTTCAAATTACATAAAATAAATTCTTGGACACTTCCAATTCCTCTGACAACACTGGTATTACTTTAGGCACTTTTTTGAAGGATAATTTTTAAAATCGTCCTTTAGTAATTCTCGATTGTCCTTGAATCAACGGGACCAATCGTAAAGCTCTCCATACACTTGTTTTATAAAAATGTATGCTTCGATGAACCTATTGTTTAGCGTGACCCAGAATTTTATAATATTGTTGTATTGCTCCGTTGCGTTCGTGATGACTGCCACCAAAATGTCGTTACGCTTCACGCTACATCATGATCTGTTATGTACCGATTCTAAAGAAATTTCACCAGTTAAGAGTAGTAATGTGAACCTTCTTCTAGAGTAAAAGTTCGATTTCTTTTTAAATAGGATATAGAGTACTGTATATCGTTTCGTTGTGCGATCTGTCTACTGACTTACTATAGACGTATAATACAGCTTTTTAGGAAATGTCACTTAGTCGCTTCTGTTCTACAGTTATTGGTCACCTAAGAAATTTTAGACAGGCTACTTAATACAAATTCTTCTTCATTTGTCTGCTTTTAATTTTTGCTTTTATACTGGCCAATATTCTTATTTTTAAACCTTCTCCATATATTTTTTCTATAGTATATTGATTACTACATTTTTTCTGTCCATTTTAAGACTTTTATAATGGTTATAATTTACACCGATGATGTTGAAGCTTATGGTCCATGAGTAATTACGACGAATGGTGATTTTGTTAGCTTTTTGTAAGTAATTATTATTCGACTTGTTAATTAAGTGTTATTAAATTGCAATAAGTTATTTTCTTTCATCATCACTTAGTATTTGTTTTTATTGCCGTTTAACTATATTTTAACCTTTTATACGTTGCAGTCAAAGTTTATTCTTGAAGGTTACTTCAATTCTTCTTGATGTAATCACCTTTTCTGTACCTCATTATTACTGTTTACTTCATTCTCCTTTTGAAACACTCTGGTATTCTATTTGCTCCTAGTTAAGTTCTTTAATATATCTCGCATCTATTCTTATGTTGTTGAGTTGTTTTTGTACACCTTATTATTTGAGAATATTAATTTATATTGTTATATTGTCACATTTCAGCTCCGGTTATGATCTTTTTAAAGAAATCTGGTTCATTGCTAATAGTTTGAAGCAAGTCATTAGTAACTAAAGCTTCATATTCCTTTTGCTCTGATAACACCAGCCATGAAATACATTTTGTCAATTGCCAATCCTTGTTGATTGTAGTCCGTACACAACCAGCATTTTTCAGTGCTCTTGCTTGTTGCTGATCTTGCAGAATGTAAATCACTCAACAAATTTTAGGACTTTCCGGTGCCTTTATTCGTGCTAGACTCATTACTTCGTCCCCAAAAGCCTTCTGAATCATTCGAATAGTTCTTACAGACAAATGTTACAGCTTCACACAAATTACGTGCTCATTCACCAGCGTGTTGCTCCCAACTGATCTGATCAGTGAAATAGTCCTCATTCATGCATGTGCATTTCATCGGCTGCCAAGTTACATGCAAGCCCCCGCATTTTCATTATACTAACATTGACTCGACATATTCGTATTTTATATACACTTGAGAGCAAAAATCCTGCAAACGGAACATGTTGACCCAGACTCTCCCTGAAGTAGCGAACCGCTGTTAAACCTCCTCCGTCTTCCACTAGACACGCAAACCAACTCAGTTTTTCCGTGCATGCAAATGCCCAGAACATGCAAGTGGCACCTCCATATGCAACAGTTTTTTGAACACAGCAATACCCTGACGGCTCCTGTCGTTGCCATATAGCCACATCCTGGACTCGTAAGTGAAGAGTATCTGACTCCAATAGCCGAGGTCTCAATCGAGCAAATTCCAGTCTCCTTTGATTTTGGGCTGGAGTCAGCTTAGAACACGTAGCTGCTTGTTGGGTCAGATTGGCTTTAGTCTTTTTCTCACTATACAAACGCTGGCGACCACACCTCTGACCGCACTCAGCTCTTGCTTGAGGTCACGCCAATCATATGTAGATTTCTGAGGGATGTTGAGACGAAAAATCTATCGTCTCTCTCCGTTGTCACGGGTCTGCGGCCACCTCCTTGCCGGGGACATAGCCACCAGTTCCTGGTACCGACGCCACACTCTCGACACAACTGATTGACTCAAATTTAGTCTATTTAGCACGTCCCTCTGAAGCCCTTTTCAACAATGCAACTGCCTGGGCTGCTTCGGCGGCTGTAGTATCCATTTTCTTGCAAATTACTCGCGCACTTACGTCACTTACTTATGTTAACTTCGGATAAGTGATTGAGATGAATTACCGGATAGCAAGCGTACTGTACGTTAATCGTAGTCGTCGCGCACATGCGTTACAATTAACTCCGTTCGAGATGCATATTTTTTTGAATGCGTCATCCGATTAATGCAACAGCAACAGTTTTTTAAAGCTTAATAATAAAGATACCCCTTGCACGTTAATTTTTTTATTTTTATTTTTCTTGCACTGAAACAGAAGACGAAAATGCGCGTGCAGCTAGTGCGTCGATTATTTTGCTCTCAAGTGCAGTTTAGATTTATCAAATGATAGCTATAATATTAAATAACTTGTATTGTTCACAAAGTTAGAAAAATTTATCCTAAATTTAATTCGGTGGTTTTGATATTGTTTTAATTCCTCAAAACATCCACCATAAATCAAAACAACTTATATGTACTAATATTTCGTTGCAAATGCCGTGGATCATTAAACTTAATAATAATAAATGTTACATTATGATTGCCAGACTGCAAATAACCAGTTAACATTTTCAAGCGACTAATAAACTGTTAGTTACGGAACTCAATTGACTTAGAAAATATATATACATACATATTCATAAATAAATAAGTCATACATTTGCTTAAAATACCTGATAAGCGGGGGTCCTTTCAGAAGCAGTGCCTGACCACACGTGCCCCATCAGCTCGCCCTGCCCGTTGAAAAACACGAACGGGCGTATCTGCGTGCCCAGCACTGTCAGCTCAATTCCCGCAGTGGCGACCTCATCCGGATCTCCCGCGTCAGAATCGCTGGACACGAAACTACTCAACCCCCCGGAGAAGATTCCTAGCTGAAACGCTGGATCAGCAACACAATATAATTGCGCACACCCAACTTACGCTGAACATCTCCTGAGATACGTCGCCTTTCTCCATCACGATGTTCACGACCCCCCTTTTGACGATCCCGCTCTGGATTTCCTGAATGGTGAGCAAGCTGCCGTTGCTGGACGGGCCCTGCATGAAGCTTCTGGTCAGAGCCGTGGACCACCCCTTTTGAGCCAAAACGGCGTAATTGTTCAACTGACTGTCACTTCTGATGACATCCAGCACCCTCCTACTAAATTCTTCGTTATTTTCTGCTATCATGCGTATTCTTTGCACGAGATATTGCTTGACCTCAAATGATTTGCATGGCGTCGTCAGGAAGTAAATCAAATCTCTCAAGATCTTATCGGTCGGTCGAGATTCTAATAAAACATCGACAGCCAAAGTCCTAGAACTGGAATCGTGCTTTTTATCTAGCTGGAAAAATGTTCTGATGGCAGCTTGAAAAACGTCTTTGTTCCAGTGAGACGGTTCAAAGGCCCCCAATGCCTTCCAGGCCAGTACTTGTTCTTTATCGGTTCCTTGGGCAACTATTTCTAAAAGCTTTGGAATTGTGTTATCCGACAGGAGATTTTTAAACGCTCTAAGATACAAAAAGCGCACATCAGCTTTGGCTTTGTCAATGCCATGAAGCAAAGCTTCTTCAACGTTATTATACACCTTGACATTTTGACTGAAGGTAGGCAGTTTTGAAAGCCTGCGTGCCATTGCAGCGATGGTTAGAAGAAGAGTTTCTTTAACCTTAACGGGCAAATTAGAAGATTTCTGGTAGCGCTTCAAGAGATCACTAATAATTTGCGGGTTGGGTCGAGAAGACATGGATAGTGCCCACAAGTACCTCTCGCTAACCTCTTCTTTCTTGCTGTCGTCGAAGTGCAACTTCTTCATTGCTGCTTCATGAGAATCGGTGGTTTGGACATACCCTAATATATCGTAAAGCTGATGCCTGTAAGTAAGTATTAAGGTAAGCATTAAGGTATCTTTTAAAGCAATCTGAAGAACTTACAAAATCTGTTGATTTTTCTTTAATCCGAGAGTCTTTGCGATGTCATCTTTACCGCTGATCCTTCCTACTGCCACTAACTTTTCGAATCATCTTCGCCGCGATTAAAGAACCCAGATGCTTATTTTTGAGATTGTCCCTGTAATCGTTCACAGCATTCTGAAATGTTTTGATTTCTTCTGCCGGCAAAGCTTCCTTTTCGGTAAGTAGAGATTCCTGGGTAAAGAATATGCCGTTTTTCTGACTAATTTTTTCGACGACATCCTCAAAATTGCTGCCTTCTAAAACGTTAGCTTTGGTCTTTTCGATGAGCGTCAACGTTTGGTGTGTTTGGACCTTGTTGCCGGCGTCCTCTTTAACGGCCGTAAACATGGTGTGGACTTCTTCGTACTGCACGGATTTGATGTACGTATTGTCGTCGTCCAGCTCGTATTTGCCGGTTCGGGATGAGTCCACCTTCGTGCTGAGGATCACTTCGGGGTTGCTTAAATAGGGCAGATCTGAGGACAGACACGCCGACTTGGTTTTGGTGAACGTGTTGGGGCCTAGAGATGAGTATTCGACGATGCAGTGCCCCGAGGAGTCGGTCTCGTTTGTTTGCTGATCTAAAATTTGGAACTAACGCGAGTTATTAGCAAAAGGTAGCCTGCAGACTTGAGTGCTTACCTGGAAAAGGCTGGCAATTCCCTTCTTGAAATTGGCTAAAGAGAGAGACTCGTCTTTCTGCAGCAGCACCTTCTGGATTTTCCCGCGGCTCCATTCCACAAAGAAGGGGGTCTGCGGGAATGAGTCCAGGTTGGATGTGTGGGTTACGAACCCGTCCGGGGCTGGGGCCTTCCTTGATCGAATGTGTAGCTTGGGAGAGAGAAGCTGGAAGAAGAAATTTACATTATTACGTTGACTAAAAAAATTAATCAGGCGCAATGAAAACAATTAGAATACAAGTGATGAAGCAAGCATGTAAAGAAAAATTTGTTTTTGGAGATTCAAGTAACACTCACTCGTTATTTTTAAAGATCGTTTAAGAAAAGATGTGATGGTTGAAGCGATGGACAAAAAATTTTGATCGGTAAGGAAGATCAACTTTTAAATCCATAATTCACTCTCATCGATTCATGAAAGCATGTCTAACAGTTCAATCAGATTTCTACATAAAACCTTGATAAAATAATTTGCTTGAACAATTTGTTCAGATTAAATAAGATCCTTAACTTTATCGGAGACAACGGAAAAATCTGAATATTTATTAATAGTGATGACATAATTACTTGCAATACAGAAACACGTATCAGGCAAAAATTACACCAAACACTCCATATACCAAACTGCGATCTGCTCCAAATGAGTAGCTGTTGGATACTGGGAGAAATTGCAACTAATTACAAAGTGACGAAAAAGAAAAGAATGGTTAAACCTCTAAAAAGGTTTAGGTGCATAATATGAATAAATCATAATAGGGACTGTAAGTGGCTAATAGTATAAATATGAGGGAGTAAATAAAAAGTAAGAATAAGAAAAGCACTTCATCTTCTAAGCTTTTTATTTTTGTCTTGGCATTTTTTAAAATTACATTGGCCTACAAATATATAAGAAGTACGCGAATGATATGGTGTTCATCGCTAGGAACTAAAGTAAAATAAATGAAAATACTAAACGGATAAACAAAGAAAGGCCAATTAAAAGTAAAAAGTCACTAAAATTTAGGTTAATCCCCCTTTCCCATGAAAGGAGTATGAAAAAATCACATATCAATTTTCCTAGGCTATTTAATCAAAATTGATAAAAAAGTTAAAAATAGGAGTTTCAAGTTAAGAAAGGTAACTTAACTTGTAGACTCTCATCACAACTTAGGGATAAGAGAAAAAAGTTATTACATGCAGAAAATCTTTCCCTACACTTTTGATGCCATGAAAATATTTTTGCATCGCCTCTATAACTGGAAAATTCAGTTGCCTCTTAATCTCATTAATACTAAGGCAATAGCCTGAGAAGGTAATATAAAGACGTTAAAATTGTGAAAAGTTTTAATAGTATAATAAACTTTTCTCATAGATAACTTCTTCGACGTGAAGCTTTTGGCCTGTAAATTAACATATTGTTGTAATGTTTATTGTTTTTCATAGATTCTTAACTTTCGAAACTTAGAACTTAATCATAATTAACTTCTACTTTTTTTACGAACGTAAATATTACCATGCCCCACTTATACTTTTCTCCATGATAAAGAAATTCATATTTTATAACCTATGGTGATTTTATTCTTTGTAATTACAGAAGAAGTTCACTTATGCACTATGTAGTTTGTTTTGGGACCATTTTGCATAAACTTTATGATTGCTAGGTATATTGGTATGGCTTCAGAGACATAATTTTGAGGTGACGTGACCCTTACTTGTATTACAAGACTGTGTCACGTGCATAATTATAGATATTTCATTTTGAAAAGCACAATTGCTAGTTTTCGATACAGAGCCGGCATTCGGAAATTTTTCGGGTAAGGCAAACACTAATTGTAGCGTTCCTCCATCTTTGCCTCTTACCCTCTATTAATTTTATATTAATGCTTATGACGATCCAAAATTATGTGCTCTTAGATAATTATTATGTCGGATAGGCACTGTTCAATGAAGA